>OZ035884.1:25633252-26367475 GCA_964034835.1 Muscina levida | reverse complement strand
ATATCTTCTTTCATAAAATGGTCTTGAGCTTGAAATAAATTCTAAATCAAATACTAAAAATTATTAAAAATATTAGAGATTGTCAAATATGTATAACATTAAGAATATAAAAAAAATTGTGAAAATATTAAATATGTAAAAATATTAACAATATTTACAAATAAAAAGTATTCATATTTTATAATTATTAAAAAAAAAAATATAAAAGATAAAAATTAAAAATGTTTGAAATTTTATAAAAACTTTGAAAATTATAAGTATCAAAAATATGAGATTAAAAAATTATGGAAATATTTAAAAATTCTAAATTTAAAATTTTATAAATTTTAATTTTTCAAACATTAAAAATCAATTTAGCAGGTGGTGGTGCAATCATGAAATTAAAAAATCGGTGGAGATATTTTTAAGTAAGACCTTGTATGACAATACCATGGTGTTGGATATGGCTTAGTAGTTATAAAGCGTCCACAATTTAATATCTATCAAATTTTTTGCTTGTAAAATTTATAATCAGAACTTTAGTTTAGTTTGCCAAACTTGTTGTGTGTCCCCACCAAGTTTTCATTTGCCCAATTGCGTGCCTCTATTTACGCTAATGTTATCTGCTCATTATTTAATATCTTCCAAACGTTTGGCTTGTCTAACTTGTTCAACTTATAGTCAGAACTTTATTTAATTTGCCCAAGTTTTTTTTGTCCCACTTTTAGTCCATCCAATTTGGACTCTAACCAACTAAAAGAGTGACCAACCAAGTTTTCATATGTTTACTTTTGATTAAATTTATGTACAATGTTCTATTGAAATTTTAAAAATTTAGGTTAGTCCAACTTTTTGTTTGTCTTATTTTAAGTCTGTCCCTCTTATCAACACACCAACTTTAAGGCTGACCAATTTTTAGCCTGATCGACTTTTAGTCCGACCAAGTTTTAATCTGTCCAATTTTGACCCTATTTTTATCACGTTATTATACAAAACTACTATTTTTAGTTTGGCCAACTTACAGTCTGTCACACTATATGTCCGTTCACCTTTAGTTTGCTCAACATTTCATCTGTTTAATTTTGTCACTTATTTCCATTTGCCTTATATTTTTGCGATACTCCTTTTAACTTACGTATAACATTCCAAATTCCACGCTGATGCCAAACGAAAAAAACTATCTGTTCGCTCACAATACACTACCGGTGTAGGCAGAGCTCTGTGGCCGGGAAATTTACACTCATACGATATGCCATCTTGTTCGTAAAACGTCAACGAACCATCCAGATGGACAACACAAAAGAATTCTCTGCCCTTGACTTTGCCAAAGTGGCCCTTGCAAAAGGAAAAAGCCGTACGAACAAATCGATATTCCGTCAATTGTTGCAAACTGAGTTGGGCACCGTGTTCGGCCACACCGCTGACATGTATTACATTATAGATAGTCAAAGAGTTGGGATGCAGCAGAGCCAATTGGTTGGTGCTTTCTTTGCGATTGTTGCTAAAAAAAACACAAAAGTTATTAAGGAAACACTGCTAACACTGTGTTTGGAAACACTGGTCTTGACTTACGCACTAAAACGTCCAGCATAAACACCCAATATAGGCAACTCGCCTTGCATTTCCAATAGTAAATCGGTGGCCTTATAGCCCGAACAGTTACCATTTGCATCTTGTTCATAACTTGGATAGTAGATACTGAGTTTACCCGTATGGGAGCCAACCACAATGTAATCCTTTTCTTGGTCCTCCAAACCGAAACGGGCACACATTAAACTGGCCACATCATAGTTCTCTTCCAAGTCGGGACATTGAGTGGACCACCAATTGCAAACGTTGAATAAGGACATGTTATTCCTTAAAGATGACGATTATTTTATGAGGTAAGTTGGTTGCCACTTGTTTTTCAACTGATTATCAATATCGTAAAAATGAAGTTACTGCGATGACTACGATTTACGATCGTTGCTAGGTAACCCCCACTGGGAATCCAGCAGGTGTTTGGTAACGGTCATGCGCTGTCATAGATAATAAATGATGGAGTTTAGTGTAGTATTTAGAACAAAGTAGAGAGAAAAGAACATTTCTGATTTTAAAATTTTGGCGGTTGGAAAGTTGGGAGTTAACAGAGGCTCTATAAAATAGCTTCCAAATGACTAAAGTCAACAGTTTGGCAAGTTTTTGTAATATTTGAAAAAAAAAATTATTATTTGTTTTAAAAATTATTGAATTTGAATATGATTTTTAAAAGAAATAATTATTAAATTACTTCTAACAAAATTTTCATAGGCACTTATGTTTATATATAGATATTGTGGTAGCAATTTCATTTATTCGGACAATTTTTTCATATCAAAATATTTGGCACTTTTTTTTTATTTTTTTGTGTCTATTTAAAACATTAACAGTAAATCTATTTAAAACATTAAAATTTTCTTTAAGTAATCATACAAAATTTGTGTGAAAGTGAATTTGTTTCCCACTGCTCATGTTAAACACACATCTCGTACAATTACCATATGACATAGTATCGTATGATTTTTTTTTACATATTACACAAAATGTATTTGCGGTGATCATAAATATGACCATCTAATACAAACCAATGACGGACAGACAATTGTAAATGCACACACACGGATGTAGATGTACTAAATTATTCAATGCGATCAAGTATAATATTTTATTCACCTTTAGAAATTTAGACATTCAGATGTACATACGTACAGCAGCTAGACATACTCGAATGCGTTGTACATAATTATATGAACAAGAAATGAATGGGAGGAATTCACATAATGTCTGATGAAAAACTTTGAAACACGATTTTACTTTTTTAGCTAAGACATGGGTGTAATGGGCAGTTTTGCAGTGCCAACTAAAACTAAGATAACAAAGGTATATATATTAAAAAATAACAATTATTAAAAATATATTTTTTAAAAATTTTAAAAATATTAAAATTATTAGAAATAGTAAAAATATTAAAAATACTAAAAATATTAAAAATATATATCAAAATTAAAAATACTAAGATGTTAAAAATATAAAAAATAAAATAAATAAAAAGTACTAAAAATAAAGAAAATATTAAAAATAATAAAAATATTAAGAATATTAAAAATGTTATCAAAACTAAAAATACTAAAGATGTTAAAAATATGATATGATATGAAAAATAAAATAAATAAGAAATACTAAAAATAATAAATATATTAAAAATGTTTTTTATTATTAGCCTTAAAAACAACTTGACACATGTATATATTTATATCTTAGTGCCTAAGTCAGAGGCCGAAATGATCAAAGATTTCCATTCGCTTCGATCTTGTGCGCACCGTCTCCAGTCAGTCCTACCAAGCAGTGTCAGTGATTCCTCCACCTGGTCCTTCCAACGTGGTCTCGCGGTCTCCCTCTTTTGCGCCGTCCTTCGAGGTCTTGATAGAATACCTTTCGAGCTATAGTTTCCTCATCCATTCTCACGACATGGCTTAGTCAGCGTAATCGTTGCACTTTGATTCGCTTGACGACATCAATGTCGTGGTATAACTCGTACAGCTCACGGTTCATCCGAATCCTAAACTCGCCGTTTACGCAAATGGGTCCATATATTTTGCGGAGTATTTTTCTCTCAAACACCGCCAGATGAGCTGCATCTGCCTGTGTAAGCACCCAAGATTCGGAGGCGTACAACAGGACCGGTAAAATTAGTACCTGGTACAGCTGGACTTTAGTGGTTCGAGATAGGGTGGTGTTTATGAAGTGCTCGCGTAGTCCAAAGAAACACCTGTTGGCGAGCACTATTCTCCGTTTTATTTCGAGGCTGACACTGACACTACCTTAAAGCAATAGTTTTCAATGTTGACGCTGTGTCCCCAACGGGTGGACACTTTGTTCGATAATATCATTAACTTCGTCTTGTCCTCATTCACTGCCAAACCCATTTTCGCTGACTCCCTTTCAACTGATGAGAAAACAGCTGTTACCTCTCGCATTGTTCGACCGATAATGTCGATATCATCGGCATATGCGAGCAGCATGTGGCTCTTATTAAATATGGTGCCAGACATGTTAACCTCTGCTTTCCTTAACATCTTCTCCATCACTATGTTGAACAGCATACATGACAAACCGTCACCCTGTCTAAGACCTCTCGTCGTATCGAATGGTGCAGATAGATCCTTGCCAATCCGCGCACAGAGGATTTGGTATTCGTAAGGGTACACCGAAAGAGACGAATTATCTTCGCAGGAATACCGAACTCAGACATGGCTTCGTATAGTCGATGCCTGATGGGACTATCGAAGGCAGCTTTGTAATCGACAAAGAGGTGGTAAGTGTCGATTTGCTTCTCATGGGTTTTCTCAAGAATCTGCCGTAGTGTAAATATCTGATCCATCGTGGATTTGCCTGGTCTAAAGCCGCACTGATAAGGTCCAATAAGTTTTCCACAATTGGCTTTAGACGTTCACACAGTATGCTAGACAGGATCTTATACGCAATCGGTAAGAGGCTAATTCCACGATAGTTTTTACACTCACTACGGTCACCTTTTTTGTAGATTGGACATAGCACACTGAGATTCCAATCCTCTGGCATGCTCTCCTGAAGCCAAATGTTCTCTATGAGCTGTTGCATGCTTAAAACAAGCTCATCTCCACCCGCATTAAACAACTCAGCTGGAAGACCATCAGCCCCAGTGGCCTTGTTGTTCTTTAGGCGGGATATGGCAGTTGTTATCTCAGCTTGGCTCGGAGGCGGACACTCGATGTTATCATCTCGGATTGGTGCACAGACTTCATCCGCCTAGTTTTCACACATCAATAGGCTGCAGAAGTGATCTTTATATATTCTCAGTACGCTCTCGGAGTCAGTAACGAGATGACCATCCTTGTCTTTACAGGAGGGAAGACCTGTTCCATGTACCTTTCCTTTTATCTTCTGATAGAATTTTCGAGCTTCACCTCTGTTCCTGTAATCTTCAATACACACATTATTCCGCTCATTAAGCTCTCATTTTTTTCGCCTGAAGAGTCGAGTCGCCTCCCGCCTCTTCTCCCTGAAATTTTCATGAACAGCTCGCGTTGCCATTGGCTGCAGTTTGGCATTGCGGCATTGGTCATCGTATCAGGCATTATCGTTAAAGGGCTTTACATACCCCAGTACGGACCGCGCAGACCTTTCCATCGAGAGGGTAATATATTGCCATTGCGCGCTAGTATTTTCGGGAGTTGGAGCTTCAAGAAGTAGTTGAGTGAGTTGGTCAGAATAGGCATTGGCCATCTGCGCGGTCTGCAGTT
Source organism: Muscina levida (assembly GCA_964034835.1). Lineage (NCBI taxonomy): Eukaryota > Metazoa > Arthropoda > Insecta > Diptera > Muscidae > Muscina > Muscina levida. Next base: position 26,362,196 of record OZ035884.1, on the reverse strand, counting down.
TAGCGATGTCCAGCTTTTTCTGTGCCTGGTTGCGCAGGGTTTTCGACCTGCTTAGCCTAGTACTCACCTTCACTGCAGTGAGGTGGTGATCCGAGTTGATGTTCGCACCCCTGATCACTCGTACGTCTAAGACACTTGACGCGTGCCTTCCATCGATTACCACTTGATCAATTTGGTTTCTCGTTACTTGATCGGGAGATATCCACGTTGCTTTGTGAATGTTTTTGTGGTCAAATCGTGTGCTGCTAATTACCATGTTCCTTGCTGCAGAGAAATCAATCAGTCTGATTCCGTTTGGCAATGTGTCAGTATGCAGACCAAATTTTCCGAATGTTGGGCTAAAGACATCTCCCAGCACGATTTTAACATCTTGGCCCGGGCTACGGTCATTTGTTTCTTCAAGTTGGGCCTAGAATTCGTCTTTGACCTCGTCACTTTTCTCCTCCGTCGGAGCATGAGCACATATCAGCGTAATGTAGAAAAATTTTGCCTTAAGTCTTATGGTGGCGATTCGTTCACTGACAGGAGTAAACCTAGAGACCAGGTGTCATAGTCTCTTGCCGACCAAAAATCCACAACCAAACACGTCACACATCCTCATCCGCGAGCATCCATATCCAGTCCACCGAATTTCCTGTATAGCAGTAATGTCAGCCTTATACTCTTCGAGGACATCCGCCAGTTGAATAGAGGCACCTGGTCGGTAAAGAGTTCTAACATTCCTCGTCTCCTAGATTGGTAATACGGCTATTATCTGCACGTCCAATCCGACGATGCAACCATGCTTCAGCGGTTCAAGCCTACTTTCCTGAGACGTCTCTTTGACCATTCAGGATACATGGTTGTAATGCCTTCTAACTTTAACTAACTACAAAGCGGTTGCTTTGAAGTCATTGCCGGGGAATACTTGGTCTAAGACCGGAAGTAGTTAGCTGCTTGGACAGTGCCACAAAGGAATCTAAAGATGTTAAAAATATGAAAAATAAAACAAATACAAATTACTTAAAATATTAAAATCATAAATATTTAAAAAAAATCAAAAATAAAAATCTAGAATTACTATAATTGTTAAAGTTATTTGAGATATTATAAATATATTTAAAATATTAAGAAGTTAAAAAAATATTAAAAATATTAAAATTATTCAAAATATTAAAAATATGAAAAATATTAAAAAAATTTTGAAATATGTTAAAATATTTTAAAAATAACAAAAAAAAAATTAAAAATATGAAAAATAAAAACAAAATTATAAATATTAAAGTTATTAAAAATATTAAAAATGTTATCAAAATTTAAAATACGAAAGATGTTAAAAATATGAGAAATAAAACCAATAAAAAGTATCAAAAATATGGAAAATATTAAAAATATTGAAAATATTAAATATATTAAAAATATTAAAATAATGAAAAATATTAAAAATGTTAAAAATATTAAAAATATGAAAATTATTAAAAATATTGCAAATATTAAAAACATTAATAATATTAAAAATGTTATCAAAATTTAAAATACTAAAGATGTTAAATATATGAAAAATAAAACCAATAAAAAGTATTAAAAATATGGAAAATATTAATAATATTATAAATATTAAAAATATTAATATCAACATTAAAAATATAAAAAATATTGAAAATAAAAAATTTTTTTTAAAATATCCAAAATGTTAAATATTTCAAAAATAGTAAAAATTCCACAAATATTAAAATTAATAAAAATTAATTAAAAATATTAAAATTAAATTATTAAAAATATATGAAATATTAAAAACATTAAAACTGTTGAAAATATTAAAAATATTTATATATTATAAATATTTATATATTATATTAAAAATATTTAAAATATTAAAAATGTCAAAAATATTAAAAATATTAAAAGTATTAAAAAAAACAATATTAAAAATATAAAAATATTAAAAACTATTAGAAATATTAAACATTAAAAATATTGAAAATATTAAAAGAATATAAAAAATTTAAAAAAGTATTAAAAATAGGGATATACACAAAACAGGTGTGTATTGTTTAGGTATGTACCGCACATTTGAGCCTGATGCAATGCTTTGCATTTGGCAGCTTAAAGATATTATTTGCTCACATCGCATCAGCCCGCCTTCTCCGAGCCTACCACCAGTTTTGTGTACTAATCCATAGCTTTAAGTTTGTCTGCAAATCCGAACATTGCTCACTGGTGCCTATAGTTGGGGATTTGTTTATGTAAATACATATTTCATAGTGGATCGCTGGAAACATTCACCGCAATCCAGTATTTGCTAGGATTACTACGATTACGATTAACACAATGATCATGAGCATTGAGGATAATGATGCTGCGCTGACATTTCTGATTCAAATAATGATGATAATGTTGCTGCTGCTAATTATGTTGTTGCTGTTGATGCTAGTTACCAGACATCTTGGGATTTGGTTTATGATGCAGCTGTGTTGCGCTCTCTAGAGCTATGTGTTGATCCAACAAAGTAACCACATTTTAGACGGGGAAATTTCTACCAAACATCGGCAAACTGTCTTTTGTGTTGCTTAGATCCACTGGTAGTTGTCATCTGTTGCATGACATATTAAAGATCTTTGTGGCTATCGAAAGAGGTGGTGGTGGTCTTGAGGGGCAGAGTGATACTTGATCTGTAAGGATTTCAACGGGATTTGTTGTCAAACATTATTGAGTAATCCGATCAATGGTGAAATTATGTTGACATCGACTGTCGTCGGTTTGCATGTACTTGAGTGGAAATAATATGGAAAGCATTTTAGAAGCATTATTAGGGTTATTCGCTTGGTAATGTGTTGTTGGACTAGAAGGGAATTGTACAGAAATGCAGTAAACGCAAAAGGTACTGCAGTACCTACAATAAATTTTCAGCTAATAATCTTTATGTCAAGCAATGTATATTTTTTTATAGTTAAAGATGAAAAAAAATCGAGTTTAATGCGAATTTTTGAGTTGTCAACCAATAACTGAGAATGTTGCAGTACCATCACTAAAATATTAAGCAGTGATCTCTATGTCTGTAGCGAATGCAAACAAAATATATGTGTTGGTTTAAGATGGTGAAAAGTGTGTTCATTGCAAATTATCTTGTTGTCAATCAATGAATGAGAAGGCTGCAGTACCATCAAGAAATTTTCAGCCAGTGATCTCTTTGTCTTTGGCAAATTCAAGCAATATGTATTTCTTGGTTAAAAATGATAATAATTTTATTTACTGCAGATTTTAAAGTTGCCTATCAAAGAAAGAGAAGGCTGCATTAGTATCAAGAAATTTTCCGCGAGTGATTGTATGTCTTCAGCGAAGGCAAACAATATCTATTCCTGGTTTAAAGGTGATAACGATTGTGTTGACTGTAGATTTTTGAGTTGTCATTTAATGAATGAGATGGCTGCAGTACCATCGCGAAAATTTCAGACATTGGTCTCTATGTCATCAGCTAATGGAAACACTATGTACGTCTAGGTAAAAGATGGTAAAGATTGTGTCAACAATTGTGATTATTGCAGATTTTCAAGTTGTCAATTATTGAGAAGTACCATTACAAAATTTTCAGCCAGAAATTTTCATGCAGTGATCTCTAGTCATCAACGAATGCAGGAAATGTGTATTTCTTGGTATAATATGATGACAATTTATTTACTGCAGGTTTGCGAGTTGTAAATTAATGATTGAGAAGACCGCAGTACTATCGCGAAAACTTCAGACATTGGTCTCTATATCATCAGCTAAAGGAAACACTACGTATTTTTAGGTTAAAGATGTTAACGATTGCGTCTACGAATGTATTTTCTGCTGTCTTCAATGATTGAGAAGGCTGCAGTACTATTACGAAATTTTCAGCAAGTGACCTCTATGTCATCAGAGACAAATCAAAATGTATTTTTGCTTGAAGACGATAACAATTAGGTTTACTAAAAATTTTGTGCTGTCAATCAATGAGTGAGAAGGCTGCAGTTATATGGTGAAATTTTCAGCCAATGATTTATATGTATTAAGCGAATGCTAAATATATATATTTGTTGGTCAAAAATAGTAACCGTAGGTCTACTGCAGATTTTGGAGTTTTTAATCAACCATGGAGAAGACTGCAGTAACATAGCGGAAATTTTAGCCAGTGATATCTATGCCATCAGAAAATGCAAACAATATGTGCTTTTTTGCTAAAATTGATAACTTTCTTACTTAATACTTAATTTCCCTTTGCAGAAATTTAAAATATTAAAAATATTAAAGGTATTTAAAATATTAAAAGTATTTAAAACTTTAAATATATTAAAAGTATTTAAAATATTACAAATATTAAAAATATTGCACAGTTGGGAAAAGTTCTCATTAGCTGTGAGATGCTTTCTTCCCTCAAGGTTTGCGATGATAGAGGAGAAGGCACAGCAAAGGGCGCTGACGAGACATTGTGGTTAATGTCGAAATGACGTCATACGCCTAACCTGAAAAATAAAGACCTATTGGCAATAATAAATAATTGCCAATAGAACTGATCTCAATTAAAAATATTAAAAATACTAAAATAATTAAAAGTATAAAAAATTTTAAGAATATTAAAAATATATATATATATAATATTCTATTAGCAATAATAGAATAGATCTCAAACCGAACAATGAAAAACATATTAATATTAAATATATTAAAAATATTTAAAATGTTAAAAATATTAAAAATATTTAAAGTATTAAAACTTTAAATATACTTAAAGTATTTAAAATATTACAAATATTAAAAATAATAAAAATTTTAAAAATATCAAAAGTATTAGAATATTGTAATATTAAAAATACTAAAAATATTAAATATACTTAAAATATTATAAATACTAAAAATATTAAAAATACTAAAAATATTAAAAATATTAAAAATATTAAAAATATTAAAAATATTAAAAATATTAAAAATATTAAAAATATTAAAAATATTAAAAATATTAAAAATATTAAAAATATTAAAAATATTAAAAATATTAAAAATATTAAAAATATTAAAAATATTAAAAATATTAAAAATATTAAAAATACTAAAAATATTAAAAAAAATTAAAAATATTAAAATCATGAAATTTTCAGCAACTGACCTCTATGTCATCAGAGACAAATCAATATGTATTTTTAGCTTGAAGATGATAACAATTTTGTAAATTTTGTGTTGTAAATCAATGATGGAGAAGGCTGCAGTACCATCAGGAATTCTGCAGCCTGCGATTTTTATATTTTAAGCTAAAGCAAGCAATATGTATTTCTTAGTTAAAGATAACAAATGTGTGTTATTTTACAGGTATGGATCAATGATTGAGAAGGCTACAGTATCATCAATAAATTTTTAGTCAATTGAACAAAATGGTCAACAGACCAAATATAAATTTTTTTATAAAAATTTTACTATACTCCCTTTTTGTTAATTTTTTGCTATGAAACGTAAATTACTCTAATGCTTCGGACGTTCACACGACTTTACAACTAAACAGGCCTAGGCAACAAGAAATCCAACCAGCTAACCGATTCCACATGCACAACCTCTCCTCCTTTATGTTATTTTACTATCTCGCTTCAATTGAGCCGGCAAACCACGACACTTTGTCTAGCAAATAACGATGACAATTGCAACTTGTTTAGTTTTTCTTATTTTTTTTTTCTATGTTTGCCTCTCTTGCAAATTGGACTTTGTTTATTCCACACAATTTTTTTTAGTGAAATCTTAATGTCTGTCTGTATATCTTCCTATGATAGCGTTATGAATTCCACGCTTATTGCTCTTCATTTCAAATCTGCAACATTGTAATTGTGGCAGACATTCTGGACGTGCCTCAAAGCTAATTGTTATTGATACCGCGTGTTTGTGGGGTGCCACAACGGGGCCGAGGGACACGTTGTAACACTCGTTCCGATGTGATTTTTCAACGTCTGTATGCGCGCAAACCACAGCGCTCGAGTCAATCAGCCATCTGGGGAGGGTAACCTGATGCTTTTGTCACAGCCGTCTGTCGAATTCTAGTTATCGCACGCAATGTTGCCACACAATGTTGCAAATAGAAATGTAAGCGGTTTGTTGGTTCTAAGAACAGAGATATTAAATTTAAATGGAATGAGAAAATGTCGTCGTCATATCATCATCATACGACATAGACATTTGTGAGATCGGTTACTGGGTCTCTTGGTCTTTCAAAGAGATGAAATTGCACATAAGGTGTGTTTTTTTTATAAAAAAAAGGAAGGAAATATAAAAGATCCAAATAATTTATTGGTATGCATAGAGTTTGTAAATGGTAGCAAAGTTTCCTAAAGCAATGTCGCAAACGTATATGATATAAAATATGATCAAGATGGACAATTTTAGAACATTCTTTACTAAAAGTTTTTTTTCCCAAAATTTTGAGCCCAGTGGTGTAAAGAATGGTAAAGAACCTCTGTTCTTTACCTCTGTTTGTTGAAAGTTGGCATTTGCTAAAAATTATTATTTTATTTCCTACTACCAGCATGTAGTCATCACACTACCCCTCAAAATTCATTTCCTTTATATTTCCAAACGCGTGATACCAAATTTCTTAATCATAAAAGAAATTTTAACTTCAAATGTGTAAACTAACACAGCAATTTTAAATAAACAGCATAATTAAAAAATGAATATGTTAACATATCTAAACATATTTTAATTTACTCTACTAGCATATCTTAAATGCAAATAGTATTAAAAAAATTCAAAAATCACAACATACACCCAACACAATACCTTCCCCTCCACACCACCCAGTTACTAGCCCATTTAGCAAAAAAGCAAAAAAATAAAAACAAATTGGTAACTTGACACCATTTTTATGACCATAATGGTGTCGTTAAAAAAATTTTAACTTGTTTTAAAGAAGAATCAAAACAAAATGGATACCATATATTGCTAATAAACTCAATTCATTATTTTAATTTTTTTTTGACTGAGAATCCAGCTGGTTTCTTGAGACTTTTGGCTTAACATTATAAATATAAACAATAATAACAGAAAAAAAAAACAGCGACATCATTTATTGGTAACATGTTACCTAATGCACACAGTCTAATTGAATGGGAGATATATGAATTTATAAAAAAAAACAAAAAAAAATGAATGAAAAATTCATAAATATCTCAATTATATAATTGTTATTTATTATTTATGAAAACAATTAATAAACTTGCAAGTATATAAAAAATTGATGTTAAAAAATTAGTCTCGAAGCTAAACGATAAATTAATTAAATGGGGGAGAAATATATCTGTATACTTATAAGGATAGATATTTGTATATTAACTATACAAGTTTGAAAACATTGTTAATAAAAAACGATGAATTAAGAAAATCTATATTAATATAAGCAAAAATATTCTCACTATATTTTCTTTTGTTTTTATTATTTCCCTCATTAAAAAATATGTTGGCCATAAAGACAAACATATACACAAGGGTGGTTGTAAAAATCGATGTTGGATTTTTGTCGGTGCCATCCCCCAAAAGTCTTTGCAGATTTTACGATAGCCAAAGTTTGAGCACGATTGCAGTATGCCATATATCCTGAATGGAAAAAACTTATATTTTCCAAAATGAGATATATTCCATTATTGTGAATAAAATAAAAATAAATAAATAAAATAAATAAAAATATATATTAAAAGATTGAAGGAATTTTAATTCGTTTCATCAAAATTGCACTAGTCGCTCTTGAGTTATGCCTCCGAAACTTGTCTGTAGGAGCTTAAAAGCTTTAAGCCCAAAGCGGCATGTGTTAACAAAATTCAATCGTGCTCAAACTTTGGCTATCCTAAAATCTGCTCAAATCATTCTCAATATTTTCCGACCATCCTAATACACACAGTACAACATTTGTGAGCTCATTGATTTAGGACTCAATTCTGAGAATTGCACTTGAAAGTATATGTCAATGTCAATGTCAATGTCAATGTCAATGTCAATGTCAATGTCAATGTCAATGTCAATGTCAATGTCAATGTCAATGTCAATGTCAATGTCAATGTCAATGTCAATGTCAATGTCAATGTCAATGTCAATGTCAATGTCAATGTCAATGTCAATGTCAATGTCAATGTCAATGTCAATGTCAATGTCAATGTCAATGTCAATGTCAATGTCAATGTCAATGTCAATGTCAATGTCAATGTCAATGTCAATGTCAATGTCAATGTCAATGTCAATGTCAATGTCAATGTCAATGTCAATGTCAATGTCAATGTCAATGTCAATGTCAATGTCAATGTCAATGTCAATGTCAATGTCAATGTCAATGTCAATGTCAATGTCAATGTCAATGTCAATGTCAATGTCAATGTCAATGTCAATGTCAATGTCAATGTCAATGTCAATGTCAGTGTCAGTGTCAAAATCAATCTAAATTAAAATTCAGGAAATAAGAGGGAAGGACGTTCGTTCTTTTGAAAATTCGGGGGCTCAAATTGACATATGACATATGGTTCTTTCATCAACATTTATTTGTTGGTGTGTGCTTTGTCGACATAAAAATCGACTCAATCTAATGTAGTGTAGGGTTAGTTTATTCAGACCAAACTCTAATAGTGCGGAAAACTTGCTATGGAATAATACAATAATTTTTGTAAAGAAAAATTAAATCGGTCAATATCTTCTGTTCGCGCATCGTGGCCAAAGTTCGTGTGGAAGGGGAAAATATTCCACGTCAAGCCCCGTAACTGAACCGGAGTGACCCCTAGAGGTGTAAAACCTAATACAACGTCTAAGGGGGCTTCCATACATAATTGTTATAAATTTTACTCCCACCGCTCTAACTGCCCCAAACGTGCCCCTAGAGGAGTCAAATATATGACCGATCCCAAATATTTATACAACCCCAACAGTTTTTCTAAACATATCTACCCTCTATTTTCAATCCTTAAGGTGGTCCTCATACATTTTTGTTAAATCAGCACCTGCCGCTCCCTTGGTACCTCCTAGAGGCGTAAAATGTGTAACCAAACTCTCAGTATTTCCCTCCTAACATTTTTCCCTTAGGGGGCTCCCACACAAAAATTTAATTTTCATAAAATTTACTCCTAGCGCTGGAAATGTAAAATTGGGATCCCCTATCGGACACTGAAGGATCCTCAACCTAATAAATATCTCACTTGATAGAGAATTAAAACGCTATGTGTGTACCACTTAACATCTTTAATGATGGGACCAAACTGGATGTTAGGGTAGGCTACGATATCTATTCTGCGGGTCTAAGTCTGAGAATAAGATTAAGGAGTATTTTCTAATATTTGCTATTAAAGAGATTAACGTGAGGAAAGGACACAAGAGGATATTCTCCTGTTCACTAGCGGCAGTAAACTCACTGAGTTCCCACAAAACCAAGTTGAAAGTGCTCAAGGCCTGCCAGACATATCTTAAAAATAACAGAGATTTGATCACGGGTATACCTGGACACAATTGTTCACAACTGCAGAGCGGATGAAGTGGCCGAACATGGTTCAGTCCTGTAGGAAAGCGACATGGAACACGAAGCTCTTCGCCCTATGTCCACCTTTTAAAGTAATATCGGAAACCTAACGATGAGAACAGTAAACGAAAGATGAAAGGATCACGTCGATATGTGGACACAGCGGATTTTTGGGCAACTGCAGAGCTGATGAAAAGACCCGACAAGGCTGAGCCCTGCAGTAAAGCGACATAGAACACGATGCTCTTTTCCCTATGTCCACTTGTAAAAGCTCTATCTGAAATCTAACGCAAACGGAAGAATGGAGAAACCTGTAAAAAGTCAGAAGGACATGGCCTGAATACAACCCGAAATAAATCTCGTAAAAGACCAGAACAGGATAATGATTACCATCCTAGCTTCCAAATGTCACCACATGGAGTCTGTGTATGAAGTGCAATCCCACCTCGACATTCGCAAAAAAATAAAATAAAATTACCCAACCGGTGAAATCAAAACAGGAAAAAAAATGTTAAGTGAAATTAAAAAAAAAAAACAAAAAAACAAACAACACCACAAATTCTCATTGATAACGTAGCGGATATTCCAAAATTTTACAGATCTGCCCAAAAAGAATGTCGAAAGGAAGTGAATGCATTACCAATTTAAATATTTCAAATTACATGAATTTAAAAGCGTGGAGTTGTTTTTAATTCATGAATCACATATGATATTAACGTGCCTTGCGAAAACAACTAAGCAAATGTTTTTTTTTTCATTACCTTAATTAATAGTCTTTGTTTATTATTATTATTATTATCGTGTTTTGTTGCTGTTTTTGGCAATCTCAGGGTGTGAATTTGAACATCTTATAAATTATATGCATAACAATAATTAAAACTCTTAATTTAATGCAAATCAATTGTAGTTGGGATTGTAGGGTTCCCTCGTCGAACATAGCGCAGGATATTTGGGATTGGTGCCGGTTTCACATAGCGAACCCGGTTCGCCCGACTGATAGACGGGTAAAGTTAAGGCATAAACACTGCCATAGTTGCAGGCAAAGTTGTAGATGTGTAGGAACTTTAACTCTCGATGGGTATAGCGCAACATGGCACAACCCACATGGGTGCTGCGTTCCACTACGAATTCAGCAAAGTGACCATATTTTTCACTAAATAACAAAGTAAACATTTTAGTAAAAAAACTTTACCAAGATTTCAATTGGAATACTTACAAATTTCTGTCTGTCTTAAATTTGGTTATATAATCACTGTTTATCAGACTATGTTCCTCGAACCACAGACTCATGTCTCGTGATATGACCTCGGTTAAATTTGGACTAAGTTGACGTTCACGCGCGATGCCCACCAGGTTTTGCCCCACATTGCGGAAACGATAGGTATTCTTGCACTCATCATGATCTACCACACAGGTGCGTACATTTAACTCAGCCAAGAAGGCCAATTCTTCGTCCCACTGGAGAGTGGCCATACGTGCAGCAGGATAATAGCCAGGCAATAGACCTTGGGCCACAAAGTTTCTTCGTTTATTATGTTCGTGCAAGATGAAATCACGATACGAACGTAAATCCAGAACTTCAGCATCAGGTTCGCAGTTCTCATGGAAGCCCTATAGTGGGGAAGAGGGTAAATTTAAATTATGGAAAAATACATATTTTTAAACTATCCCTCGTACAACGTAGTGCTTACTAATAGCACTAGATTACAAACGATTAAAAACGAAATAAACTAATATTAGATTTTCGGCTTCGAAATTTAATTATGTCGACTTCAACAAAAAAAAAAAAACTGGTTTCGAAAAAACCTTGAACATGTACTTTAAAAACCGGCTGAACAAATTTCGTCTCACAATCTGTTTTTTGAAAACCGGTTCCCGAAGTATTTTTTTTTAAACGCTTAGATTTAAGCTAACATTAAAAAAAACAATTTATAGAAAAGACCGATTATGAAAATGTCGGTTTATATAAACTGCATCGAAAAACTAGTTTTAAATATAAATTGAGATCCACAATTTTAAAGATGTCAAAAAAATCCGGTTTTTGGCAACTTGTTTAAAAAAGATAACTTAAAATGCATGTAACTTGAGAAACCGGTTAAAGATATTGCTGCTTAGAAACGAAATTAAGTTTTTTAATTTTTTCTACTTTTATGAAAACTCTGTTCTTAACCCGGTTTTAGCGAACCGGTTTTTGAAAAAACAACGAATTTTTAATGGAAACCTATTACCGGAACATTGTTTTTCGGAGAACATGGATATTCACCAGATATGATTTTTTTCTTCGCTGAGATAGAAGCTGTACCTTTTTTTGGACACGGATTTTTGAGAAAGAGCGGTTATGAAGATGTCAGCTTAGAGGCGGTTTTTAAAAACGATATTTAAAACAAATTTATGCATTAATTAATGACAAAAATGCTATCGACGTCGGTAAAACTCCGTTCTTAAACCCGATATGTGGGAACTGGTTTCTAAAAACAAGATTAATTAAAAATTCGGTTAACTTGAGAAACCGGTTATGACAATTTAATATATTTATATTCATATTCAAAAATTTTATTAATCAAATAACGGGCTAAGAATCAAAACTAAGGTCTTCAGTTTTGGCGACAGCAGTAAAAAACCGGTTCTAAAAATCCGGTTTTTGGAAACGTGTTTCTAAAAAAACAATGAATTTAAAATAGGTTTAATCAAAAACAATTTATACATAAATTATTTGGGAACCGGTTTCTAAAAAAAGATAATTTCAAAATTTGGGTAACTTAAGGAATCGGTTATGACAATTTCGAAAAGAATTTCTTCAATTTTGCAGACATTAGTAAGTAACCGGTTCTAAAAATCCGGTTTTTTTGGAAACGGTTTCTAAAAAAAAGATGAATTTAAAATAAGTTTTTTAATTCGACGATTTTAATTTTGAAAAAAAAGGGCTATAAAAGTTTGGTTCTGAATCTGATATTTGGAAACTGATTCCCAGAACAATTTTATTCAAAGGATATGGATTTTCTTCAGATATGCTTTATTTTCTTCGCCAAGATACAAGCTATACGTTTTTTGAAAACCGAGTTTTGGGAAAGAGTGGTTATTAAATTATCGGCTAAGGATCGGTTTTTGAAAACCGGTTTTCAAAACTAATTTATGCATTAACTAAGCTCAACAACTTTTTCAACATCGATAAAACCCTGTTCAAATATCGGTTTTAAGATATTTGGGAAAAAAGTTGTCCAAAATTTGGCACTGAGAAACCGGTTATGACAATTTCGGTCTCCGGAACCAGTTTTACGTATAAAATAAATTGCATAATAAATGGATCTAATGTTACGTTTAAATTGAGTTCCACAATTTTGTCGATATCGATAATATAATAATTTTTTAACACGTGTTTTGGGAACCGGTTTTTAAAAAACGATTGGTTCACAATTTGGGTAATTTAAAACACCGTTTATGAAAACGTTGGCTTACAAGCGATTTTTGAAAACTGGTTTTATATGAAATTTAAATTTTTCGACGTCGATAAAAAACCTGGTTCATAAGCCCTGTTTTTAGGAACCGGTTTCTTTAAAATTATGCATTGAAACTTTGGCCGATTTTATGTATAAATTAACTTCCCCGATCTTGCCTTCGTTGACAAAAAACCCGGTTCTTAAAAATGGTGCGTTGAAACCGGTTTTTTAAAAATGGTGCGTTGAAACTATGATGTGTAAGCCGGTAAGTTCAAAATTCGGCTTGCTTGAGAAACTGGTAATGACAATTATATCTAGGAGTTTAGGTTCTTTAATTTTGTCGATATCATTTTCAAAAACTAGTTTAATGCATTAATTAAGTTGCACAGTTTTTCTAAAACCCATAATAATAACTTAATTTCCCTTTACATCCCATGAATAGGGTGTGGGATAGCTTCTCTCGTTGTTGTGAATTAACACGCTTTCTATTTTTAGATTCACAACTAACGGCACCTACTTGTTTATCGACGAATGCGAACGTCACTGTTTGAGAAGCTCTTACTAGACACGACGATTGAATCGACGCTTAATACTGCGAAGTTGCTGTCAACAACATTCGAGGAGAGCCGACAATGAATGAAAATTTTTCTTTTTTTAGATGACTGGAGCCAGGAGTTGAATCTGTGAACTCCCGTATGGTAGTCGCGTGTTCTAACAACTACAACTGGGCCGGTCCCAGTTTTTTTAGGAACAAGTTTCCTAAAAAACAGTGATTTGAAAATATGGGTGATTTGCAAAACCGGTTGTATAACCTTGGTTGTTGGAAACCGCTTTATGACAATATTTAATTCTAAAATTTTATCGACGTCGATAAAACTGTTTTTTTGAGAACCGGTTTCTTAACAACAATAATTTTAAACAATTTTAAAAAACCATGACATAAACAACCTTGGTTGTTGGAAATCACTGTATGACAATATTTAGTTCTAGAATTTTGTCGACAAACTGTTTTTTGGGAACCGATTTCTAAACAACAATGAGTTTAAACAATTTTTTAAAAATCATCACTTATGGCCTGTTTTTGTAACTTATTTTTCAACCATTCGTACGCCAAATGGCAAACGATTGAGATTTTTGGTTTTTTTACTCTTTTTTTTGAGTGAAACAAAAAAGAGCTTTTATTGATGGAAATTTTTGGTTCGACAAACTGAAACACGGGCGAAACAAAACGTCATATTAGACGATCAAAAATTAGCAATCGTTGAGGTGTAACATTGCACAGAAAATGAAATATTGTTATTAAAATTGAGTGTTTTTTAGAAAAGAATGTTCTTTCATACAGCTTAGAACATTTTAAAAACTTATATACATTGAAATTTGGAAATGGTGAATTAAAAAAAAGACAACTGCTTTTTTTGGGATGTTTAGTGGAATCGATCTATGTTGCCGATTTCCGTATTGTTATATTCTTACTGAAGTCATTATAGATTTTCAATAATACAACTATTAATTAATGCGGCTTTACACCTTTGAGTTGTTGTTTGCTTGTTTTGTTTGTGTGTTCGCAGTCAGCTGTATTCACTAAAGACAGGGTTGCCCCTATCATGCAAAAACTTAGTATTTTTCAATAGCAAAAGCTTTTGAAAAGACCAAAACAACACATCGGCAACAATGGACTTTGAAAGAAGGACAATGAGTGAAATGAGCTTTTACTCCCGGGCGAAAAGAGAAAGAAAACACAAATAAAAACTCGATCGTCTGGGTAGCAATCGTTCGTCTGCCTACACGAAAAAGTTTGGTGAACAGGCTATTAAACTTTGGTTTATTTGCAAAACCGTTTTGTAAGTTTCGGCTAAGCAAACCGGTTACAATAATATAAGATTTCGAATCGGTTTTTAAAAATTTTTTACGTCTAATCAATTTTTACAATTTTGTCGACGTCAATAATAAAACGGGTCTTAAACCCGGTTTTTAGAATACAATTTTTTTATATAAATTAAGGTACATCATTTTTCAACACCGACAATAATATATATGTCGGAATATATGGAATATATGTTTTAAAAGACAATTCATTTAGAAATGTATGAATTGTCATGAGTTAATTATCGGGTAATTTGAAAAATCGTTTAGATATTTTCGGCTAATAACACCGATTATAATAATGTCGGTTTCGAATCGGTTTTTAGAAACACTTTTTATGTCTAAATTAAGTTCCCCAATTTTTGCCGACGTCGATAATAAATAGGTTCTTTTTTTAAAACCGGTTTATTGATAAAGATGAGTTTTACTACTAATAATTTTAAAAACCGTTTTAATTACGCCGGTTATTGGAATTCGGGTTTTTTTTATATAAAGTAAGATACCATTTTTCCAAGTCGACTATGAAAACGGATTTTAAGAGACCTTTGTCTTTAATGACTATTCTACAAAACCGGTTATACAACCTCGGTTTTTGGAAACCGTTTTATGCCAGTAATAAGTTCTAAAATGTTGTCGATGTCAATAATAATCCGTTATTAACCGGTTTTTAAAAACCGGTTTCTAAACAACAATGAGTTTAAAAAATTTTATGTCTAAATTAAGTTGCCCAATTTTTGCCGACGTCAATAAAAAAAAATCGGTTCTTAAACCCGGTTTTTGAAAAACCGGTTTCATAAGAAAGGTGGGTTTTACTACATATAATTTAAAAAATCGGTTTAATAACGCCGGTTATTGGAATTCGGATTTTTTATATAAAGTAAGACACCATTTATCAAGTCGACTATAAAACCGGTTTTAACACTATACTTACTCCCGTATTTTCACAGGCTGTATGTTTTCCGCCATTCGGACATAGCTCAGGATCACACCAGGATAACTTTTCTGCGCTGCAGCAGAAACTTAACGAAATCAGGTACAATGCCCAAAACAACACTTTCGATATCATTTTCTTTTGCGAAATACAATTTTTCTTTGCCCAAATTTGTATGCAAAACTTTCGCTTTGCCTTACTTCCTGTGCTTTAGTTATGATTGTTCTCAAGTAATTACAAACTTTTCATGTTCTTACATTGATATTTATACGAGCATGCGACTTATGTTACTCACATCTTTGAAATGATTTTGTTGTTGTTTTTAAATTAACCAAAAATAAAACAACAACAATAAAATGACATGTAAATGAATATGCATAATATGGAAACACTTCCCTCGTGTTGACATCGATACCACAATATTTTTTTCGTTAAGATAATTTTAACTTTTCCGCTGAATTCCGGTGATGAGTAGTGATAGTGATATGCACCACCGTGATGGGGGCCAGATGTTGTCATACCTGTGAGAGTAAGATAAATTAAGGGAAAAGTTAAGTTATTCACTTAGGAAGCGGCAATAAGCTCAACGGGGGCACAGTGGTTCATGAGCAACAATAAACGGGAGACATAATGTGAACAATAAAATGTTAATTAATATTTTTGCAATATTAATAATTTACAAAAATAATTGTTTAATTGATATTGTCTGGTAACTGTTGCGCTCATAAAATTCGTATACGTATCCTGAGAGAATCAATTCTCTGTCACTAAAGGAAACAGGACTTTTGTGGGTTCGTTTTTTGAAAATATTGGTCATCCAAGCATATAATTTTTTTAAAGATCCATCTTTTGATTCCGCTTTAAAATACTCTAGTTACAGTGCTTCACGCAAAATGGCCAAATGATATATATATTTTTTAAACAACTTTTTCAACTCCTGGCTCCAGTCATCTTAAAAAAGAAAAATTTTCTTTCATTGTCGGCTTCCCCCGAATGTTGTTGATGGCAACTTCGCAGTATTAGTGTCGAGTCAATCGGCATGTCTAGTAAGAGCTTCACAAACAGTGATGTTCGCATTCGTCGATAAACAAGTAGGTGCCGTTAGTAGTGAATCTAAAAATAGAAAGCGTGTTAATTCTCTTTACACATTCATGGGGTGTAAAGGGAAATTAAGTTTTTTATGTAATAATATATAAATTATTTAAAACAAGCTACGTAAAAAAATTTGTTTTTTTTATTTCGTATATTGCAAAGTAAACTTTTGTCATATATATGACCCTTTATATATATGACCCCTTATAACCCTACAACTGTTGACCATTTCAGAAAGAAAAATAAAAAAAGTCATCATTAAGTGAATGTTATTCCAAATTTGGTCAATTTAACACATTTAGCACATTTTTGATTTGACAACAAGAAAACGAAACTGAACCAAAATAAAGCTGAAGTTATAAAATAATAATAACAACACTTAACTATCATTTGATTTTTTGTTGAACCTTTAAATCACAACACACACCAAACAAGTTTATCCCTAACCTGCGTTTAATAGCGCTGTTGTGAATCATTTTGTCGCGTGGAAATTGTTGGACGATACAGTGTGAAAAAAATCAATTAAATACGGCTAATTGAAATTACCGCATGCACTTAAAAAAATAAAGTTAGACAGAATGCGATAACATCAGACATAAAATATATAAAAAAAACTAGTGCACCCGGCAATGCTTCGCTATTGCATACTTGACAAATACTTATTATATGTTTGGCTTGCTTACTTAAAATGCTATGTATAAGCGTTGATCTTCTATGCTCTGTACACAATTCATTACTTCAAGTTACTACTAATCCGGATCGAGCTAACAAGGTCTAATTCATATCTGTAGCACCAACGATTATCTGTATGCAAATACTACTTTCTTATTATTTTTTCTCACGTTCCGTTCTGCCCACCGATCGAAAATAAAATGTAAAATGTTGTCGGTATATTCATGTCAGCATTGCCGAGTACTATAAAGGCTCATTTACACTACTCATAGCATTATCAGTATTCCTCCTCAAAACGTCCGCATCGTGTAGATGTGGTTTTTGTGTCAGAACTTACCGACTTTTTTTTTCTGACGAATTATTGCTAAAATTTTTGATAATACAAACTGACACCATATACATAGTTTTTTAACTTTACTGACCCGATTCCGAAAGTGTTAGTGAATAAAATCTAAAATATGATGAAGTTAAGAAAAAAATATTGTAGTCCCTGCTTTCTGCTTCATCAACAGAATTTTTGATAAAATAAAGGTACTTTTTGATACAATAAATATAATTTTTGGCACAATTAAAGTGTTTTTTTTTGTGTAATTGTGTACAATAAAATACTTATTGGTACAATAAAGGTACTCTGTGTTACAATAAATTGTTCCTCTAGTTTACCATAAATTTTACTATTTGGGTACTATAAAATAACTTTTTGGTACAGAAAATTTTACCTTTTGGTACTTTTTTGTAACATTTTTGATACCATGAATGTACTTTATGGTACAACAAATGTACTTTTATAGTACAATAATTTTTACTTTTAGGATAAATGTACTTTCTAGTACAATAAATTTTACTTTTTGGTACAAAAAATTATTCTTTTTGTTACAATAAATTGTATTTTTGGTACAATAAACTTAACTTTTTGATAAAATAAATGTACCTTGTGGTACAATAAATGTACATTTTAGTACTTTTTGGTACAATTATTTATAGTTTTTGGCACAATAAATACACTTTTAAGTACAATAAATATTACTTTTTGACTCAATAAATTTTTCTTTTGGGTATAACAAATTGTACTTTTTAGTAATAAAAATAGTTTTTTAGGAAAATAAAAGAGTTCTTTGGTACAATAAAAATACTTTTTGTTACTACAACTACGATACTTTGCGCATCTTAGTGTTTTGTTTAAATATTTACTTTTCTTTTTTAACTCAAAACAATCCTTTTATTTACTTGCTTTAATGAATAAATGAAGGGCATCAAAAAGCTGACGACAGAATACATATGTCAGTAGTGTAATATCTTAAAAAATTTCCGATAAAATTTCGTCTACAACATAATATTTGTGGCGCCAAGTATTTTATGTGTACCAAATTTCATCTCTATGGGAATACTCAAAATTTTCGCCACGCCCTATCTGCTTACTGATCAAAAATACAAATTTTGTCTGTAAATTCAAACTTGTAGTGCAGAGTACTATCTATATATCAAATACATAGTATCTCTTTAGGGCTAAAATAAAAACTGTCGTCTGTAATTTTGAACCTAAAGTGCCGAGTACTATCGTTGTACCAAATTGTATCTCCCTAGGGCTAAAACAGTATTGCCACATTGCCTCGTCTGAATATTCTCATTCATGATGCCGAGTACTATCTAGGTGTCAAATTTTATCTTTCTAGGGCTAAAATACAGTTTGGTCACGCCTCTTCCACCCACAGATCTAAATTTAAATTACGTTTGCATATTCATATTTGTGCTATCGAGTACTATTTGTGTATCAAACTATACATCTCTAGGGCTTAAATACAGTTTTGCCACACCCACTCCACCACCCACTGATCTAAAATTGAAATTAAGTCTGCATATTCATATTCGGGATGCCGTGAAGTATCTGGGTGTTAAATTTTATCTCTCTAGGATTCAAATAAAGTTTTCACGCCCCCTCTGCCCACTGGTTCAAAATTTAAAAACCGTCAGCATATTCATATTCGTGTTGTCGAATACTATCAGTATACCAAATTGTATCTCCCTAAGGCTAAAATACAGCTTTGACACGCCCCCTTCCCCCACTGACTCAATTTTAGAATTCCGTCTGCATATTTATATTCATGTTGCCGAGCACTATCTGTGGTTCAAATTTTATCTCCCTAGTTCTAAAAAAAGTTGTGAGCGTGGCAGAAGTTAGACTCTCATAGAGTAAAAAATTTAAAAATATATAGCCAACGGAAATTCGTATATAGTACACTAGTACACTGCCTACCAAATTTTATTGAAATTGGTTCATCTGTTTAGGCGTAATTAAGCCACAACAAACCGACAGTTATTCACATTTATAATATTAACTTACTTAAGTGTAACATACTGCTTTTGTTGTCATCATAACAGAGATCTATCGAATGAAGAGAATCGTTGTTCCACTGATACAAACACAATATCGTTAAAGTTACTAACTGTAAATCAAACAGATGCACTCATAACAAAACGCACGATAGCACCAACAATAAGAAACAATTAGCCACCGGTATAAACACAAAACTCCTATAGCAGCATGCAGGCAGAAACAAAACAATGGCAAATTGAAGATTACCCCCACCACCAGTGATTGCAACGAATGAACATTTAGTAGTAACTTTATGCAACAATTCAAGTACTAAAATTTGGGATGGGAAACCGGCCAAATCTTCGTCGTTTTGTTTTACCTATTTGTTTTACCAGTCTATGGTTAAATTAATAACTAATTTTCGATCGAAGAACAATTTCACATTACAATAATTTAATTTCACAGTGCAACAGTGAAAAAAATACAAAAACGGGATAGTATAGGTTCGATTCTACTATCGAAGGGTAATAAAACCCTATACTCAGTTTGGCGAGATTGGTGACCAATTTTTTTTTATGGGCCCCTAAAGATTCTCAAAATCAGTGAGCCCCATGCAAAAAGGTGTGATCAGTTTTTGTCCAACAGCTAACTCACACTTCGTGATAGCGCTAAACTGTATTCGGCAATAATGTAGGTGGGAGTTTTGCGCACTAACTTTATTAACAAATTATGTCAAAAAGGTTGGTTATTCCTGCCCTTTTCAAAAAAAATTGAAGAAGAATTTATTATTTTTTCACTTTTTTGAGCATTACTTTGAGGGAGTCCAAATTTTCCTCTAACACTGTTCGCCAAAATTGTAGCCCTGGTAAAGGTAAACAACTTTCGTGAACATATCAATCTAATCTGAACGTGTCTAGGCAACCTAAATAGCTTATAAAGTCCAAGTTGATACCGGTTTTTCGAACCTTTACGCACTTAAAAGCCAGTAACGTGGTTGAATATCAACCAATTTGAAGTTTCTCAGCTGTTTTATAAAGAAGAGACTACGGCCTTTCCAATGGTATATATAGTTCTATTGATAACTTATCATAAATGTCTGTTTTTTGCCTCAAAATTTCAAACTTTTGTAATTTTTTCACTATTTTTAAGTTTGGTGAAGTTTGTAGCCCCTATTTTATAAGGACACCCTAATGTTTACTACTTTATTCAGAAAGTGCACGCTATCACGAGTTAAACGCATATTTTTTTTGTAAAAATCGGTTAACAAATAGTTAAGTTATTCATGTTTTCCGAGGGACGCAACTATGCTAAAATCAAAGTTGAAGTAATTAACAACAACACCAAAACAATGCTTCTTCTTCAACTCTTTGATTTTAGTATAGGATATGAAAGTTGCGTCCCTCGGAAAACATGAATAACTTAACTATTTGTTAACCGATTTTTACAAACAAATATGCGTTTAACTCGTGATAGCGTGCACTTTCTGAATAAAGTAGTAAACATTAGGGTGTCCTTATAAAATAGTGGCTACAAACTTCGTCAAACTTAAAAAATAGTGAAAAATCACAAAAGTTTGAAATTTTGAGGCAAAAAACAGACATTTATGATAAGTTATCAATAGAACTATATATACCATTGGAAAGGCCGTAGTCTCTTCTTTATAAAACAGCTGAGAAACTTCAAATTAGTTGGTATTCAACCACGTTACTGGCTTTTAAGTGCGTAAAGGTTCGAAAAACCGGTATCAACTTGGACTTTATGAGCTATTTAGGTTGCCTAGACACGTTCAGATTAGATTGATATGTTCACGAAAGTTGTTTATCTTTACCAGGGCTACAATTTTGGCGGACAGTGTTAGAGGAAAATTTGGACTCCCTCAAAGTAATGCTCAAAAAAGTGAAAAAATAATAAATTCTTCTTCAATTTTTTTTGAAAAAGGGCAGGAATAACCAACCTTTTTGACATAATTTGTTAATAAAGTTAGTGCGCAAAACTCCCAGCTACATTATTGCCGAATACAGTTTAGCGCTATCATGAAGTGTGAGTTAGCTGTTGGACAAAAACTGATCACACCTTTTTGCATGGGGCTCACTGATTTTGAGAATCTTTTGGGGCCCATAAAAAAAAATTGGTCACCAATCTCGCCAAACTGAGTATAGGGTTTTATTACCCTTCGATAGTAGAATCGAACCTATACTATCCCGTTTTTGTATTTTTCAAAAAGTCGTCATTTGTTGCATAGTGTTTTTTAATGTTTTTCTCATGTTACTCCCACACTACAATTGGATTTTTTAAGAAAATCACTAACATATTTCACAACTACCTCGCACTACTTACTAGATAACAAAACTAATTAGAAATGTCAACAAAGGCACCATTAATTGCACTTAAAGAATGCGCCAAAATTATCTTCATATTGTTGACAAATTAGAGTAGCGAGTGTGATGAGAGACAATTTTACTATCTCTGGTGAGAGAGTTGAGAACACACTTAATATTGGCAAAGCCAGGAATAATATAAATGAAGAGACTAATTTGACAAATAGATGGCAGTGATCTGTTAGCAGTCTGCCACTTATTTATGAAATTGCTCAACTGTCATTTAACCACCTAGCAGCCTCACATCAGTCTCTCAATAGAGTAAGAGAGACTAACTACAATTTGCATATTTTCTCAGTGCACTCACTGACATTTGTTCTAATTAGTTTTGGCCTCAATTCGATAGTTATTGCTAAATAAGTCGTCTCCTGCAAAAGCCAACAAAAAATGTGCCAGTTGCCTAAGAAAGTTATTAAAAATCATGTAAAAGTGCAATAAATGTAAAGTGATAGTATTATTTTAACTATTGTGCAGTAAAATGAAGAGAAAATTGCAATTTGGTCGGTGTTCCGGTCGGTGTCTACTGCAAAAAATTTTGCCACGGGAATACGGTAAATGTGTATAAGAGTCATTCGGTAGTTAATACTTATTGTAGTAACAAATGTTATTTTGGTTGTAAAGACAACATCCCAGCGGCGGAAATAATGAGAAGGAAGGTCTTCGTTCATGAGTTTGAAGGAAATCTTTTGGATCCGGTATGCCTCCCTTGACCTTCTTTCTTCCTTTCTTTTTTTACATTGCGTGACATTGGAAAAGAAGGCCTTCCGTCGCCGGTTTCCAGAAGAAGGCCTTTATATAAGAAGGCATTATGGAAGGCCTGCATACACATGGAAAAATAATGACTTGCAAATAAAACAAAAACTGTAGAGTGCACCCTCAAATTATATAGTTTTTTGAGAGCGCACCGGTTATTTTTAGATATTTCTCACTTCTAAATATTTTTCTCTATACTTACATTTTTTTTCAACGACAGTAAACATTGCTGGAGTTTGAACCCACTACTCCGTGATTGTTAGTCAGCCATCCTACTGTCTAGCCTATGAAGATGCATTCGAATTATGTGGTTGAAACTAATGATACACTGTTTAAAAAACCCCTTCCACGGAAATTAACAATTTTTTGCATTTGGAAGACATCCAATACCCCTTATTTTTGGAAGCGAGAGGGTATGTGTATGAAACCCCTCTGCCTTCTTTTCAAAGGCCTCTGGCAGGCCTTCATAAAAGTTGAAAAAAAACGTATTAACAATTCTTTCCATTTAGAGGACATGCAATGCCTCTGTTATTTGGTAGCGAGAGGGGATGTGTATGAAATCCCTCTGCCTTCTTTTTACATGTCTTTGGCAGGTCTGTCCTTAAAATGATTAAATCTGATGAAAAATCATGCGTTCTGCATTCCTTATTTGAAATGTTATTCCCAAATAAGGACTACTGCATGCATTATATGAGTAAGGCCTCTCAAATTCCGCCGCTGGGCAATGGCAACAACTCAAAGGTAAGATCTAATTATTTGTATAAAATAAAACATAAAGCGAGGGTATCAATTTTTTGTCATAATTATCTACATTTTATATTTAGCTGAACAATTTTTGTTTCCAAAGTGTCTGTAACACTGTACGACACGTTTTTTTACCCATGATCAAACTGACCAGATTCTGAAAATATAGCTCAAATAAAAATATACGTATCTCCCAGTTTTTCTAGATCAGCTCATTTGTGATTTTTACGACGGATTTAATTTTTAGAGGGAAGCTCCCATACAGCGACTACTTCCTGTTCGTAGAACTCCGCAAGTTGTCAACAGATTTTGATTAACTTTTTTTTAATGTTTTTCAAATGGTCAGGAGCGGGTTCTGACAAAGCAATATAATATTCATTTATTCGGGAAATAAAATTCATAACAGTTTTGTTATGAATTAAAAAAGAATGTTAAATAATGTACTAAAATGTACTTTAATTGTAATAAAAAGTATAATTTTACTGTACAAAAATTTCAATTTATTGTATCAAAAAGGAGTTTACAATTTACTTGCTGGTACCATTACGCTTTATTGTACACAAAAAAACAATTTATTGTACCACAGAGTAACTTTATTGTATGGAAAAGTTATTTAATGTATCAATAAGTTATTTTATTGTACACAATGAAAGTACTTTTAGCGTACTAAAAACTACTTTTGTTGTACCAAAAAGAACTTTAATTGAACGAAAAAGTACTTGTATTTACTAAAAAGTAAAATTTATTATATCAAACAGAAAATTTATTGTACAAAAGTACAAAAAGAACAATTATTGTTCTAAAAAGTATAATTTACTGTACCAAACAGTAAATTTATTGTATCAAAAAGTTAAATTTATTGTACTAAATAAATAAATAAATTGTTTTTACCAAAAACTACAAATAATTGTGCCAAAAGTACAAAAATGTACTGTTATTGTATAAAAAAGTACATTTATTGTACCAAAAAGCCCTATCATTGTACTAAAAATTAAAATTTATCATACGAAAAAGTAAATTTCTTGTAGTGAAAGTAAAAATTATTGTACCAAATGTACATTTAATGTACCAAAAATACATTTATTATACTATACTATGCTATACTGTTTTTGTACAAAAAATACATTTGTTGTAAGAAAAACCACTTTAATGGTAACAAAAAGTACATTAACTGTACAAAATATTACTTTTACTGTACACAAAGAGTACAATTTGTGGTACCTGCCCCAACTTGCCTCTAGAAGAGTCAAGTGTATAACCGTGCCAATATTCTTGCAACCCCAACAGTTTTTCAGATAATATCTTCAACCCTTAAGGTGTTCCTATAGAATTTTTTTGTTTTTATATATTTTTTTTTAATGAAATCAGCCTCTGTCGCTCCCATGGTGCATCGTAGAAGAGTAAAATGTATGATCGATCCCCACTAGTATTTCCCTACTTACATTTTTTCAGAACATACCGGAGGTTCGATTTTGATTTGAGACCCATTGTTTCTTGGGCACATTTCCTTAGAATTTATTATAAATTAAGGTTTTTATAACCGCTTGGTGTTTTTTTTTTTACTCCATACAAATTGACCCATTAAATATAATATAAAAATACTTGTACATATATAACAACTTACTGCGAAAACGGTTCGAACGATACCTACCAATAATGAACGAGCAATCGTTATAGAATTGTAATTGTACGAAATATTTTGATCAATAATTTTGGAGGCAGGACGAAGTCTGCCGGGTCGAAAGTCGAAGCTTAAGGATGTTTGTAGTTCAGTCCGCCTAAATTAATTTCTTACACATATTTTACTACAAATAATATAATTCTTAAAAATTATCTCTAGTATCAATTTGAATGAGTGGTTCTACCTCTTAGAATAAAGATAAAGTACGTACGTATTGAATTTGAATAATTTGTGAATGACAATTAAAGTAAAAAAAAACAAAACTTGAAATTATATAGTTATTTCAAAGGCATTTATTAAACTTGTTTAATTTGGAATCAATTGCATTTTTATTTCTTTTAAAAATATTGAAAACGTGAGTGCCTTTTTTCCAAAGGGAAGGAGTGCCAATAGCAACAACACCGATTTAAGTGTCAATTACCAAAAATAAACAATAAAATCAAGTTATTCGATATAATTAAACAAGATAGCTTAATGGTTTTTCAGAGAGGACATACAAAAAAAACCAGTAATTGTCTACAATCCGGTCAATCAGTCTAAGAAATGTGCCATGCACTGACATGCGAGTATAAACGGAAACGGGAACAATTTCCTTTCCACAGCTGGATTGCTATAAATCATGCAAAACATTAACACTAAATTAAGAATTTTGAAAAGTTTTGATTTTTGAATAAAACACAACTGTTTACAATAATCGATCACTAATAATTACGAAATTAAAATGCGGTTAATTACACAACTGATAATTTATTGTGAACACAATGTGACAACACACGTTGAACAGGTGGGAAAAGCAAAAGTAATGTTATTGAACTGAGATTTAAATCACACCGATGACTAAGTAAAGAAGCCAACTCTGTTTTTTTTTGGTTTTAATTAAATGTTTTTGTATTTTTGTTTTTGTTATTGTTCTTACACTACAAATGATTGCCTTCTAACATTAACTAGGTAACTATAGTCTAATTACGCTATTTACAGACGTATTAATTATTAACATAATAATCTCAATAATTAGGATTGAATACTTCTTTAATGGAACACAAGGCAGGATAACGGGGATTTACACCAGTCTTACAACCTCGACCGGGTGCGCCAACTTTGTACAGCGGCAAACCCAAAGCATACACAGAGGCATAATTGCACACGACATTGTAGATCCACACATAGGGTATATCAGGACGTGTGTACTGCATCATGGCGCAGCCCACATGGGTATTACGGTCCACAATCATTTCGGTGAAATGACCATAGGCCTCACTGTGGAAAATATGATCAGGAAGGTTATAGTTGGTAGGAAATTTTTATCTTTTCAAATGGCAAACAACTTACAAATCTTTGGTTACTCGAAATTTATTTACAAAAGTACTATCGACCAAATGGAATTCGGTGTCAAACCACAGGTGAACAGTTTCAGCAATTAGATTGGTCACATTTTGGTATTGATATTTCAATCTGGAAATGGCGCATAGGTTTTGTCCACAATTCTTAAAGCGATAGGTGTGATTACAGTCATCGTGATCCAGAACACAAGTACGAACATTTAAGTTAGCCAAGTATTGAAGTTCATCATCCCAGACCTAATAGAAGACACAAGGTGGAAATTAATATAAATTAATATATATAACAACTATTCTTATAAAGATACAAATGAACGTTTTCATAGTCAATGTCTGGTGGATGTGAAATTCCAAGTCAGAGTGATGATAGTAGGTCAGTATAGTAAAACACCCCAAGGGTTTGGCGTTCTCAGGCCAGATTTGTATTTTCCTTATCTTGATGTTTGTTCGCTTAATTTTTCAATTATAAATCAAGACCGTTGATAATTTCTGATTTCATTCTTCATTCTTCTTATATAAGATCTTTGAATATATCCATTTAATAAATCAAATTTGTCATTAATCACCTTTTTTCATAAATTTTCCCCAATAACTTCAAATTTCTTGCTATATATAGGCTGTCTCTTCTGTTATGAGTAGAAAACTGGTTATTGCTGATGATATTGAACGTCCACCCCGACCCATGTACTTACTGTACATATGTAGCGAGTTTGCATATGATACTTACTTCATATGTATGTACAACGTATGAGTAATAATAATTTTATTCGGATTTTATATTAATCATACGCACTTCATTCCAATTATTATGGTTTAATAACACATGGCAGCATATGATACTTACTTCATATGTATGTACAACGTATGAGTAATATCAATTTTATGCGGATTTTATATTAATCATACGCACTTCATTCCAATTATTATGGGGTGAGAAGTTCCAAGTCAGGGTGAAGTACTAGGTCAGTATAGATAAACCCCCAAAGGGGTAGGCGTTCTTTATAATTCAGCTGAAGAATGAAATGAAAAATCATCAATAGCCAGACAATATTTTCTTTCAATTATAATTTTCCACTTGTTGACTTTTTATTTCAAATGACAACCGGAACTCGTAAGATTAACTAATATTTCATATTAGCAGTTGTTAACTAACCACACCCTATGTTAATCTATGCTGTAATGGCTAGAATTGCGATTGCTATGTGAAATCATCGCGCATGCTCATCAATCTAACACAGCAATTTGTCAGAGTGCAGCAACAAAAAAATGCACATGTGCGAATATGATAAATACATTAGATTAACAGCAGTTAGCTTATCTTTATAAATCATGTAACAATGTAAATTATTTTAATAATTTAAATATCATCACTTAATCACTTGTTAGCATCACCATCTAACTCTCACGGAACAGCAGTTGCCCAGTTATATAACAATTACTTAGCCACAGATGGAATATACCCCACGGTTGGTTGGTGGAGTTAATTTGCCTGATTTGTAGTTGTGGTCGGTTATGTTGTTATTATCATAATTTGTTTGTTTAAACTTGTCTGAACTTTTCATTATTAACTTATAACCAAAGACGGGCGGATGTTATTTACATGTGTACATATACAGGTTATAAATAATTTATGATCGTTCTTATGCCAAAGAAAGAAACGAAAGAAAACACAACATTATTGTATTGCGCAATATTTAAATGTAAAGTAAGAAATAAAATCTCATAAAGCAACGGGGAAGATTTTGTATTTAAAAGAAACTTTTTTCTGCGATACTCATTAAAAATTGTTTATTAACAAAATTCCTGGTTAATTGCTTAATTAAGTAATATACTAAAATTAGTGTCAATTTGTAAAGTTAATATATTTTTAATGAGTTATAATGCTAGGGCAAAATGTAAATACTAAAACGCAGTTAAGTTATTAGAATAGCAAATAAAGGAGTGGCAATGACATAGTCATGCCCATTAACCAATCAATCAAACTTCTTTAAAATATTTATTTTACATCAATTTAAAATTTTAAAAATCAAAAATAATAGTTCACAATTACAAATCTAGTTTCAGTTGATAAAAAAATATTTATAAGTTACTAGCTGGCCCGGCAGACTTCGACCTGCCTCCAAATTATTTTCAAAGATTTTGAGTGCAGTTGAAATCTAATAACGATTGGTTTATTACTTGGCCTCTGAAATATTTAAATTTAAAGGGCGAAGTATTCCCGGACATATTCTGTACTTCATATATACATCTAAGAAATTACATTTGTCAGAATTTCTAAAATGTTTCAGCAGTGTCGTCCAGGATATGATAAAAACTTACTTATTAATAGGCATATATTTTAAAACCACATTTTTAAGTCGATTGGCTGACATGTAACTTTTTGTATTGGTGTACTGGGTGATTGATACTTTAGGTGTTTGGTCTGAGCCATGATAGTACCTTGCCCCTTTTTATTCCAAGGAGTTCCAGTTTCCACAAATCCCTTCATTTGGCTCAACAACCCTATTAACCGTTTGGTCTGGATGAGAGCAACAGTTGTTCCCATTTTCGTGTTTGTCCCCTAAATTCGAAATGCGAAAAACCACTTTGTGAAGTTCTCTAACTCTATAAGAAGTGCACCAACATAAATATTCGCCATTCTACCTAAAGCCGTTTTGCGGTCCCGGTGACCATCTACAGCCAATCCTTAACTTTCACTGAAATTTTGAGACAAAATGGGTCAACCGTTTTCACAATTAGTGGTGAGATCAAAATGTACATCTTTTTTATATATATAGACTTCTGAATAACCATGATGTTAAAAAAAATGACTAAATGACATTCCAAAAATTAAGTGTATCATAAGCTAAACACCGGCAACTGGTTTCAAACATACATTCAAAATTTTCTTATGCCAAAAAAATAATATATTTTAAGTTTAAGTAAAATCGGACAATCGATATTCAAAATCTTCTCGTGCCAAAAAAATCATATATTTTAAGTGTAACTAAAATCGGACAATTGATATAAATTTTCGAAATAATTCAACCCCAGCCAAATCAACTGCGGGTCCATATATACAACAAAAAATTTTCATAATAAAACAAATGTATATTTGTAAATTTCAATCAAATTGTTTAATTCGTTAAAATTTGCATTATAATTCCATCATACAAAAAAATTTTTTTTAAGGTTCCACAAAAATAAATACTAAATTTCAGTTAAATTGATACATGCATTCAAATTTTCAATATAAATCCACCCTAGCGCCATCTACCGGGTCCATTTGTACATACGATTTTTTCTGATGATCAAACAAACATAGATTCTGAAATTCAGTTAAATTGGCCCATTCGTTAAAATTTTGATTTTAAACCGACCCCAGCGCCATCTACCGGGTACATTTGTACATAAAATGTTTTCTGATGATCAAATGAATATCCATTCTAAATTTCAGTTGAATTGGTACATGCATTCAAATTTTCGATATAAATCCACCCTAGCGCGACCTGGATTTGATTTTTTTTAACACAAACAATCTACGGAAAATTTCGAATCGAATAAAAAAAAAATCAGCCAAATCGCTCCAGCCGTTCTCTAGTGATGGTATGACATACGTGGACCATTTCATTTTAATATATATAGATTTGGAAATATAGAATTTTAAAAATATAGTTTTCTAGGATAACATGGTAGAATTCCGATTATATTTTATTTTCCAGAAATGTATTCGCTACAAAAAAACAAATAAATTTTATAGAAAAAGGAAATTTATATAAGAAAAAATGGGAAATTAATCTACATAATTTTTAGCGTTATGATATGCTTACAATTTTTTTACTCAAAATCCAAAATTAAGATAAAGTCTGATTCATTTAGAGGTTTCTTAATATTTTTGTTTTATCTGACAGATCTTGTATGACTGATGACCAGTTGTCATCTCATTTTTATTCACTATTGTTTGGCAAATTTCTCTTGAAAAGACTTACACCGTACCATCGCACAATGGTCGCATTAAAATTTTCGAACTTCGAAGTGTACCAAAATTTGATTTCCAACCCATAGCTCATTGCTCATTTAGTAAATCGATAACTTTGGCCGGCGAAGAGAATGTTATTTTATGTTAATATGTTTCTTCTACATTGTAAAATGTCCAACATCTGCTGATTTCAGTTTCTTTTGTTCACTATGTTGTAATTGTTAGGAACCATGTCGGTCTGCAGACGAACCCTTTTTTTAGTATGGCAGTCTGAGTCAGACTGCAGTATTAACACGAAATAGTTTAATAACATAATTTAATACGTCTACAAATTAAAAAAAAAAATTTTAAATTATTTTAAGAAAAAATTTAAAAAATGAAAAAAAAAATTATTGATGGAAAAAATGTTCCTTTGGTTCCTTTTTGTTATATATTTACAAAAAAATTTTCATTTTGACGACAATTTTATTATTAGAACAACATTACTTGCGTAATTCGCGAGATACCGGTGCAAATGCTGAATATATTAATCAAAAGTTGGACCTTCCATCTTTTCATACGTAACTTTTTTGTTTATGAATAAAACCGTATACTTCCAAAGCAAAATGTTCTTGGTTTTTAAAGGGCTTTAATGCTAGGAAAAAAAATATATTTAAATTTTTGGGGTAGAAATTGCTCTAAATGAGGCCATCATTACAAGATGATGTCGTATGTCAGCGACATTTATAGGACAAATGTAGTACTCGTCGAGACCTATACACCGATGCCTTGTATGTTACGATTGAGCCACAAACAAAAAAGCAGGGATAAAAAAACGATTTTGGCTGTTTTTCCGGGGGGTGGGTGAGGAAAAAAATTTTTTTTTTAAGTTGTCTCGAGGTGATCTTTAATATTTGCCCTCGACTTTGGAAATTTTTTTGGTGACCCGGTCTAATATTCAATTAAGTAAATGCCGAAAAGTCAAAAGTTTTTATTGATAATCCAGCTACGATTCAAGAACAACATAACTCGAGTAATTGTCGGGTATCAGTGACAATGCTGGAAAGATGAACCAATTGTTGGACCTTCCGAATGGACGACCCACGACGTAGTCGCGACTACAATTTGAGTGATATCATATGCAAGGAGTAAGTACCAAATATTGTGCTTTCGGTCATAATAAAGATTTCGAAATTCGATTATATTATATTTAGAATATTTTTTTATTAGAAATAAAAAAACCTATTAATGAATCACCCTTTGTAGTCACATCTTAAAGCTACAAGTGTCATCGGAGTTAAGTAATATATTTCTCATATGTTTTGACTTGATTGAGTACAAATAATATTTCTGTTCAAAATGACACAAGCAGAGCCATGAGAGATGATGATAAAGTACATTCGGATATGTACTTTTACTTTCGATGTCCAAAAAACTTATTTTATTGTACCCCAAAGTAATGTAATTGTACCAAAAGGACATTTATTGCATCAAAAATTACTTTTGTTGTGCCAGAAATAACTTTTTATGTGGAAGAAAGTATTTTTATTAAAAACGTACTTTTATTGTATAAGAAAGTATCTTTACTGTCGAAAAAGTGCTATTATTGAATATAAAATCACTTTTATTGTACTCAGAAAGTAACTTTATTGTACCAGAAAGTAATTTTTATGGACCAGAAACTACTTTTATTGTACCTAAAACAAATGTTGTTACAAGAACAAAAAAATACTTTTATTATATGAGAAAGTGTCTTTATTGTACCAAAAAGTACTTTTGTTGTATATGAAAGTACTGTTCTGAAAAAGTACTTTTATTGTACCTACAGTAATTTTATTGTACCAAAGTATTTTATTGTATTTAAAACTTACTTCTATTGCATCAAAACTACTTATCGAAAAGAACTTTTTTGTATCAAAAAGTACTTTTATTTACCAAAAAGTACTTACATTTTATAATTGCAGCAACAAGTTCTTTTGTTGTATAAGCAAGTATCCTTATTCTACTAAAAAATACTTTAAATGCAACAACAAGAACTTTTGTTCTATTAAAACGTAAATTTATTTTTCCGAAAAGTACTTTAAATGTACAAAAACAAATTTTAAGTTATGTGAAAGTATCTTTGTTGAGCAAAAAAAGTACTTTTATTGTATCAAAAGTGCTTTTACTAAGTATGCACTTCGAAACTTTTTTGGTCAATGTGCGTACAATTGGAAAAATCGTGCAAAAAATTGAGCAAACCGGGTCTGTAGGAGATGTGATAACACCAGTGCATGCGCGTACAGCTCGTATTGCAAAAAACATTGCTGCTGTTTGCGAGAGTGTGGCTAAAGAGCCGTCCACCTCAACTCGTCGTCGTGCCCAACAATTACACTTTCACGCTCGTCGTTGATGAACGTTATGCATAAAGACTTCCATTTACACGCTTACAAGGTGCAATTGACTCAAGAACTAAAGCCTCTTGACCATTCGTCGTCAATGGTCAGAATGGTGCTAAGAAATGGCAACAGTGGATGATCAATTTTCAAAGAAAATTAATTTCAGTGATAAGGCACATTTTCACCTCTGTGGATTCGTCAATAAGCAGAATTGCCGCATTTTGGTGAATGATAATCCAAAAGTCGTTGTTGAAAATCCAATGAACCCACAAAGAGTGACTGTTTGGTGCGGTTTATGGGCTGGCGGCATCATCGGGCCGTATTTTTTTCAAAAATGAGTCCCGTCAGACAGCACACAGCTAACGAAACTATGGCTCTTTTGCGCGACAAATTAAATGGCCGTGCTATCTCACGTGGTGGCGATGTCAATTGGCCGCTAAGATCATGTGATTTCACACCGTTAAACTTCTTTCGTTGGGGTTATTTGAATGAATAGGAGTACGTCGATAAGCCAGCAGCAATTCAAGAGCTAAAGGCTGAGATAATTCGGCACACTAAAGGCATAGAACATCAATTATTTGGACTATCGGATGGAGGTTATTTCATTGTACTACAAACAAAGTTTACTGTAAATTTTTTTTGAGCAAAAAATACTTTTATTGTATAAGAAAATATCTTAATTATATAAAAATAAAAGTAGTACCTTTAAAAGAATACTACGATATTTTTGTTCATTTAATAAAAAGACCGAATTATTTGATGCTTTAAAATGTTATTGGAACATATAAAGTATCCATTGAAGGAAAAAAAGTTATAAAAACGCTGTCACCATAAAAAAAAAACAATACTACACTTTTCAGCAACTTCCAGTAGGGTTATCAATGCAGGGTTAAAACGGAGTATACCACTGTGTTCGACGACCCAAAATTAAGTTGGGGTATATCAATGTTTTTCTGTGTCGATTCGAAAATCAAAATTTTGCTTACAGTGTTATCAATTCTGCTTTTTTAAATGCTTGGGTAAGTTTTTTTAGCTAGTCTCAAGCAAGTTGCATATGATTCTGTGTAGTGCAAGAAATTAGCGATAAATTAAGGTATTCATACAACGAATACCTTTTTAAGTTATTTGAGCCAATAACTAAATTTCTTAATCTTGTCCTTATCCTTTGGGACGAGGGTATATATATCATTTGGAGACGTCTTAGAGCATAAGATTCTTAAGACCAAATTCGTTTTAGGACTTTTTAAGAAGATTGAGCCATGTCCGTTTCCCTCATAGTTTTACATACATATTTGCTGAATACAGACATATTTTGCGGAAAATGTAGATGTGAGAGTTTGACTCCCATAACTTCCAACAGGATAACTGAAGGATATTTAAATTTTGTCAGTTAATTTATCTTGTGATATTAGGCTAAACCTCAGAAAACCAAACCATTTGATACACCCCTTCTGGTACCTTTCATACATTAACCGAAATAGTTTTACAGGCATACCCTTTTTCTATACGGTATTAGGTCAAATTTCGCACATGGTAAGCGTTTATTGAATGTTGACTTACCAAAAAAAATAGGACACGCTGCTACATCCTATACATATTAGTCAATTTCGCGAAAATTTCTATTTTCCAATGATTTCTTAAATGAAACTCTTAAAAATGTTGAAAATAGTTTACTTTTAATATTTTGTATTTTGTTTAATATTTTGTATTTATTGAATCTTAAGAAAGAGGTTTACGTCATCCATTTAAAATTATAATTTCTTTTAGAATTTTTGTTCGAATTAATAAGAGGATTTTTACTTAGTTCTCAGTTGGTACAGCATACGACCCTGTCGGTCCCCTATAAAAAATGATCATATACCCAGAAGTATTGAATATATCTTTTTACATATATTTGCTGTTACCTTGTCTAAAGTTTTACTATATGTCTCGTCTGGGAATACCACCAAAACTATTATATCCAATCGTTTACGCTCTACAAATAGGCAAATTGTAATACACAAGTAATTTCATTTAAAAAATTCGCAGATTTCAATGCCTCGATATCGTAGGTCAATCAGTTCAACTGACTGACTGAAATTGTTGTACTGGTTCTTACTCTTTTATTTATCGCTTCTAGATCTTAATGCATATTTTTGTTGAACCAAAAAATAGATTGAATAGGTGTTAAGCGATTTCCAGGCTCTTAGACGTATGTTAAACGAACGAACATATGCAATATCATTGAAATCCGTAGATATTGAGTAGCAATTCTATAAAGATTTGACTCTAAAATTCTTCATACCATAATCAAAAGTTATCAGTTTGAATCGGTTGCATATCACTGATGTACCGAAAATGAGTTCGTATAGTAATAATTTATCTTTTTTTATTTGATCACATGTGTCATGCTAATAAATATTTATGAAATCTTCATCCAGACCACAAGTCTACGGTTCTCTGGAACACGAAGAACTGGTCAGAAATTATTCAATTATTTTTAAGATAATTTATACGAAATTATTTCTTAATTTTAGAATATATTAAATGTTGTAGAACATTTGTTTTATTTTTTAAATTGGACCCCAAAATGATGTATTGAATTAAAAAAAAAAAATAATATACATATGTTCCTACGGGATTATGATAGTTTTTTAATACAAGCGTGGAACTAATTGCTAAAATTTAAAACCACAAGAGATTCGAGTGTCAAATATTTAACAAATGTTAGAATGATATATATTTTTTTTAATTGAAATTGTGGTTAAGGTGTTATGATAATTGCAGCAGACCGGGATTCACCTAGAATTGAGTAAAGTTAGCAACAAGATTTTTACCTTATTATAACCAATGGTTGAAATAAGCAACTAGAATTTTGTTACTTTTTACTTTATGATTAGTATTATAAAAAGTGTGTAGGTTAGAGATAAATATTAACCATTTCAACATCTTACTTAATTCTCTCCCATTTCCAAATCCATTTATAAGTTAATGCCTTACGATTGCCTTTAACTATTTATTGGCTTAGAAACATAGTCAATTTTTTTTAATTCATTTCAGAAGTCGTCTTAAACATATAACCGAAAAATTGATTGACCACATAAAATGCAAATGTATACATATCATTAATAATACCGGCATTCCCCTCGTATGCAAAGAAATTTAAGTTTTGTAGGTGAATGCATTCATAAATAGTGATTCAATATTACTATTTTATACACAAATTTGGGAAGAAAAAACTAATATTAAAAACGACAAACAAAAAAACTAAATATATTTGCATACTTTAAAAAAAAACCGGCAACATTTTTTGAATATTAAATGATTTTAGTTAGTTAATAATTTGTTAGCATATATATTTAGTATATGCCTAAAATTGTTGATGGGTTTTTTTGAATTGACTGTTATTTTTGATACTTTTGATAGTTTTAGAGAAAATAAATTAAAAAATCGAACTCAATGTAATACTGCTATTAAAACAGAAGTAAGTTGTGTGACATAAGCAAAATTTCGAATCATCGAAATAATATGGAAATTGCGAAAAATATGTTGTTTGTAAAATTTCACCTACAGTTTAATCCATTTAAAGGGTTTTGTTTAATTAGTTTTTTTTCTGCAGATCATCTCTAACTTGTGTTATGCTATCATCTTATTGTTATTACGACTGTTTGACAATGTGCTTATCTATTTTTTTCGGAATTGATAATCTTTGCATTGCAGCTTAGAATTTGAGAAAAAAAAGTCAGAAAGGCGTTCGCAACTACAATTTCATAAGAAATAATTAGTATAATTTCATTTAAATTTTGTATGTCACTACATCACTCATACGTCATATGATACCTTCTACTTACCGTCAGAGTTCGTAAATACTTATCATTGAGAAGTATTATTTTGCTCTTCTCCTCAAATACAACTCTATTTGCGAGCGACTCAATTTTGTGTTTTCATTTTCGACGTAAAAATAAATGAGCGCTCGTTTGTTAATGCTCTAGAATGTCATCGCTCGTTGAATACTCTTTCGAAAGCACTCAACAAAAGAGTACTCATTGCTTTCAATGCTTTGATATTTCTCACTCAAAAGTTATTGCGATGATAAACTCTTTACAACAACAAAGCTAAGTTTTGAGTGCTCCTGTTTAATAACATGCTCATAACTGATTTGGTTTACAGGAATTACATACTTGTATCTGCTCTGCTAGCGTCGTTTTTCGAAGTTGTTCTTGATAAACATTTTGCGTACCACTAAGTAAGTTACCGTAGATATGTAAGTCACACATATGTAAGTAGAGATGGGATTTTACCCGGTATTTATCCTTTTAGATATTTATTTTGGAATTTATAAAAATCAATTATAATGTAGCAGTAGGCAATGACAAATGAAACGTCATTTGAAATGACTCATTAATTTTGGCAATTTCCACATAAATATTAAAAAAGTTGATTAAATAGAATTAAATTGAATAATTGTAAGAAAGATACATATGTATTTACAAATGTAGCTAATATTAATGAAATCGTTTCAATCCAAATGCAAGAAAATACCAAAAAGTACTTTTATTGCACTTACTTTTATTGTACTAAAGTATTTTTTTTTGTACCAAATAGTACTTTTATTGGCCCAAAACCACTTTTCTACTTTTTTGTACCAATAAGTACTTTCATTGTGTTTTTGAGCCAATAAAAGTACTTTTTAGTACAAAAAAGTACTTTTGTACAAACGAAAGTACGTTGTACCGAAAAAAGTACGTCATTAAAAGTATTTTTTGATACAAAAATGGACTCTGATACAAAAAAAAAGTACTTAATTCAACGAAAACTACTTTTGGGCCAATAAAAGTACTTTTGAAAAGCACATTAAAAGTACTATTTGATACAAAAAGTACTTTTAATGTGCTTTTCGGCACAAAGTACTTTCTTTTGTACTAAATTATTTTTTTGCACTAAAAAGAACTTTTATTGGCGGAAAAGTACTTTTTAGTGCAAAAAAATTATTTGGTACAAAAGAAAGTACTTTGTGCCGAAAAGCACATTCAAAGTACTTTTTGATACAAAAAAGTACTTTGGTACAAAAAAGTAAGTTTTTTTTAATCAAAGTACTTTTTAGTACAAAGGAGCACTCTGTTAACGTACTTTTCGGTGCAAGAGAAAGTACTCTGGTACACAAAAAAAAAACCGTGGGCCAGTGAAAGTACTTTTTAGTACAAAAAGTACTTTGGTACAAAAGAAAGTAATCTGTACCGAAAAGTACATTAAAAGTACTTTTTTTTACTAAAAGGTACTCTGGTACAAAATGAGTACTCAATGCAACCGAAAATTACTTTTGCGCCTATAAAAGTACTTTTTAGTACAAAAAAGTACTTTGGTACAAAAGAAAGTACTTTGTACCGAAAAGCACATTAAAAGTCCTTTTTGATACAAAAAAGTACTTCGGTACAAAAAAGTACTTTGTACCGAAAAGTAGGTTTTTTTAAATTCAAGTACTTTTTAGTACAAAAAAGTACTGTTTTAACGTACTTTTCGGTACAAGAGAAAGTATTCTGGTACAAAAAATAGTACTGTGAGCAAGAGAAAAGTGTTTGTCGGCCAATAAAAGTACATTTTAGTACAAAAAAGTACTTTGGTACAAAAGAAACAAAAAGTACTCTGTACCGAAAAGCACATTAAAAGTACTTTTCGGTACAAAAATGTACTTGTGTACAATAGAAAGTACTTTGTACCGAAAAGCACATTAAAAGTACTTTTTGATACAAAACAGTACTCTGGTACAAAAAAAGTACTTAATGCAACGAAAAGTTCTTTTGGGCCAATTAAAGTACTTTTCGGCACAAAAAAATACTTTGGTACAAAAGAAGGTATATTAAGAGTACTCTGGTACAAAAAAAAATACTCAATGCAACCGAAAATTACTTTTGCGCCTATAAAAGTACTTTTTAGTACAAAAAAGTACTTTGGTACAAAAGAAAGTACTTTGTGCCGAAAAGCACATTAAAAGTCCTTTTTGATACAAAAAAGTACTTCGGTACAAAAAAAAGTACTTTGTACCGAAAAGTAGGTTTTTTTAATTCAAGCACTTTTTAGTACAAAAAAGTACTGTTTTAACGTTCTTTTCGGTACAAGAGAAAGTACTCTGGTACAAAAAAAAGTACTGTGAGCAAGAGAAAAGTGAACTTTGGTACAAAAAAGTACTTTTTAATACAAAAAAGTACTTTGGTGCAAAAGAAAGTACTCTGTACCAAAAAGCACATTAAAAGTACTTTTTGGTACAAAAAGGTACTCGGTTAAAAAAAGTACTTTGTGCAACAGAGAAGAACTTTTGGGCCAATCTAAGTACTTTTTGGTACAAAAAAGTACTTTTATTGTACTTTTTGGTATGTTATTTATTTTTTTTTATTTATTCTTGCCTCGCAATCACAGAGCTCATTTGTAATTTTGTGGCTCTTGGCTCCCGAGCTCAGAAAAAGTGAAGTTCGTGAGTGAGGCAATACAAACCCTGAATGTGTCACAATATATCCACATTTTGTTTTTAATATTTGAAATATTTTGAATACATTTTCTTTACATTTCGTTGTGAACTAACTGGAATGCTCATTATTTCGTATGAAAATTTAAATGTTGCTGGTAACATTTTCAACTTTTCGTGCGAATAACTTAGTACTGCTTCCTTCACATTTTGCCACATTTATTTCGTAGCAAAATAATTTGTATGGGATTTGACAACTTTTTGTGCGAAACATAAAACTCAGTACTAGCCTTTATCTTGTGCACGACTCATACAGTGTTATTAAACGATAGTAAACACTATAGTAATTAATTCATATAGTAATCAACTACCATCATTGTCCCAATAGTTGTTATTGGCTATGATTCCAAAGAAAACATTCAGCTTAAGCCGGATATTGTTTTTTATAACTGAGTTTTATGTTAATAATTTATTTTTGTTCCACTGCTTTACAAACGGGTAGTTTATATTTTTATTATTTTCTCTAATCCCTTATTTTATTATAAATAATTCCTTTGAACAGCATATTTGCGTCTGTTTCTTGTTTAATATGTTTATTAAAATTTCTCTAGTGTCAATAGTATAACTAAAATAAATACTAAACCGAAACATTTAAAATACTTGTTAGTCTCCCCCATAGAACCTAATAAAAAGGGATTAACTTTTGTAGAAAAATTATGACAACGGAATATTTTAATATGTGAGAAATTGAATTTAATTAAAAATAATCTTAAGTTAATATGGCATTAATGGCAGCTAATAACATGTATAATCTTGGAATTATATACCTTATTCGTTATGGTTGTATTTGAATTTATTCTAAAGAATAATGTGAAATACTTATTCAGATTTTATTAAAATTTCCAAAACACTTATTTGAATTTATGAAACAATAGTTAGATCTGTACTTATTAATGGTATCGTAGATTGATGAAGTTTCTTTTATAATAAATACTACACTTTAGTTGCTTATTAATCTTTTAATGGAACAATACATAAGGCATTGGCAACTTAGTTAAAAGATGTAGTCCGATAACAGTGATTTAAAAAATTTTGTATCTACACTTAAGATGAAAATAAATTTCTTAACTATTCGCTATAAATATGTGCTATAACTCATACGTCACCGTGGCACATTCGCTAATTCCATATTAAATCTGTTTGTTGTTTTTGTAGTAGAAACCATTAATACCTCTGTGACGTATGAGTTATTTCACACACGCGTAGCGCATAACTAATATTATTTTAGCTTAGGACAACGACTGAATTTTAACATCTACATAAGTAGGTGTGATATCTAATGTAGCTACTTTGAATAACAAATAGATTTTTAAATAAACTTTTTTCAAAAATATGATAGCTAAATATAGCTACCATTGGAGGCTAGTTTCGTTTGAAATAAGAATCAATAAAAAGGGATTATCTATTGGTGGAGAAAAAGCTACGGTTGAAACAATACTAAATGACGGAGAAATTGAATTAATTTAAACATTATCACATATATTGATTCAAAATTAGAAGATTAGGAAACATATCGACATAATTTCATGTTATGTCCATAACACCAGAATGTTAAATATGTGCCATAAAGTTATTTTTAGGTCTCAAAGCCGCAATTATTTCTATCCATTAAGAAAATAAAAATAATAAAATTTAAATTTCCTTTACACCCCATGAATGAGGTATGGGCTAGCTTCTCGCGTTGTTGTATATTAACAAGCTTTCTAATTGTATATACGCAACTACCGGCACCCACTTGCTTATCGGCGGATGCGAACTTCACTGTTTGAGAAGCTTTTACTAGACATGTCGATTGACTCGACTCGACTCTATACTGCGAAGTTGCTGTCGACAACACCGAGGGGGCCGACAATGAAAGACACATTTAGATGACTGGAGCCGGGAATCGAAAATTTTTTCGGATTCGTGCACTCTACGGCCCCTCGGAATAGTATTTTTATGCTGTATCGTCATTTGATTCTTGATTTAAACATTGGCTGTTCATAACAAGTAGTATATCCTTTACAAAAATTTGAAGTAGTATTTACTTGTGCTATAAATAATAAAATAAAAATACTTTGTGTCAAAATCAAAGTAATTGCTGATACATTTAAAGTACATTTTGGTATAATAAAAGTACTTTTTAAAACAACGAAATTCCTTTCTGATACAATTTAGGTACTTTTTTACAATACAGTAAAATATATTTTTGGTACAATGAAAGTTCTTACTGGTACAATTAATGTACTTTCTACCACAATAAAACTATTAGTTGCTATAATAAAAGTACTTTTTAATGTAATTAAAGTACTTTTTAATGTAATTAAAGTACTTTTTAATACTTTTTGGTGTAATAAAAGTACTTTAGTGTACAATAATAGTACTTTTTGGTACAATAAACATACTTTCTTATACAATAAAAGTACTTTTTTGTATATTAAAAGTACTTTGTGATACAATAAAATTACTTTAGGTGCTATAAAAGTGCTTTAAGTAATGTAATTAAAGTACTTTTTAATACTTTTTGGTGAAATAAAAGTACTTTAGTATACAATAATAGTACTTTTTGGTACAATAAACATACTTTCTTATACAATAAAAGTACTTTTTTGTGTACTAAAAGTACTTTCTGATACAACAAAATTACTTTAGGTGCTATAAAAGTGCTTTAAGTACCGTAAAAGTACTTTTGAATTATAAAAAGAGTACTTTAGTACACAATAATAATACTTTATTATAAAATACGTTAAACATACTTTCTTATACAATAAAAGTACTTTTTTGTTCAATAAATTCTGATACAATAAAAGTACTTTAGGTACTATAAAAGAGTACAGTAAAAGTACTTTTTGATTTTAATAATAGTACTTTAGAACACAATATTAGCACTTTTTGGTACAATAAAGATACTTTCTTATACAATAAAAGTAATTTGTTTGTTTAATAAAGATACTTTCTTCGACAGTAAAATTAGTTTTAGGTACAATAAAGGTAATATTTGATACAATTAAAGTACTTTCTGGTACAAAACTATCACTTATGGGACAATAAAAGTACTTTTTAGTACATCTCTTTTCGGTGCAAATAAAGTACTTTTTGTGGCAATGAAAGTATTTTTTGTTACATTAAAATTACTTAAGGTACAATAAAAGAGTACTTTTTGGTACAATAAAAGTGGTACAGTAAAAGTACATTAAACTTGGGTTTTACTACAAAAAAAGGTCTCCCACATGGAATCAGTCCCAGAAAAAAATTTAAAAAAGTGCCAAAAAATTTGTATATGTATGTGAAATGACTCCAAAACTTTTTGGGACTAATATTTTTTGGGATTTATTTAATTTTTCCCTGTGGGAAAAATTTTTTCTAATTCCGAATTTGACCTTGAGATTTCTTAAAATTTATAAATATAACCTATTACAGCTGTTTCGGATTCAGCCACGAATCCTCGTCAGACTTTAGTATAATGATTGGAAATTATTTATCATGTCTTGTGCACCAGAATTCACAACAAAATGAGAATAGACTCGAAAAACCTCACAACCATTCACTATGAGAAAAAAAAACTGCTGGCGAGGATTCGTGGCTGAATCCGAAACAGCTGTACAGACTGCCTGTCATTATGTGAATATCATTCTGCTATGAAGTTCTTTCAAAAAACAAACAGGCCGAATAAATACAAACACGATGATAATCTATTACTGAATAATTTTTAAGAAATCAGGGATTAAAAGAAGTTGTATTTTTAATGTATGGAATTTGTTCCAGTGGAAATTATTTATTTCGTTGTTTTAATTGATTCAATTTATTTAGGACATATTTCACTTTTTGTGGGAGTTTTTTTATTGGGACTTATTTCACGTGAGAGTTATTACGTGGCTTCCAACAAAATTACTTTAATGTACAATAAAATTCTTAGGTGCAATTAAATGTACTTTTATGTACATTAAATATGTGCGCTTAATTACATTTTGAAACAGTCGCCATGAAATCGAAAATATATAAAAAATTTTACTCGCGAGGAAAACAAATTTTAACCTTCACACTGTAATTTTTGCATTTGCAGTCTTAAATCGTAAATACTTAAATAATAATTTGTTTTTAATTTTAAATTTTCGTTTATAGAAGAAATTATCAAATATTTATGTACCGCAAAATAATTTTAAGTACCACCAAACTTTTTTCTTACATCGTCATTTATTCTTTCATTGTGGTAAATTTTTATTAACTTTATTTGTTTTTTCACTAATTATCGCTTTTATCTGTTTATAATCAGAAATTATTTAATTTAGTTTTTTAAATAAATCGCACAGTGGCACCGTCCCATAAATTTCTTGGAAAATAATAGAAGGAAATTTTGCAGAAACACTTCTCTGGGCTAAATTAAGAAATTTTGAAAAAAATCTTGGAAAACCGCCTACTGCCACACCTACCTCCCAAATAACTGCACTTCCCAAAATTTGTATTTTTGGACATAGGGACTCGAAATTCGGGACACTTCTTAATTGAGTTCATCTTATGAAAAAAAATTAAATACATTGGGGATGCCACGCCTACTTTAGATTTTACGCCCATTGAAAGTTGTAGATTTTAGGTGTTTTTCTTCCCTGTCAAGAATCATATGAAAATTTCATATAAGTTAAATAATGTTAATTTTTATTCAAAAGTTAAACATATGTTGTCTCCATACAAAAGAAGAGAACCACCCCTCCGCGAAAAATATAAGCCTTCAAATACACCGAAAATATCGCACAAATGTATGCATTAAAATCGATGTTACAAAAGGGACGGTATTTGGCGGTTATTTTTTTTTTCTTATACGAAAGGACTGACTCGGACCTTTCATTTTTTTTATAGTTCGAGGGCTAAGCAAGGTAAAGCACATTAAGTTTTTTTTTTCCATCAAAAGTGAAAAGTTGATATTTTTTAGTATAATTTTTGGTAAATTATAATAATTAGTTTACTTTTCCAATTTTAATAATTTTTTTTTTCTATAAAAGAGTAAGTGCTATATTTTCACTAAAAAATAAAACAAAAGCCATAGCTACAAACTTACACACACAAAAAGCTATTTATTTGGACAAAAATTTTAATCAAATTTCATTGAATAAATTTCCATTGACTTCTGTTAGTGTTTTTCACTACAAAATGTCACTTTTCATAAAAAACCTTTCAAAACATTTAATAATAGTTTAATGAACATATAGGGTCTGCGCACGCGTGCTCTTTCATAACAGACTTATACAAGCTCACTTTCTCATGAGACAATACATTGCCTATGAGAATAAAAAAAAATAAAATAAA
Organism: Muscina levida; assembly: GCA_964034835.1. Lineage (NCBI taxonomy): Eukaryota > Metazoa > Arthropoda > Insecta > Diptera > Muscidae > Muscina > Muscina levida. The sequence goes on along the minus strand of OZ035884.1, from coordinate 26,317,434 downwards.
TAAAAGTTCCTGGGAGACTAGTAAATACTACAATCAAAAAAACTGTGAAGTATTTCTTAGGGAATAAATTTGTATTGCTCCCAAATATCACCGGTTCTATAAGGGATTTCTAAATCTTAAGTATGTGTAAATATAAGTTACAAAGATACCAAAATAATATGACAAATTTTGAAATTTATACATATGATGAGGTAGAATCAAGTTTGACGAAAGGTTCGTTTCGAGATATTCGCCTTCAAAGTTTCAAATTCCACTGGTAATAAAAATTGATCTCATCTCATGCTAGTAGACAAAGATAGTGTCAAGGAACACAACTGCACACTTATCTTAATTTTTGTCAATTTTTCACTTGCACCCCTTTGCTTATAACCTCCTCGTATATTATTTGTGAATTGTAATCTATTTTATCATGCTCATTAATAATAACACTGTGAGACAAATGGTAGGGGTCAGTGATCGGAAAGGGTTCAAACTACCGGGGAAAGTTATATCGGTAAAAAGAAGTTATACGTGTCCCGGCGTTTTACTGGGTAACGTCTAGGAATCGAGATATATCGATTTGAAATTAGTAACTATCATATAGGGGAATATCTCACGTTTTAAGCTCATTTGTTATATGTATTGTTATATGGTGGTGTATGACAATATTAGCCTACTTTCTATGACAAGTCCATGTTAAAATCAAATATAGTTATTATACTCCTTATTTACAAATCATGCATGTAAAGCAATCTGGCTTACATAGGAATTTCCCTCTAAAGACAGGATAATCACATAATTCACCAATGAATTGTTTGCCTAATCAATTCTGATGCATCCAAGGTAAAGGCATGCAGACCAACCTGCTATTTGTTCATATGTTCACTTTTTTGAGTATCCGCAGTGTATTCACTCGGACATCTCAACTTAGCTTGAAAACTTTTAAACTACTGATTATTTTTAACTGCCTATTCGTTTAACTGTCCGTCCGTACGTCCATCGCCATAACTATTCGGCCATAGCATTTAATAATTTTATGAGGTTTGTTATATCTTGTCGTCGTTTATTTGTTATTGTTTATGTGGCCATACTTTTGCTGTTTTAATTTAACATTTCTATTAAAATTTATAGCCGCTGCTTTTTTAGTTGTCAGCCGAAAAGTTTTTGCTAACTGTTTAAGCTGCTTCGGAGGCTGTTTTGTTGCTTCACTGCCTCGGACTATAACTTTGAGCCGCTTTTGTTTTTTTTTTTTGAATATGCAAATAAATTAAACAATATTGATATCCGATACGGTCAATAAACGGAGACTAAGTGGACAAGACTATTCACTCGATGCAGCGTAGAAAGTGAATTTTTATGATTGGTAATAATACTATGCACAAACATACACTTTTGGTAGTCGTTATAGACTGTTACTGTTGCTTCTTAAACTTACCATAGTGGCCATTCTTGATGCCGGATAATAACCGGGCAGTCGGCCTGAGGCTATTAAGTTCCGCCTTTTATTGTGCTCATCCAGAAATAATTGCTTATACGGTTTTATATCAACATCTACGGAATCGGCTTGACAGCGAGGATGAAAGGCCTACAAGTTATAAAATAGTATAAACACTTGGATATATGAAGCTTAAGATTTAGCCAAAACTAACACCAGTATTGCGGCAGGCTATGTGTTTCAGTTTAGTGGTGCCACCACACAGCTGAGGATCGCACCAGGAGTACTGTGTAAAACCCAGTGAAAAGTTAACTATTAACACTAGTAATACCAACATTGTGAATAAAACGTTGAAGATACAACTGATATAATTGAAATTTTAAATATGTTTCTTAATATCTCTTTTTTGGTGGCTATTTCTTGTTTTTTTTTAATTCATGGAACTTAAATATTTTAATTTGTGTATTATTTTGTTTTATTTGAACTTGAATGGTGTTTCTATCACAATCACATTCCTTTTTGGAAAAATTAAAAAAATTATATTCAACTTTTATTTTTTTCTAGTTTCTACTGAGGGACGCGAATTAGCCGTTGATATCTAAGAAGCGATTGCCACCGCCGACTTGCGTTTTAGTAATGACTGAAGTTGCGGCGACTGATGAGCGTCCAACCTTTTTTCCATGTTAATGATTTCGAAAAAAAATACAAAAATTTTTAGAACAAGTTTTTGCTTTGTTTTTGTATTATTTGTTTGCTATTTTGGATTAAACAAAGGTTTTTGATTTCATATCATTGCCGACTCTTTGTTTGCTCTCTCTCTCTTCATGTGCCGCGGTTGAGAAAGTGTCGCTGACAGAACACGGGGAACTTGACATGAATTATGTCATTTGACAGCCTAAACGTGCGGGGAAAGTGATGACCGATAATGAGAAGAGGAGGTTAGGAGATAGTTTGAAAAAAATTGTAAATGAATGATTTGCAGGAAATAATAGAGTTAATTTTATAATGAACTAATGACTTATTAGATAATAATTTCGTACTTATATAATTATTCGGGGCTTGATCGGCTCTGGGCAGGAAGGAACAACAAATTAAAAAATTTCATAAAACTTTGGTTTTAAATACGAATATAGAAAATTAGAACAAAAAAATATTGTAGAATGCGGAATATGTTGGTTGGCTAGAACTGAAGCAAATAAGAGTACTAAATATACTATCGTGTATTTATTTCATGTATGTAAGTTATAAGCTTGATTATAACTTACATGAAAAGTATGTAAGTAAATTACATAAATGATTTTAGCACTAAAGGATTAATATTAGAGTTAGAATAGCACCGCTCTCTAAATCGTATCGGGAATACAGTTCGGCGTACACCTTTAAATCTTAAGTATTTCCGGAGGGCAAATTCGAATTTTTTTGGGTCTGCCTTTTTAAATGTTTTGTTACAGATTCGGCATTGACATTGAGATCCCACAGTGTTATATTGCTGTTTTTGTCTCAAGAAGTTCAATGTCAAAATAGCCATTGATCTTCCTTTACTTCAACCAGATCTTAGTTCCTACCACCCTAATATAGGGCCAATTGTAATGCCGAACGTAGGGATTGGGTTATTGAATTTTGGTTATTAATATGTATTAACATGAGATGCTTCATATCTTCTAAAATTCTAATTAAATTTCAGAAATTTTTCAGCGACGATACAAAAAAAACCGGTTCTTAAACCCGGGTTTTTTGAACCGGTTTCTACAAATTTCTGAAACTTAATTAGAATACAAAAAAACTTGAACCGATCTAAGCTTGTCATCCTATCTTTACTGTAGAAACCGTTTAAAAAATACCGGGTCCATAAATCGAAATTTTCGTACCATTTTTCAAATAAACTGTATCAACTGTTCAATTGTGAATCGGTTTCTACAGAAAAGTTAAATTAAAATGCAGTTTATTTGAAAACTCGGTACGAAAATTTCGGTTGGCTATCAAAAGCTTTTTTTAAAACCGGTTCTTAAAACTATTATTGTGTATAAATTTTGTAAAACATTTTTCGACGCTAAACAAAACTCGCTTCTTAAATCCGGTTTTATGGAATTGGTTTTCAGAAAATATGACCTCGATAAAAACATCGGTTTTCAAAACCTGTTTTATGTGTATTTTAAGTCAAAGGAATCGGTTTTCAAAAAATATGAGTGAAATTTCCAGGTAATTTCAATAACCGATTACGAAAAACAGTATCTACATAACGATGAGAGTAATTAAAATAAAGCGGTTATGTAATTTAGAGTTTTAAATTCTACTGTTCGGAATCGGTTTTCAGAAAATTGGGGTTGAAAATGCAGGTTACTTAATCCGATTTTTGGGAATCGGTTTTCAGAAAATATGACATGCAAATTCGGGAAATTTGTAAAATCTATTATGATAATTTTCGGTTTTTAAGACCGATTTTTAGTAATCCGTTTTCAGAAAAAAATGTTGTTTAAGAATAGGTTTTTTTGGGAGCAGGTCTGCAAAACCGGTTTTATGTATAAATTTAGTAGCACAATTTTCTTGACGATACATAAAGTTGGGGTTATGATAGATTTTTGAACAACTCGGTTCCCGAAATCGATTTTATGTGTAAAGTTAATTAAACATTTTTTGTATAGTCGACAAAACCCGGGCTTTTATCTTTCTTGTTTATAATCGATTTCCAAAAAATATAAGTTAATGAGTAATTAAAAAAAAAACGATCGCAAAGTTTAGGTTTTTCAGAAACCGGTTCACAAGTCCATGACATGCATAAAACCCCGATTCTGAAATGTATAAAACTAATAAAAAAAAATTACTTAACGGTAGGTTTTGTAAAAACTCGGTTTCCAAATTTGATTTATTGTGTAAAGGAAATAAAATAAATTTGTATAATTGAGAATTGGTTTTCAGAAAAAAGGAGTTGAAAATATGAAAAAAACCTATTACGAGATCATGATATTTTCTAAACCGGTATGCGAACCCTTTACAAACAAAAAAATCCTATTATTAAATTCATTTTTGGGACATCTGTTTTAAAAACAAAGATTTGAAAAATCGCATTATTTTTAAAAACCGTTTGTGGAAATTCGGGTCATATCCGGATTTTTTTTGAAAACCGGTTTTATGTATAAATTTAGTATTAAAATTTTGTTAAAGTCCTGTTTTAATTAGTTAAAAGCGGTCCTTAAACTCATCGAACGATAAGTTTAAAAAAGAGTAATTTCAAAAAATCGTTTGCGGGAACTTAGTTCTATATAATAAATTATATAAATATCTGTTTACATAAAAAAAGAGTAAAATATGTTTGACAAGCCGGTACGTAAATTTCGTTTAATGATACGTTTTTATAAAACTGGTTCCCAGAACCAGAATTATTTATAAATTGAGTTTTACAATTTTGTTGATGTCAATAAAAAAACATGGTTCCCAAAACCGGTTTTATGTGTAAAACAAAACCGGGTTCTTAAATCCGGGTTTTTGTAATCGGTTTCAGAAAATAATACCTAAAAATACGGCTCATTTGAAAACCTTATATGAAAGTTTCAGTTTAGGAAAGGTTTATTTGAAACCGGTTCGTCAACCAGTTTTTAATTTTGTTAAAAAAAACGCTTTTTAAATCTGATGTTTGAGATCTTTTTTTTTACAAAACGATGAGTTTGAAATACGGGTAATATATGGTTTAAAATCGTTTTTTTTTAAAACCGGAAAAGTTTTAAGTATGGGTAATATGGAAAAACCGGTAATAAACATTTGGTTTGGAATCGGTTTTTTGAAAACCGGTTTTATGAAGATATAAATTAAGTACCACAATTTTATCGAAGTAAACCCATTGCTTCGGTTCGTAAACCCGGCTTTCGGGTATTGGGGTTTAAAACATTGGTTACAATCATTTCGGCTTGGAATCGGTATTTTGCCCAAAAATTGGTCCTATCAATTATTCTAACAAGGAGAAAGGATAACAATCCAATTTTTGGATTCAACGAACTAAAATCTACAGAACATGAAAGTTTTAAAATAATTACAGCACTTTTCGGATTAAACTAAGTTCCGCAGTTAGGTTGACGTCAATATAACAAAACACGGTTCTCAACACGGATTTAGGGAATCTGGTTTTAAAAACGAAGGGTAATTAGGTAAGCCGCTTAAAACAATTTTCGTCTAGAACCGGTTTTGGTGGAAAATAAATTCCAGTGAGAATAACAAATATCAGAAATCAGAAAATCAATTATAAAAATATCTGTTCTTAAACCCGATGTTTGGGAACTGGTTTTTGAAATGTCATTAGTTAAAAGTTCGGGCCATTTAGAAAACCGGTTATGGAAAGTGAATTTATATACTTCTGTCTACGTCGATTAAAAAAACCAGTTCACAAACAGTACCGGTCATTTAGAAACCCGGTTATGAAAACAAACAAGTTTTTTATAAACCGGTTTGTATAGAACAGTCGGTTCAAAATCAGTGTAATTTAAAAACCGGATATACAAATTTTCGTTCAGAATCGTTTTTTTTTCCAAACTGGTTTTATGTAATAGCCTACAATTGAAACAAATCTTTAGAATTGGCAACTGGAAAATAATGCAGGGGGATTGATGCAATAAAGTTTCGTGGTCCAATTTATGATGGAAGAGACTTTTTATGCCCTCACACTACGGGTAGTAGGAAATATATAATTTGATACGACCCAAAAGTCACTTTAGAACCTAGCTTTCTTTGAACCAAATCCGATTCATGACTGTCTGTTTGTCTGTCTGTCCACCTGCATGGGTTAACATTTTCCCAAAACTACTTACGGGATTGCATATGGGCCACGCCCATATAGAAATCGAGTAATAAGCTTTAACAGGATAAAGTTTTGGAGAAAAAACTGGAAGTTTAGCCGCGCCCCTTCTGGTGCCTGCCGCACAAATGTACCTTCCGCACACAGTTCAAATCGAGTAATAATATCAATACACCAGCTATCGTGCCCAAATTCTGTAATTTATTAAGCTTTAACTGGATATAGTTTTGGAGAAAAGTCCAGCCACATCCCTCCTGGTACCTCCGTAAAATTTGTAAACTTTTAAAATTTTATATTTTTACAAGTCGGTTTACCCGACTGAAACTTTCTGGAGCCTTTGCATGTTAAGCCAGCTATATTGCTTCCCATTCTCTTTCCGCTAATCAAGTACTTATGACCGGGAATATCGTTTTCTGGGAAATGCGTAGCACTATAGATAAGCAAATAACAAAAATAATTAAATATACAAAATAAGTTTGTTTATTACCTTTGAGTTAATTATAAAGACTTCATAGCTGCATAATAAAAATAACTCTATAATTAATCTTAATCTCTTACATACTGCCAACAAAATATTAAATGAACTAACATGAAACACATGCCACAATATGTCAATATCCTATCTCACTATATCTAGCGTTGCCTCTTGTTCATTAGTTAATCATTTTCGAAGTGACACATGATAAAAAGGATCTTGCACAATTTTAATATCAATTACAAAATACTTGATCGTAAACCGCACAATCATGCATATTTGCGGAGATGCGTTCAATTTCGTTTGACTAATGACTTAAGTATGATGGATGGATGGTGGTGGCTGGTTAGATAACTATAGACTTAGGAGAGAAAAAAAGTTCTCATTATAATAATAAATTGTTCGGAATATTGTTTTTTTAAGTTTTTTTTTGTCTGGCAAAACATTTGTAATTTAACACTTTAGTACAAGATTTTATGTGCTCAGCACTGCATTAAATTGTCATTTACTTTAACAATAAATATATGAATGTAACTAGTTTATAATAGATACATCTTGTTAGTAATAACCAGGGGCTAGTAACACTAGAATGAAACACCTTATTTATATCATTGATAAAGTTAGATAGACACATCGAATTGTTTACACTGCATTATAGAGACAGCTAATATTGATTAGATGTATCGGAATTACTTAATTGCAAAAATTTACATTAAATTGGCAGATAAATGATTGATTTTAGTTTTGCAAACTATTGTAATCTTTTAATTTTTTCGTAATTTTTGAGCAACATTATCGGAAAAGTAGTACATATGTAATATTTGTTCGTCTAAAACATTCATAAAAAAATTAGAGAAAACAAATTTTATGTCAACAAAAATATTTCAAATTTTAGATATTTCCTCCAAAAATACAAAAGATTCCAAAGACTACATTAAATTGAATGCAAAGTTATATATAGCTTGAAAATGGCATGTCATATTCCATTTGTCACCTGTGCGAATGACCAGAATCCAATACATTCATCAGCTATGCATCAATATTCTAATTGTTTAGTGTGAACATAAAAGTTCAGCGATCTCATAAAACTCTTGTCTAAACATGGCCTATTAAACAAAATCATATACGATCGATGTATTTAGTGGCACAATAAATCGAAACAACACGCGAAACATCAATAAATCAATAAATCTTCACCTGCGCCGTCGCTTTAGCCAATTAGAAAGATATTATTTCGAAACGAAGACGAATGGAAGAGAAAACAACTTCCCGTCAGCCCGCTAGAGAGTTCATGCAATTGTTTATAGAACATAAATAGTTTATAATTTATGTTTAAGCGTTTCTTTGTCTCTTTTTTTTTAAGCAGACAACACATACACACGCATAGCATATATAGCAGCTATATTAATTTATGCCATTAGCACATAAGATTTTCATTGATACATGAAATGTTGGCACATAAATTTGAAATCATTCACAATTTGTTGCGAACTCGATGACAGCAGCAGCATCAGCAGCATTAGTAAACTATCACCCATTCAGAGAAAGGAGCAGAGGAGGAGCGTCGCATGTGTTTAGCGATATACAAGCGGTACACAATGTCTCCTCTAGCCATTGTGGCATTATGCGGAATGTCGCCGGTAGATTTGGCTGATATGCTAATACTTGAGGGGGAATATCAGTTGACACGCCATATGATTATTAGCTGATAATTTGTTTATAACGACGACATTCATATTAATCGTAATCGAAGCACTCACTAACATGTGTAAGATATTGCATAATTAAGAATAGAATCTTAATACGTAATTTCGTTTTTAATTAAGATATTTTTGAGAACGCAAACATTAATTAATATTATTTGTATATTATTGTTTATATGCAATATTAGTAGAAATAAATATAAATTAATCATACTAATCATTCCAAACGCAACTTCTTCAGAAAAGTAAACTAATTATTATAATTTATCAAAAATTATACTAAAAAATATTAACTTTTCCCTTTTTGAAGGAAGGCCCTCTAACTGTAAAAAAATGAAAGGTTCGAGTCTGTACTTTTAATTAAGAAAAAAAATAACCGCCAATTACCGTACCTTTGAGTAACATCGATTTTAATGTATGCATTTGTGCGATATTTTCGGTGTATTTGAAGGCTAATATCTTTCGCGGAGGGTTGTTGGGGATATTATCTTCTTTTGTATGGAGACAACACATGTTTAACTTTTGAATAAAAACTAACATTTTTTAACTTAAAGAAAATAAGAAGTGTCCCGAATTTCGAGTCCCTAGGCCCAAAAATACAAAAATTGGGAAGTGCTGTTATATGGGAGCGGTTTTTCAAGATTTTTCATTGCTGTACGACCACTTCTTCTATTTTTTTTCCATGAAATGTATGGGGCGGTGCCACTGTGCGACGTACACAAAATTAAGAAACTTAATTTATTTATAAAACTTGTTTTGTTAATCGGTCTCCAAAATAACGAAACTTAACCGAAATTTCATAACCGGTTTTCCCAATTTTTATACGAAAATAGTTTTAATAACCGGTTTTCAAAGATCCGATTATAAGCCAAATTTTTATTTTGAGGTAACTCTTTTTAAGCCAATTCTCCAAAAATACGGCTTAATAACCGGTTATTGATCGTCATAAATTAAATTGTGAAACCTAATTTTTACATAGTTTTTGCAACCGGTATCCCATAGTTGACATTTTTATAACCCTAACCAAGCTTAGACAAAAATTTGGAAATTAGGTTATACATAAAGCCGTTTTCCAAAAAACCGATTCTTAAAGAACATTTTTATAATTGGTTTAAGTTACCCGTAATTTGAACTCATCGCATCTTAGACACTTGTTCGTAAAAACAGGGTTTAATAACCGAGTTTTTGTCGACGCCAAAAACATTATTAAACTCTCTTTATACGAAAAACAAAAAAATGGATCGAAGTCAAAATTTTTTTAAACCATTTTTTCAAATTTATTTCATAAAGAACTCATCGTTTATTAGAATTTAATATCCGATCCGGATTTAATAACCAGTTTTAGGAATTAAAAAACAGGATTTTGGGACATTTGTGGAACTTTATTGATATATAAAAACGGTTTTCAAGTAACTAATTCCAAACCGAATTCCAAAAATCGAATTTAACAATCGGTTTTTATCGACATCAACAATATTATGCTCCTTAATTTATTCGAACCGGCTTGCAAAAACACCTATACTAAAACAAAACTTTCATACCGGGTTTTTAAATCAGCGGTTTTTTTAAACTAATATTTCCTGGAAACCGATTCTCAAAACCCCATTCAAGGACCTGGTTTCGTCAAAGTGGAAAATTTAATGATACTTTATTTATCCATTCAACCAGTTGTGGAAACCATGTTTTTTTTACCGAATTCAACTTAAACTGAATTTATACATTATACTGGTTTTGGGAACCGGTTTTTAAAAAAAGTATTATTAAACGAATTTTTGTATAGGGTTTTCAAATCCGCCGTGTTTTAAACAGAAATTTATATAATTTATTATTTAAACTGAACTTAACCTAACTGGTTTTTTTAAATCACACTTATTTTAAACTCATCGTTCTATAGAAATCGTTTCTCAAATGTCCTGTTTAAGAACAGATTTTAACTATGTAAAACATAATTTATACATAATACCAGTTTTTTGAACACCGGTTCTAAGACGAATTTTCATAACCGGTTTTTTAAATAACACGTTTTTTTGAACTCTTCCATTTTTGAAAACAGTTACCCTCAGACTGGTTTTAAGAATCGGGTTTCATGTTTGTCATGGGTTTGCGAACCGGTTTACGAAAAAACCTATCCTAAATCCAAATTCTCCTAATCGGGATTTTTAAATTATTCGGATTTTTAATTCATATTTTCTGGAAATCGATTCCCAAAAACCTAAGAAAACAGATTTTGGGAACCGAGTTTTTCAAAAAAAAATTGTGCTACTTCATTTATATAAAGCCGGTTTTGCGGACCGGCTTCCAAATTACCCGTATTTTTAGCCCATATTTTCTGGAAACTGATTCCGAAAAATCGGATTTAAAAACCTAAATTTATGTAACCGTTTTATTTTTAAATTACTCTCATTATTTTGCGGAATGACGCTGGCTGACACGAAGTCTTCAGTGAAGATTGGCAAGGACCTTACGGAGCCATTATATACTCTCCAACATTATGATAGAGATGATAATTAGGAAAGTTGCGGTAAACACGAGTGTCATGATATTCTAAAAAATCACATGCTAAGTACTTGCATACCCTGAAGTAGACATCATCGGCGGAAAACTGAGGATGTGACTGCAACCTTCTCAGGAATACAGAAGGAATAACGATGAAAGAGGAAAAAAGAACAAAGAATCTACTTGTTTGGAAAACTGCGTGAACGTTGACAACTATAATTTCGAGGTGGTAGATAATTTTATCTACCTAGACTTTGCCATCAAAAAAACTAATAGCGTCAGCCTCGAAATCCGGAGAAAAATTATGCATGCTAATAAATGCTACTACGAAACTAAGCATGCGATTTAATGACAGAACCTTGTCTAGACGAACAAAAATCCAAAATCTACCTGTCTTGATGTATAGTTCAGAATCCTTTGCTATGACACTAAAGGATGAATCGGTTCCGGCAGTATAAGAAAGAAAAATACTTCGTAAGAGATATGGGCCCATCATCGTTAACGGAGAGTATCGACGTAGGATGAATCATGAGCTGTACGAGTGTGGCCCATACGATTGCAAAGAAGTAAGCATGTAAGTGTTTTTAGAACGTTGACTTACGAATAAAAATCGGACACATTTTACAAATTAACTAATTTCCCTAATTTTTCCAATAATTTCTAATCGAAAGTCCCCAAATCGTTGTGCATCGTAGGTGCAACTTATGTAACCGGGGTGTTGACCCCACCCAATAGAAATTGTGATTTCTTTTGATATTATCCTTAATTCTTAGTTGATACCATATGCCCAGAGATGTTGATTAGACCTTTTTACATTTGTTGGCGAACACAGTACAACACATGATTTTGGGACTCAATTCTGAGCACTGCACGTGAAAGTAGCCCCAAAAAGAAGAAGTTCTGCATCATTCGTTTTGTCAAGTTACATGCTAAGTATAATAATTTAATATCGATTTGAAGTTAGTTAGTATCGTATAGGAGAATTTTTTAACTAGAAAATGTCGATTTAACATTTAAATAACAAATCAATCTCATTAATATAAAAAGACCCAATAAAAACATATGTAAAACAGTCGACTCTCTTTTTCATATTGTTTTACCGCTGTGTTATTATAATGGCTATATAATAGACTGTCATAAATTCGTCTTTGGCAACACGATTTAATTATTCACAAAAGATTTCTAACTAATTTAATATTATTTTTCGTTGTTTTTGGTCAATGCGCGTTGCTTACTAATTGGACATGTGTACTTTGGAGAACTCGTTCCCGAAAATCACTGCTCTCTTGCTCCCTCCTCATTTGCATGGGAACAAAACGGCCATTTGTGAAATTTAGCGCTTAAAACAAAAACGACTCTAGACATTTTGGCAGCGATGTAGAACCCACTCACAAGTTGATTTGAATTGATTTTGTTTTTGGGCAAATATTGATTTAGATCTTCTTGGGTGGGATTGTTAAAGTTGTTGATGTTGCTGTTGGTGTTGATTTCGCTTTTGCTGCTGGTGTGGTTTTATGACAACAAATCAATCAAAGTGCTAGTTTTTTTTATAGCTCTCAAATCGTTAAACACACGACGGGAATGGTTCAAAGAAAAAAAGCAGGCGCGTGCACTTTTTTTCATTATCGGATGTTACTAATAGATGAAAGGACGGACGGACGGACGGCTGGCTTTACAAAAGCATGTGTATTGTATGTTTTTTCACTATCCGCTACACAATAACAACGGACAGGTATTGTTTATTTTAATAAATTCTCGTAAAAGTTTCTTAAACAAACCATACCGTGTGTGTGTTCTGGTGGTTGAGTACAAGTTTTTAGCTTTTTCCACAACCCTTGCGAATCGTAATCGTAATGTTGTTGAAATTTGTTTTAAGCAAAAGCTTTTTTTTGTTCTTCTCTCTACTAAAAGTATGCTTTAAAATGTTCTTTTAACAATTCTATAACGTTCGCAAGTTGTTTAAGTTTTCGGCCACACAGTGTGTGAGTGTTTAATACGCTGCCAAATTGCTGTTGTGTGGGTATCAAATTGAATTTGTGTATTCTGCTGTTCTCTCTTCGGTTATATGTAGTTTGTGTTTTCTGTTTAGTTCAATTTCATTTATCTTTTATTTTCCTGTCATCATGTGAAAGTATTAATATTTCACTCCCAACCCAACCAACTTGAGAGGATGTTGTTGATTCCCACACACACACACACATGAAAAGGACTCATAATTTCTTGGCATTCAAGTGAAGAATTTTCAAAACTATAAAATTTAAATTAAGTTAGACTATGAGACTGTGGAAGAAATGACTGAGTTGGGGGGCGGAAAATAAAGAAAACTAATATAGTATAACAGATTTTCGATTATGGACAAGTGATGGTGACGACATTTGAATTGAATTGAATAACATTGCAGGATGATAAATTACAGTGAAGTAATACAAATTGGTGTTCATGCACTTACAATGTTACACATAATCTGTGTTTACTAGTAATTTTATTAAAAATAGTAATTGTATGGTGTAACAAATGTTGTTGCACGTAATTTTCTCGTCGAGTAATATAACACAGTGCGACATTTTCAGCTCATTGATTTGGGACTCAATTCTGAGAACTGCCCATGAAAGTAGCCCCAAAAAGAAGAAGTTCTGCATCATTCGTTTTGTGAAGTTACTTGCCATAATAATTTAATATCGATTTGAAGTTAGTAAGTATCGCATAGGGGAATTTGTCACGTCTTAGGCTCTTTTGTTTGACATAACTCGAGAACCACTAGTCCGACTTAGCAGAAAAAAGTTAAAAAAACAAATTTGAATTACAATTCCATTAATCTATTAGTATAAAGTTTTCAAACACAAGCAACAGTTTTACTTTTCCATTCATCATATGATTTTGAACTGGGTTTATTTTGTACAAGTTACAATAAAACTATTGAACTCCGTGGCGTATGATTTGCGTGTAATATTACTTATGATAATCATACGCCACCATATAATATTCACGTTATGCCTAAAACATGACAAATTCCCCTTACTAACTTAAAATCGATATTACATTTTTATGGCATGTATTTTAACAAAACGAATGATGCTGAACTTCTTCTTTTATGGCTACTTTCACGTGCAGTTCTTAGAATTGAGTCCGACAATCATGTGTTGTACTGTTTATGTCCAGTCATTGCCAGAGTCGTCATAAGGACCCACAAAACCTTATGGACCTTGACCTTAGTAGATTTTCCCTGACTAGGACAAAATAACAGTATTGATTATTGATGTTGTAATTCAAACTTACAATCAACTGGATAAAGTATTTAGTCACGAAAACAATTCAGATTCGGATTCAGTGATAGCGTTGTTGTCCTGTCCGGTAATTTGTACCCATAGCGATTTTAGATGATCGAGAACTTTTAGTGTACGCTCGGCGAGTATTGTTGTGGTCTTTGACAGGTTTCGAGACTCGGGTCGAGAACTTTACGAATCGATCGATTTGAGGTGATCGGGAACTTTATACTATACTCCCAAAACTGTAGAGGGACTCCTGTCGATTAAGGATAGTCGGGAACTTTACGAATCGATCGATTTGGGGTGATCGGGAACTTTATACTATACTCCCAAAACTGTAGAGGTCGGATAGGTCAGGATCGTTTCGGTATTCAGGAACGAGGTAAATCGGGTATTTTCGATAATTCAGACTAGTACCAGCATTATCTGAAGCATACTTATGATTCGGGTTTTGTCGGGGTTTCAGGTTAATATCAAGTTATGATCGATTACTCGGGATTGTCGGTAGATCGAGATAATGTCTACAATTCAGAAGAGTATTGGTGATTCAGGTATTATTGATGATTCGAGTTTATATCAGCAATACTGGGTCATCTTGATGATTCGGGTTTGTCGGTGGTTCAGGTTTATATCAGCTATTCGGAATTATATTGTAAATTCGGGGTTGTTTGTAATACATTTTTCGAATTCGCAACCCAGGGTCATGGGGGTAACTCGCGTTTTTCAGAAAATCGACCTCGTGGTAGCATCGATGATTCGGCTTTTTCGTGAATCAGTTTGGCATTCGCACTCAGGATAGTGTTGATGACTCGTGTTCGTGGTTGTAGCGATAATTCGACTTTCGTCGGAAATCAGTTTGGTATCCGCAACTCAGGACCGTGTTGGTGACTCGTGTTCTTCAACAAATCGACTTTTGCAACTCGTGGTTGTATAGATGATTCGGCTTTTGTCGAAAATCAGTTTAGTATCCGTAACTCAGGATCGTATTGATGACTCGTGTTCTTCAGCGAGTAGACTTTTGCAACTCGTAGTTGTGTTGATTCCGAAGTCGCCACCGAACTTATAATCGTACCCGATGGAGTGTTATTATCAAGATGCTACGGTGTTAATTTCTAATAAAATGCTACAGGAGTACGAACGAAGTGTATCTTCGTATACCCGACCGAAATCTGTGCAAGCGACGAGTCGGTGTAACCAACCGGAGTTGAATTCAACAGACCGAAGTTCGATTCAACAGACCGAAGTACGATTCAACAGACCGAAGTCCGATTCAACAGGTTGAAGTTCAATTAGCAGACCGAAGTTCGATTCAACAGAACGAAGTCCGATTTAACAGACCGAAAGTCCGATTTAACAGACCGAAGTCCGATTCAACAGCTCTCGATGTAATGAAAATTATATCGCATCACACTGCATCGATTACCACTTTCCCTTGTGAGGACGTTTCCTGATTCTATTTGGTTGGATGTAGTTCGTCGCGCTCATTTGCCGCTCGTGGTGATTGCCGAATGTGTCGTTGGTAGCAGTAGCGTGCACTGCCAAACGAATCGTTTGCGGCAGTCGTCGCGTATTGTTGTTTGCCCTTGAAGTAATTGAAACAGTATATGCAGATTGGGTAGGTAAGTGATATACAAAAGTAAATGAAGTTCCACAGTGTAATATCAGTGGCATCGATGTCGATTAGTATAAGGTTTTTTAAAAAAGCATTACCAATTGTATATATTGCTGCTTGTCTTATTACCATCGCCTGTAAAGGGTTGATTCATTTATAACTTTTTTGTTTAATTTTCTATAAAATACTTAAAATCAGAGCTGTAAACTAATCATTACAATTTGTACTCATTACTGCTCAATTACAAATACAAGTACATCTAAAAAGGAATTGAAAGTTAACTACAATTCTAATTACATGAGGAATTGGAATTGAAACTAAAAGTCTCAACTACACAGGTAATTGTACTTGAAAGTAATGATTCCTAATTACTTTTCAATTAGCTCAATTACTTTTTAATTACAAGGAATTGAAAGGAATTGACGGAATTGGGAGGAATTGGAAGGAATTAAGAGGAATTGCTGCAATTTGGAAAGGTCCGTTTTGTTTTCAGTTATTAGAGAGTACCCAAACCTTTATTGAAAAAAATATAACGCATTGATTAAACAATCAAAAAATACAATTTATTTTGTTTTAATTTTTTATTAATTATAAGGAAATTAAAAATTATTAGTGGAAAACTACTAGTTATTATTTTAAGAATTAAATTTTTTTATTGTTGTGGAACTTACAATTTCTACCCCTTATTTCAAAATTATGTCAATACCTTTCCAAATTGCAGCAATTCCTCTTAATTCCTTCCAATTCCTCGCAATTCCGTCAATTCCTTTCAATTCCTTGTAATTAAAAAGTAATTGAGCTAATTGAAAAGTAATTAGGAATCACAACTTTCAAGTACAATTACCTGTGTAGTTGAGACTTTTAGTTTCAATTCCAATTCCTCATGTAATTAGAATTGTAGTTAACTTTCAAATACATTCGAACATGGTAGGTAATGATTACTTGTACTTGAGTTTACAGCTCTGCTTAAAATAAAATTGAAAGCCAAAATCTTTATTATGACTGAAAATAAAAATATCTGGCATTTCTTTTTGGAGTATAATATTATACATGTTTTGGCAGCGACTTCGCCATATGTTGATTTATTCAGAAGATCTAACTTTCGATCACTCTTTCCATCATTGACACCAGTATCTCGCGAATTATGCGAGTAAGGTTGGCTTTCAAGTCTTCAATCTTAGCTTAGCTTATCTTATCAATGAAAATTTTGGACTCATAACTTAAGTTTATCCTCATTTATGACCAGACCCACGTTCAGGGTGCTTCTCAATGCATGAAAAGGTCGCAGTAACATTTTGCAAATGTTGGCCAATGATATCTATGTATACCATCGGCATACGCGAGCATCATTCCGCTCTATTATCTCCATATTTGTTTTATTCATTAAAGTCATATCAGCTTAATGGGATACCAAACTCAGCTATAGCATCGAATAATTTCTGTCGCATTGGACTGTGTAATGCTGCTTTGTAATCGATAAAAAGATGGTAGGTGCTGATCTGCGTTTCGTAGGTCTTCTGCAGGATTTCGTTTAATTACCAGGACAAAAGCTACACTGATAAGGTCTAATCAGGTTCGCTGGATAGGCTTTAGCCTTTCACATAACTAGACACTAGACAAGACCTTGTATACGATAGGTAAAATGCTAATTCCGCGGTAGTTGGTTCACACAGGACATGGAACACTCCGATTCCAATCGACGGACATGCATTTCTTAAGCGCAATCGTGTTTATGAGCTAGTGCATGCACGTTGCCAACTCATCGTTGCCGGCCTTAAAAAGCTCTGCCGTCAGTCTGATCTGTGTTTTGCTTGACGTTGAACAATCTTCCCCCTTGTCGTCGATTGGTGGGATTTCGAAAGTATCGCCTCTATATATACAACACACTCTGCGTTTCCGTGACCTAATTTTCATCTCAGTCCTTATAGATGGGATGGGATGTTGTAAAACCTTTACTTTTTTCCTTTTGGTAGGCCTGAAAAGGCATTACATCTCCCTTCTCTTCAAATTATATCGTTGGCATTGGCTGCATTTTTGCCTAGTATGCCCTCACACATTACGCCACATTCACCATCATACCAGGGCTTGTCTGAGCGTAGTTTATTCATAACCCAGACCCCGGTCATTGCGGCAGTGGTTATAGAATTCGCAATATGCTGCAACTTTGTGTCGGGAACATCAGAATAAGTAATTGAGACAGTTGTTTGGAGTAGGCATTGACTATCACGGTGGTATGCAGCTATGCGATTTCTTAGATGATACACGGTTGTGGACTCGTGTTATCTGGTAAAAACCAAATCACACTACACACCGAGATCTGCTGTTCTATTGTGATTGTTAGAAAAAGATGAAAGGAAGGGGGAGGGAAAAGGAAGGAGAGAGGGGAGAGACAAAGTAAGAAGAGAAAATCGTGGGAATTCCAATCTTCATCTTGGCCCAGTAAGCCATGTAAAGCACCGCATGCATACTTCGCTGTAAACATCAGCACCTGTGCCCTGTTCCATATTTGAACAGTCAGTAAAGACAGAAATGGAGTCACCATAAGGAGGTTACCTGCGTTTTAAGCACTACCTAATCGCTTAAGAACCTTGGCTGCAACTTGGTGGTGATTCGAGTCAATATTTACACCTTTTCGCACATCCATAATACTTAAGACATACCTTTCATCGATTACCACGTGATCAATGTGGCTTATGGTCCTTTGATCAGGGGATACTTATACAAATACAGGTAATCAGTCTGAATCCATTCAATACCAGTATACATTATTCGTCGAGGCGTCGACAAACCGACGTGATGTAAAAATATTTCGCCTTAATGCGAATAGTGGCTATTCGGTCACTTATAGGGTTAATCCACGAGAACAGAAGTGGAAGTATCTTATCGACTATGATTCCACAACTAAATTTGTGTCTTTCTGCATGACGGCTGTAAAAGATGTTACAGTTCATGCACCAAGTGCTTCCCTATCCCGTCCATCTCATTTCCAGTATAACGGTGATGTGAAGGACAACCGCCAGTTGGATAGAGACATCATTTCTGTAGAGAGTTTTGTGATTCTAGGTACATATCCTTAAATCATGACTCTTATAACGTTTACTGGGGTTTGCCAACATTTAGGGAAGGGAATTCTTTTCTTCGTTTGCTTATTATGCAACTGCATCAGATCCTAGTTTCTTGGAGCTGCCAAAGCCACTAAGAGAGCATTTGTGTTGAGCTTCAGTAGCTTCTGTTACCTACTCCCTAAGACGCATCGGTGGTAGCATGCAATTTACGTTACTCCACATCACTTCTTCTCACATTCGCTACCACTAAAAAAATGTTTTTGTGTAAAATGTTTGCCCCCACCTAAAAGATGGTTTGAAAATATTTAGTTTCAATTAAGTTAAAAATATAAGTCTTATGACTTGCATAATGGTGGCCATACCAAATACCACCACCGTCTTGTAACAAACTCTGCCCCTCATACCACCACGCTTTAAATTATTCACATTATCACAGCTATAATTCTGTCTTGAACATGCTTTTCTCTGTATCACATATATCATTTGCTATCCGAACGCTACCAAATTGTCTTTGATTTGTGGTTTCCCAAAATTCTATAGAAAAAGTTAATGACCCTTAGCTGCCCTATGAGGGCGTTAAATTATTCCAATCTTGGGGTCTAATAATTCATAAAAATTTACCAAAAACTACAAATGCAATAATACATTAGGATTTATGCAAAGGACATAGCTAAAGACAATAATAAACATTTATTTCATTTATGACCAAACATAAATTAAAGGATCATAGTTCCTTCAACACACTTATACACGCACACACAATACACAGTTCATGGTCTGTAGCTCGTCCATGCCTGATTTCAAATGACAACGAAAACCCACAAAGATTTCCCAATACTCATTATAATCTTTGGATTTCAATAAATTAAATTAATTGCCCTTTAGCTGTAAAGAGAGATTTTGGCCAGTTGCCTCTCATCCACCCCTCCTACATATACTGTTTTGTTTTAGCTATTTGCTGTGTGGTTGACCATATTCGCTAATACAGATTATGATTTTATGTGAGTTTGGGTTTGGTTTAGTCTTGTTGTGTTTTTTTGTTGCTATGTTGTATTTGTTTTTTGCTTCTTTGTTTTTGTGGAAAATCCACAGTCGTGAACATATAGAATTTCATCAATGGCATTGATTCCTTTGGCACGTACATAAACATGAAACATGATGTGAGCAGCGACAATATAATGGATGAAGCAGCCAGCGACTGGGTAGACTGGGTATCATAAAACCCATAGAAAACTGGACTTAAGTGATGTCTTCTTTATGGAAATTGTTGCTCGGCTACAAAGCCATTTAACATGACACGAAATCTGCTAAAGATTTTAATGTGTTTGCACTTTGATGACTCAGTTAAGGAGAAAGAACAGCATTACGGGTGCAATAGGCGGTTTGTCACAGTGAAAATTATTGAAATATAGTCTAAAATGGGTTTTTTCAGATTTGAGTATTCTGATCTATACTTACTTGGGAATAATCAGAATCTGTCATGGAAGGTCCCCAGGCTGCTCACAAAGTCCTGAGTATCCGCTCAGTGGTATCAAATGTAGAAAGGCAAGATGTTGAGCAACCTAAATGACATGCTTCCACCGATGCGTCTTAAGGAGTAGGTAACAGACGTTACTGAAGCTCAACACAACGATTCTCTTAGTGGCTTTGGTAGTCCTAAAAAACTTTGATCGGGAGCGGTGGCCTAATAAGCCACTCTCCTTAAATGAAAATCATTATGATAACAAAAAGAAAAGAAAAGAAAAGAGAAAAACCCATCATGTTGACGATCCCTAAAAACGTTATAAGGACCCCGATTCAAGGATATGTGCCTAAATGCTCCTAAATCACTACAGAGGTGGTGCCTCTGTCCAATTGGCGGATGACCTTGACAAATCGAAGGCTGACATCACCGCTATACAGGAAATGAGTTGGACGGAACAGGGATGACAAAAAGAAAGAACTGTGACATATTTTAAAGCTGACATGCAGTACGACACGAATTTGTATGCGGATTTATAGTCGACAAGAGACTACGACATCAAGAGACTTCGATAGCCACTATCGGTTTAAGTAACCGAGTAGCCACTATCCGCATCAAATCGAAATATTTTTACCTCACGACGGAGAATGGTTTGCAGTAATGGATTCAGACTTGTTACATGTATCTGTATCTGTATCTGTATCTGTATCTGTATCTGTATCTGTATCTGTATCTGTATCTGTATCTGTATCTGTATCTGTATCTGTATCTGTATCTGTATCTGTATCTGTATCTGTATCTGTATCAGTATCTGAATCTGTATCTGTATCTGTATCTGTATCTGTATCTGTATCTGTATCTGTATCTGTATCTGTATCTGTATCTGTATCTGTATCTGTATCTGTATCTGTATCTGTATCTGTATCTGTATCTGTATCTGTATCTGTATCTGTATCTGTATCTGTATCTGTATCTGTATCTGTATCTGTATCTGTATCTGTATCTGTATCTGTATCTGTATCTGTATCTGTATCTGTATCTGTATCTGTATCTGTATCTGTATCTGTATCTGTATCTGTATCTGTATCTGTATCTGTATCTGTATCTGTATCTGTATCTGTATCTGTATCTGTATCTGTATCTGTATCTGTATCTGTATCTGTATCTGTATCTGTATCTGTATCTGTATCTGTATCTGTATCTGTATCTGTATCTGTATCTGTATCTGTATCTGTATCTGTATCTGTATCTGTATCTGTATCTGTATCTGTATCTGTATCTGTATCTGTATCTGTATCTGTATCTGTATCTGTATCTGTATCTGTATCTGTATCTGTATCTGTATCTGTATCTGTATCTGTATCTGTATCTGTATCTGTATCTGTATCTGTATCTGTATCTGTATCTGTATCTGTATCTGTATCTGTATCTGTATCTGTATCTGTATCTGTATCTGTATCTGTATCTGTATCTGTATCTGTATCTGTATCTGTATCTGTATCTGTATCTGTATCTGTATCTGTATCTGTATCTGTATCTGTATCTGTATCTGTATCTGTATCTGTATCTGTATCTGTATCTGTATCTGTATCTGTATCTGTATCTGTATCTGTATCTGTATCTGTATCTGTATCTGTATCTGTATCTGTATCTGTATCTGTATCTGTATCTGTATCTGTATCTGTATCTGTATCTGTATCTGTATCTGTATCTGTCTGTATCTGTATCTGTATCTGTATCTGTATCTGTATCTGTATCTGTATCTGTATCTGTATCTGTATCTGTATCTGTATCTGTATCTGTATCTGTATCTGTATCTGTATCTGTATCTGTATCTGTATCTGTATCTGTATCTGTATCTGTATCTGTATCTGTATCTGTATCTGTATCTGTATCTGTATCTGTATCTGTATCTGTATCTGTATCTGTATCTGTATCTGTATCTGTATCTGTATCTGTATCTGTATCTGTATCTGTATCTGTATCTGTATCTGTATCTGTATCTGTATCTGTATCTGTATCTGTATCTGTATCTGTATCTGTATCTGTATCTGTATCTGTATCTGTATCTGTATCTGTATTTGTATCTGTATCTGTATCTGTATCTGTATCTGTATCTGTATCTGTATCTGTATCTGTATCTGTATCTGTATCTGTATCTGTATCTGTATCTGTATCTGTATCTGTATCTGTATCTGTATCTGTATCTGTATCTGTATCTGTATCTGTATCTGTATCTGTATCTGTATCTGTATCTGTATCTGTATCTGTATCTGTATCTGTATCTGTATCTGTATCTGTATCTGTATCTGTGACCTCAATACAGACTGGCCAGTGCTATATCAGGCATCCGAGAAGCTAATGGGATAGATTCATACCGGACTACGGGATGTAACAGCGGTCTATCAAACATTGAGAAGCAGTCTGCAGAAGTGCGTCTAGTGAGAAATGAGGAGAAGACGAAGTTATTTGCCCCAATGAGCAAAGAGTCTACTCATTTGGAACGCTGCGTGAACGTTGGCAACTATATCTCATATAGATATGTATAAATAAATGAATTGGGTGAATTCGGTAATTTGTTATTACTGACTGACAAATCGTTGACCACCTCCTACGACCCATAGACTATCACTCTCTGCTGCCGTACGGAATTTCAAATTCGTTGCATTCTGATGACAAACTTGTGCTCGTTTGAAAATGGATCTTTAGCCGCTTTCTTGACTTAATTGTTGTTATTGCTGTTTACTTGAATATAGAATTTCAGTGATTACCCCAACAACATTCTCAGTGACTGCAAATGGATGAACGCAACCAAACAACCGTCCAACGTCCTACGATACAAAATATATTTTGTCTGGAACATTAACGCCGTGAGTTGTTTATTGTATTGGGCTGGACTGAGTTCTTTGTATGGCGTTGTTTTTTTTATCATAGCAAATGAGACGAAATGTAATAATAAGAGAGCATATTATGCTACCGTCAACCGATTCATACATAAATGACAACAAAAGTCCTAAGATGCTGAAGAAGTCATAACTTCTCCATCACTACCGGGCCAGACGTTAAAGGCACGAGTTTGCTACACACATACAAAATAAGTTATATGATTCAACAACGAAAGAAAAAGTACAATAAGCAAACTATGGCAACTATAGTGGCTGTTGGCTTCATCAACATCGTCATCATCATTGTCAGCATCAGCATCATTGCAAGCATCATCATCTTCTTAGCCATTGACCACCATGATACCACCACCGTCAGTCACTTACGTTTCCATGGCCCCGTCCCCTGCCTGCCATTACCATGATAAAGATGATGATGATGATTTTGTAGCCGTGGTACTTTTCTGAGGGCACATGCATGCAATTTGTTTTGTTTTGAGTCCATAAAATGCCAGTATTGGATTTCCTTACAACTAAATGGCCCTTGAGTGCCCCAGCAGCAGCGGGAACTCAAAACACACATTAACTTACGAGTAGACGGACGTACGGACTCACAGGGCGCGCGCTCTCAATGGATAGATGGATGGACGGATGGATGAATGGCTATGGCTAAGGCTATGACTGTAGCTGTGGTCGAGGATGAATGTGACCAATGATGAAGTAAATAGCCTTTTGTTTTGCTTGTTTGTTTCGAAGGAGTTGGACAAAAGCGTAAGAGTCATAATGTATGTATTTGACCGTGGGATGATGACATATGATTTTGTTTCCTTTTTGCAAAACGTAAAGGAACAGCGACAACAACAGCAACAACAACAACAGCAGCTGTAATAGCAAAAACTACGTATCACGAAATCTAGTCAACAAAATTTATGGGTTTCTCTTTCTAGAGCGATTGTTGTAGTTAACTCCCCGTACATATTTTTTCCTCATATTTGCTTGAAAAGCATTTACTTAAGCTTCAAATTGCACAGCTAAAATTCAATGTCATAGTAAAGAGATCTCAATTGATGGGTGACAGGACCTCCTCCTTCTCCTCCTCTTGGGTATGACAATAGTTTTGCTGGGAAGTTATATGAAACGGAAATTTTAACTATAATAATTCTATTAAAAGGGAATTTTTTGGAAAAAGATAGTTACTGAAAAAAATAATTATTAGAACGGACGGTCTCCTTGTTGCTGTCAGTACGCTAGATAATAATTTTAAGTTTTTAGATAAAGGCTTAAGGACTCCAATACAAAGAGTCTACAGAAATGTCCAGCCCTGACACAATTATTATAAGTTGATGGAGCCGACCGTGGCATGATGGTTATAATACGCGACTATCATCCGGGAGTCTAGAGTTTGATTTCTGTCTCAGACATCTAAATTTTTTTTAACGGCGACCTCTTCGATATATTCGATAGCAACATCGCAGTATAAGACTTGTAAAAGCTACTGTAACAGTTGATGAGTTGATGTACAGATTTCCTAGGTTTTACCTATAAATTCAAAGGGAACTGTTTTTTGAGAAATTATTGGAAAATATTAGTTTTCGACAAATTGGCTACTTTGTATGGGTGGTACCAAAAGGGGAAGCAAAACATGACCCAGTTTTATTCGTAAGTCAAGGATAAATTATACGTTCAATAATAGTTTAGATTGTAAAATTAGTGCATAGATATTTATGTAAATGTCTATGGATGAATTCAGTTATTTTTATGGGAGGTATTTGCATTATATTTACTATTGTATAAGAGATATAAAAAGAGGTCGATTGGTATAGCGCACATTCCTTGAGTCAGGTTTTGACTGAATTCGATTAACTTACTAAAAAGATGTGCATGTGAAACTATGACGGTTTATTTGGTCATATGTGTAGGAGGTCTCTGAAGACGTGTAAACAGACTTACATATACCGCCAGTACAAACAAAGAATTTCAAGTATACAACTGTAGGGAGGTTTCAGAAGGGGCGTGGCTGGAATTCAAATTTGTTCTCCAAAACTTTATCCTGTTATATCTTAACGAACTAAAGAATTTGTGCACGATCTTGTTGGGTATGTTGATATTATTACTCGATTTCTAATGAGGGCAGAATAGTACATTTGTATGAGAGGTACCAGAAGGGGCGTGGCTAGAGAATTTTTTCTCCAAAACTTTATCATGTTGTAGCTTTACAAAAAAATTGAATTTCGGCAAGATCGTGTTGGGTATATTGATCTTATTACTCGTTTTTTAAGTAGGCAGAACAGTAGTTTTGTATGGAAGGTACCAGAGGGGGCGTAGTAAAGTAACGCCTTTTTTGGCAGCAGCAACAGACATTCATCCATCAGTAGCCACACGTAGAAAAGAATCCTAAGCGCTTAGGTGCACTCCATAGATAGTTCATCACACCAAGTTTAGATAACAGCCCTTTCCATCCAACGAAGTTTTGGTCGACTCTTCCTGCGCCGCTCATCGAGTTTATTACCGAAAACTTTACGAGCTGGAGAATTTTCATCCATGAGTACAAAATACCTTGTAGATTGAATACGTCGATTTAGTTATACAGCTCATGTTTTGTGAAGTGTTTGTTCTTATTTGAAGGCGCACAGAATCTACTCGTGTCATTACCCCGGATTCTGTGCAGTAAAGCAAGACAGGTCGGATCAGTGTTTAGTAAAGTTGGATCTTTGTTCGTCGACAGATGACTTTGTCATTAAATCGTTAAAGTGTTAGCGGTTTGCGATCACTACTCGTCTCTTGATTTCCAGGCTGACATTATTATTTTGTTTAGGGCAGAGTCAAGATAGACATAATCATATACCACTTCAAAGTTATAGTTGTCAATGTTTATGCAGCGTACCAAGCAAGTTGACTCTTTGTTCATTGAAAGAAATAACTTGGTTTTGTCCTCATTTATCATCAGACACAGTTCTGCCGACTTCTTCTTAATACCTGAGAAGGCCGCAGTAACATCCCGCAGTTCACGTCCAATGATATCTATGTCATCGGCATACGCGAGTAGCATGTGACTTTTGTTAAAGTCGGTACCAGTTATGTTTACTGCAGCCTTCCGCATGATCATCTCCTTTATAATGTTAACGAGATCGCCTGACGGACTATCGGTTTGTTTGAAACCTCGATAGGTAAAAAATGGCCCAGATTTTTGCCCACTTTCTCTGAAGACTTTTTGTTTGCTCAGAGTTATATCGCAAACTGGTATCAGACTTGCGGGGATATCAAACTCAGCCATATCATCTAATAGTTTCTATCGTATCGTACTGTCGAATGCAGCTTTGTAATCGATAAACATATGGTTGGTGTCGATTTGCATTTCTTGCGCCTTCTCCAGGATTTTTTGTAGTCTGAATATTTGGTTGGTCGTGAATTTACTAGGTCTAAAGCCACACTGATAAAGTCCAGTCAGGTTCGCTAGGATGACATTTAGCCGTTCACATAACACACTAGTCATGTCCTTAAATAAACATAAACTTAAACTTAATTTCCCTTTACACCCCATGAATGAGGTATGGGAAAGCTTCTCGCATTGTTGTGAATTAACGATCTTTCTATTTTTAGATTCACAACTAACGGCACCTAATTGTTTATCGACGAATGCGAAAGTCACTTTTTAGAAGCTTTTACCAAACATGCCGATTGACTCGACACTAATACTGCGAAGTTGCTGTCAACAACATCGAGGGGCCGCCAATGAAAGAAAAATTTATTTTTTCATATTTTAGATGACTGGAGCCAGGAGTTGAACCTGGGATCTCCTGCATGGTAGTCGCGTGTTCTAACCATAATGCCACGGCTAAACCCGGTGGGATGATAAATACTTACTTATATACGTAGTTGATGACATATACTTTACATAAGACAACTAATGATTATATGCCGCACGTAGAAAAATATTATATGCGCTTTGATCTTTCGCGTTTTTTCGCCAATCTGCCACATCAATTTCTGCGTGATTCTTATATAAACTAGAATATCCAACAGAATTTTGGTCTCCCTTTTCTGAGCCTTCTATAAATTTCACTCTAGAGTTCTTTTGATACCGAAAACAATGTTCCAGTGGAACATGTCATGGCCAATGCAACTGAGGTACTTTAATGCGTTTGATCATGTCAATGTCGGTGTACAGCCCATACTGCACATGATTCATACCGCCGATACTCACTTAAAAAAAAAACTTAATTTCCCTTTGCACCCCATGAATGAGGTCTGGGATAGCTTCTCGCGTTGTTGTGAATTAACACGCTTTCTATTTTTAGATTCACAACTAACGGCACCTACTTTTTTTTATCGACGAATGCGAACGTCACTGTTTGAGAAGCTCTTTATATTGAATCGACACTTAATACTGCGAAGTTGCTGTCGACAACATTCGAGGGGAGCCGACAATGAAAGAAACAATTTTTTTTTGACTGGAGCCAGGTTTGAACCTGCGATCTCCCGCATGGTAGTCGCGTGTTCTAACTACTATGCCACGGCCTGTCCCCGATACTCTCTGTTATCGATGATATGCTCATTAAGCCGACTCACCAAAAAAAAGTATCTTTGGTCCACCCCCCAAAATTTACCTTGGCTTGTTTGATAATGAATCCCTAAAAATTTCGTGCCTATGATTAAGATCAAGTGAGCTGGACCGTTTTTAAAAAATATATTTTTTTTTTAGTTTTTCAAAGAATTTTGATATTTAACTAAAGACTATATGCGCAATTTTAGTATCATAGGAAAGAGTTTTCAAAAGTCGCATCCAACGGTAAGAAAAACATTCCCACAAATGTCCTTACAAGTCCTTTTTTCTGGAATATTCTAAAAAAAAAATGGATTTTTAACAACTTCAATCTTTCTGTATAACTGAGAAGGCTGCAGTTACATTGTGCAGTAGAAAAACTGCAGTTTTTCTCACACGATAGGCTGTCGTACTGCCTTAGATCTGTGGTCTGGTAGATAATGGATTTGTAAGGTCCTTGCCAATCTTTGCTGAAGACTTCATGTCAGTCAGTATCTTTCCGGTAATGCGCATCAGCTTTGCAGGAATACCAAACTCAGCCATGGCTTCAAGTAATTTTTGCTGTATCGGAGCCGATTTTATAGTCGGGGATACGTGTCGCTATGTTTTTCTTTGATCTTTTTCAGGATTTGCCGCAGTGTGAATATCTGATCAGTTGTTGATTGACCTGGACTTAAGCCATTCTGATAAGGTTCGACCAGGTTGGATAACACTGGATGGCACATAGATTTCAGACATCAGACATTAACTTGTCAAACCGTGTACAGAAGCTGCCACTTGACATGAAGAGCTCTGCCAAAAGACCTTTTAACCAAGATTTGGCTTGGTTTCGGACAATTTAAGCCGACGTTGACAATGGTAGTGGTATCTTCATCACATAATCAATTTGATTTATGGTGTTCTGTTCGAGGGATAATTAAGTTGCCTTGTGAATGTCTGGTTTCACTCTTTACCATGTTCCTTTCCAATCTGAAGCTAATCAACACCCGTTACTGTTGTTTTTAAGCTACACTTTCTTATATTTTTTGTCTAAACTCTGTACAAGAACGATGCATTGTGTGGTGCCACTTATCTGTTGAACACCCACATGTGTGAGTATATGAGAGCCTTACACCGTTCAGCCCAAAAGGATATCAATACAAATACAACATCAAACGTTTATAATTCTATAAGGAAATAATCTAACGAAAGGTACTTATGACGTACGCATTCTATCAACTTTATCACTAATTTAATAAAATAAAATTAATTCACATTAAACTAAATTATATTTTTCTATGATTTAAACCATGTTACTCTTGCATAACTCGAGCACAAATAAACACTGCTTACAATAGTACTATGGCCTGTCTCATGTAAAATACGCATTTTAGATTGATGGCCCCTACCAGAGCATGACATGCACACATTTTGTTGCCAAGTAATAATTTCTGTGTTTCGCTTTAGGAAGAGACTCCCTGCGTTCACATTACTGCATGTCCTCTGTTGGTCGTCGTAAGTAATAATTGTGATATATCACAATTTTACATCTAAAGTAATAGAATTTTTAAATTTTTTTGTACCACTGCCTGGTTCGGTTGTGTTTTTTGGCAACGTAACAGTTGTGGCGGCAAACTTTTCTAAATGAATGACTGTAAAATTTACTTAAGTTACTAAAATGAAGTATGCAATAAAATTGCGTATGTTGAACCGATGTTATAGCATGTGCATACGATAGTAGATAGGTAGTAGAGTGGTATGGCCACTACCAGGGTAAGAAAATGAAAAAGTCTGAAAAAATTTTCATTTAGACTTTTTTTTGGCCATACTGTAGATATGTAGCGAGTTTGCATATGGTATGTACAACGTATGAGTAATATTAGTTTATGCAGATTTTATATTAATCATACGCACATAAGTTCAATATTGTGGATTTATGGTTTAAAAACACAGCCAATCTGTGGGAGTGAGATAAACCCAGACAGGATGAAGGTACCAGGTCAATATGGACAACTTGTAAAACCTGTACCATCTACCAATTCACAGTTACAGCTGCAATAACTTATGAACATTTCCATACAACCCTCTTTTATCATTCCTGGGCAGTGTTCTTGTGTCACAATGATGTTAGTGACAATTTGTCACTCTCTGTATACACTGTTAAGCTTTAAAGTTCAAGGCTTATACAGTTAATTGTTAAATTGAGCGTAGCGTAAATAGTTTATGAAACTTTTATAGCTGCACATGTTCTTGACATGTCAAAGTTGTGTAAATAGAAATTAACTACTTTAGCCGGGTTAAAATAATGGCCAAAAGTTACAAAGTTTCTCTTTGTTTTCTTGTTGAGTTCTTTTTATCGAGTCACGGCAATCAAATGTTATTTATGAAGTACAAGGATTGAGGAAGGCTAAGAGGGAAGACAGTATGAAATAACACCGCATAGATATTAAATAGGAAATATTAGGTGGGATATGATGAGTGCCTATGTAATCTATATTGATGTTTGAAGATGACAAATTTACTTAGACTTGATAAGATGGCTGAAAGTTAAACCTTTCGAACAGACCAGCCACGGCATAGTCTGTGCTGACTTCAGGAATGAACTTATCATTAATAAGTAAATGCCAGAGATTGTTTTTTCAAGTCATATTAAAGAAACCGACTTCCAAGACTATTCTAAGTGTTTTCTTCAAAATTACAAAAAAGAGCTCTAAATGAATCAACTTCTATTAATCCGCCCAAAAGCTTGCTCTCCTCTTTATATTGATTTTATTATATTACATTATCTTTTAAAACAAAAACGTATCACAAATACTTTTAATTTAATTACTTGTTCGACCCGTTGGTCAATAGACTCAACCCCATTTGTTTGGCCACAATAAAGTTCTTTAATATCAACAGATCAGATCAAATCAGATGTTAACATGTTTTGCCATTGTCATTTTATACCATAAGGCATTTAAGAGGCATAACTCTGACATAAAACGTGAGTGAAAAGTGAATTAATTTATAGCACAAAGCCGACAAACTCCACTGGCTGTAGAATGAACTGCTGTATAATGATATATTCCATCGAACAGCAACAGACAGACAGCCAGACAGACATACATATCCATGCAACCATCCGTCCATCCATCCATCCAGTTATGCAGCGGCTTCCAGTCTCCTCTTTCCTTTTATGCCATTCCAAACAATATCAAATCAAATCAATTCAATTCGCTACGAATCGATATCGAATCATTGCAATGCAATTGCTTTTAAAGCGCGCGTCGTCGTCGGCGTCCTCATGAACGAACGTACGCGCGCATGCATAAGATTGACTCGTGCCAATTCCAAACAATCTTTCGAGATTCACGTCGCTTTGCTGTGATTTCTTGCGATGGCAAAGTATGTAGAAAGAAAGACGAGTAGTAATGCGCCCGCAAATGATGAACATTAATAGGAAAGAAGAGATTTTCAATGGTCATTACAGTTCTGTGGAATAAATTGTTTTATAAGTACAATGACAGGGTTGCCAGGGGGCTATGAGGGTGAAGAGACTCCTGCTTAGAATTTGAAGTAACGCTGGGAATCATAAAATCATTACACAGTACAACATTTTTCAGCTCATTGATTTGGGACTCATTTCTGAGAACTGCACGTGAAAAAACGTAACAAATTCCCTTTATACGATACTTACTAACTTCAAATCGATATTAAATTATTATGGCATGTAATTTGACAAAACGAATGATACAGAACTTCTACTTTTTGGGGCTACTTTCACGTGCAGTTCTGAGAATTAAGTCCTAAAATCATGTGCTGTAGTGTGTTATTGTCATTGAACGCGCAAAGAATGTTTGTTACTCACGTTGATTGATTTGAAATTATGGAAAAAGGTTCAAGGACATTGATACAGGAGAATACATTTGAATTGGCTGGGGTGGTATGAAAATACAGACGAAAACCCCGAAATTGTACGCGAGGTGAGAGTCGTTCTTATCTGATCTTGCTCATTTAAGAACTTAATTCCGCTTAGAGGATAGAAGCTTGTGTACCAAATTTCAGCTCGATTCCTTTTAAACTACGAATATAATCGGACTGATAGATAGACGGATACCCACAAAAAAAGAGGAGTTTGTATAGGAGGTGTCTAATTCTGGTCATCTTAGAACTTAACCACTTCACAGAGGATGTACTCTTGCATATTATTTCTTAAACTACGGCTGTAATATCGAGGACAGAAAGACGGAATCACCCAAAAAGGGGAAGTATGTATGTGAGGTGGGAGAAGTTTTTGTCCGATCTTGCTCATTATAGAGCCTAACCTCTGCTTAGAGGATAGCTTACATACCAAATTTCAGTTTGATAGCTTATAAACAGTGATCGCAGGGTCAGACTCCAAATAAGGGCAATTTGTATGAGAGGTGGGGGGTAGTTTTCAACCGATGTTGTACATCACATAACTCAACCTCCACTTAGAAAAAAGAAGCTTAAGCAAAAAATGTCAGCTCGATAATTCTTAAAATACGGCTGTAGTCGCAAGGACATACCCCAAAATGGGGGAACTTGAATGGGAGGTGGGAGTAGTATTTGACCGAACTTGCTCATCTGGTGAGAGGATATAATACTGCATTCCATATTTCACCTCTATATATCTTAAAATATCGACTATAAATTTGACGCTGATCATTTTTATAAATATATATTGTAATACCTACCACGCTTCTTTATGGGCATTACAAAAGGAAGAACATACCCTTCAGTCCGTTCTTACGTCCGGTAAAAGGTATACAAAAATATACAAATATATTACGTTTTTCTACTACTTATTTGGCAGTAGTAACAGTTATCAGTAGCCGCACATAGATTATATTTCCAAGCGCTTCTCACTTTTGTGCTCAGTAGATAGTTCATCACACTAAGTTAAGATAACAACACACTGGTCCATCAACGAAGTTTTGGTCGTCCCCTCCTGCGCCGGCCATTGAGTTTATTGCCGAAGATTTTTCGAGTTGGAGCATTTTCATCCATTTGTACAAAGTGGACAAGGCAGCGTATTCGGTATATTTAAACGCGCTAGAATACGTCGATGTCAAGAAGACCGCAGTAACATCCCGCAGTCTTCGGCAAATAATATCTATATCATCAGCATACGCGAGCAGTATGCGACTTGTATTACAAATGGTACTGGTTGTGTTTACTTCCGCCTTCTGCCTGATCATTTATTAATTTCCAGGCTGACATTATTATTTCTGTTTACGGCGAGGCCAAAGTAGACAAAATCATCTAACACTTCAAAGCTATAGTTGTCAACGATCACGCACTGTGCCGAACAAAGGACACTTCGACACTTCCACTTCTAAAACTGCTTCCCAATGCTTCTCCCAGTCCAAGTTAAAGTTGGTACCCGTCGTGTTTATTGAAGCCTTCGTCATGATCATCTCCATTATGATGTTAAAGAGTACGCATAACGCAGACCATCGCCTTGTCTTAAGTCTCATTTGGAAGAAAATGCCTCAATAAGATTTTTACCTATTTTCCCTGAGTCAGTCAGTGTCACCACGTGTAACGAACCACATGTCCTCCGAGGGCAGCTACCTTCAGGCCCCGGCCGTGCTCAGTCATAGGGGAGTTCTTTTCGGAGTAAATAGGTTAGTAATCGTTACTATAAATAAAAGTTAGTAAGGTAGCTTTTCCATGTACTAAACTGTAAGGTGACAAATTAATAGTGGAAGAACCGAAAAATGAAATAAGAAATGTAGATCGAAGTTAAACTAAGGCGATAGCATGCTGATGCTAGTTATCAGCCCCTGAAGTCATGCCCTTAACTGTTCGCGATTGCACAACACGACAAGATAAAACTTCATATAGGTATTTTTTTAAAACCATTTAAAATTAACAGAAAAGAACAACATTAATCCAAATTAGTTAAAAAGATAAATATGGTAATAGAAAATTATTTAAAACAAAAATAAAAAAAGATCCACTGCTCGATTCAAATTACAAAATTAGAAAATAATGTGTGTTGTGTAGGATATGACCTTATACAAAGTGATAATAGGAAAAATAATAAAACTCACTATACAAGTCCCACGAAGTCCTCACGCCTGATGACGGTAATGAAATTTGAATATGAAAACCTCCTAGGATCAATAGCTATAGCTCATTTTGGCAGTGTACAATTTAGGTTACAAAGTAATAGGTTGTGGGAGTAATAATCTTTCACACTTCACAATATATATTTATATATATATTAAAGGCCTGCAGCGTTCCATTCATTCTACTTGTACAAACAGATAAAACAAGTAAGAACCTGATATTATCGGTACAAATACAACAAAGAGTAGGACAAATCATGTGCTCATGCGTTTTGGATTGAGTAGATCGCGTATCATCTCTTTCTTTGGCTCTCATTGTAGTGGAAACTTTTTTTCTCTTTATCTGTTCCACTCAGTGAAGTAACTGTTGTTCCTCTTTTTTAAATGGATATATCCATTTAATATAGGTACTACAGATCGTACGCTTTGCGTTGATGATGTTTTCTTAC
This sequence comes from Muscina levida, assembly GCA_964034835.1. Lineage (NCBI taxonomy): Eukaryota > Metazoa > Arthropoda > Insecta > Diptera > Muscidae > Muscina > Muscina levida. Next base: position 26,283,225 of record OZ035884.1, on the reverse strand, counting down.
TTTTTTTTTTATTCTTTTTACAAAAAGTAATGTGTAAGTTTCATCTGAGGCAAATTTTAACAAAAAAAAAAACCAAATTTTGCTCCTTATTCTTTATGCTTGCAGCGTCACGCTCTCCACATATTCCAAGCACAGATAACAAGAATACCGATATATCTGTTTGTTCTGTATGTAATCATACAAGAATTTTTAATACTTGGTACTTTCACTCTCTCATACCTATTCTATCGTTATCTAAGAAAGAAATATTCCATACGCACTCAATCCAAAGAGAGCGAAACAGTTACAAGCAGAGGACCGCCTTCCTTAAGCACAAGATATAGAACACTCAGAATCCAATCATCGCGCATGCATTTCTTAAGCCAAATCGTGGTTATGGGCTGGTACATGTACGTTGCCAGCTCATCGTCGCCGGGGTTAACTAAATCTGCCGGCAGTCAAGTCAGCAGCTTTCATATTCTTAAGCCGTGCGATTGCCGTGCCGAACTCTTTTCATCTTTTTAGTGGATTGTCTACTCCGTTGTCGTTGATTGTCGCTAATTCGTCACTTATTCTGTCTTCGGGCACTAGAAGAGTACAAAAGTGTTTCCTTCATAAATGCAGCACACTCTAAGTGTCGGTGACCAGGTTTCCATCTAGTGCAGTCAGCAAAGTAACAACAACCAACGCCTTACGCGTTAATATTCTCAGAAACAGTCTGTTGTGCTTTAGATCACCCTGGTTTCAATGTTGTTATTCTGCGAGCGCTTCTCTAATGTCATCTTCTCTGTCTTCCTTCGGGGCGTGTACACAAATCAGCGCAATGTAAAAATATGAATCCACCTACAAATTCGTGTCTTTCTGCGTGGAAGCTGTAAAAGATGTCTCTGTTCTTTCGTCGTGTCCATCCTTATATGATCCATCGCATTTCCTATATGGTGAAGATGTCAGCTTTGTATTTGCCAAGGACATCCGCAATGGCATCCTTAAATCATGGTTCGTATAACGTTTGCGGGGGTCGTCAACATTTGGCGGGGTTTTGTTTTCCCTTGGAGCTGCCACAGCGACATATAGAGCCTTCGTGTTGAACTGCAGTAACATGTGTAACCTACTCACTAAGAGACATCGGTGGTAGCATATCAATAAGATTGCTCAACATCGCTCTTTCTCGCATTTGCTACTACTGAATGAATATTCAGTGACATTTTCCTGGGTTAACGTGATCTATCGGACGTTGTAAGCTGCTTGAGGACCTCCAAGGAGAGTTTCTGTAAAGTAAATAACCATCAGAAATCCCCCATTTGTTTAAAAATTTGATTCAGATTATTTCTTAATTATAATCAATCGTTGTTAGGCACTTTTTTCGGTTTCTCCCTTTTCGGCAGCATAAGTAAAGGCCTGGCAACTCTTTACATTGAAAACGCTATCCTTATCGACAGAATTCGCACAACCAATTTACAGGTTCACCATAAATACTCCAGCGACTGCTGCCGCAGTGATAGTGGTGGCGAGGAGGAAAGAAATTACTTTGGTCTCTTTTTTTTCTCAACTGCGTTTGTGTGCGTGCACTTAAATGCTAAGCATATTTGACGTGGCGATATCGAGAGTTAATTGGCGCTAACATACGCTAACATTCTCGTTCCGCCATTTGGCCGTATATATACGTTGTGCCGCACGTTCTTTTATGGCCACGGACATAGACGCAGCAGACGCAGAATGCGGCGGTATTGTAAAACACGCGTATCCAATACAAAGCATTCGCCTTGGCGCCAGTGTTTGCCAAATTTGGGCGTATTATTTTCCTTTTTCTCGTCGATTTTTTGTGTGTGTTTTGTAATTCTTGGCAATTTGTTGTTCTTTTCCTTTGCGTACATAGAAAGGTTGGTAGAGAAGAAGAAGAAAGCGTTGATGCGCAATTGATTAGAGAAGGAGGCGCAAAGGAATAATAATGAAATTCACAGAAATGGAAAGATAGACTAAACAAACAAAAACCTAACATAAAATAAACTTAGGTTAAACCACACATGCCGCAATCACTATACGAGCACAACAACAGGAGTGGAACGAGGAATATTGTCGCGCGAGTACTCGTTGTAATCGAGTACTTTGTTATAAACAAACTATTAATTGTACAAATACTTCCTGGTATTGTGATATTAGCCATGACGCTTTGGTGTACAGGAACAAATTAACATTCACTTATGGCTTAGCAAATATAACCCCCACTCAAGACAACCGCAACCGTTACATCACGTCACTGATATGACTGTTAAACTAACATAACTGGCAGTAGGCAGGAGAGTTTATTGTTAACTGTGACCGGGGAGGAGGTACTGGAGCTTGGTCAATTTGAGGGCCGTATGGTCAAATGGTTTGACAAAGTGAATGACATATGAAACTTATATGATAGATGCCTGTCACTGCGGTTGTGTTGTGGTGTTGTAGTGTTGTTGTCGTTGATTTTCGCATAAGACTTGGTGGTGGTGACCTTTTCAATTTTTCAATTGCAATCGTAGTTGAAGCTGATTGAAGTGTAGTTCATAGGTACGCTCGAAAAATACTATTTGCTATTTCTTAGTGTTTAATGAAATAAACATTGAGAAGAGGTTGACAAATGTTTTGTAAAGTTTGAAATTTCATATGGAAGCGGTTATAATGTTAACTTATGGAATTATGTTCAAGGAATAACTACAAAATTTCTCTTTACACCCTATGACTGAGCTTCTCGCGTTTTTGCGAATTAACACGTTTTCTATTTTTGATTCACAACAAACGGCACCTATTTGTTTATCGACGAATGCGAACGTCACTGTTTGAGATGCTTCCACGAGACATGCTGATGACTCGACACTTATACTGCGAAGTTGCTGTCGACAACATCGAGGGACCGGCAATGAAAGAAAAATGTAGATGACTGGAGGTAGTAATAAAACCCGGGGTCTCACGCATGGTAGTCGCGTGTTCTAACCACTACACGTACACTTCAAGTACATTTGAATGAAATTCAGGTCCTTACAATAGTAAGAAAGTGTCGTCCGACATACAATGACAAATTATAAATATTGTTCTAAATGTTTAGAATAAGCTTACTTGTCATGGGAGAATAGGGAGTTTCTAATTTCTGATCGTTATTCACTTGGGAATAATCAAAATCTCTCTTTGAAGATCCCCCAAGCGGATCAGAACGTACGATATGTCACGTATTCCCACGGCAATGCCACTGAACATTCATTTAGTCATAGCAAATGTTAGAAAGTTGAGGTACCTAAACGGTATGCTACCAACGATGCGTCAAAGGAAGTGGATAACATAAGTTACTAAATCTCAACAGAAAGGCTCCCTTAGGGGCTATGGCAGCACCAAGAAACTAGGATCGGGCGCCGTGGCCTAGTAAGCCAAATGTTTACTACGCCCGAAAACGTTATAATGATCATATGCACGTGGAATATCCGAACTCTCTAAAAAAAGACTTCACTCTACCAGTGTACATTAGGCGTATTACTTTTACAATTTTTGCAAATACGAAAAATGGCATAGCATAGTCGAATAGAGCATAAAAAGGTATGAACTCCTATTATTTTTTTGGAAATTTAGTTACTTACGCAATTTAGTTATGCAAAAAAAGCTAGATGTCACAAAGCTACATTATACAGAGATAGCCAACACTAACTCTCCCAATTACGTTAAACAGACCCCACAAATTCTCATGTTCCCGACACACAGTGACAGCTTATTGAGAATTCTATGACCACTGCAGCAAAGACCGTACTGGATTACAAAAAACTACCCTCAGGATTACAAAAAACTACTCAGACATTCAAATAAGCTCTCAGCTCGCGAGGCAGGAGCCACAAAATTTTAAATGAACTCTCGGCTCGCGATCCAAGTTCCCAAAAAAGAACTGGCCTGCGAGCCAAGAGCCAGCTCGAATGCCCATTTGAAATTTTGAGGATCTTGGCTCGCGAGCTTAGTACCAAAGGTATGTACCAAAAGTACTTTTTTATGCCATAAAGTACATTTATTGGCCCAAAAGTACTTTTCTGTTGCACAAAGTATTTTTTTTTGTACCAGAGTACTTTTTTTTATACCAAAAAGTACTTTTAATGTACTTTTCGGCACAAAGTACTTTTTTTGTACCAAAGTTCTTTTTTATGCCAAAAAGAAGTTTTATTGGCCCAAAAACACTTTTTGTTGCACAAAGTATTTTTTTTGTACCAGAGTACATTTAATGTACTTTTCGGCACAAAGTACTTTTTTTGTACCAAAGTACTTTTTTATGCCAAAAAGTAGTTTATTGGCCCAAAAACACTTTTTGTTGCACAAAGTATTTTTTTTGTACCAGAGTACTTTTTTTTATACCAAAAAGTACTTTTAATGTCCTTTTCGGCACAAAGTACTTTTTTTGTACCAAAGTTCTTTTTTATGCCAAAAAGAAGTTTTATTGGTCCAAAAACACTTTTTGTTGCACAAAGTATTTTTTTTTTGTACCAGAGTATTTTTTTGTACTCTGTACAAAAAAAAGTACTTTGTGCGAAAAGTACGTTAAAAGTACTTTTTGTACTTTGTGCAACAAAAAGAGTTTTTGGACCAATAAAAGTACTTTATGACATAAAAAAGTACTTTGGCACAAAAATAGTACTTTTTCCGAAAAGTACATTAAAAGTTCTTGTTAGTACACAAAAGTACTCTGGTACAAAAAAAGTACTTTATGCAACAGAAAAGTACTTGTTGGCATTAAAAATACTTTTAGTGCACAACTTTGGTACTTTGGTACTATTGGCTCGCGAGCATAAGTGATGAAATCACGACAGGCATCGACGACGGAGTAGATTGTCCACCACCGAGACATAACGAGATCAGCACGGCGATTGTAAGGCTTTAAACAACAAAGCTGCGGGAGTCGATGGACTGCCGGCAGAGATTTTTAGAATCGAAGAGGATGAGCTGCCAACGTGCATGCTTTAGGCATAAACACGACGTGACTAACACGACCGCTGATTGGAATCTGAGCGTTCTATGTCCTATGCATAAGAAAGGCGATCCAAGTGTGTGTACCAACTATCGCAGCATCAGACTTTTACCTATCGCTTACAAGGTCTTGTGTGGTGAGTTATGTGAACGACTAAAGTCCATCTTAGCAAACCTTATTGGACGTTATCAGTGTGGCTTTAGACCTTGTAACTTCACGACCGAGCAGATATTCACACTACAACAAATCCAGGAGAAGACCCATGAAATACAGATCGACACCTATCTTCTGTTTATCGATAACGAAGCTGCATTGGACAGTCCTATAAGTCCTATATACGTACTAGTCCTTTAACATGCAATGACAAGATATCATTTGGCCGAGGACTGCGTGATGTTACTGCGACCTTTTCAAGTATTGAGAAGCAGTCGGCAGAAGAGTTTCTGGTTATAAATGAGGACAAAATCAAGTTATTTGTTTCAACGAACAAAGAGTCTACTCGTGTGGGTAGCTGCTTGAACGTTGAGTTGAGAACTATAACTCTAAGGTAGATGATTTTGTTTACCTTGGCTCCGCCGTAAACAAAAATAATAATGTCAGCTTAAAGATCGGGAGACGACTAATGATTGCAAACCGCTGCTACTAAGCGCTAAGCAAGCAAAGCCCTCTCTCGACTAACAAAGATCCAACTCTACCAGACACTGAATAATGGCACAATAAGATCTATTCTGGGAGTCTTCGCAAATATTTCGCAAAATATTTGAATCCAGGCAAATAATAAAACAGTAATTATAATTAAAAGTCATCCATTTGTTGTCCCTATCGCCTCGCTACATATGTACGGACAACGTATCAGTCATGTTAATTATATGCAGATTTTATATTAATCATACGTACATCGTTCCAATATTGTAGATTTATGGTTTGATAACACACTGAAACACTCAATCTGGGGGGTGCGAAATTCCAAGTGAGGGTGAAGGTACTAAGACAGTATTTTAAAACCCCCCAACAGTATGGTGTTTTCTACAATTCTGCTGAAGAATGATATGAGAAATCATTGTTATAATGAGTTATAAAAACATGTTTGGTCTAAGAACGCCAAACCCTTTGAGTGTTTCACTTAACTTTCACTTTGATGTGGAATTTGTAATCCCCAGTCAATGACTCCGAATATGTTTCACAGTGTATCTATAGTGCCGATTACAATCTGTTTATCAATTTGTATCTTTAAGGGCTAAAATACCCTTTCGTCACGACCGAAAGCCAAACCAAATCAAACTTAACAGAACAACAAATTACTTTTAGATGAACCACCTACAAACACACCTCTATGCAATTGAACTGACATTATTATATCGAGTGTCTTACAATGAACATAATAGTTATTTGTAAATCATTTCTTGCATTTTTTTTGCATTAATGACATTTTAATGATTACAACAGTATTTTTTTTTCCTTCTTTGCCTCCTCCAATGTTCGTAGTATCCATTTATTTGAATTTGTTCTACTACGTTAAATATCACACCATCATTATAATATATTTCTACATCAAATATAGTAATGCTGGTCAATCACAACAAGACTCATCATACCAACTAGAATATGAAATCTGTCTGACGAGTAGTAGAAATATGCATGATGTACAATTGACTGCATAATGTTGAGAGTAGTATGTTAGTAGGATCAGGCGACATTGAAGCGTAAGCGTGTGTTATGTCCGTCTATGATATATGTATATACCCATCCCTCCCAGGCGTAGATTCGCTTACTAAGTCTGTCCACTGGTGGCGAGTCCACTATTACATTTTACGTTTTGTTGTTGTTTTTTCTTTTCGCAAAAAGTGAATTTCCCTTCCCGTATTTGCGTAGACGTGATTTACATTCTAAATATAACATATGCAGTGATCTTTCAGTGATTGTTGCCTCGATTCGCACATACATACGTACAATATATTGACCATCATAAGCTGTCATTCACACAAGTTGACACGTTAATGTTCTGTACAGAGTAGTTAATAATTACAACAACAACGGCATAAACAACAACAACAGCGGACACTTCAGGCCCGTGGATTTGTTTAGCATTTATTTGCGTGTGCACACACACACACACTTAGTCTGGCTAAATGGCTAGTCAGTTTACTAGTCTCGCATATGTGGGGGTATTGCTGTAAAAACTCATCGTTAAGTTTTTACTTTTTTACTTTTACTTCCCATAATAACTCAACTCAATCCTTGCCAGACACCACCACCCTATTTTACAACAATGTTGTTGCTGTTGCACTCATTGCGTTATAACATTGATTAACTTAAGCCGACTAAGAGGGCGCTAGTTAGTGAGTGAAGCAAATAGTATCGAAATAGTATCTTAATGAAATAAAAAGCTTGTATTCTATAAAGAATTTTCTATAAAACGTAGAAATCTGCGATTACCAGTGACCCAGTGGCTACGTTATAGGAAAGTTCGACTGTATACAGTTTTGAAGTATGACCTCTTTGGTGCACGGCATAAAGTTGTCCGATTTTTCCTCAAATTTTGACCATAGCTATTTTATAACAACTAACACAATATTCTGCTCGAATATTTCCGAAAATCCAAAGTTGAATTTTCGCTGCCACTCTTATGTACTAGTATAAAAGATTCTTCTTCTTCTTATTTGGCAGCAGCAACATAAATTCATCCAGTATGAGTAGACACTTTGTTTTTTAAAACAAATAATTTTGTTTTAGACCTCTTTCATCACCAGACCCACTTCTGCCGACTTCTTTCCAAAGCTTGGAAAGGCCGCAGTAACATCCCGCAGTCCTCGCCCAATGATATCTATATCATCGGCATAAGCAAGCAGCATGAGACTTTTATTAAAGATGGTACCAGTGGTGTTTACTGCAGCCTTCCGTATGATCATCTCTATTATAATATCTGTTTCTCAAAGCTAGAAAAGGCCGCAGTAACATCTTTGAGTCCAAGGCCAATGACATCTATATCATCGGCATACGCAAGCCGCATATGACTTTTATTAAGTTCTTTACTGCAGCATTCCGCATTATCATCTCTTTTTAAATAGTTGATTCTCAATACTTAAAAAGAGCGCAGTAACATCCCGCAGACCTCGCCCAATGATATCTTAATTATCGGCATACGCGAGCAGCATGTGTATTTTATTTCAAAGATGGTACCTGTCGTATTTACTGCAGCCATCCGTATGATCATCTTTATTATAATATCTGCTTCTCAAAGCTAGAATAGGCCACAGTAACATCCCGCAGTCCATGGTCAATGATATCTTTATCATCGGCATACGCGAGCAGCATGGAACTATTGTTAAATATGTAACCAGTCGTGTATACTGCTGCCTACCGCATGATCATTTCTATTATGATATCTGCTTCTCAATGCTTGAAAAGGCCGCAGTAACATCCTCGGCAGCCTTCCCCATGATAGGCTGCATTTGGATGCGAAAGAGATCGAATTACAGAATGTCGCCTTGTGTAAAGACTAGCTTAGTAGAAAATGACTCTGTTAGATTTTTGCCTATTTTCACTGAAGAGACTTCGTGTCAGTCAGTGTCATCCCGCAAAGTCATATTAGCTTAGCGGGTATACTAAACTCAGCCGTAGCATCTAATTGGTTATATCGTATCGAACTGTCGAAAGCAGCTTTGTACTCGATAAATAGATAGTAGGTATATATCTGCATTGCTTGGATCCTCTCAAGGATATGTAGTAGTGTGAATAACTGGTCAGTTGTGGATTTACCTGATCTTATGCCACACTGATAAGGTACAATCAGGTTTGCCGGGATAGGCTTTAGTCTTTCACACAGGATCCTGTATGTGATGGGTAAAAGGCTGATCGCGCGATATTTGAACACACTCCAAGTGTGTCTTAAGTGTGCCTTTTTAAGCACAGGACATAGAACAGAGTCCACGAGAGTTTTACATGAGTCTCGCCGTTAAGGCCTTACCTATGGTGTGCTGATCAAACTGGGCATATTACAATGCGATTAAGCACGCCTGTTATATCGCAAGCCAGCATGGGTTACCTGGGAATAGAATTTGGGAGCAAGCTACCGCAACTGTCGGTTCTATTTTCCAGCCAGGGGATACCAATATCTTACCACCTCTGCTACTCTATGGGTCTGTAGCACCCGGATGGAATGCAACTCCACATCGGGCCTAAAGACTCTACCAGCGATTTTAGTTTAAACCACCGCCCGCGTGATACTCCCACAAGGGGACCAACAACGGGAATAAGTCCAGGGGCTCCTAATTACCACGCTACCGGTCACATTCACCGATGGGAGCTTCACAAAGAAGTTGCTACCAATTTGTGTTTTTAAATAACATATTTCACAGGATTGGTCACCTTACGCAGAAAAGAAAGTTCAGACTGAAACTTTTACATACTCGCAATTAGCACCCCAAGAAAATGACGACGACGGTCGATACTATATTGCAAGGATGCAGTACCCTCACCGGTGGGAAGCGGAGGAAGTTTCAAGCCCCTTCCATGAGCAGAGTCCAAAAGTGTTCCCTCCATATTTGTAGTATACTCTGAATGGCCATGACAAGATTTCGATATCTGTCCTTACAGATGAGGGGTTCAGTATTCAAAAATCTTTGCATTTTACCATATGGTAGAACTTTTGGGCTTCACCTCAATCCCTGTAATTTCTCTCTTTTTTTTCTCTATAGGCGCTGTTGCCGCCTGAAGAGGCGTTTCATCTCCCTCTTTTTCTCATTATATCGTTCCGTCATCGCACGCGTTGCCATTGGCCGCAGTATTGCCATGTATGCAGTTTACTTTTACGCAGATAGTAAGCGACTTTTCTCATCGTGCCAGGGCTTATGTCAGGGTGGTTTTTCAAAACCCAGTGGCAGTGGTCTTCAAATTCGCTAAGTGTTGCCACTGTGTGTCGGGCACACCAGAATTAGGGGGGTTAGTTTGAAATATTTGAGAGAGTTGGTTGGTGTAGGCTTTGGCTATATCGGTGGTATGCAACTTTATGATATTAAGCTTTGGTCTTAATCGCGTTCGTACCTTGGCTGCAACTATGTTGTGATCTGTATCAATACTTGCACCGCGCATAACACACACGTCCATTACACGTGAGACATGCCTTCCAGCGTTTACCATGTGATCAATCTGGTATCTTGTCTTTTGATTGGGAGATATCCAGGTTGCATTGTAGATATATTTATGCGGGAACTTGGTTCCACTCACTACCATGTGTCTTGCCGACACGAAGCTAACCAGTCCGAATCCTTTATCGGAGGGACTGTTGTGTAGACTGAATTTTCCGACGGCTGAAACAAAAACCTCTTCCTTTCCTATTTTAGCAATAAAATCTCTCAAAACAACTTTAATGTCACGGGCAGAGCTGCGGGCAAATATTTCCTCCAGTCGCTCACAGAATGCATATTGAATGTCTTCGCCGGGCTGTGTACCCAAATCAGCGCGGTGTAACAATATTTCACCTTGATAAGGATAGTGGCTTTTCGGTCATTTGCAGGGTTAAGCCGTGAGATCAGAAGTCGAAGTCTTTTGCCGACTATGAATCCACATACAATTTCGTGTCTTTCTGCTTGATGTCTCAATTCATAAGTCTTGTGCATTCCTGTCCCTTCCATCGCATATCCATCTAAACTTAAAAAAACTTAAATTCCCTTTACACCCCATGAATGAGGTATGGAATAGCTTCTCGCGTTGTTGTGAATTAACACGCTTTCTATTTTTAGATTCACAACTTACGGCACCTACTTGTTTATTGACGAATGCGAACGTCACTGTTTGAGAAGCTCTTACTAGACGTGCCGATTGACTCGACACTAATACTGCGAAGTTGCTGTCGACTACATTCGAGGGGAGCCGACAATAAAAGAATTTTTTTTTTCTAAGATGACTGGAGCCAGTAGCTGAACCTGTGATCTCCCGCATGGTACTCGCGTGTTCTAACCACTATGCCACGGCCGTTCCCATCGCATATCCATCACATTTCTTTATACCACTGATGTCAGCCTTGTATATGTCGAGGAGATCCGCCATATGGATACTGGCATCGTTTTTTAGATAGTTTAGACATTTTAGGTGCACATCCTAACATCATGCTCCTGACAACATCTGTGGGGTTCGTCAACATTTGGGGGTTTTCTTGTATTTTCATATTCATCGTGATTTCATTTACGTTGTTTTATTTAAGAGAAGTGGCTTATTAAGCCTCCGCGCCCGAATCGGTTTCTTGGTCCTGCCAAGAAGCAACTCAGAGGGCGTTTGTGTTGAGCTTCAGTATCTTCTGTTACTTAGATATTGAATAGGTACCCTAAATTGGACTTTTTGGTACAATAAATTGTACATTTTGTTGTTAAAAATTTTACTTTTAAAGCAAAAAATTTTACTTTTTGGTACCATTAACTGCAATTTTTATTACAATAAATTGTACTTTTTGGTACAGTAAATTTACTTTTTGTTATCATAAATTTTACTTTTTGGTACAATAAATAGTACTTTCTGGTACCATACATTTTAGTTTTTGGTATCAGAATGTGTAATTTTTGTTACCAAAACTTTTACTTTTTAGTACATTAAATTGTACTTAGATACTGAATAGGTACCATAAATTGTACATTTTGGTATTATAAATTGTACTTTTGGTGCAATTAATTGTACTTTTTGGTACCATAGACCGCACCTTTTATTACAATAATTTTACTTTTTGGTATAATAAATTGTAATTTTTAGTACAATAAATTGTACTTTTTGGTACCATATTTTGTACTTTTTGGTACCATAAGTTGCACATTTTGTTACAATAAATTGTACCATAAATTTAGTTTTTGGTACCATAAATTGTACTTTTCGTTACCATAAATTGTACTTTTTAGTACCATAAATTGTATATAGTTATTGAATAGGAACCATAAATAGCACTTTTTGGTATCATAAATTGTACTTTTTGGTATAATAAATTGTACTTTTTGGTACCAAATTTTTTGTACTGTTTGGTACCATGAATTGTATTTTTTTACAATAAATTGTAAAATAAATTGTAGTTTTTAGTACCATAAATTGTACTTTTTATTACCATAAATTTTAATTTTGTAATCATAAATTTTACTTTTCGTTACCATAAATTGTACTTTTTGGTACAATCAAATGTACTTTTTGGTGCAAGTAAATTCCTTTTTGGTACAATTAATTGTACTAGGTAGTACAAAATGTATTCCTATAAATTAAACTTGTTAGATTTGTAATCTTGTAATAATGCAATAAAGGTGAAAATGGGGGAAAAAAATTTAAATTTTTGCGTTTTAAAGGTGCTGGATGCACTTTTTTTGGGTAGGTTTGTATACCGTGCGGAATATATCTTTTGTGTTTGAAGCAAAGTTGTAGACGTTGAATAAAACGTGACAAATTCCCCTATACGATACTTACTAACTTCAAATCGATATTAAATTATTGTGGCATGTAACTTGACAAAACGAATAATGCAGAATTTCCTCTTTTTGGGACTACTTTCATGTGCAGTTCTCAGAATTGAGTCCCAATTCAATGAGCTGAATAATTTTGTACTGTGTTAGTATCTCTTGCTTATTTTTTCTATCAATTGTCTTTGGATGCTTTATCTTTTGCCATTATTTCAACCATATTGTCAATATTTTATAAGTGACTGCGTCCAGTGCCACAAATTGTTACCATTCCTATAACACACCTACTATACCTACCCCAAATGCGGGTGCCAGGGTCATTAACAGTTGTGTGCTGTGATTTGAATGATTTAATATCGCTGTTTCAAAATATGAGAACGTAAAGAAAATATTAAAATATTACGCGGTCACAACAGTCACAGTCACAAAACTATAATAATTCTCTCTGTATTTGAGTTTTTTTTATAACCATACGATAGATCGATACTCCACAGTCGTATGTGATTTGTGGCAAATATCTGCAACTCATGAGATTCTGCAGTTACAGATACTCGTACATACATACATACATAAGACTTGAAAAATTTATGTCTGTCATAAATTAGAAGGGAGCACCTAGAATCAATAACTATAAATGTGACACGAGAAATACGTGGGGTGGTAGTAAAGGCATAAAAAAGGAAAACAACACTAATCATTATAACGATTTGGAAAAGTTATCTTTTTTCTGCACAACTACAGTAATTAGTTTAACTTTGACTCTTAACTCATTGCCCTGCCTACCCACTCTGCTGCTGCTAAGGTAATTAAATCTAAAAAAGTCATAAAAATTAACAACATTATGTATTTGTACGTACTCGTCGTAAGAACAATGATGCATAATACATCAGGGTGACAAAATAAACAATAATAATAATAGTAATAAAATCAAACAGAGAATATTGCAAAAGTTTTTTTTCTCAGAATGGAACGGACAACAACAGCAGCAACAACAATCGATATTAACATTAACAAATAGCAAGCAGTAATTCATATGTGTAAGATAATAAATAATTTTAACAACATGCAATTTTAATGATCTCCATAGACTAAACTTTCTTAACTTAATAAATTTAGATTGGAAAATAAAAACAACACTCTAAGGCAGTGAATTACGAGTGGTTACAAAAAACAAAAACAATAAATTAATAGATTTTATTTTAGCAGTTCATATATCATAAATCAGAGAGTGTTCAATGAAATACTGGTAAGTAGGCAGGCGCCACGCAGTTGCTATATCGAGTATTCATCAGATATGTTAAAATATTAATAAAATTCAGGGATAGAAATCATACCGAATAATTTATAGTGTCATGTCGTTTCTGGTATCCAAATCAGAAGTTTTTTAAATGCTGATTCTGGTACCGCGAACCGAAACAATGTTTTTTAATTTAGTTTTGATTTGGGACTCAATTCTGAAAATTGTACGTGAAAGTAGCCCCAAAAATTAGAACTTCTGCATTATTCGTTTTGTCAAGTTGGCTGCATTAGTATTTTAATGGCCATATGAAGTTTTATGCTCAAGGTTGATTTTTAGCAAATTTTCTATATATTTGTTTGTGGCTCAAATTTGGAAGGCAGTTAGTATACCGTATGGAAATTACCATAGGCTATATATTTTTGATCCTATGGGCGGAGTGGGCGTGGCAATACTTTTTTTTGGAGCTATATACTTAAAATTTGATACCCAGATAGTACTTGGCAACAGCAATATGAATATGTAGACGACAATTTAATTTTGGGTCAGTGGGCGGAGTGGGCGTGTCAAAACTGTGTTTTAGCCCTAGAGAGATAAAATTTTGACAACCAGAAAGTAATCGGCAACACAAAAATGAATATGCAGACGAAATTTTTATTCTGTATCAATGGGCGGAGGGGGTATGGCAAAACTGTACTTAAGTCATAGAGCGATAAAATTTGATACTTAAATACAAATTTTAATTTTGGCTTAGTGGGAGGTGGGGGCGTGGCCAAACTTTATTTTAGTCCTAGGGAGATACAATTTTGTACACAGATAGTACTCGACAATGCGAATATGAATATGAAAACGAAATTTTAAATTTGGATCAGTAGGCGGTAGAGTCGTGGCAATAATACATTTTAGCCCTAGAGAGATACAATTTGGTACCCAAATAGTACTCGGCAACATAATTATATTTATGCAGACGAAATTTTAAATTTGGATCAGTAGGCGGTAGAGGTGTGGCAAGACTACATTTTAGCCCTAGAGAATCATAATTTGGTACAGCGATAGTACTCGGCAAGACGAATATGAGTATAAAAACGAAATTTTAAATTTGGATCAGTAGGCGGTAGAGGCGTGGCAATAATACATTTTAGCCCTATATATTTTTTATATTTTTTATATTTTTGAACCTATGGGCGGAGTGGGCGTGCAACATTTTTTTTTAGAGCTAGAGACATTAATTTAATACCCAGATAGTACTCGACAACAGCAATATGAATATGCAAACGAAATTTTAATTTGAATTCTAACCCCAAAAAGATAAAATTTTATACTCAGATAGTACTCGGCAACATAATTTTGCATATGCAGACGAAATTTAAAATTTGGATCAGTAGGCGGTATAGGTATGGCAAGACTAAATTTTTTAGCCCTAGAGAAATACAATTTGGTACACCGATAGTACTCGGCAATACGAATGTCAATATGCAGACGATATTTTAATTTTGGGTCAGTGGAATTTGACACCCAGATAGTACACGGCAACACAAATGTCAATATGCAGACGAAATTTTATTTTTGGATCAGTGGGCGTGTTACCGGCCGTGGCATAGTGGTTAGAACACGCGACTACCATGCGGGAGACCCGTGGTTCGATTCTCGGCTCCAGTCATCTACATGTTTCTTTCATTGACGGCCCCTTCCATGTTGTCGACAGCAACTTCGCAGTATAGTGTTGAGTCAAACGGCATGTCTAGTAAAAAGCTTCTCAACAAGTGCCGTTCGCATTCGTCGATAAACAAGTAGGTGCCGTTAGTTGTGAATCTAAAATAAAAAGCGTGATAATTCACAACAACGCGAGAATCTATCCTATACCTCATTCATGGGGTGAAAAGGAAAATTAAGTTTTTTTAAGGACTTGAAAATTTGTGTGGACGCATTAGGCAGCAAAGTTCGTAATTAAACACAATATGGGCGGGATCAGATCAGTGGGCGTGGTATAAAACTTAAACTTTAAACGTCTGTATCTCATAAACTGTCAGAGGTATAACGATGATATTTTTGTATATATGTTGTTCGTACAGTTAGAATTACAGCGGGGGTGGAAGGGGGCGGTGGCACATCCCTCTTTTCAAATATTGCTCTGACGGCTTTTCAAATAGAATAATTGATATGAAAATTTTTAAAAGTGGTACTGATGACCTGTTGATAGTCCCTGGCTGTACTTGGTTGTGATTGGTTAATGGGGCATGTCACCGCCCATACTACTTGCAACTTAAAAAAGCTATATCTCATGAACTATCAGAGGTATGAAGATGATATGTTGTTGGTGCAGTATTAATTACAGCCAGGGTGGAATTGGTCGGTGCCAAGACCCCATTTCAAAAACCGTTCTGACGGATTTTCTAATAGACCGATTGTTACGAAAATTTCACAAAATGGTACTGAAGACACGTTGATAGTCCTTGGCAAAAATTAGTTTGTGATTGGGAAAATGGGCGTGGCACCGCCCATACAATTTAAAATTAATATATCTCATGAGCTACCAGAGGAATGCAGATGAGATTTGCTATAGGTATATGTCCTATGTACCGTATGAATTACAGCCAGGGCGAAACTGAGCGGTGTCACGCCCTTTTTAAAATCGCTCTGGCGGCTTTTTTTTTTTTTTACAAAGTGGTAGTAAAGACCTGTTTATAGTCCCTGGCTATATTTGGTTGTGATAGGTTAAAGGGGCGTGTCATCGTCCATACAACTAGAAAATTAAAAAGGCTATATCTCATTAACTAACAGAAAGGGCCAAAAAAGTGTAAAACTGATATTTTTACCCAAAGCTCATGACTAAAGCAATAATAACAAAATTTATATCCGAAAGGAGTTTTATAAAAAATAATAATAAAAAGAATCACTACTTATCAATTTTATGGGCAATTGTTCCTACTTTGTATTAAAGAAAACAAACTTGTGAGAGATTGGAATTTTATTTTTTTTTTTTTTTAAATTTTTCTTTGTTTTTAGTAGAGTTATTTAGTTTCAAGACATTTGAATAATGTTCCCGTTTTTGTTTTTTCTTTTCTCCTGTTTTTTCTGTTGTCCTGTCCATCCACTACCAGTACGCACTGTCTACGCTGCAACAAATGCCCCGTCTACTTGGTCACGGTTAACCGGCAATGTGTGCGGAACTCTGCTCGGCCGACCGGCTATATTGATCAATAGTCGGCCCATACATAATTTGTGGGCCAAGTCTGTATACGCAATGGCTATTCGGGAGCACTTATGCCCGGCCGTCTAAACTGGCATGTTTGGGAGATATTCTCGTCTTCGTTGCTGTAATGTTGGTGAAACGCCGTCGCTGTCTCAGGACCACCGAAAAAAAAGCCATTTGAATAAAAAAAAAATTTATATTACACAAACTCGTTGTATTTTTTTTATTTTTGCTTGGATATTATCGAAAAGTTCATAATGAAAACTAAGATATAACTGAAATTATATAACTACGATGTACATTAATTAGTGTCTATGCTAAGGATTTGCAACAAAAAAAAAAATCACAAAAAGTTGTCATAGTATTTTATTTAAGAGGCGCTAATATGAATTTTCTTTAATTACATTTAAGAACGAGAAGCGATTTTGTCGATATTTAGTCAATAAAACAAACAACAAAACAACACAAATTGTATAAATGAACTGTAATTTTTATGTTTAAATGGAAACAAGAATAAAAATAAAAACTAAATCTTTAAATATAAAACAAAAAATTAAAAAAAAATATAAAACTGTTTTCACTGTTAAAATTTAGTAAGGAATCTGCATAAGTCAGTGTGATGATAACACTGTACAACACATGATTTCGGGGAATTGCACGTGAAAGTAGCCCCAAAAATAAGAACTTCTGCATCATTAGTTTTGTCAATTTGGCTGCCTTAATAATTTAGTGGCCATACGATTTTTTTTGCTCAAGTTGGATTTGTAGCAATTTTTCTTAATTTTAACATTATTATATCTTAGTATACCGTACGGAATATCTCTTTTGTGTCTGAAACAAAGTTGTAGATGGTAAAATAATCGCTTTTACGATAAGTTAACGAATGTTTATCAGCGATTTGATAATGTTTTCAATTTCAAATGATTTTTAGAATTCTATCGCATTTTTAACGTTTTCACGATTAATACGATTCGTTTGCGAATGTTTATCAGTGAATCTATAATGTTATCATTTTCGAATTTGTTTAAGAATCGCTTTAACGTATTGCCAATGAATCGATAACGAATCACAATGGTTTGTCGGGTAATATCAAAACTATCGCTCCAAAAAGATAGGCCTAACTGATCCAGAACTGCCATAGAGGCCTAAAACTGGCATGGAATAGTGTTTACAGTAAGGGGTCGTAATATGATCCAAATCACCCGGCCCCTATTTTGGAATACCTAGAACAACGCCTGCACGCTTGGGTTTTCAAATTTAAAAGTTTACTGTAAGTTAGTATGTAATTAATGGGTTACTGTTGGTACCTTACAAAAATATGATAAATTTTCTAACAAATGTTTTAATTCTAATTTAATTCACTTTTTCCTCTAACATTGAATTGTACTAAATAAAAACTTCAACATACATAATTGCTAATTCAAAGACATAATTTAAATATTATTTTGTATGCAATTTTTTCTTTTTTCAGATGCAATTTTTTAGGGAACTTTTTCAATATAAATTATTTAACAGAAGAGAGCCGCGCCTACATGTTTGTTTTATATAAATAATGTTAATATTTTTAGAAAATAAATATATTTCGTATAACATCATACATTGACCATAGAAAGTACTTTTATTTTTTTATGTTTTACAGAATATATGCCAGATAACAGATATACATTTTAAAGATAATAAAAAAAAGAATATAAAAACCAATATTTAAAGGTTTCTTTTTATTGAAAAAAAGGTAAACAAAGTAAGTAAGGCCTCTGAATAAATCTGTTGTTGCGTCCGTCCATCGTTGGCACTTTTCTTTCTGATAATTATATTTCGAGGATTTATTAAAATAACAGGAGCGCATAATAGTAAAGTAGCATCGACTAATTACTACTTGCGCCTAAAAGTATGCAAACTTTCTGCTGTAAATTTAAAATCATACAGGGTGATCCGAATAAACAATATCTCATACTTACAATCAAAGGTACACTTTTAGGCGCTATATAAACCGGGTGATTCAACCCCGCAAATATTTATTATCTGCTTGATTCTGGTCGCCTGGTATTTTGTCGAATGTTGAAGCTGTCAAATCGTAATCGATGATTTTGTAACCGGGAGGAAAACTGAAAAATTATTTTTTTACTTACTTTGTAACATGTGGCGCACTCATGCATCCCTTTTTAAATAAAACGACAAGATTCCTCATAACTATTTTTTTATTAACTTATTATTCATATGATTTAATATTATAAAATTAAGGAAATGGTGCCCACTAGGCAAGTTTAACAAATTAATTACTAAAGTTTGTTGAATTAAAAAAATAACTAAGACTTACAGATCCTTTTCTCACAATAGTCCTTATCTATACCATCTAGGAGTCGGAAATCAGTTCTGTTTTAGGTCACGTTCCTGATCCACTCTTTATCGATCTATACTAATATTATAAAGAGAAGGTGTTTGTCGTTAGTTTGTATGTTGGGGTACTCATCTTAAATTTTAAAAATTCTTCAGAAGTGGATAGTTACGTTAATCGAAATTTTTACTCTTATTGGAATCAGCAGGCATGGGTGTATAACTAAATACGAGTAATTACGAATTTCATCTAGAAGCGGTAGAATCGGGAGCGTTGCATTCAATCAAACTAATAAGCACCCCCAGATCAAATGACACAAGTACGAATTGGATGCAATTTGGTGTGGTTTTCCACTATTGAAGTAGACTTCAGCTTATAAGGCACTACTAAATATCTAAGTTAAGAGCGGAAGACATAGCCGATGCACTAAATTAGACTAACAAGCATTAAGATGAAACGACTTGTTCTAAAAAAAAATTTAACATATTGCAATTAAACATTTGCCTAGCGAAACGTGTGACCAAGGCAACGGACCGAACGTTAGTAAAGTATAACAGTACCCAAAAACGACTTTGCCTATCGTTGGAAAACTTGTTTTGGTATAAATTGAATAAGGAGAAAATTCGACGAGTTTTCAATGACTTTTAAAAGTTTTATTATACTGATTTCTTGACAAAATCGTTAAATTAATTACTTTATAATACTCTAATGATCATATTTTAGCAGTGTATGCCATTTAAAACCAAACAAATTTTTTATCAAAAATCCAAAATTTTGGCAAGGGGTTTAACCTATATATTTTATTGCAAAAAAATATTTTTCTAAGAATTTCACCGCAGCGGCTTTTGTTTCAGATAGTGCATCAAAAATTTAATATGACTCTTGTCTATAGTGGGCCCACCTGTTTTGGTATAAATTGAATGAAAAGAAAATTCGACCAGTTTTCAGTGACGTTTGAACGACTTCATTATAATGATTTCTTTACAAAAAAGATAAATTAATTACTTTATAACACCCAAACGACTATTTTTAAGCAGTCTATGCCATTTAAAACCAAAAGAAAATTTTGATCAAAAATCCAAATTTTGGGGTTAGTTAACCTATAAATTGTTTTTGCACAAAAATATTTCTTTGCGAATTTCTTTCAGCGTCTTTGGTTTCAGATAGTGCTTCAAAAATGTTATAATTTTATATGACTTTTGCCCAACTTGAGACCTCTTGATTTGGTATAAATTAAATAAAACGAAAATTCGACCAGTTTCCATTGAATTTTGAACGTGTTTATTATGTTGATTTCTTGACAAAAACGATAAATTAATAACTTGGTAGCACTCAAACTACAAAGTTTCAGCAGTCTATGCAATTTATAACAAAAGAAAATTTTTATAAAAAAATTCAAATTTTAGCAAGGGGTTAACCTATACATTTTTTTGCACAAAAATATTTATCTGTGAATTTTGCCGCAGCGTCTGTGTTTTTAGATAGTGCTTCACAAATGTAAAAATTTGATATGACTTTGGCATAACTTGGGCCCGCCTGTTTAGGTATAAATTGAATAAAGCAAAAATTCGACCAGTTTTCATTGACTTTTGAATGTCTTTATTATGCTGAATTCCTGACAACAACCATAAATTTATTACTTTATTCCACTCAAACGACTATAATTAAGCAGGATATGCCATTTAAAACAAAAAAAAATTTTTATTAAAAAATTCAAATTTTGGCAAGGGGTTAACCTATACATATTTTTGCATAAAAATATTTTTTTCCGAATTTCGCCACATCGGCATTGTTTTTAGAAAGTGCTTCAAAAATTTAATAATTTGATATGACTATTGCCTATCGTGAACCCACCTGTTTTGGTATAAATTGAATAAAACGAAAATTCGATCAGTTTTCAATGACTATTGAACGTCTTTATTACGCTGATTTCTTGACAAAAACGATAAATTTATTACTTGGTAGCACTCAAATGATCTTATAGTAGTAGTCTAATCCATTTAAAACCAAAAGAAAATTTTTATCAAAAATCCAAATTTTGGCAAGGGGTTAACCTATAAATTTTTTTTGCACAAAAATAATTTTTTCCGAATTTCGCTGCAGCGTTAGTGTTTTTAGATACTGCTTCAAAAATGTAAAGATTTAATAAGACTTTTGCCTATCGTGAAGCCACCTGTTTTGGTATAAATTGAATAAAACGAAAATTCGACCAGTTTTCAAAGACTTTTGAATGCCATTAATATGATGATTTCTTGACAAAAACGATAAATTAATTACTTGGTAGCACTCAAACAACAAAGTTTCAGCAGTCTATGCAATTTATAACAAAAGAAAATTTTTATAAAAAAATTCAAATTTTGGCAAGGGGTTAACCTATACATTTTTTTGCACAAAAATATTTATCTGCGAATTTTGCCGCAGCGTCTGTGTTTTTAGATAGTGCTTCACAAATGTAATAATTTGATATGACTTTGGCATATCTTGGGCCCGCCTGTTTAGGTATAAATTGAATAAAGCAAAAATTCGACCAGTTTTCATTTACTTTTAAACTTCTTTGTTATGCTGATTTCTTGACAAAAATTAAAGTGAACTACTACATAATATTCAAATGATCATATTTTAGCAATCTATGCCATTTAAAACAAAAAAAAATATTTTTTTACAAAATTCAAATTTTGGCAAGGGGTTAACATATTTTTGAATAAAAATATTTTTTTTCCGAATTTCGCGACAGCGTTAGTGTTTTTAGATAGTGCTTCAAAAATATAATAATTAATTATGACTTTTGCCCATTGTCTCCCCACCTGTTTTGGTATAAATTAAATAACACGAAAATTCGACCAGTTTTCATTGACTTTTGAATTTCTTTATTATGTTGATTTCTGGACAAAAACGAAAAATGAACTTCTTTACAGTACTCAAATGATCATATTTTAGCAATCTATGCCATTAAAAACCAAATAAAATTTTTATCAAAATTTCAAATTTTGGCAAGGGGTTAATCTATATATTTTTTGGTACAAAAATATTTTTCTGAGAATTTCGACGCAGTGATAGTGTTTTTAGATAGTGTTTCAAAAATGTAATAATTTGGTATGACTTTTGCTCATTGTGGCCCCACCTGTTTTGGTATAAATTGAATAAAACGAAAGTTCGACCAGTTTTTAGTGACTTTTTAACATCTTTATTATGCTGATTTCTTGGCAGAAACGAAGAATGAACTACATTATAATACAAACCACGTGCTATTCCCTTATTCCATAAGACTTTTAACCCAACCACTCATAACATACCCTTTAGCTTCAGTCCATTTCCTTTGATTACAAATAGTAACACCAATAATAACTCCATTTTTCATTTAAAATTTCATTTGTTTTTTTTATTGTTTTTTTTTTATTATTTTGAAATATTTTATGTAGTTTTTCGTGTTTTTTCTTTAATTAATTAAATTTCTATAATGGAATACCATAAGTTTACAATAAACTGTTTTTTCGTTGATTAGTTTAAATTTAAATTTTCATACGAATTTTCAAATTTCAAAAAAAGCCTTTTTAAATATTAAAAAAGAGAGATTTCAATGTCGTTTTTGTTTTTTTTTTTTTTGTTGGATTGAGGCAAATATATTACTTTAAGTAAAAATTCATATAATTTTTGAACTTTACAAATTCAAAAATATTTTTTTACTGGAATTCTGTGTGCATTTTTGTTTTTCTTTGTCACAAATTGTTGTATTTTGTATTTTATAATTGTTTTCTTTAAGTATTTTAAGTAATATGGCTTAGCAAGTGTATGTGTGGGTGTATGTATTTAATAATTATGTAATTATTTAAATTATAGTTAAATGGATTTTCTGTTAAGTATATAGAGTAGAGTGGTAACATTTAAGTAGTGCAGTGTATTTTTATGATTATTACAAATTAATATTTATTTTATATATAGTTATAGTTATTATTAGTTTAGACAAAAAATTAATATGTTTTGTAAATTTTTTTTAAATTATTTTATATATTGGCTAGATCTTATGTAGTAAAAGACGAGCGCTAAACAAAATTACATTACATTTAATTTAATAGCTAAAACTAAGCAAAAAATACTGTTTTGTGCAAATTATAATTACGTTTACGATTACAATTACAATGTAAAAAAACACACACAATGTTGTTGTTTCTTAATTTCTTTCTTGGTCTAACTACAAAGTATCAGATAAATTATGTATTTTTTATGGCTTTATCTGGATTATATTTTCTGCTAATAATCTTAAAGTTTTCGTGTTTGAACCACATTAAAAATAATGTTTCCGGTTGTTTTAGCAATTTTTCTTAATTTTTTTTACCATTTAATTAGTTAAGGCTTATGTTTTTGTTTTTTTTTTTTAGAAATTAAATAAGTTTTATTTTCTTAGTCTATATGAAAATAAATAAGGCTTATGAGGTGAATTTTTCATTTGCATAATATTTTTTGTTGTTGTTGTTATATCATTTGCGTGAGGGGATAGATTTTTATATTTGTGGAAAATTTTTGGAAACACATACATATTGTGTTTTGTTGGCTAAAATAATAAAATTTTTAGAAAAAATTTATTCATTTCGTAGACAGCAAAAAATTGTTGTTAAAGCTGCAAAATTTTGGTGTTTTATGTGTATTATGACTAAGCAATATAAAAAAAAATTCTTTACAGCACTTTCAGTACACTCATAGTCCATCGGTGCTTTATTTAGCAAGCAATTTCTTAGTAATTATGTTATCTATGCATAATCAGCCACATTTTACTATTTAAAAATATTTTGTAATTTGTTTTCGAAATCGGAGGAAACGAAGTATCCTATTCTTTTCCCTAGTAAAATCAAGTTGTTTTAAAAAAAGAATTATTAAAATCGGTTCAGTCGTTACTGAGTTTACCCGTTACAAATATTCTCTTTCAGTAAAATCAAACTAATTTGTATGATTTTTACTGTTTGATGTCTTTGCTAATAAGAATTTCACTAGGGCGCTGATTAAAGTCTATTGCGAGAGTATGCTTTAAGGCGCCTTTAAATCAATTATTTTCAAAAAACTGAAAGTTAAGGGTAAAGTTTGTACACGTACAAAATTTAGTCAAAAATAGCCAAATACCATGTTTTTTTTGGATAAAACACTTACTTAAGTGATAAAATCAATGTAAACAAGATTTTTTTGAAGCAATTTCCATAGGCCCTCAGAGTTCATCGGTGCCTAAATTAAAAAGCAATTTTTTGAGGATACTACATCACAGCCACATTTTTTTTAAATATATTTAGTTAGTTGTTTTCGAAATCGGAAGAAACGAAGCATCCTATTCTTTTCCTTAGTCAAATTAAGTTGTTTTAAAAAAATGATTATTAAAATCGGTTCAATAGTTATTGAGTTAACCCGTTACAAACATTCCCTTCCAGTAGGATCAAGCTTATTTGTATGATTTTTTACAGTTTGATGTCTTTGCTAATAACTAAATTAGTAGGCGCTGCTTAAAATACGTTTTGAGAGTCTGCTTTCAGGCGCCATAAAATCATTGATTCTCAAAATATTTAAAGTAAAGGGTGGCCCAACCATGCAATGCACGATGTGAGTCACATTTCGTTTTTAATTTTAGTGGTTTTAGTGTTTCATAGATTCAACCATGGAGAAGTCGACAATTGAGCAGCGCGTTAAGATAGTTGCAGCCTTTCACGAAAATGGGCGTTCAAATCAAAATGCATTTCGTGCACTGTGATTTTTTTGCTTAGTATAATTGACCAAATCTGTGCAAATCTGCAGACTTGTGCTCAAATTTCGGCAAACCGGTTCTGTAGGAAATGTGAAAACAATTGTGCCTGCTTACCAAGTTCGTTCTGCGGATAACATTGAAGTTGTTCGCGATAGTGTGGCAGAAGAGCCATCAACCTCAACTCGTCGTCGTGCCCATCAATTGAACATCTCACGATCATCACTGATGCCAATAAAGATTAAATAAAGATTTGAATTTACACGCTTACAAGGTTCAATTGTCTCAAGAGCAGGAACCTAAAGACCATTTCAAACGTCGAATGGTTGGTTGAACGGACAGAAGTGAATAGTGACTGTACAAAGAAAATCATCTTCGGCGACGAGGCACACTCTCACCTCAGTAGAATCGCTAAAATGCAGAATTACCGCATTTGGGCACATAAAAATCCACAAGCGATTGTTGAAAAGTTGATGCATTCACAAAGAGTGACTGTTTGGTGCGTTTTACGGCTGGCGGCGTCATCGGGCCGTACCTCTTTGAAAATGATGTCGACCAAGTAGTTATGAATGAGACCATTTAGCTCTTGAATTGTTCAGTTTCGGTAGATTTTGACGTGAAAAGTTGTTGCTTATATTTGTTATTAAAAAAAAAAAACAAATTAAAATTAACATGTGAAGATAAGAAAAGCGAAGTATTCTACTATTTTTTTTAGCGAATCTGTGATATTTTAAAAAGAGGACGATTAAAGTCGGATCAGCAGTTTCGAAGTTTATCCGTTACAAACATTCTTGATTGCTAGAATAAGCTCTTTTTTTTTGGGATTTTTTACGGTTTGATGCTACGTCCTATTCTATTCCTTAGACAAATTGCGATATTTTGTTAAAAGATTTATTAAATTCAGTTGTTTATGAGCATAGCCGTTACAAACATTCACGGATCGTTAACTGCAAGCTCTATTTTTAATGAATTTAGGGCTTTGTGGTTGTAGTATTTTTGTCGCTACGTGGCATGTCATACTCAAAAGAATTAAATGCTTAGGCACTGCTTAAAATCCGCAATTGATAGCATGCTTTCAGGCGTAATTAAATAATTTCATTCAATACTGAAGATCTGTTCTATTTGCTCGAAACTATGGAGAGTTTTGGAGGAGTAACATAAGATCTCTGTTATATTTAACTAAATAGTAGAAACGACTCTTCGCAATGGGTTTTATGGATTCTTAAAGACCTCTTTTATATGCTAAAATATTAAAGGATCTATTTGGAAATCATTTTCGACCAAAGTCCTTAAGAAAAAGTTCAAGAAATATCAAATGTGTTCGGTCCAACAATTTTTAGAGAATCACGTATCATTATAGTTAATCCCTAACAGGGTTTAAGAACACAGTACAATTCCAAGGTGGTTGAAATTTTAAGTCAGGGTGTAGGTACTAGGCCAGTAAAACCCCCGACGGGTTAGGAGTTCTCTACAATTCTGCTGAAAAATGAAATGAGATGAAATATGTTTGACCTGAGAACGCTAAACCCTTTGGGAGTTTTACTGTACTAACCTAATACCTTCACCCTGACGTGGAACTTCTCACCCCCCATATTGGCTGTTGCACTGTGTAATGAGCTTTAATATGTAAATTTTACATCATAAATTTCTTCTTGTGATGTTTTTTAATATTTAACTTTTTTGAAGCCTTCTATCAGGACGTCATAGTATTGAGTGTTTTTTTTTGTGTGGACTTGAGTGTTCATACTATATCAGTGTTTTTATTTTATGTTCGTGCTTAAAATATATATTCAATGGTTTTGACCTAACAGAAGATCGCAATTTGAAATGTATATACTTGAAAATATTTACAGCGGTTGCTTTCTACTGTTTATAATCACTTTTTTTCCTTAATATTCCAAATATATAACAATACATATCAGGTGAGACATTCTAAAATTACAGCAGTTGAGGGTTTTTTATTCTACCATATACAAAATTTAGTGGCAACATTGAAAAATTACATCGGTTGTTTTCTTTAGTAAAAAATCTCTTTTTTTTACAAAGTTTTCAAAAAATATTGCACTACATGTTGGAAGAATATATTAAAAAACCGCTTTTGTTTTCTTTTATATAAAATCTCTTTCTATTCTATCATATAAGAAATGAAAAAGACAGCGGTTATTTTTTCTTTGTACCGCAATGTTCAAATTTATAAATATCTGTTTTGAATGTATACCAAATTTTAATTTGCTGTAAAAAAACATTCTTCTATAAAAAATGTTCGTTATATTATGAAATATTAAAAATATAAAAAATACAGCGGTTAGTTTTTTACCAAACAAAATCTTTTTCTATCGCAATCTTCTTAAAGATTTAAATTCAAATTCCAATTTTCCCCTAAAACGATTATCAAAAATCCCAGCCTCCTTGCAAATGATTTAACAGCTACACAGTTTGCATTTAGCAGTTTTTTTCGTATAGCAAATATCAAACAAATTTATGGCATATTTTTCATTGCATTCACTATCATTGTACTATCGAGTCTTGGTACTCAATTGTGTAATGAATTTAAATGGCTGAGTTTTTGCTCTATATAGAGATAATATCCCCTTATTGTTTTTTTCCTAGTAACTTGAATGTGTTAAAAATCGTATGTGTATGTGTATGTATGCGTGTATGTAGTATGTAAATCTTTACATATATAGTTGTTGTTGTTATTTATTATAATTAGTTTATAAAAAAAATGTCAGCTTTGTAAAGCACTTTCTTATTTGTTTTAATTTTTTAGTTTTGTTTTCTAAATATAGTAAAGATAATTAATAATAATAAAATAAATTTAAATTTGAGATCTATTTTTAAGTTTCGAATATTAATTACCTACTCGTATAAATATACGTACGTTCTGTTAGAATATGTGCGCATACTATATTGGTTTGTTTGTTGGTTTTCTTCGTTATAATTGTGGGGGCCGTTTGAAAATGGCGTTGACATTTTTTAGCAATTTCAAAAAAAAAAATATATATTTTGAACAAAAAAAAAACTTTTGAACAAATTAAAAAATATTGAACAAAAAAATATTTTGACTACAGCTAATGGGCTCACATTTTGTAAAATAAGATAAGGAGCTTTTTGGCATGAATAATACTAAGTCTTCTATAATGTTGGGTCTTCCTAGAGCATAATAATGTAATATTGTCTGATACAGCGGTTGTTTTATTCTTACAAATATACAATAAATATCAGCTGAATTTGCAAACAAAATTATCTCACAGTCGTATTCAAGCTTAGTGTAGTTTCACTATAAGCATGGTAACAAAATCAAATGTGTATGTGCCTTACACAGCGGTTGTTTTTTCTCTATAAAAATTCAAAACAAAAATCATATGAATTTGCAGTCCGAATTATCACAGTATGGAAAACATGCTCAGTATGACGTGTGTAAGCGGCTGTAAAATTCAAAAAGTCAGCAAGTGAATTAAACGACGACGACAAGTTAAACAGCGGTTGTATATTATTAATAAAAATATAAAAAAATATAAAAATAAATAATAAAAACAATAATTTTTCCTTTGCATTCCATTAGTGTTGTGCAAGTATACACTTTTCAATTTATATACGTTTCTATTTCCGATCTCTTAGAATCTTAGGATTTAACAAATAAAACACTATATACCAAATCTCACTTGGTTTACGAGATATCATGCAAAAACCCTTAATATATAAAATATTAAGAAATTATGATCTTCTGGATAAAAATTTAAATAATTTCATCAGTCCTTATTTATTTCGGTATGATTGCATTAAATAATATCGGGAACAAACTTTGGATCAAATTAGATCTAAGATCAGCTCTGTTTCAATAAGATATAACACTTTTCCGGATTGAATACAATCTTATTAGATCAAACTGGACATATGAACTTATGGACACATTATATGTATCTCACTTTGACGAAATTTGCTTCTTTGCTATCTCGTAATCCAAAGGACCGACTGATAACACGATCATACAAAAAAGGTTCTTTGAATAAAAGTTTTTAATTTTTGTATAGTACAGTATTGTACGTATCATGCTAAACCAAAAACATAAATACGATAAATTTTTTCGATTTTTTTTTCTTAATTTTTTTTTGTCCTTTGTGTTTTCGCTATTTAAGTTTTATTTTGAAACAGAAATATTTAATCAAGCGCAAACTATGCCATTCTTGGCGACAACTATGTGGTCTACAAAATTTTCGAATATAGCTTTTAAATCTGCACCGCACATTATGCACTGTGGGCAAAAAATAAAAAAAATAATTCTTGTATATAATTTTTTTTCTCCGAATACTAAATAATGAAAAGGAATAAAGAATAGAAAAACAGGTACAAATTGTTATAATCTTTTTGGGTATAGCTTGCATCTTCGCAAAGAAAACAAATCATATAAAAAGAAAATGTTTGAATACATACAGAAATTACGACTTTTACTTATTGTAATGTGTGATTCATTTAGCAGTTTTTTTTTTAAATTTCGAAATAAAATACTAAATGTAGAATATAATGTCATTGTCGTTATTATGATCCGAAAGAACAGTCTCTGGCATTTACTTTTTAAAGATTATTTCAAACAAGTGTTTGTCTTAGTAGGTCTAATCGGATGGTTCAACTTTCGATCTATCTTTACACTATTGCCAATGGTGATTTACGCGAGTAGTGTTAGCTTCCTAGTTGTTGTATATTGCGGCTGGGTAATTGACGAAAACTTTTCACTTTCTTTGGGGTTATATAGTCAAAAGTTTTTTTGATAAGCCATCACCTACGATTTAAGACTTGTTATTATTCGCGATATACTGTAGCAATGCGGCAAAGAGTGATCGAAGTTCTGACCTCTCGAATAGACAAATTATGGCATAGTAGCGGCCAACATATGAGTGATATTTTTATACCCTCACCCTACGGGTAGGAGGGTATATATCATTAGAAACGACCCAAAAGTGTAACACATAAAAGGAGTCACTTTAGACCCTAAGTTTCTTTGAACCAAATTCGATTCATGACTTTTTAACTCGTTTGAGCCATGTCCGTTTGTCCGTTTGTCTGCCTGCCTGTCTGGCTGTCCGGCTGGTACGCACGATAACTTTCGAAACCAAATGATTTGAAACTTTTGATCGAAGTTTTGACCTATCGAATAGACAAATTATGGTATAGTAGCGGCCAACATATGAGTGATATTTTTATACCCTCACCCTACGGGTAGGAGGGTATATATCATTAGAAACGACCCAAAAGTGTAACCCATAAAAGGAGTCACTTTAGACCCTAAGTTTCTTTGAACCAAATTCGATTCATGACTTTTTAACTCGTTTGAGCCATGTCCATTTGTCCGTTTGTCTGCCTGCCTGTCTGGCTGTCTGGCTGGTACGCACGATAACTTTCGAAAGACGAAACCAAATGTTTTGAAACTTTGTACAAGTTTTTATTTCTCCAAAACTACTTATGGTATTGGTACCTCTTATACAAATATACCATTCCGCCCACTTTAGAAATCGAGTAATAATATAAGTACACCTAACGCGATCGTGCCCAAATCCTATATTTAGTAAAACTGTAGCACTATAAAGTTTTAGAGTACAAATTGGAAGTCTAGCCACGCCCCTTCTAGTATTTTCCATACAAATGTACCACTCCGCCCACTTTAGAAATCGAGTAATAACATCAATATACTAGAGGGTATATGTAAGTCAGCATTCCCGACTGAAACTTTCTTACTGGTTTTTAACTAGTAAGATAATTATTATTGGCTATGTCGAAGTTTAGATACCCTTCAACATTTGTAAATAAGTATGGAGTTTGCATAAAAGAAGGACGTTACTTTTAGTGTCTTACATGCATTTTCATTCAATATTTTTTTTTGCTGAAATTTCAAATAGTGGGCCTGAATTGGGGAATTTGTATAGAAGGTGGACGCAATTTTTGGCCGATCTAGCTCTTCTTAGAACTTAACCTCCGCATGAGAGATAGAAGCTTGCATACCATATTTACGTTCAATAGCTCTTAAATTACGGCTGTATTAGTGGGACGAGACGGGCGGACACTCCCAAAAAGAGCATGTTTGTATGGGAGGTGGATGCAGTTATTGTTCGATGTTGCTTATCTTTGAACTTAACCTTTGCTTTGTGGATAAAAGGTTGCATGTACAATTTCAGCTCAAAAAGGGTAAGTTTGTATGTGAGGTGGAAGTAACATAGTTTTGAACAGACGGACACCCCCTAAAAAGGGTGAGTTTGTAAGGGGGGTTGGAGAAGTTTTTGATCGATCTTGCTCATCTTCGAACGCAGCCTCCGCTTAGAGGATTGAAGCTTGCTCATCTTGGAACTCGAATTCAACTTAGAGAATATAAAATTTTAGCTTGATAACTTTTAAATTTCGGCTGTAATCACAGGGGGAGTTTGGATAGGAGGTGGGATTAGTTTTTGATCTCGCTCATCTTCGAACTCATAATCTGAATAGAGAATAAAAGCTTGCTTTCCAAATTTTAACTCGATAGTTCCTAAACTACGACTGTAATCGAAGGGACAGGCCCCCAAAAAGGGGCAATTTGTATGAGAGGTAGGAGTATGTTTTGCCCGATATTGTTTATCTTGGAAGTCAAATTCAACTTAGAGATTGAAGGTTACACATATAATTCCAGTTTGATAACTCTTATGTTAAGGCTGTAATCGCAGGGACAGACCCCAAAAAGGGGGAGTTTGGGTAGGAGGTGGGAGTAGTTTTCAACTAGACATCTCTTAAACAACGAAGGGACAGTCCCCCAAAAAGGGGCAATTTGCATGAGAGGTGGGAGTATGTTTTGTCCGATATTGCTTATCTTGGAACTCAACCTTCACTTATAGGATAGAAGGTTCCATATAAAGTTTCAGATCAATACTTCCTAAAGGGAGTAGGTTTTGACTGATCTTGCTTATCTTACAACTTAAACTCAGCTTTCGGGATAGAAGTTTGCATTCCAAATTTCAGCTAAATATCTCTTAAACTAAGGCTGTATTAGCGAGGACAGCAGACAGACGGACATCTTAAAATCGACTCAGATTTTGAAACTGATCAGGGGCGTTCGAAATAGAAGGGGTAGAAGAAAATATACACTTTACTCCGTTCGTGAGTCTGGTGAAGGGTATAAAAAGTAAATATCAGAGATTGTTCGTTCGGACCTTGATATAGACTCTGACATATGATTCTTTTTTTAAGTATTTTATTTAAAATTAACAAAAATATTTCTAAATTAATCACATCAGGTATTGTCAGAAATTAAAAAAAAAAATAATATTATTTAGTTGTTTTTTTGCTGGTTTTCGAGTAAAAATAAAACATAAATTAACTGTTTTAATTAAATTAAAAAAAAATCTAAATCAATCACAAATTACATCAGCTATTAAAAAAATAAACGTTTAGTTGAGTTTTTTCCGGTTTTCAGATGAAAATATTAAAATTAATTTTTCTAGCTTTTAAACCATGATCTGAACTCTAAATGTCCTAAATCCATTTCACAGAACGTAAATTAAATTTTTATACTCTCTATTTATATATTCGTTTGTCCTTTTTACATGTAAAATTTTCGTTTGCACATTTTTTATTTGAGATTAAAGTTTCAGAATTTCCGGATGGACATTGTGATCCCTAATTTATCAGTTTCATATAAAACAATTCTAGGTTTTAATTTTGTATATTGCGAATTTCAATTTCACAAAATTTAAAGTAAAATTTTCCTTAGTCCTAGTGGAAATTCTGTTATCTTTTCTACTTTTGTAAAAATATCAAAAAAAAACCTATTTAAATTTTAATAGCTTAGCTACATTTGAAACTATATATGGAAGTTTTGTTGTTTAGAAAAATAAATATGACTTTTTACTAAATATCAGAAAATATCTAAAAAAACCTTGATTTTTTTACAATCGCTCTAATACTCTTATGCAAATTCAAATCAAATCATAATTTATAAAAATATTCTTCTTCAATGTAAATCTCAAAATTAATACCATGTTCTGGAAAACATTTCGGTTTGAAAACAGACCGAAATCGGTAAAAAGTATATGTAAAAAGTACCGATTTCGGTCTGTTTTCAAACCGATTTGTTTTACAGAACATGGGTGTTAGTATGACTCAAAACGGATCTAAGTATATAAAGCCAAATTTATAGATTTTACATACCCTAAAACCTCGATAGCTATAACTATTGCGAAAATGTTACCAACAGCTTTATTTTGCCATCATCGTTAAGTTTGAAACCTATGGAAACCTATATAAATAATCCGAAATCAGTCTTATATTATTAATTTCGAACCGGGAATATATCATGTTACAGACTGAAACTATCCAAAACATATATGTAGATCCCTATAAAGTTACAAGTTAGTGTAACAGTATACGATTTTATACATTTTTCATTCCTTTGAGATAGTGGAAGACAAAAATTCTTGATGTTACATTATCTCCTTTTAAGAGCAGACTAAATTTTTCAAAGTTCAAGTAAAATTTAAATACAACAAAACATTACAATTCCTTAATCGAACATAGGATTTACTAAGAACCTGACCTTTGACCTATTTGGGGCACGGGACATGTTTCCGTCATGTATTTTTACATGTGTATTTTATCATGTGGTACAATATTCCGGTCGAGCTGTTAAGTTTTCGCAAAAAAATGGTCCATACATATCGCTGCTGTTCTAATATGCATGTATGTACAACGTATGAGTAATATTGCTGTTATGCCTATTTTAGATTGATCATACGCACTGTGTTCCAATATTGTGGATTTATGGTTTAATAATAATGAAATTGTTAATAACATTTCTTTCTATTAATTAGTCTAACTTGCTTTTTTATAGGAGACACGTCAAATCCTTTTGGGCGATTTACTATACTGACCTACTGACTTTCACCCTGGTCAGGCAGCTGCCTACTTTAAGCCATGTGTTTTCCAATATATCCACTCTCTACACTAACACTAAATTCCCTGTTATTTTGTAAAAACTATGTCAGAACTACAACCGGCAGCAAATTACCTGCCAACTTTTAATTTTACAAAATGTGAGCCTCGTCAAAGCTTTTGTTTTAACATTTCATCCTTACAAACAATAAACCAATAAAGTTAATTTAGTTCAAAACCAAAATCAGCAAAGTTTCGCATTATGCAAAATTTTCAGTAAAAAAAAAATCTTTTCGAAATTTTGCCAATCCTTTCGTTAATATTCGTGTCGAAAGCTTAAACCGATAGCACTTAAAAGTTAAAAAATTTTTCTAAGAAAAATTCGTAAAATGACGGAGCAGAGCGTAACTCTCTCTCTTTAAACATGAATGAATGAACTTAAAAGCTAACACATAAAAAATAATAATAATATACAAACAAAAGCAATATGCTCTGTATTAAGTGCAGTGGGGGAAGAAGGAGACGTTTATATCTACCCTCACTAGCAAGCGTGCCCCCTAAAAGAGAAAGCTTTTCGGTTAGCCCTCACACATAAGGAGGGGGAAAGCCCAACAATTGATCTATAGCTATAGAAATATATGTAGTTTACAAAACCGTAACGCTGCTTGCGCTGCTGCTACTACTCTGCTGCGAAACAAACAACACCACCACCACGGCCTCTCTTACTTGTTTAATGTAAAGGCGGCGGTGTTCGATCTGGCGATTTTGAAATTAGCAAATTTTTCGGCACATGTTTTGTTATAAAGTCACGCGGCAGAAATTCATTATTGTGATGCTGTTGCCGCTCCAATTTACGCCGTCGATTGGGTGGCCTCTGTTTAAGCGGATTCTCCAAAAAGCTTAAGTCACCATAGTGGCGATTATTTCGAAGTATTTGGAGAGTGGTATTAAAGTCACGCTTCCACAGACCATGAGGACAGGCGGTAGACTGACGCCAATTAGGCAGTGCAACGCCCACGCGCTGGCACTCTCGCGCATAGGCGGCAAAACTGTCACAATGACACATGCCGGTGGGACATTCGCACACATCCATCTTACATGAATCTATGTAATTGTTGGGATTAACTCTAGTATCACAGAGACCGAATACTTCAGATTCACGCAGAGGACGACACAGGGCGTTCGATTTGCGTTGTTTACACGTGGGTTCGGCGGCTATATTCTCCTGTTTGCGTGAACAGGCTTTGGGACCACCCACCTTCCAAGAGTTGGCGAAACGCCACACCTCGGTATGATTGACGCCATCACGACTGGTGAGATCATCGCGCGCCCAGCCATTGTAGTTGCCACATAGGCCACACAATCGCCGCTTGTAGGAGGAAGGGGCGGTGACTTGCAAATAGTTGTTGCCATCCCACTCTATGCTCAAGCCCAGTTCGGTTCGTAGCATAATACTTTCCTTTAGCCTTTCGATGCTGGTAATGGGTCCCGACGAATACGGCAATGCCACACGACTGCCATTGACCTTGACCCTTTGCTTTTGACCCAAATTGACGCGTACACCTTTCATCTTTAGCGTCACTGTTTTGGCCCACGATGAACGTTTGGTCTGGCGACCATCGTTGGTCAGGCGTATGGAAAACGTATGATCATGACAATCGGAAGCCAACAGATATTTACATGAACCTTGAAAACTGAAAAATTTACCATCGAATGTTTTAAAATGAGGATCCCCAAACACTGTGCATGTGCCCGCCGTCTCAATGCATTTGGCGCAACATTCGCCGGGCAATACCTTTAGCTCCTCGTTCGATCGACACTTGACGGCACTGCAACGCATCTCGGAACAGCGTATGTTGCCGGAGGTGCAGCGACACGAGCGACAGGTGCCCACGTTCCAGGTTTCGTTGTTCTGATAGGAGATACCATTGTAAATACACTCAGAGCGTACTTCGGAGGTGATGCAGCGTGGACAACAACCATCCATTTCTTGGTATTCCGGTGAGCATTCCAGAATGGGACAGGTTTTGCGGTGACAGATACTGGTGCCATTGGCACAGGTGCAATTGGTGCAACGATCGGGCATAAATTGGATTTTGTCGTAGTAGATTTTATTGTTGAAGAAACATTTGCCTGCAAGAGAAGAAAGAGAGAGAGGGAGGGAAAGAGGGAGAAATTGTGAAAAAACAATAACATTTTTGTTATTTTTTTATAACTTGGAAATATATGCGACGACATTAGAACCAGAGTGAACTAAGTGAAATTTTTACCATATGGTTATAGACACATATCTCTATGTACAACGTATGAGTAATATTAATTTTATGCGGGTTTTTTATTAATCATACGTATATTGGAACAATATGGCGTATTTATGGTTTAATAACACAGTGCAGCAGCCAAGTGAGTGTAAAGGTACTAGGTCAGTATTGTAAAATCCCCAAAGGGTGTGGCCTATTTCTTACATTTTAATTTGTTGCCACTCTGCCGCTCAGAACTATAGGATTTGTGCATTCAGCAAAGTAACAGCAATGTGTAAGGCCTAGGCCACATACTGAGCGAGCGAGCGGCAATAAGTTAAAACATATGAAATATTGCTCAGCCACTCTGAAATGCCGCTTAGAGCTTGCCACTCTGCCGTTCAGTATGCAGCCTCTGCCTAATGTGTTTCCGTAATATACTCAGAAACATCTTGTTGTGCCCTAGAACACTCTGATTCCGGTGTTGTCATTTTTGTCTTTTTTTTTAAGTTTTTTTTAAAAGATATAAGTTTTTTCATTATCATACTAACCTCCCAGCAGCGGCATAAACTCCCTTTGCTCCGTACACCTTGGACAACATTCATTGGGATGCAGCTTCTGTTTCGATACCGGACACTGTAGTACGGGACAAGTTTTCTTGGCGCAGGCCAATTGATTACCCGAACACTGACAGACCAAGCAGCGATCATCGATCGAGGCGACAACCTCTTGGCCTTCCAAAACGATTTGTCCATTGATTTTGCAACCTTTTAATTTTATGAGCAAAAGACACAAAACAAACAGAAGAGATAAGAAACAAAAAACAACAATTAACAATTGAAGTCCGAGACAGGAAAGAGCTAAAAAAAGTGTATATGGGATGACATGGTTTTAAACATGTTGTTGTTGTTGTTGTTTAAAAGTTAATTATGAGTCTTTAAAGGGATAATAAGACAATCACGGAATGTTGTTCTCAACATTGTTGTGGACAAGCTGAAAGCAACACAACAACAAACCTGTTGGCCAATTTGGTAGAGAGAGAGAGCAACAACGACTACGTAGTGCACTACAGCAGAGTTTGGGAATTGTGACCAAAAAACGTTGACTATAAGGCAAGATGTTTGATAGCAGTGTTCGATGACTGAGTAAATTTGCAATATGACTGCAGGTTTTTCCGTAAGATAGAATACTCAAAAAGATTTACAAAAAAAGTCCTTTGTCATTTTGAGGGGAAGGATAGACAAAATTGTGAAAACACCAAACCCAGTTAGCCATGAAAGGCACTGCATGCAAATTATTAAATTGCCTACTCGAACTGAGGAGAGAGACTCTATTTCTTCTATATAACTTTTCCCTAAGTATATTAGCCTCCTACGGTCTAGAGCGGGACAGCAATAAAGAAAATGTTCCATCGATTTGAACACCTCTTCGTCCTCACACACGTGGCAATAGTCCTGTATGAATGTATCCCATTTGCCTATCAGGTGCCAGATATTGTCACGGCATGTTAGAATACCACACGCCAGCCTCAGATCACTCCTGCACAGAATAACCATGTACGCCGATCAGGATCTGCTGTAATCGGCACACAGTTATACAGTCGATTCTGGAGATCAAACGTCTGCTAGCAGTTAACCACATCTAATTCTCCGCTAAGACTAAAAAGGTAACAAATGGACGAGAGAACATCTTCCATAGGGTCATGATAAGGCATAGTACAGCCTCCTCTGGCCTATTGGTCTCCAAAGTTTTGCAAAGTTAGTGGCACGAGGGATATTATAATTTGAGTTTTCTGATAGTTATTCACTTAGGTACAACCAGAATCTGTCTCCGGAGGTTACCAAGTGGCTTTCAACGTCCTACAGACAAAGTGATTTCCAGACAGGACCACTTTACCTCTGATCAGTAAGAGTAAATGTGAGAAGGCGCAATGTTGACATAAATAGCATGACACCACCGATGCGTCTTAGGGAGTAGCAACATAAGGCCTCTCTTTGTGGAGTTGGCAGCCCCAAGAAACTAGAATTGATCGCGGTGGCCATTTAGAAATACACATCCAAATTCGTATTTTTCTACATGGCACCTATATAAAAATGTCACAGTCCTTTCGTAGTGTGCATCCTTTGTGATGGACTTACATGGATTTTTATACAGCTGCCATGTAGAAAAACACGAATTTGGATGTGTATTCATAGTCGGCAATATACTTCGATATCTGGACCGCCGGTTTAACCATGTAAGTGACCGAATAGCCACACTATCCGCTTCAAGTCGAAATATTTTTACATCACCCAGACTTGGGTACATGCCCCGACAGAATATAAAGACAATGACATTAAAGTTGCATTCAATGAGCTAATGCAGGAAACAGCAAATTTAATTTACAATAAAACGCCTCCGATAACGGATTCATGGTAGTGAGTGGAACCAGATTCCCGCATAAAGATATCCACAAGGCAACCTGAATATCTCCCGATCAAAATACAAGAAATCAGATTGATGGTGACGTGGTAATTGATGGAAGACATGTTATGGACGTGAGTGTGATGCGCAGTGCAAATATTAACTCGGATCACCACATAGTTGCTGTCAAGGTCCGCACACTATTAAGTAGTACTAAAAGCACTCGTAATCAAACGCAAACTAAGCTAGACATCACAAAGCTGCATACCACCGATATAGCCAATGCCTACTCCAACAAACTCTCTCAATTACTCCAAACAAAAACCTAGTTCTGATGTTTCCGACACACAGTGGCAGCATATTTCGAATTCTATGACCACTGCCGCAACGAATGTACTGGGTTATAAAAACCACGCTCAGACAAGCCCTGGTACGATGTTGAATTTGGCGAATTGTTTGAGGAAATGGATGCTGCATACAAGGCGAAACTGCAGCCAATGGCGACGCGTACGGTGACGGAGCGTTCCAATGAGAAATGATGGGAGATGAAACGCCTGTTTAGGCGGAAAAAGCATCTGTGGAAGAAAAGAGATAGCCTGGATATCGAAAACTGCCGGGATAGAGTTGAGTCCCGAAAGTCCTAACAAAGGGTTAAAAGCAAAGGTTTTGGAACAAGGATCCCCACCTGGACAGAGACGGAAATCTGGTCACGGGCACTCAGAGTGTGCTGCAAATATGGAGGGAACACTTTCAATCTTTACTTGTTCCCGAAGGCAGCATAAGTGACGAAATCACGCCAATCATCAACAAAGGTGTAGATTGTCCACCACGGAGCCAAAACCGGGAACTGCACGGCAATTGCACGGCTTAAAAACAACAAAGCTGCGGAAGTCTATGGACTGCCGGCAGAGCTTTTTAAAGCCGGTGGTGATGAGCTGGTAACGTGCTTGCACCGGCTCATAAACACGATTTGGCTCAGGAAGTGCATGTCCGATGATTGGAATCTGAGTGTCCAATGTCCCGTGCTTAAGAAAGGCGATCTAAGTGTGCGTACCAACTTCCGCGAAGCTGACACGACTTTGTAGGATAATATTCACTGATATGAGGTCTTCAGTAGAAATAGGCAAAAATTTAACAGAGCCGTTTACTATCAAGTACGACTTTAGACAAGGCAATAGTCTGTCATGCGATCTCTATACGAAGTGAAGCTTTAAACAAGGCGATAGGTAGTCTGTCATGCGATCTTTTTAACATCATAATGGAGATGATCATGCGGGAGGCTGCAAGAACCAAGATTGGTAACATATTTAACAACCGTCACAGGCTGCTCGAGCAGGCCGATGACATAGATGTCATTGGCCGTGGACTTCAGGATATTACTGCGACCTTTTCGAGCATTGAGAAGCATTCGGCAGAAATGGGTCTGGTGATAAATAAGGATAAAACCAAGTTATTTGTTTCAACAGACAAAGAGTCTACTAGTTTGGGACAATCCGGGAATGTTGACAACTATAAGTAGATATTTTTTTCTGCTCTGGCTCTGCCGTAAACAAAAATAATAATGTCAGTCTGGAAATTAAGTGATGATCATGCGGAAGGCTGCTGTAAACACGACTGGTACCATCTTTAACATAAGTCACATGCTGCTGGCATATGTCGGTGACATAGACATCTTAAGACGAAGACTACGGAATGTTACTGCAGCCTTTTTAGTCATTGAGAAGCAGTCGGCAGAAGAGGGTCTGGTGTTATATGAGAACAAAACTAAGTTATTTGTTTCAACGGACATATAGTCTACTCGTTTGTGATGCTGCGTGAACGTTGACAACTATAAATTTGAAGTGGTAGATAATTGTGTCTGCCTTGGGTCCGCCGTAAACAAAAAATGATAATGTCAACCTGGGAATAAACAGGCATGAAATGATCGAAAACCATTGCCAGACACCGATCTGACCTGTCCAAAATGTAAAATGCTGAAAAATAAAAAAATCCCTATACATTTTAGGGAATTTTGCGTAAATTTCAGGTAAAATTTAATTTTCCGAGTTTGAGTCATTTGGAATATCAAAAAAATTTACAGAGATCAAAAATAACCAAAATTGTTTTTTGGGAAATATTTAAAATTTTCTGGTTCACTGGAAAACAGTGCAGAATATGGGACGGGTGCCCATGGGCTCCGCAGCCATTTTCACCATCCTGATGCCACCAAATCAGCCCAAATGCACCTCAAAATGGTGCCGGGGACCCTTTGGTTTATTTTTGAAGAAATGTTTCGTTTGGGGCATATTTCATAAATTCGTGTTTGAGTTTTTGGCTAATTTTTTATATTTTTCACCGACACAAGCGGCTCAATCCATTCTGGGAGTCTTGGAGAGAAAATTACTTGGTGTGACGTATTATCTACGAAGCAAAAGAGATCCAAGCGCTTGAAATTCTTTTCTAAGTGCGGCAACAGATGTATAATTCTGTTGTTACTGACAAAGACTAAGAAGAATGGAAGATAACAGTAGGAGCAGAACAATATAGTTTATTTGTATGTGTATCAAAGTCATAGTGGAATAAGCGTTAATATTTTAAAATTGGACTAAGCACAATTTTTTTTCCGTCGTTTAAATGGGAACCTTCCAAAAGTTTAAGATTCCTAAGGCCACGTTCCAAATCCCAATTTTTTTTACATCAACAATTTCATCGACAACCATTTCCCATAATTCACATAATACTCCCCCCATGCTGTAGGGTGCATTAGCACACAAATTCTTCTCATTGCACTACATGCAGCCAAATCACGATTTCAATGTTTGCAAAGCATTTACACAACATAAAACTAAGCCATTAAAGACCACACAAAATTTTGACCGAATGTATATAAATCCACTACAAGAATGTCTATCTGTTTGTTGTTACTGTAGCTATAGCTGTTGCCGTTGTTGTTGTCGTGCTAGTTGTTGTTTGTACAACATGTACGACAAACCACAACAACATGTTGTTTGGTTGCTGGTTACTGCTACTTGTATTGTCTGCGGATTACGCTGCTGCTGCTGCTGTTGTTGCTTGCCACATGCAAACGATTAGACGATCCAATTAACTAAACGAATAAACTGCATAAAAGCAAAAAACAAAGAACACAACATGTTTGAAACCATATCATCAACATCATCACCCAGATAAGTTTTAACTCCTCTATCTGTGGGATAATCTTGGTTGGTGTACATATGCAATTTCTAGAGATTTTTCTCTTCCTGCCTCTCTGCTTACCTTGACATGTGGGACAACATTCACCCGGTCGTGGTTTAGTCAGTTGACTGTCATCACACTGCGTATAGCATTTCATCATTGTTTCGGTGACAACACCGCCAACGCACTTGTATGACTTGCAGGAATCATCGGGATCGGTCCATTCAGAGCCGCTGGCATATGGTAGGCCACGGAAAATGCAACCTTAAATACGTAAGATGAAACAAAAAAATAGTATAATAATATATTAGAGCGAAATAGTAGACTAGTACATGTAGCAGGCTTACTTACCTTTACATTTACTGCAACATGTATCGGACGTTTTTCTATCCAGTAAATAACAATCCTCGATGGGCGGACAACTGCCCTCACATTTGACAAAACCATTCTGGAAGAGAAGGAAGACGGAAATAAATACATATTAAATTGATATATGTTAAAAGTACAAATGCAAATATGAAATTTAAGAAAATTTTTATATATTACGATTGATGTAACTCATAGATATTGTTTTACGCAAACAGATATAAAATACAGAAAAAATAAAAATATTTTGTAAGATTATAAATTTTAAAATTCGCAGACTCTGTTTTACGGTAATAACATATTTTGTGAATTTAAATTTGTTTAAATTAATTAATTAATCTAAGATTCTGTTACGAAAATAAAACAAAATTTTTTTAATTACAATTTTCGAAAATTCACGAAGATTCTGTTCTACGGATATCTAAAGTGGATTAAATATTTCCCCAATTTTATTTTCATTTCAAAAACAATTGCTTTACGTGTTTAATGCAGATTTGTAATAATCTCTTAATTCTTATATTATATTTACAGACCTCTTGACTCTACATCTATTGACTAGTCTGTTCGTCGTTCTTGGTTTCCATTACTTCAGACATAAACTTGTCATCTATCAACTTTTATTTATATTTATATGATTAACCGTAGGAACCCAAACAAAAAAAAAAAAAAAAACAAAAATCATTTGCAATTTGCATAAATCTTATTAAACAAGGCCCAAAATTGAGCTCTAGCTTATAATAATATTCATATTTTTTTTGTTAGGTTACCACCAAACTTAAAATGCATAATTTTTAGTTTTCGCAATAACTTCTATAAGACATCAAGGTACAGTGGGACAAATGTGTAAATATACCACATTGGTGGTAGGCAATATCGTTTAAAATGTAAGTTGGTTAACATAAGACTTGAGTTGAAAAGCATCTATTGTTGGGTACATTGGTGGCTATGTGATTTGAAAAGGGTGATCCACTTAGATGTAATTTTTTTAATGTTAAATGAAATACATAAAAGACAACTTAATGACGAAATCTTTACCTCAACCCAAAAGTACAATCTCTGACATTTACTTTTAAATAATAATTTCATTTAAATATTGGCAGTGACAACAAAGAAGATAATCTTATCA
The DNA here is from genome assembly GCA_964034835.1 of Muscina levida. Lineage (NCBI taxonomy): Eukaryota > Metazoa > Arthropoda > Insecta > Diptera > Muscidae > Muscina > Muscina levida. The sequence continues at coordinate 26,240,168 of OZ035884.1, read as the reverse complement.
AAAGTCCAACATTCAATAAATCCACGACCGACCAGATATTCACACTACGACAAATCCTGGAGAAAACCCAAGAAATGCAGATCAATGGCTTAAAAAACTTAATTTCCCTTTACACCCCATGAATGAGGTATGGGATAGCTTCTCTCGTTGTTGTGAATTAACACGCTTTCTATTTTTAGATTCACAACAAACGGCACCTACTTGCTTATCGACGAATGCGAACGTCACTGTTTGACTGGAGGCGGGAATCAAACCCGTGATCTGCCGCGAAAGACATTATTAACTGCTATGGCTGAGTTTGGTATCCCCGTGAAGCTAATACGTCTTGGCGGGATGACACTGACTGACACAAAGGCTTCAGTGAAAATAGGCAAAAATCTGACTGAGCCATGTTCTACCAAGCGAGACTTTAGACAAGGCAATAGTCTGTCATGCAAACTCTTTAGCATCATAATGGAGATGATGATGCAGAAGGCTGCAGTAAACTTGCATCTTTTACAAAAGTCGCACGCTGTTATCGTATGCCGATAGATATCATTGACCGTAGACTTTGGAATGTTACTGCAGCCTTTTCGAACATTAAAAAACAGTTAACATTGCAATGGAGATGATGATGCGGAAGGCTTAAGTAAACAGGACTGGTACTAACTTTAACAAAAGTCACATGCTGCTGATGTATTCTGAAAACACGGATATCATTGGCCGTGGATTACGGGCTGTTACTGTGGCCTTTTCGAACATTGAAAAGCAGTCCGTGAAGTCTTTCTTCAGTCCGTGAAGAAAACACGGATATCATTGGCCGTGGATTACGGGCTGTTACTGTGGCCTTTTCGAACATTGAAAAGCAGTCCGCAGAAGTGGAGTGGTGATAAATAAGAACAAATCCAAGTTATTTGTTTTAACGAGTCTACTCGTTTGAGATGCTGCGTGAACATTAACAAGTATAACTTTGAAGTGGTAGATAAGTTTGTCTACCTTGGCTTCGATATCTTCTTCGTAATGAATATGATCATGCAGAAGCCTGCACTAAACAGGAATGGCACCACCTTTAATAAAAGTCACATGCTGCTAGCGTATGCCGATGACATATATATCATTGGCCTTGTCCTGCGCGATTTTACTGCGGCCTTTTCAAGCATTGAAAAGCGGAAAGAAGAAGTGGTTCTGGAACATTTAACTAACAAAGGCCTCTTTCGAAGATTAAAAATTCCGACTTTACCAGACTCTGATCCTACCTGTCTTGTTCTACTGCGCAGAATCCTGTTTAATGACTGATCAATCTATTCTGGGAGTTTTCGAGAGAAATATACTTCGCAAAATATGTGGGCCCATTATCATTAACAGCGAGTACCGTCGTCGAATGTACCACAAGCTGACCTGTACAACAATATCGATGTAATCAAGCGCGTTGATACAGACATAATGCGCTGGCTTGGACACGTTGTACGAATGGATGAAAATGCTCCAGCTCGAAAAGTCTTTGAAAATAAACTCGATAGGCGGCACAGAAAGGGTGTTATCTAAACTTGGTGTGCCTTACCACCTACGGATCACAGAAGACCGTGCGGCTACATGCATTTTCTGCTGTAGCTGCCATATAAGAAGAAGAAGAAAAATAACTATAACTATGTTGGGTTGAAAGGCTTAATGATCGAAATTATTCAAATTTTGAAAGTTGTACCTTTAAACCAAGAATATTTCGAAGATGAAAAAGATGCTGCTCACGGGGTCGACTAGATTAGTCATGGTTTTCATACGCACTGAATGTGGTAGAGGATCCGGTAGAGGATCATAATTTAATTAATTTAATTTTAATTTAATTTACTCTAAGACTAACATTTGCAGATGGCGTTGGCTATAGTTAGGTCGTTTGATTGAGTACACTGTGGGGCAGCTAAGATCGGCGGGGGTTGTGACAACAAGGAAAAGTTATATCGGTCAAAATAAAGTTATACGTATACATCACGTCTAGGAATCGATATATCTCGATTTAAAGTAAGTAAGTATCATGTAGGGGGCTAAAGTGCAGAATATGGGACGGAAGCCCAAAAAATATATCATTCTTCTCATCTTGTTACGCGAACATCGGTATAGTAGGTAAAAGTTGGCGCGGCGAACCATGGTGCCCTGGATGGGGAGGGGGTGCAAAAAGGAAACCCCTTGGTTCTGTGATGATCCTAATGTGTGGGTACTCAAATTAAAGGTAATTTTAAGGCGAATTCAACGATGTATTTTTCAAGGCCCGTTTACTTCTTTGAGCCCCCAGGGCCCATGGTCGCAGATGCCAACTTTGACCTACCACTTCGATGTTTAAGGAAAGACAAGGAGAATGGAATATTTTTTAATTTTGTGCTCCCAACCCCTATTTTGCACTTCAGCCCGCCTTTTTTTTGTATATCCTCACCCTACGGGTAGGAGGGTATATATCATTTGATACGACCCAAAACTGTAACACCTAGAAGGAGTCAATTTAGACCCTAGGTTTCTTTGAACCAAATTCGATTCATAACCTTTTAAGTCGTTCGATCCATGTCCTTCTGTCTGTCAGGCTAGTATGCACGATAACTGTTTACAGGCATGTATATGGGCTACATAGCCGTGCCCCTTCTGGTACCTCCTATACAAACATATCATTCCGCTCACTTTAGAAATCGTGTAAAAATATCAATCGATTGTGCCCAATTTCTGTATTTTGTAAAGCTATGGCAGGATAATGTTGTTAAACTATAACAGGATAAAGTTTTGGAGAAAAAACTAGAAGTCCAGGCACGTCGGTACTCCCCTTCCTATTGCCAGATAACTAAATTGACTAAATTTAAACATCCTCTAGTAGGGATACAATTTTATTTTCAAAAAATAGGTCACTTTGTATAGGAGGTACCAGAGTTGGTGATTGAATTCAGAGTACTTCCAAAAAAAATATATGTATGTAAAACTATGAGGGCGAATTTTTTCATTTGCATGGATAGTTACAGAAGTGGTGTGACAATGGTTTCAGTTTTCTGAGGGTTTGTATTCTATTGCAGGAAAAGTAAGCCGACTAAATTTGAATATCCTCCAGTTGTCCGTCTGAAAGTTTGTGAGAAAAATAAATTCTGGTACCCTCCATACAAACGTTTTATCCCACCTACTTAATAATTGGTGCAATAATGTAACTACACCTAAAGCTAATCTTACCCAAACTCTGTTTTTAGTAATACTTTAACTAGATATAGTATTAGAAGACTAGTTAACTCTTGTCAATTCCCCGGGTACCTTCAATATAAATGTTAAGTTCCTCTTTGCAAATCGTGTAAAAATATTACTATATGAAACACAATCTTACCCAAATATGCATTTAGTAATAGTTTAACCTGATGTTTTTACTGAAGTGTATGTAAGTCGGTTTACCCGACTGAAACTTTTGAACTTGTTTTTCTTGCCTGTATTGATATTGGTTCGCTTAGTTTTTCAGCTATAACTTAAGAACCATTGATGATTTCTCACTTCATTCTTCAGCAGAATTTTAGAGAACGCTAAACCACTTTGAGGTTTTATATACTGATCACCTTCCTTCACCTTGCAGTCTAATTTCTTACACCTCAGATTGGTTGTTGCGTTGTTAAACCATGAATCTACAATATTGAAACGATGTACGTATGATTAATATAAAATCCGCGTAAAAATAATATTGCTCATACGTAGTACATACTTACATACATATATAAGTAGTGAGTTTGCATACTAGTACCATATGCAAAGTCACTACATAAAGTCATGAAACTAGTTTGGCCTTAAGATACTTGGGGACTAACACATCTCCTTTTATACTTTACACTTTTTTTCGTTTCAAATGATATGTACCATCGTCCCTAAGGGTTACGGTATAAAAAACATAATATCTCTATCTAAGTGATATATGGGAATGATTACCACATTTTAGTGGTGAACACGGTTCCATTTGCAGACTTACACAACTTATTCCAAACATCAGATGTTTGTGAAGCTTTTACTAGACATACTGATTGATTCGATAATACTACGAAGATGCTGTCGTCAACTTAGAGGACGAAAATTTAGATGACTAAAGCAAAAATCGAACTCAAACTCGAGTGTTTTTATCATCCTTCCACGGTAGGCATAGGTAGAACTAGTATAGGTTAATTCCCAATACATGAAACAAGGGTGTCCCTGCTGGCAACAAGTCAAACTATTTTTAGGTATTATTTCAAACGAATTTCTTCATTCGCGACTACCAAACCACCATAAAAAAGTTAAGATGTTTTCTAGGTTTTCTTATTCTACTTCATCCCACTGTGCCCCACAGTCACTGCAGCAACATATAATGTGCTGCATATTCCTTGTTAGAAACAACTTTTAACTTACAACTAAATGAAGTGCGTCACGCCAGCTGTAGAGCCAGCCAAATCTGTATATATTGCCGAACTGTCTAAGGCGTCTTACCTTTGCCGTCCCTGCCCATCCAGCAGCATCAACAATAACTACAGCAACAACAACAAAGTGTTGCAAAGTCGCTCTTTATTTTCATGGGGGCCATTGCAACATAGCTTGTCCGTCTGTCCGTCTGTCGGTGTTGTTGCTTATTTATGAGTTTTATGCTGATTTCTTAGCGTTTCTTACAAACAATTTCATAAGTTAGCAGCAGTAGTTTTATGGTTTGCACTCTGCCAGCAGCTCAGACGCAATTTTACCCCAAAACAAATTATTTAAATTATGATTAAAACAATTTGGCTGTGTTTAAACAAATTTTTATGTGACAATAAAATATATTGGAAAATTAACTTTATCTCAACCTCATGAGTAGGCACTCAATGAATTTGCATTAAGATTTAAGATTCTAAATGTTTTTTTGAGGTCTATAATAAATAATTGGATTATGTTGGATTATGCCAATGGATGTGGGGTAGGGGGAAGTAGACAGCAGGTCATGGGTTTGGGGGAATTTGGGGTTCTGAGGCATTTTATAGCAGTTCAGCAGCATATTTGGGAGGTTGTTAATTATGTTAAAACGAGACATAGTTACATGGAGGATCTAGCGAGGGCACGTAATTTGGTTAGATAATGCTTATAGCTTTTTCCCCTTATTGTAGGCAACCTGCATTGATATTAAACGTGGTTGGACATCGATTTATTATACTCAACGTGTGGATAATTAGTTGGTAGATTTTAATTGTTCACTAAAGATTATTTTCTCAAGGTCTTTACTAATTGAGCCTTCTGCATCTGATCGAAAAATACTGTGCAACAGCCATTCTGGCTGTCTCATCTGTGATTAGTGGAAGACTAGTCACTGCTGATGATATTGAATGAGGCCCCTGACTCAAGTAAAGTACTGTACATACATTTTTAGTGAGTTTGCAAATATAACTCGTTATATATGAATGTCCACGTATGAGTAATATAAATTTTATGCTGATTTTATATTAATCATACGTACATCGTTTCAATATTGTGGATTTATGGTTTAACAACACAGTGCAACAGTCAATCTGGGGTGGGAGAAATTTCAGGTCAGAGTGAAGGTACTAAAACCGTATAATAAAACAACCAAAGGGCTTGGCTTTCTCTACCACCCTGAGAATTAGTTAAGAGTATTTAATAGACTAAAGTAATAATCATATAGGTCACTCCCCCAATATAGAGTTTACCCATTTGCATTGCAGCAATAAAAACCTCTTGCCAAAATTCCACCTCTAGTTATTCAATTTCCAAACATCATATTGAAGCATAAAATGTGTGGCTCATTTTGACGTTTTTTTCATTATTAAACGTTGATACGTCTAATTTGTTATATGATTTATGTTCACAATCAACAATTTGTTGCACCCTGGCCTTAAATATGATTATTATTTATGATATAGTTTTGTGTGTGTGTGTGTTGTATTCTTGTTATTATTGCACTACTCTCCATTGTCAGATTATTACTAATTGTCCCAAGGTGATCTAGAATACAATAAAGCAACAGCAGAAAAAAGTTCACAAAAAAATTAGAACAAAACCTCAAAATAATTTTTATCATCAAAAAGAGAAAAAAAAATCACAAAAAAAGTTATATAAAAATTGCAGAAAAAAAACCTCAAATATATATCAAACGATACACACTACATATGTTAAATTATGCATATTTATGCAACTAAATCATATAGACAAAAAAAAATGTATAAACTTTTTTTGTTGGCCATATAGACAATATAGAACTTCTTTATACAGTCACTCATAATACTGGCAAAAATTTAGAGGAACAAAAAAAGAAAATGAAAAAAAAAACACAAACACACAATGCTAAAATAATAATAGCACAGCTTCAACTGTATCGTAAATCTTAGTAAACTATTTCAGTTTTTTTCTTATACGTTATTTTGGTCTAAGTTCATAAATATTTTTGCTGATATAAATAAATAATTGTGTGTTATTTTAATAAATCGTTTAAAAATGCTCGCAAAGCGGTGCCAATTTAAACTTGACATAGTACACTGAAAGTAAGGTAAGCTTGAATTTTGTTAATGTATAGATATAAAGAATACAATAGAATGCATATGAATTATTAAAAATTTTTGTAAACTTTGATGTTATTCATTGATTGGAAGATGCAACAATGGTTAATTTGTTACCAGCTTGCAAGAAAAATTGGTATGCTCTTTGAATAAAATTGTTTTTTAACTTAAGGCTTTAATGTTTATGTTAAAGAAAACAGAAAATTGGGGTCACTATTGATGAAATTGCATGACGACCCTGTACCAAGTACTGTATTGTGCATATATAGCGAGTTTGCTAATGACTAGTAACATATGTGTGTACAACATATGAGTAATATTAATTTAATGCGGATTTAATATTAATCATACGAACATTGTTTCAATATTTTGGATTTATAGTGAGTTTGCATATGTCACTATGTATCTACAACGTATAAGTAATGTACATTTTATGCCGATTTTATATTAATCATTCGCATATTATTCCAATATTTTGGATTTATGGTTAAATGTGCATAGACAGCGGGTTTGCATATGGTACTAGCAACATATGCTTGTATGTACAACGTATGCTTAATTTTTTTGCCAATTTTATATTAATCATACGCACATCGAATTTAATATTGTGGTTATAAAGTGAGTTTGCATATGTATGTACAACGTATGAGTAATATTAATTTTATGCCGATTTTATATTAATCTTACGCATATTGTTCCAATATTGTGGATTTATGGATTAATGTGCATATGCAGCGTAAGGTACTAGCAACATATGTATGCATGTACAACGTATGAGTAATATTATGGCGTTTTTATAATAATCATACGTACATCATTCCAATATTATGGATTTATGGTTTAATAACACAGGGGGTGAAAATTCCAAGTCAGGGTAAAGGTACTAGGTCAATATAGTTCAACCCCTATATGTCAAACAAAGTCTAAATAGCTTTTGTCTTAATTATTTAGTTGCATTTGTATGCATAACTAGCCGATTGGTCTGGGTGATAACTTTTAGCCCTATTGCTAGTTTTTACCCCTAAAAGTACGAATTTCCAAAAATTCCCAAATTTCAGACAGTAAGCATTTTAAATATATAACATGGATTATGAAAATATTATTACAATCGCTATATTAATATTACCGACATAACATTTTTTCCAAAAGGGGCGTGGCACCGCCCATTTCTCAGCGAGACGCAATACCCCATGTACCATTTACATATGTAGCAAATCTCATCTTCATAGGCTAGTGAAATATGACCCACTACAAGTGTGTGGGCGGTGCCACGCCCCTTTGTCGTATTAAGTTTTCATGTAGCCTATGATAGAGGCCCTACAGACAGTGCTACACAGTGAAAATTTCATTGTAATTGGTCCATTTATTACGCCCATATAACGATTTTTTTCAAAAAGGGCGTGGCACCGCCCATATTCCAGTGAAACGCAATCCTCTTTGTATCAGTAATAAATGTAGCAAGTCTCATATTCATACCTCTAATAAATCTTGAGATATGACCGATTGAAATTTCGGTTTGTGTGTGCAGTGCCACGCCCCTTTGTCAAATTATGTTTTCATGTAGCCTATGATAGAGGCCCACAAATACAGTGTAACACAAAGAAAATATAATTGCAATCGGTCCATTTATTTGGCCAATAAAACTATTTTTTAAAAAGGGGTGTGCCACCGCCCACTTTATACAAACAAAGTATTTTTTCTTATACGACCGATATACGTACCAACTTTGAACCGACTTTGTACCTATAATGGTTTAAAAGATACAGCTATTTCAAAATTCGAGTTGAATGGGGCGGTGCCATGCCTATATTACCCCCTTGCAGTCCAAATTTCCAATGATAAAGGAACCTACATTCTAAATTTCACAGTTCTAGCTTTAGACGTTTAAGCTGGGGAGTGAGCTGTCAGTCTCCCAAGCCTTTTATATCTATAGATTTAACATACATATGTGGTTTGTAGCGTTTGATATGTGTTTAAGGTTTTTTTTTAAATTTTTTATATCTTTTTTTAAGTTTTTTGTTTCTTTTTGATAATAAAAATTAATTTGAGGTTTTTTAAAAATTTTTTTTTTAACTTTCATTTCTGTTGCTTTTATGAATTTGTGCCATTACTTACTAAAGAGATCTTAACACTATTTTTCTCAGTGTAATAAAACATTTGCCAACATTTATTGTTGTTTCTAAGATTGTCTGTATTAGATGGTTAAATCTTTTGGCTAGTAAGATTTCTTGACTGACTGACTGACAGACAGACGGACTCTGGTAGAGTAGTTTCTACTCTAGACTTGATCGATTACCACAAACAAGTCAAATTTTATTTATAAGTCAAAAACAACAAACACATCACCACCACCACTACTAACTCGGCCAACAACAACAACAACATTATGAAACTATAGCTTCAACATATTATTGCAATTGCATTGCAGATACATAGATTTGTACAAAGTGTGGCAATTGTACTTACTTACAACTTGTGTACATACATGTATACAAACAAGTGTGAGCGTATTTTTGTTGTTGTTGTTTGCCATTGCAAACTTAGCAGTGGTTTTAAACTTGAGAATTTGAAATAGTTATTGCACCTGACTGATCCAAATAGTGCAACAGCAAACTATAACTTGCAACAGCAATAGCAATAGCAGTTTGTTGTATGCTTTTGCAGTCACCGACGTGTGTTGCTGTTGTTGTTGTTGTTGTTGTCGTTGTTGGGTCCACATTTAACAGTGAAACCATAATTAAGCGTTGAAATTCATAGCAAAGTTATAATAAATTTAAAACGACAGTTGTTTAAGATTGTTAAAGCAAAGGCAGAGGTAGCAGCAGCAATGGCTGCAAATTTACGAACGAAAATTTCAAATTCCACGTGTGAGACGATTAACCCATTAGGAATAGACAACAACACAACAACAATAAAATAAATGGAAACATTTTGTTATCTTCAACTTTACACTTATTTTTCTTTTACATTCCATTATTGGCATATGGGAATGTAAGTGCTCAGGACGCCTCATTTTCCGACTCACACAAAAGGACCTACAATTTAACGATGAATCCGAACGAGAGAAGTTGAGAAGCTTTTTATTCGATTCCTTTACTGCAAAGTTACTGTTTACAGTATATAAGGGATTGCCGATGAAGGAAATTTAGATGACTGAGATATGGATTAAACACTGGTCTATTGCATAATAGAGGCCTGTTCCAACCATAATGCCAAAGCCAGCTATATTTTCTTGACCAAGTGGTTAAAATCGTTATCTACTATTAATTCTAAGATAATTTGCCTAAAATATTTAAATTTAAATTGAGCCCCCAATTTTTACCAAGTAACTTTTCGTATTTGAAAAAATTCCTTAACAACGTCCACAACTGCCTCCGATTTGGCCCTAGAGGATTCAAATGTATGATCGACCCCCATTCATTTTTTCCTCCTAACATTTTTCGCAAACGTACCTACTCCCCATCTTCACACAAGAATTTTTTTTATAAAATTTGCTACCACCGCTCTGACTGTTCCGGAGTCGCCTCTGAAGGAGTCAAATGTATGACCAGTCCCCAGATATTTTTTTTAACCCCAACAGTGTCTCAGATCATATCCACCTGAAGGGTTGAAGAAAAAGGGTTGATATGATCTAAGAAACTATTGGAATTGGAAAAATAGTGAGGGCTGGTCAAACATTTGACTTACATAGGGGAGGTGAAGATGGGCAGCAGGTATATTTGGGAAATATGTTAGGAGGAACATTTGAACCCTCTAGGAGTGATTTCGGGGCAGTTGTGGATTTTTCTCCTATACGAAAAGTTTCTCGTTAAAAACCGGGGGCTCAATTTTGATTTCATCGTAGATTACGATTTGATAACCACTTGGTGCTTATTTTTTACTCAATACAAATTGACCCACTCTAGTATAAATCAATTGACATAAAAAAAAATTTTGAATCAAGATACCAAAAGACGAAATTCGCTTTAGGACTTTTTTCAGGCGATTTAGGTTGTGTCCATCTGCATAAGAAAACGCTTGAAGATATATAATGGGTTACAACTCTATGTTACCGCGGGGACTGACAGAGAGACACCCCAAATTGAGGGTGTTTGCATGGGATATCGGAAGTAGATTTTGTCCGATATTGCTCATCTTGAAACTTAACCTCACGTAAGAGGATATAAGCTTGCATACCAATAAACTAAGGCTGTAATCCCATGGACAGACTGACGGACTCCCTAAAAAGGCGGTGATTGTAGGGCAGGTGTGAGTAGTTTTTGTCCGAACTAACTCATCTTAGAACATAACCTTCGCTTAGAGAATACAATCTTGCATGTCAAATTTCAAATCGATATCTCTTAAACTGTGGCTGTAAACGCGAGGACAGACAGATGGACACCCCAAAAAGGGATTAGTTGTAGGTGAGATCGGAGTAGTGTTTGACCGATCTAACTCATCTTAGAACATAACCTTCGCTTAGAGGATACAATCTTGCATATAAAATTTCAAATCGATATCTCTTAAACTGTGGCTGTAATCGAGCGGACAGACAGACGGACACCCCCAATAAGGAGATGTTTGTATGAGTGGTAGGAGTAGTCTTTGTCCGATCTTGCTCAGCCTAGAACATATGCAATCTTGTATCCTCTAAGGGGAGGGATACAAGCTTGCATACCAAATTGCAGCTCGAAATTTCTTAAACTGTTATCGCATGGACAGACAGACGGACACCACAAAAAGGGGGTGCTTGTATGAGAGGGCAAAGTAGTTTTTGTCCGATCTTGCTCATTTTAGGAATTTACCTTCGCTTGGAGGTTAGAAACTGACACACCAAACTTCAGCTGGAAAACACTTTAACTACGTCTGTAATAGCGAGGACAGACCCCCAAAGAGGGGTCGTTTTATATGGGAGGTGGGAGTAGTGTTTGAGCGATCTTACTTGTTATAGAACGGAAATGGTCAAAAATTTTGCAAAATTACACACATTAAGAAGCGTTTTTTTTTAAATTTGGACTACATGATGGTGAAAGGGCGTGGCACCGCCCATACAGTTCAAAATTGGACTTGTATTATAAACCATTACTGGCAAGAAGTCGAGATTTGGTAAATGTATTGGTTGTACAACAAAAAAGTTTTTTTTTTGTGGAAAGTGGGAGGTGCCATGCCTCTTTTAAAAAAATCGTCTCTGGTAAAAAAGGGCGTGGCACTGGCCCAAAATTGCATGTGTATAAGAAACCATAATAGGCACGAAGTCGAGATTTGGTAAATGTATTGGTCTTACAAGAAAAAAGCATTTTTCGTGAAAAGTGGGAGATGCCACGCCTCTTTTTAAAAAAATCGTCATATCGCCCAAATAAATGGACTGATTGAAATAAAATTTTCACACGATCGTCTCAACTTAAATGAAAATTGTACTCAATAAAATTTTCATTTTTTCCGTAAGACCTCTATCCTAGAGTAAATGAAACCAGTAAGAAAGTTTCAGTCAGGAAACCTGGCTTACATATACCCTCACTCTTAGGAAAACATAAAATTTTCTGGTATATTGATATTACTATTCGATTTCTAAAGTGGGCGGAGTGGTACAGTTGTGTGGGAGGTACCAGATGGGTCATGGCTAGACTACCAGTTTTTTTCCCCAAAACTTGATGCTGGTAAAGCTTTACTAAATACAACATTTGGGCACGATAGTGTTGGGTGATATTATTACAAGATTTCTAAAGTGGACAGAATTATATATTTATATGGGAGGTACCAAAAGGGGTGTGGCCATGTAACCCATTTGCAATACCGTGACTTAGTTTGGGAAAATCTTAACTCGTGCAAAGTTTCAAAACATTTGACAGCTAGGCAGAAAGACGGACATGGCTAAAACGACTTGAAAAACCATGAATCGAATTTGATTAAAAGAAACCTAGGGTCCAAAGTGTTACACTTCTGGGTCGTATCAAATTATATATACCCTCCTAACCCTAGGTTGAGGGTATAAAAATAATTAAGCAAGAGGCATGGTACCACCCACACAAACCGAAATTTCAAACGGTCATATCTCACCAGCCATTGGAGGAACGAAGATGTTGGCGGTACCACGCCTCTTTTTAAGAACAGCGTTATATCGGTAACATTTATAGAGCGATTGTTATGAAATTTTCAAAATTTATATCATATGGCTGACTGATTACTCCACAGCCCAAACGGCTAAAGCTAAAGCCTTACAATTTCGCATGTAGATTCCTTCCGCGATGTAGGTAATGGGCAAAAAGGCCAATAATGGAATTGAACTGGTACCATCGCACAGAACAATCAGATATATGAAGAATCGCGAAAATATAGGTGAATATTTATATTATAGAATAGTTATATGATAAGAAGGGATTTTTCGAAATACGTACTTTTAGGGGTAAAAATGGCCTCAAAAGTAAGCTTGCATACCAAATATCAACTTAATACCTCTCAAATTAATATTACGGTTTCTTTTAAATGGGACGTGGGGCCCATCCCACTTCCACCCTGGCTGTAAGTCATACTGTACCAACAACACATACCAAACGTCATCTTTATACCTCTTATAGTTCTTGAGATATAGCCGTTTAAAGTTTTCACTGATCCGATTGCACCCATTTTTTGTTAGATTACGAACTTTGCTGCCAAATGCATCCCATACAAATTTTCAAGGCAATTGAAGAATAAGTCCTCAAGATATTGCGGTTTCAAAAGTTTTGTCCAATGGACAGGGCCCACTTTATATAACAAAAATTCAAGTACCCTAATTACACCACCGTCCTAAAACACAGCTACTTTCTATAAAAATTTAAAAAAGATCGGTCAAAACGTTTTCTAGTCTAAAAAATGCAAACAAACAAAGACATGCCCATTTACTTATATATATATTGTACCTTTGACCTCTTTGGTGCAAGGCTTTAAGTTGCCCGAATTTGCACAAATTTTGACCATGACTATGTAATATTACTGACACAATCTTCTTCTTCTTCTTAGCTGGTACTTCTATGCAATCCCAGTGGATTATATACTGCACGTAGAAAAATATTATAAGCGCCTCGATCTTCTGCGCTTCTTCTCCAGTTAGTCACACCGAGTTCTGTAAGGTTCTCAGTAACCTGGTCTTTCCAACGGAGTTTAGGTCGCCTTTTTCTGCGCCGTCCATCGAGTTCATTGTCGAAGACTTTTCGAGCTGGAGCATTTTCGTCCATGCGTACAACATGACCTAGCCAACGCAACCGTTGCACCTTAATGCGTTTGACCACGTCAATGTCAGTGTACAGCTCGTACAGCTCATGATTCATACGACGCCGATACTCTCCGTTAACGATGATGGGCCCATATATTTTACGGAGTATTTTTCTCTCGAATACCGCCAGAACCGATTCATCCGCTTGTGTCATAACCCAGGATTCTGAGCCATACATTAAGACAGGTAGAACCAGTATCTGGTATAGCTGGAGTTTTGTTCGTCGAGAGAGGGCTGACACAATATTCCGCTGGAATATTACCGAAAATCCAAAGTTGAATTTTCACTGCCATCCTAACTCTCATCATGTCATCATTCCAAAATATTTTTAATTTCTTCTAATGTTTTCAACATAAGCCATCTTATGCCTTAAAATCTCTTCTCTCATCCCCCTCCTCCTGTTTGTTATAAAACTTTATTCTAAATGCAAAAAAAATCTCTATTGATGTGGCTAAGAAAAAGACAAGAACATACAAGATTTTTCTTTTTTGATTTAAGAACCGGATCTTAATACAACGGGTTTTTGGATTTTCGAATTCCATCCTACACGACGTTGTTCCCCATGTCTGTTGTTGTCTAAGAGTCTGCCACTTCAGCACAAACATCCTCGTCCAAACAAAAAACTTATACAAAAATAGTAAAAAAAAAACCATCGACTGACATAGCGGCAGCTAGACGCAGGGTGGTGGAAAGTAGAGAGAAATGGTGATTCTGCATAATTTATGACATTTTCTATGTGTAAAATAAAATATTATGTGTGCGTTGCGCTGTGTTTTATTAGCATAATATTTCTGATTATCATTAACATCGTCATCGAATTGAACAACAACGCTCAAACATACACACGCACAAAGTGGGGGATATTGCTAAAAAAATAAGGAGTATAAAGAAAAAAAATTTATTAAAAAAAAAAAAATTCAAAATTAATCAACCTTTGAATTTGAGATTCACTTTTCCTCCATATGACTCGCAGTTTGTTGAAATACCCTTACAAAGAAGGAAAAATATGATACAGTTCACATCTAAAAGCATTTCCATTGTACAAGAAATTATAAAAAAAATCGTAATTTCTTTATTATAAAGCATGATTCATTTAGAGGTTTGTTTGTTAAGTTGTTTTTCTTTACAGATCATGTGGAAAGGGTCTCAAGCTGCCATCATATTTCTATTGGGTATTTCTTGACAATTTGTAGAGAAAAGATTCACACTGCAACATTGTCTCCAAAATATTTAGCAGTGTTACGAAAATCCGTGTTGTGAAGCCAATTTTTATCTTTGGGATTTTGTGAAGTTAATAATCTAAAGTAAATTATCTTACAAAAGTTAATGTCACAGTTAGTTCTTTCGGATCGTGGAAAATCTTTTTACATTAAATTTTGTTTTATGTGGTTTATTTATGAGTTAAAAACAAAGGTTCAAAATGAATCACCCTTAGTTGAAAGTTTGATACATTTATCATTCATATTACTTGGAGTTTGTTAGAATACCCATATAAATATAGGAAAAAATTACACCATTCATATATAAAAGTATTTCGATTGTGTTAAAAACTAAGAAATTTCGTAATTTCTTTATTTTTAAGTGTGATTCATTTAGAGGTTTGTTTGTTAATTTCCTTTTTTACAAATCAGGCGTGAAGAAAACCAAGCTTGCATATTATTTGTATTGGCTATTACTTGGCAATTTGTCGTGGAGAAATTCACACCTGTCTGTCTTCAAAATATTAAGCAGTCTTACGAAAATCAGCGTTCTGAAGTCAATTTTTATTTTTGCGGTTTTGTGAAGTCAATTTTCTTACTCCCGTAAGTTATCTTTAAAAAGTTAATGTCACAGATAGTTCTTTCGGATCATAGAACATTTTTTGACATTGAATTTTGTTTAAAGTGTTTTATTTATAAGTAAAAAGAAATTATCAAAATGAATCACCCTTAATTGTAAGTTTGACTCACGTAACCTTTACATTGATTCGATGTTTGTTGTAATACCTATACAAATATGGAAAAAATTAACACAATTCATATATTAAAGCTTTGATTGTGTTAGAAACTAAGAAATTTCGAAATTTTTTTATTTTTAAGTGTGATTCATTTAGAGGTTTTTTTGGTTTATTTTCTTTTTTTACAGATCGGAAGTGAAGGGTGACAAGTTGCCATAATATTTGTATTAAGTATTGTTTAGCACTTCGTTGTGGAAAGATTATCATCTCAACAACGTCTCTAAATAATTTAGCTGTGCTACATAAATCAGTGTCCTGTGTTTCTATCCTTGGGGTTTTGTGAAATCATTAATCTTAGTTGCGGCAAACATTTAAAGTAAATTAACTTACAAAAGTTAATGTCACAGACAGTTCTTTCGGATCGTGGAAAATCTTTTGACATTAAATTTTGTTTTATTTGGTTTATTTAAAATTAAAAAGATAAGTTCAAAATTAATCACCCTTAATTGCAATGTAAGCTTACATTTATGTTTCGCTTAGTTTTTCAGCTATTGCTCAAGAACCATTGATGATTTCTCATGTAGCGAGTTTGTATATTGTACTCGCTACATTCACATATATGCATGTGTGTATGTACGTATGAGTAATATAAATGTTGTGCGGATTTTATATTAATCATACGTACTTCATTCGAATATTGTGGATTTTTTGGTTAAATAAGACCATTTTTAGAAGATTTTATACGATAAAATTAGTTAAACTAGATTTCTTACATGGATAGATGAATAAAAATTATTTATTTAAGCTCAAGCTACAATTCCTCTGAAGAATGATATAAGAAATCTTCAATGGTTCATGTGTGAAGTTAGTAAGTATCGTATAGTGGAATTTGTCACGTTTTCAGATCTTTTGTCTGTAGATCAAATTCCCCTATACGATACTTACTAGAATTCAAATCGATATCAAATTATTATGGCATGTAACTTGACAAAACGTTTGAGGCAGAAGTTCTAATTTTTGGGACTGCTTTCACGTGCAATACTCAGAAATGTGTCCCAAATTAATGAGCTGAAAAATGTTGTCCTCTGCTATGAAATATATAGCACACTACATATTGTTAAATCCCCTACTGTGTAATGATTACGCTGCGATTGCTTTGCTACTACATACATACTTATTCCAGAACGTATCATCTTTACACGCTACGCGCTATCAAAGTCCCCAACGGCTAGAGGAAGAACTATAGACAGACAGACAGACAGACAAAGACCGTAGAGGCCAGACAGACAAAACCCCAAGAAAAGTATCGATTATGATAAATTTGTTATAGCCAAAGCAGCGGTTGTTGCTGCTGCCATAGACACCGCACAGCACAGCACAGATTTGCATAATTTTCTAAAGCGTCGCCTCATTTTATTATGTGGATAACTTAAAAATGACGATCTTGCATGCTTGCTTGGTTTTCTTCTGACTGTTACGCAGACGCAATGATTTAGGGGGTAACCTAAGAAAACCTATTGAGAGAAAAAAAAAACAGTAAAACCCAGCTTTGAACATGCGGTAGCATGATTTTATTGTAGTTTTTTTTATCATGTCGTGTTTTTCTGCATGTTCTTCGCCCCCTCCCCCATTCTACTGTCGTCTCGTCGCCATCACCATCGTTGACTTCGTCACAGTCTCAGAAGAAATCATAAAGACACTTTAGCACGCAAGGTCGTTAAAGGCCGTTTGCATAAAAATAAAACGGCACCAACAAAGTTAGCGCTGCTCAGAGGAGGGAGACACGACGACAACAGGCCAACCAACCAACCAGCCGTAAAGTTTGTGAAATGAATAGAAGCAACACAATCACAGCCGGCAGACAGCCAGACAGATCGGCAGACAGACCGTCAGATATACGTACATGGGGGCCAACTAGGTAGCCGTGGACTGGACTGAAGTGGATTGGCTTGACTTGAGAGCGGTGTGGAGAGGGGCGTGTTTTCATGCACATGTATATACAAATGGAAGATGTAGAAGCAAATTTTTAAAACTGATCATGTGCGTAACTGTATAAAACATCGATAAAATCAATCATTTTAATGACAATACACTGAGGAAAATTTAACAGAGAATTTGTTGTTAGAGAATTGAAACAACGGAGTGCTCAATATATGATATTGTGTTAAGAGATGGTGGGATTTTAAAATTTGAGTTTTCTGATCCATATTCAGTTGGGAATACCCAGAATCTCCCTTTGAAGGTCCTCAAGCAGCTCATTACGTCCAACATAAATTGCATGCTGCCACCGAAGTTACTGAGCTCAACACGAAGGCTCTCTTAGTGGCTTTGGTGGCCCAAGAAACTAGGATCGGGCGCGGTGGACTAATTAGCCACTCTCCTTATATAAAAGAAGTATTATAAAACACGAAGAAAAAAAAACTAGAAACCATCCCAAATATTGACGAGCCCCGCAATCTTTGCAAACTTTGTGTTTGAGGATATGTCCCTGGAATGTATGACCTCTCTACAGAGATGGTCTCTTTCCAATTGGTGGATGTCCTCGAAAAATACAAGTTTGACATCTCTACCATACAGGAGAAGCGAGTGGAGGGACAGGAATGGATACGACGAAAGAACTGGTGGCATTCGATAGCTCAGTGGTGGCGTAGATTAGCAAACCGAATCCAAAGGTGCCGGGACACTGACCGACGATGCTAAATTAGTTTTCAAATACTTTAGAGTTCTCCAGCCAACAAAACCGAACCTAGAAGCTTCCACTACAAAAAACCAGATTGCGCAACACTAAGGAAATGATTTATCAACATAGCAAAATAAATCAACAAAACCAGCTAGTGCCATGTTTGGAGGAATTTGGCGATTAAAACTCACAACAACGCCTAACAATCCATTGACACAAACCTTGTTTTTTACAAAGGAACGAAACAGCGTTGCCAACAATGATCGTAAAATAATCGGGATTACATCCCGATCGAGTGCCGATTAATTGAAAATCAGTAAAAATAATTATTACCACCCAGGTACTTCCTTTAGCTGCTAAAAGACCGAATTGCCACTAGCCTCGTCAAAGTAAAATATTTTTACATCACCATGATTTGTGTTCACGGCCCGAAGGAAGACAGAGACGGAACATTAAAGATGCATTCTATGAGCGTCTGGAGGAAATATATATCTGTTGCACTGCCCATGACATTAAAACTGTTCTGCGAGATTTTAATGATAAAATAGGAAGGGAACATAGCCTTGGTGCAGCATTCGGAAAATTCAGTCTACACAACAATAGCTCTCATACAGGATACAGACCGATTAGCTTTGCGTCTGCAATAAACATGGTAGGGAGTGGAACCAGATTCCTGCATTTATATAACCGCAAGGCATACTGTATATCCCCTGATCAAAAAAACAAGAAACCAGATTGATCACGTCGTATTCGATGAAAGGCATGTCTCAAGCGTTATAATGCAATTATTGATTCGGATCACCACCTAGTTGCATCCAAGGTACGCATTCGTTTATGTGGTGCTCAAAATGCTCGTTACCAAACTGAAAAGAAGCTAAACATCGGAATGCCGCATACCACCGAGATAGCGAATGCCTACTTCAGCCAACTCTGTATACTATGACCACTGCCGCATATATTGTAGTATGATATAAAAAGTCACACTTAGACAAACCTTTGAACGATAAAAAATTTCGCGAAATGTCTTAGGAAATGGATGCTGCATACACTGCAAAACTGCACCCAAACGTAATGCGTGCTGTAACGGAACGATATAACTAGAAGAGGAAAGAGATGAAACGCCTTTTCTGACAGAGAAAGCCGGGATAACGAAAGTGAAAGGAATATGAAAGTTTGGCATACCTCCGAGATAGCCAATGCCTACTCCAAACAACTCTCTCAATTACTTCAAACAAAACCCCCCCCCCCCCCAAATCTGATGTTCCAGGCACACAGTGGCTGCATATTGCGAATTTTATGACCACTGCCGCAACGATAATACTGGGTTGCGAAAATCCACACACAGACAAACCCCGGTACAATGACGAATGTCGCTTAATGTCTGCGGAAAAGGTTGCTGCATACAAGACAAAACTGCAGACTATGGTAACGCGTGCAGTGACGGTACCAGTGAGAGCCAGGATTTCAAAAAACACAGGGCAGGGGTGAAGCGAAAGTTCTACCATAAGGTAAAAAGCAAAGCTGTTGGAACAGGGGTCCCCACCTATAAGGACAGAGACAGAAATCTGGTCATGGACACTCCGAATGTGCTGCAAATATGGAGGAAACACTTTCGTACACTGCTCGTTCTCGAAGACAGCATAAGTGACGAAACACGCCAATGATAGGCAACGAAGTAGATTATGCACCAACGAGCCAAAACGAGATCAGCACGCCAATTGCACGTGGTAAAACGAATAAAAGTGCAGCAGCCAATGGACTGCCGACAGAGTTTTTTTAAGACCGAAGGCGATAAGCTGACATCTACAAAATGTACAACGTGCATGCACCAGCTCAAAAACACGATTTGGCTCAGGAAGTACATGCCTGATGATTGGAATCTGAGTGTCCTATGTCCCGTGCTTAAGAAAGGCGATCCTAGTATGTGTACCAACTATCACGGGATTAGCCTTTTACCCATCGCATACAAGATCTTGTCAAGTGTGTTATATGAAAGACTAAAGCCTATTCTGGCGAACGTGTTTGGACCTTATCAGTATGGCTTGAGACCTAGTAATGCTACGACCGACCAGATATTCACACTAAGACAAATCCAGGATAAGACCCAAGAAATGCAAATCGACACCTACCATATGTTTATCGAATACAAAGCTGCATTCGACAGTTCGATACGACATAAATTGTTGGATGCTATGGCTGGGTGTGGTATCCTTTCAAAGCAGATACGACTTTGCGGGATGACACTGACTAACCTAAAGTCTGCAGTGAAAATAGACAAAAATCTGACGGAGATAATTTTTACCAAGCTAGGCTTTAGAAAAGGCAATAGTCGGTCATGCGACCTCTTTAACATCATAAAGGAGATGATCATGGGAAAGGCTGCAGTAAACACGACTGATACCATTTTTATTAAATGTCACAGGCTGTTCGCGTATGACAACAATAACATAGATATCTTTAGCCGTGGACTGCGGGATGTTACTGCAACCTTTTCATGCATTGAGAAGCAGTCAACAGAAGTGGGTCTGGTTATAATTGAGGATAAAATCAAATTATAAGTTTCAACAAACAAAGAGTCTACTTGCTTAGGACGCTGAGTTTGGTATCACCACGAAGCTGATACGACTTTGCGGTATGAGACTGACTGACACAAAGTTTTCAGTTAAAAAAATGGTAAAAATCTAAGAGTCATTTTCTACCAAGCGCGGCTTTAGACAAGGCGATAGTCTGTCATGCGATCTATTAAACAGCAAAATGGAGATGATCAGTAAACACGACTGGTATCATTTTTATTAAATGTCACAGGCTGCTCGCGTATGCCGATGATATAGATATCATTGGCCGTTGATTACGGGATGTTACTGCAACCTTTTCAAGCATTGAGAAGCAGTCAACAGAAGTGGGTCTGGTGATAAATGAGGACAAAACCAAGTCATTTGTTTCAATAAACAAAGCGACTACTTGCTTGGGAGCTGCGTGAACGTTGAGAACTATAACTTTGAAATAGTAAATGATTTTGTCTATCATGGGTTGACATGACATAAGGTAACATAGTCATAAGGTCCATTGACCTTGTGACGCAAGAAATAGTTTAATACTTACAATCCTTACTCGAGAAATCATGCCCAACAGCCATCGATATAGAAGTACATGGCTCAATCATCTTAAAAAGTGCTGAAACGAAGTTGGTCTAAAAAATACTAGGACTCCAACTCATCTCCTTTAATGCGTTATACTTTTTTTAACCTCACCCTATGGGTAGGAAGGTATATATCATTTGAGACAACCTAAAAGTGTAACACGTAAAAGGAGTCACTTAAGACTCTAGGTTTCTTGAAACCAAATTCGATTCATGACTTTTTAAGTCGGTTTGAGCCATGTTCGTCTGTCTGTCCAGCTGGTACGCACTATAACTTTCGAAAGACGTAACCAATTGTTTTAAAACATAGCATGGGTTAATACTTTCCCAATACCACTTACGGGACTGCGTATGTGCTACAGGGCCACACCCCTTCTGGTACCTTCCATTCAAATGTACTATTCCGCCCACTTTAGATATCGAATAATAATATCAATACATTCAACGCGATCGTTCCCAAATTCTGTATTGAGTAAAACTATAACAGGATAAAGTTTTGGAGAAAAAACTGGAAGTCTAGTCACTCCTCATCTGATACCTCCCTTACCCATCGGGTAGCGCCCACTTTAGAAATCGATTAATATTATTAATAGATCCAATGCGATCGTTCCCAAATTCTGTATTTAGTAAAGCTCAAGCGGGATAAATTTTTGGGTGAACAAATTGAAAGTCTAGCCACGCCTCTTCTGGTACCTCCCGTACAAATGTACCATACATATCTAAAAATTTCCAACATCATTTAATGTAATTCATACCTATAACTTTATTGTAATACTCAATCGATTGTAGATCTTTGCAATATTTCCATAAAAATGCTCCACATAAAACTGGTCCTCTATCTATCTACATCCACCATGCTGCGGCGGCACTTTAATTTTAGCTTTTAAAGTAGAACAACCTTGATGAAGTTTTAATTGAATTCAATTATATAGTATCTAGCAATCACAATGAGTATAATTTTAATTATTTGCCGCAGTTTAAACTTAACAGCGTCTGCGTAATCCCTTCGACAAGAAAAAAAACAGAAACAAAAACACTCCAAAAACGTTATTGAAAACGAATTAAATCGAATAACCGACGAATTAATAGATTAATAAACTAAAAACTACACATACACACACACACACGATAGCTGAAGCGTTCCAAATAAATATTGAAAATTAGACAGCAGAGAACCGAAATATAATTTAAAAAAACGCCGGCAATTGCTAAGAATCAACGACGACAAAAAGTCAACAACTTGAGATAAATCCACCACCGCGTCAAAAGAAATCAACGCAGCAACAACATAAAGAGTTTCTGTTTCAAACAGCAGTAAACACAAGCACACATACCCATAAACAACAACAACAATGAACAAAGCTTAAATAACAACAATATAGATTGAAACCTAAAGTAAGGTGGCGCCAACCATTATTTTCGGTTACGCCCACTGAAAAAGAAATCAAAACAACACGAAACAACACTACAGACGTCTGTCGTTGGACTCGAAACCGTCAGAAATCTACAAAAAAACATACACACACACACACACACAAAAGTTCAAGTCAGCGTCGGTGGCGACGGCAGTGGTAACCGCAATAACAACAATGCCAAAGTAAAACCAATCGAACATAGCCCCCTTTAGCCAAGATTGAGCGGAGAGTTAAGAGCACCAGCCAACAGATCAACTAAACACCCGAATCCCAAACGAACAAACGAACAGCAAACGCTTAACTCAAGATCACTTAATCACGTTTTTGTTGTTGTTGTTGCAGTTGTCGTTTCTTTCTCAATAACTTAAGCCAAGAGTTTGTTTGGGATTCAATTAAGATTTACGATGAAATCGTATTGTGAAATGTGATTTCATATCTAAAACTGAAAACAAAACAACAACAAAAACCAAAAAGAATTCAATTAAAACATATAATTATTCGCATATTTACCCTCCCCCGGGGGTATTGACATAAATAATAAAAATAATTTTCTAAATAGATCGTGGCTTAATGATCAGCGCCGCAGCGTGTGGACATATAAATCTCATTGCCGTTTATTAAATGTATTTTGATGTGTTAAATTAACAATTCATGATGTTTGTTGTTTAAATTTAGTTAAATTTCAAAATAGTTTTTTAAGATTATGCAGATATTGAATAACATAGTACAGCATATGATTTTGGGACTCAATTCTGAGAATTGCATGTGAAAGTAGCCCCAACAATAAAAACTTCTGCATCATTCGTTTTGTCAACTTGGCTGCATTAATAATTTAATGGCCATCACGTTTTCAGTCTTATAAAGGCAACACTAACTGTACTTTTTACAAAATAAGGTCATAAACTGAGCTCATGTCCTTAAACCTATGGGTTGTATGGTAAAAATAAAATTTTTGCATTTTTAAAAAATAAAAATCCACATTGAGAAAAAATATTCGTATGGCCATAAAATTATTAATGCAGCTAACTAGACAAATCTAATCATGCGGAAGTTTTTATTTTTGGGACCACTTTCACCTGCAATTCTCAGAATTGAGTCCCAAATCAATGAGCTGAAAAATGTTGTACTGTGTTAGTAACTATACAGTTTTGTATATAACATTTTAAGTGGCTCTCTTTACTTCTCAAAACTTTGTATAGCGGCTTTCTATTTTCTTTGAAGAGGGTGGACCAAAAGTTCGTTTACGTTTGAACGGGCAGCTGTATCGGGCAGCAACGTAAGGGTGGAGGGGAGATGTTACGAAATGCAAGAGCTGCTAATGGGAATTCAGTGACAATGTGTCATTCAGTAAAGGCAAAGGTACTATCGAGACAACGAATCTTCGAGTATGAAGAAAAGAATATTGTACTCATTAGGACGTAAGCAAGTGCCACGGAATCTTATCCCATTCGTCAAATCTCTTTACCAGAATACCATCTGATGTTTTAAGCAAGGCCAAGCCTAAAGTAGCAGAATAAAAGTGGAGAAAGGGGACAACAAGACGTTGTCCAACCTACCATTATATTTAACATAGTACTAGATACGATCATGAAGAGAATCCTTTACATTGGTAAATGAATAACTTAGGAATTTCAATTTTGTTAAAAAGACCTAGTCTATCGCGATGATATAAGCTTTTAGCACAATGTAAGACTTTTGGATTAAAGGAATACATACTGTAAAGGGATGAATGATCAGTAATAACTGGAGCTCCTTATGAGAACACACAATTCTCGGGCTGTTTAGATGCAGATAATGCGGTCGGTATATGAGCCCTCCGTTCAACTATATGGACTTGGTTATGTTATTTACAACAACATGTTGGATGAAGAATAGGTAACGAGGGCTACATATACTTTTAAGCCCTACAAGTAGCCTAGTCCGGATGGTATAATACCTATCATGCTGCAGATCCTGTGTATGAGATAACTCTGATTTTGATGGACATCTTTAGAGTTTGCAGCAGACGATGTTGTGTTTCAGAAAAATGGAGGGAGGTTAAAGAGGTTTTCATACCTAAGGCAGGTAATAACGTTCAAGCCTCCCCAAAGGACTATAGACCAATTAGCCTCTCAAACTTTCTGTTGAAAGTTTCTGAAAGATTGTACGTAGACAAGGACATATTTAAGCCCCCACACTCTGATCACCTCTCAACATGAGTACATCGCAGATCGTACAGCAGTTGAGTGTGCTCTTCATGATGTGGTTGGCTTTACGGAACGCCTTACTGGATATAGAAGGGACTTTCAATAATGTGACGTCATGCGCAATAAGGAACACATTAATTTGTTACGTCTGCTAGTGAATTGGATGGACTGTATGATGGGAAACCGTGTCGACTACTCAGAACTAGGTGGAAGCTGTGTGAAGAAGATATCTACTAGATGAACACCCCACGGGGGGTGTCATGCCCCATCTTACTTGGGTCTTTGTGCAAAATGTGGTAAATAAATTGTTTAATGAGAATGGTACGCAAATTGTGGCATATGCGGATGATTTGTTGGCCATCATGATAGGTGGGAAATTTCTATCAGCCATTTGTGGGACTTTATCAAAACAGTCCTTGTAAAGCTGCAACGATGGGCCAAGACCTGTGTTTGAGGGATTAATCCTCCGAAAACGGAACTGTTTTTCTTTACTCGTAAATATAAGGTGAAGGACTTCAGGCCACACGCGACTACATGGGGTGGAACTGAAGCTCTCAATGGAGGCCAAGTATCTAGGTGTTGCTCTTAATCAGAAGCTACCGAAACTCCACAGGTAAAAGTTGGGAACTCAGCCTGAAGGTCACAATGTGGCTGTATACCACGGTAGTCAGGCAAACTATTAAGAAGCCCTGCAGCTAAGTCTCTCTTTAAGGATACATAATGAATGCAGTGTTTTAAGGCTGAGGTACTTGTCATTCAGAAAGCCGCTGAGGCTACTAAGAGATGTGGAATTGATACTAGCAGATAGCCAGGCTGCAATAAAAGCGATCAATTCTACATTGTGTAAATCAAAGTTGATGATGAACCGTAAGACGAAGTTGGATGGACTAAACCCCCTAAATGTCAGCCTCTGTTGGTTCCCAGGAAATTGCGAGATTGCTGGTAATGAATCAGCAGACGTACTGGCCAGAAGTGTCTGTACTATGTCTGACCTGGTTGTACTATGTCTGACCTCTCTGGAAGAGAGAAAGCGTTTTTGGCTTAGTAAAGGATTAGGTGTGGAAAACAGCCAGCAGACGTTGGATCTCCAGAACCGACTGTATAACTGCTAGATCACTGTGGCCCGAATATAGCAGATTCCGATCAGCGTACATGATTGGCCTGTACAAGAGTGACCTGACTTTGGCCTATGGAATTCTTACAGTCCATTGCAATATCAGACACCTGACTTGCAAATGGGATAGATCTATTCCATATTACTGCCGTGTGTGTCAGAACGATGAGAAATCCGAGATGATGGAATATTTAGCCTCTCTCTCCCTCTCTCCAGTTCGAGCAGGAGATGTGATATATATATTTCATGTGGTACCTTCCATGGCTAACTGGGCCAAGATTACAATTGGGTTTCCCACGATTTTCTCTTCCTTAGCTATCCCTCCACCCTATCCTACTTTCTCCTCCCCTTCCTATTTCCTAGCCGTACAATATTCAGGGCAGTGTTGAACTCTGGACGAAATGATATTTACAACTTCCATCGCAGAACGATCCAAATGGTTTGCCGGTAGGGCCTACACTTAATTTCACTAGCCAACGGTAACACATTGGGCTAAGTAGCCGAAACCTAAGCATTTCCCCAGGGCCTTTTTTGCTGCTTAAAACATAGAAATGCTATCGGCCAAAGCAATGTAAATGGGTGTGACAAGGCTTCAACCCAGGTCACCCGCTTAATAGTCACACGAGCTCTCCCGATTAGATTAAACCCAAAAACAATTACTTCGACGATTGTAAATTAAATATCACTACTACTTCTGAAATTTATAAATCATTTCCCAATAAACATTATAAACTTGCTATAAACTTACTATAAGCTTACATTAGTAAACCTGATGTTTGGAAAATATTTATCGGAAACATTGTAACTTGTTAAGTTCCAATTATTGGATAAGCGAAAAGGGTCCCTTATTGTACAATTGTATTCATGTTTGGAAAATATTTGGAAATAAAATGATAATGCAATACATAATAAAGATGTTGGAAAGCTTGTAGTAAATTTATGTTTCCATTTATTTCCAAATTAGATATAAATTAATACATAAATTCACCACAAGCTTACCAACTTATTGATTATGCATTGCATTATTATGTTTATTTCCAAATATTATCCAAACATGAATACAATTGTACAATAAGGGACCCTTTTCGCTTATCCAATAATTGGAACTTAACAAGTTACAATGTTTGCGATAAAGATTTTCCAAACATCGTTTATATTCCAAAGTAAATACAAAAATTATTTCAATTGATATTTATTAAAATTTATTATATTAATTAACATTCATTAATTGAAAATTAAATAAAAATTTAAGTTAACATATTATTTTGTTATTTTATAAATATTTACATTACTAATTCATATATTAAAATTAAATGTTTTATATATTAATATTATATACATACATATAATTATTAAAATTTATTAAGTCGTATTTATTATTCCGTATCCGCGTTGTTTTTGTCTATTTTTGACAATCTGGGAAAATGATTTGGATTCCTGAGCGAAATGGCCTTCATCCAAGCCACGCTTTATTGTAGGATCTATTCAAAAGTTAAAAAATAATTTTGATATTATGTGTGTTGTAATTACTTACTTTTTTTGGTCGCTGTATCCAAAGCTACTTTTTTTCTGCTGTTCCCATTTTTCAACGAATTCGTCCTTTAGTATTTTACGCCAGCAGTTCTTCACAAATCGACCACCATTTTTTTAATTTAAATATTATTTCACCACATTATTCGGTACACTTTTTTATATTTATAAGGCATTTTACCTTTTACACGAAACACGTCAATTATTCAGAAGCAACAAACGATACTAAATGCAAAGACGAAACGAAATTTGTAAATAAAAAATACAAAAATAAAAAATATTTTCTGACTAGCCTGGGTCGCCTGCTTAGTAGAGCATACAAAAGCATTGTATTTTTAATTTTTTAAAAATGTGTTACAAACTCATTTGGAAAAAATTAACAAAAATCTTTGGAAAACATATATCTATTAGCCAGCTTACATAAATGTTTATTGGGCAATTGTATTTTTCTTTTTTTACAAATGTTTTACAAAGTGTTTGTAATTAATTTACTGATGGTTTGGAAAACGTAATTTTCGCAAACTAATTTTGAAAAATTAACTTAAATCTTTGGAAAACATTTATTTATAAGCCGGTTTACACCAATGTTTATTGGGTTATTTAATCGATTTTCATTCATACGTTAATCGAAACATGCACTGCCGAACGTATTCAGTGGTCATACGGTAGAGTAAAGGGTGACAATGTATATATATTAAATGAAACCGGGACAGATCACAAAGGGGAGTCGTCAGGTCGGGCTCACTTAGTGGGCAAACAAACACTAGACATACATATGCTTGTGCATACGTTCATCTATACACATATACGAGTACGTGTGTATGTAGCCTTAGGGCCGACTGACTGGCTGGCGACAGTTAAATAGACAAACGCGCTTGTTATTTGTGGCCATCAGTGCCGTTGGCTACGATCATCAACATCACCACATTGCTACAGCATCACAAACAACTTCAACGTCGTAATCCAGTCCGTTTGTTCAAACGTCCATCGATCTGTCTGTTTGTCTGGCTGTCCGTCCGTCCGTCCGTCACTCAAATGCTATTTTGGCGAGATGAAACTAACAAACACCGCACATATGTACATATGTAGTTGCTTCTCTAGGGTAGAGAGATACTCTAAAACACACTTGTTCGGCTTTGTACTAAGAAAGCTTGAACTTCTGCACCAGCTGACGCCGCATTGGGTCGACGGCGCCTGCTGCTGCTGCCTGGCCAATACGGCACCACAAACCACCAACGGCAGCTGTGGCGATATCAGCTAGTCGTAGCTAGATAGCTAGCTACATAGATAGATAGTTAGACAGAGCTTAGGTTTCAGCTTTAATTTAGAAACACAGATATTTTCGCCTCTGGATTCCTTTGTATTAACGGCTTCTTGATGTTAACGCTCTTTTGAGTTTAACTAAATTATTTGGTGTACTGTTGTTGTTGTGGTTGTTGTTGTTGCTGCTGCTGACGTTTGGTATTAGACGTTAATTTATATAGAATGTTTTGGACGGCGTCATTATACATGTATAGTTTTAAATAGTTCCACGCAAAAATATTCTACGAATATAACGCTCGGTCATATTTGCGGCAAATGCCGATGATATAAAAGTTAAGAAATTGCGAATAGAGGCAGGTGTTTGGCGGTTTGTAACGACAGCAAGAATGGTTGAGGAGTTACCGTTTGAGAGAAACTGAGACCACCACAGTCTTTCAACATCGACCCGTTGTAATTGGAAAAATCCTGACATGTAAGGCTGAAGTTATAATCGGTCAAAAGCCGTTAGATAGTAATGCAGCCTTCTCGCAACTTAAATTCAGATGACTTCACGTTAGTTATCTTCCTGAATGTAGAAGGGGCTTTCAAGGGGCTTTTTGTGTCATTATTAATGTGTCACGTCTGCTAGTGAATTAGGTGGACTGTATGCTGGGAAACCCTGTCGTCTACTCACAACTTGGTCGAAGCTGCATGAAGAAGATAGCTACTAGAGGAACACCACAGGGGGAGTTCTGTTCCCTCTTCTTTGGGTTCTTGTGCTAAACGGAGTACTTAAATCGTTTAATGAGGATAGTACGGACGATGTTAGGTGGGAAATTTCTACCTACCATGTGCGACCTTATTCAAGACCTGTGGTCTGGGAGTAAAACTTCAGAAAATGGAATTGGTTCTCTTCAAACGTTGACATAAGATAAAAGACTTCAGGTGTCGTCCTTGTTCAGAAGCTAAATTAGTCAAGGAATATCGAGGAAAGCTTAAACAGGGGGTCAATGCATGACGGAACTCTATAGACAAATGTTGGACACTCAGTCCGAAGACCAAAATGTGGCTGTATACTACGGTAATCCGGCCAATTATCACCTATGGATGTCTGGTTTGATGAGAGGGTCTAGATAAGAGTAATTTGTTAAAATGATCAGCAAGGTCTAAAGAATGGCTGAAATGGGGATTACTGGGACTAGAAGAAGCACACCTCATGCGGCTTTGGATGTGTTCCCGGGCCTTCCACCTCTGGACTTGTACGTCAAGACTATTGCAGCCCGAAAGGCTATTAGACTAAGGGATGCTGGCGATTTGCATCAATCCATACATGCAAAGATTCTCCGGCTTTTGGGCGATGGCGTTTCATATCATTGTGAAATGAAACACTTAACGGACGCCAAGTACCTAGGTGTCATCCTTGATCAGTAGCGTAATTGTTCAAGGAATTTGGATGAAATGTTAAAGAAGGACGTCTATGCCCTTTATATGTGCCGGCACTCTATAGATAACAGTTGGAAACTCATCCCGTAGTTTACAGTGTGGCTGTGACGACCAAGGTAGTCCGACCAATAATCACCTATGGTTGTCCAAATTGGTGGGAAGGTTAGACAAGAGTAATTTGTTAAATAAGATCGGCTGGATCCAATGGAAATTACTGGGGTTAGGAAGAGCACAACGCAAGCGGTTGAGGGAGTCTGACGATTGGTATCAATCCATACATGGTCATGTGAAGCTTCTCCAGCTTCTAAGCAATGACTTTTCTTTTCAACTCGCACAGTGGGGGAAAAAAGTCTTTTTGGACATTTGAAATTTTAGGCCTCGAATCTTGACCGATTTCCAACAAAATTGGAAACAAAATTGTACACAGAATGTAAGTATTTTTTATTCTGAATTCCTTACCTGTAATTTTTTTGCATTTGTACCAAAATAGTGCAGGCCTTCAATTGTTTTTCCCCACTGTGCCTCGTACTGATTTTTTAACGAAATATTTGGATTTCCGTGAAGTTTACGTGGAAATCCCGGAATGATTGGAATGGAATGATGGCGGGGTTCCTTATGGTGACTTCATTTCTGTGGACGGTTCAAAAATGGAAAAGGCTTCAGAAGCTGGTGTTTACAGCAAAGGCCTGCAGCTAAGCCTCTGTTTCTGGCTACATAATGAGTGCTGTGATTTTTAAGCTGAGATACTGGCCATTCAGAAAGTCGCGGAGGCTATAATGGTATGTGGAACTGTTACTAGCAGACGGATAACCCTCCGGGTGTGAAGCCAAGCTGCAATAAAAGCGATCAATTCTGCACTGTGTAAATAAAAGTTTGTGAGGAACTGTAAGGAAAAGTTGGATGAATGGCTCTGAATGACAGCCTCTGTTGGGTTCCAGGTCATTGCGAGATTCCTGGTAATGAATTAGTAGACCTATTGGCCAGAGGAGGCTGTTTTATGTCTGATCATGAGCTAAATCGGACTAGTGGTTCTCGAGTTATGTCAAACAAAAGAGCCTAATACGTGACAAATTCCCCTATATGATACTTACTAACTTCAAATCGATATTAATGATGCAGAAGTTCTTATTTTTGGCGCTACTTCCACGTGCATTTCTCAGAATTGAGTCCCAAATCAATGAGTTGAAAAATGTTGTACTGTGTAATTTAATGGCCAGACGAATTTTTTCCACAAGGTCGATTTTTATCACTTATTCTATGTTTTAACACGGTGACAAAATGAACGATGCAGGAGTTTTTATTTTTGGCGCTATGTCCACGTGCATTTCTTAGAATTGAGTCCCAAAATCATGTGTTGTACTGTGTAAGTGTCGCATGGTATTCGACAAAATCCCCAGTTTTTAATAGCGTGAACCACAAGTCAAACCCCCAAGAACTTAATATCGAATTTGTATTTGATGCCGCTTTCATTGCGATCATCGTCGTATGTTTGTTTTCCAACGATCTCTGAGCTGATGCTGCTGGCATCATGATGGTTATTGTAGCCGACGTTTGTTTTTCTAATACGGCGCCAAGTGGGCCAAATACTCTGTCAGTCGTCGTCGTCGTCACAGTTATTGTTGTTGTTGCTGTTGTATTTGTTTGATTCGTTTCGTTTCGCTTTGGTTTTCTTTCGTGTTTTCATTGTGGTTAGTAAAGTTAAGCTGCGCTTAAGTTAAGATTACGTTTACATTTGTCATCAAATGGTTGTTCGCTTGGTTAAAGGCCTGAGGTAACCCGACAGGAGGGAGTAGGGGAGTAGGCAAAACATTATAACAGCTGTGAATGTTGTATTCGAGCTGTAGAGCATGTATTTAGTACAAATTGTTTGTGACGGACGAGTGCACAAGAGTATCTCAAATCTATTGGATGTGTTTTTTTCGTCTTTTTTTATTTGATGGGTTATAATAAACAAATGATAAACACAAATCGCGCTTAGTATAGTATATTTATTATAACTCGTTTGACGACCTTGAGTCGTAAAAATCAATTTCAAAACTTTTCGTCGAATGCTTCATGTTTAATGCTGTGGCTGCTTGCTGGTGCCGCAATGCTGTGACTGCGCCGTTAAGCAAGTCAGTTGCTATACTTTAGTATCGGCTTAAATGCCGGTCAGCTTCTCTTTCTCTCTGCTACCACATCTATGTTGATTAGTTTTGCTGACTTATTTGTTTTATCGTATTTTTTTATTCGTTAGTTTGGCTGTCATATCTATCTGTCTTTTTGTCCACTTGGCGCTAAATTTTTAACTCTAAGATGTCAAGTCTGCAAGTGTGTGTGTGATTTTCTTGCTCTCTCCCTATCTCTGTGTCAATTGATGTTATGCTAAAAAATATTATCTAAATTCAAATTGACACAAAATGTTGGTAAGTATTAAATTTATTGATAGTTTGCAATAGAATTTTACACATATAAGAAGAAAACGAAATCTCGTTTTGAGATATAAAATATAATTATGAAATCTTAAGAATTATTGAGATTTGTTTGTCTTTTGAAGTAGTTGCTTAATTTTAGAGTACGAGTAGGACAGAGCAAATGACGATAATTAACTTGGCAGCGAAATTGTGTCAATAGTAGTGTTGATAAATGACAGGGAGACCCCTGCCGGTTTCATTGGTCCGTGGACATGAGTGTACTACAGAGAGAACCTCGGGATGTTCATGGCATATTGTGGATGCAGCACTGATGGGTAATCTAACATATTCGGGTCATTGCCTATGAGGTTGAGTAATTCCAGAACAACAACATGATTTTGGGATTCAATTCTGAGAACTGAACGTGAATGTAGCCCCAAAAAGAAGAAGTTCTGCATCATTCGTTTTGTCAAGTTACATGCCATAATAATTTAATACCGATTTGCCGCTCAATGCGAGCCTTCGACCTTATTCAACCTGGTCGGGCCTTATCAGTATCGATTTAGGACTGGTAATTTAATAACTGACTTCAACATAGTGATGGCCGAAAAATGTGGTATGTGACTGCAGCCTTCTCAGGTATATAGATGCAATCAGCTAAAAAGAGTCTAACGATGAATTGGGCCAACACTAAGTTATTAGTTTCAACGAACAAATAATCTACTCGTCTGGAACGCTGCGTAAATGTTGACAACTAGAATTTTGAAGTGATCGATGATTTCAATCACCTCGGATCTTAAATCCGATAAAACTAATAGCGTCAACCTTGAAATCCGTAGACGATTCAAGCGATTGAACGACGGAGGCCTCTCTCGCTACTATACCAGGAAGTGGCCAAACGCATTAAGGTACAGCGGTAGAGTTAGCTAGGTCAAGTTGTTTAATAGATGGCGCAGAAAAGGGCGACCAAAACTCGGATAATAATACCACATTAGTGAGATTCTAGCTGAACTTGCTGCGACGAATTAGAGAAGTAGGGCAGAGCACCTAATATTACGTTTCCTGTCAACAGGTTGTCTTATATCATACCTCACGATTTTCTTTTGAAACGAACCAAAAGTGAAACACATGGAAGGAGTCACTTTAGACTCTAGGTTTCTTTAAACCAGATTTTATTCATGACTTTTTAAGTTGTTTGATCCATGTCCCCCTGTCTGTCTGTCATGTTGGTACGCACGATAACTTTCGACAGACGTAACGTTTGGAGTAAAAACAACCCTTCTGGTACCTCCTACAATAATGTACCATCCCGCTCACTTTGGAAATCGAGTAATAATGTTAATAAACCATACGCCCAAATTCTGTACTTAGTAATGCTATAACAGGATAAAGTTGTGGTCTAGGTCCGTAGTTCTAGCCACGCCCCTTGGTTACCTCCCATACAAATGTACCATTTCGCCTACTTTGGAAATCGTGTAATAATATCAATATACCCAACGCGACCGTTCCCAAATTTGGTATTAAGTTACGCTAAAATAGGATAAAGTTTCGAATAGAAACTGGAATTCTAGCCACGCCCCTTCTGGTACCTCGCATAAAAATGTAACATTCCACTCACTTTAAAAATCTATTTATAATAACAATACATCCAATGCTATCGTGCCAAGTTCTGTATTTAGTAAAGCTACTACATGATAAATTTTGGTCTAGTTCCCGCCCCTTCTGGTACTTCTGGGAAATCAACTATCAATATACCCAAAGCTGTCTTGGCCTTGGTACCTCGCTAAAATTATCAATTTGGAAATGTTGATTTTTACTGAGGGTGATGGTATATGTTAGTCGGCACACCCGACAAAAACTTTCTTGCTTTTTTAAATTCATATGAAGTCAAAAGTCTTCGTTCATTACTTGTGTTATTCCAAGATACCGGTTGCAATGCTGGAAAAAGTGATCGATAAGTGGACCTTCCAATAAAATCACCAACGACATAGTTCGGATCAACATTTCAATGGTATTTTGTGGAAAAATAAATGCCAGAGATTATTCTTGCTAACCATAATAAAGTTTTCGAAATCTAGTTTTTTTAAGTGTTTTAGCTACAATTAAATACGAAAGCTCAAAATGAATCACCCTTTATATCAAACACATGATTTCTTTACCTTATGTGTTAGGTGATGGCAAATGTCTATCTTGCATCAGTCTTCGTCGATAAGCCAGCAACGATTCAAGGCTTTGAAGTCAACATTACTCGTGTTCACGAGATACCGGTTGGTCGATAGTTGTCCCTTTCGATTACATCTCTTACGGCATAGTCGGGATCAACATTACAATGAAACGAAACTAAATGCCAGAGATTGTTCTTGCGCATCATGGTAAAGTTACCGAAATCCAATTCTATTTTAAGTATTTTAGTTAAAATTAAAATTACAAGTTCTAAATGAATCAGCCTTCATATAAAATGTATCTTTTCTTTCGCCTTAGCATTGGACGATGGCAAATTTCCATCATTTCGATGTAGTTGGAATCTATATAGTCATGAAATTTTCTTTAATATGTGTATGTCAGAGATTGTTCTTGCAGATCATATTAAAGTTTTCGAAATTCAATTACTTTTGAAGTGTTTTAGTTAAAATTAAAAACAGAAGTTCTAAATGAATCACAATTAACATAAAACGCATCTTCCGTTTTCCTAATGTGTTGAGCAATGACAAATGTCTATCTAGTATCAGTACTCGTCTATAAGCCAGCTACGATTCAAGACTTTGAAGTCAACATTACTCGTATTATTCACGAGATACCAGTTGCAATGCTGGCAGGAGTAGTCGATAGTGGGACCTTTCGTATATATCACCTACTGTATAGTCGGAATCAACATTTAAATAAAATTTTGTTTAAAAAGTAAATGCCAGAGGTTGTTCTTGCAGATCATGTTAAAGTTTCCCAAATTCTCATCTATTTTATGTGTTTTAATAAAAATTAAAAATAAAACTTCTTAATGAATCATCATACGCATCTCTGCTTTCCCTAATGTCTTGAACGATGTATAATGTCTGTGTCGCATCTTATTACAAATTTTCATAATATAGCAAATTACTCTTCAAACTATATTATCTTAATCTCATTTACATTTTCCCACAAGTTGCCAATTTCACTTTGTTACCAAAACTATAATTTCATCAAAATATTATACTCCTTAGATTATGGCATTTTTGTGGTTCTCATCATTTCAACACCTATTTCTATGCAAATATGGGCCAAAAACTAACATGTCTCACATTACGGTTGCATGATACAATAAAGACAGAGAGAGAGAGAGTGTAATATCTTACAATTTTTATGACACTTTCTGAGATTTTGTTAATAAAACTGGTAGTTTATTGAGTTGTCCGTCTCGAAACTCAAGATGGCACAATGTGCACAAATTTATGATAGTTTCTAACATAAAAATTATGTGTTATAAATGTAAATGTCTTGTTATTTGTTTGGAAATATGTATTAGTTTCTATCTGTTTTTGTTTTTCTTGCTATACTAGTTTTATTTATTTATTGTCTACATGCGACATGTGAATACTTGTGATTTGCCACAAATTCCTTTGAGTTAAGTTGGAGCAAGCAATTCATATAGTATTGCGCTAACAATTGCAAATGGTACTTACATAGAGACAGCATTGCGTGTAGGGATGGATCTCTAGTAAATTATCATTGTTTATGGATCCATAAAGTTTTAGTTTTGGGAATGGTCAGTTTATTGTTTGCTTTGCTTGTGATGATGAAAAGAAATGAAATGCCAAGAAGCAGAAAAACACACATACGAACTCTTACAGCGGCAGTTGTAGCAGAATCGTAGCTTAGGGAATAGGGCACAGTGGTAAGGATGTTATGCAGCGATGGAAAAAAATATGCAGTAGAGAGCGGTCTTAATGATACAGTGCAACAGGCAATCTGTGGGGGGTGAGAGAGATTCCAAGTCAGGGTGACGGTACTAGGTCAGTATAGCAAAAACCCCCAAAGGAGTTGGCGTCCTAAGGTCAAAGTTTTATATGAAGATTTATATGTTTTTGCCAAGTTGTTTAGCTATAACTCATTGCTGGTATCTCGTATATCAGAATTGTAGAGAACGCCAAATCCTTTGGGGGTTTTACTGTACTGATCCAGGACATTTTGACTGACAGAAAATTTCTAACCATCCAGAATGGCTGCACTATGTTATTATACAATAAATCCACAATATTGGAACAAAGTGCGTATGATTAATTTAAAATTCGCATAAAATTAATATAACTCATACGTTGTACATACATATGTAGCGGGTGTCATAAGCAAACTCGCTACTTACTAAGTACAGTATAGCACAATTTGATATTTAACATGGTTATATTAAAAGAACTTACATATTTAAGCCTTGACTACAATCCTTCTGAAAAATTATATGAGAAATCGTAAATGGTGCATCAGTTTCAGTCATGTAAAATTCCTTCAAAGATACGACAATTTAATCACAAGTTTCCAATAATTGCCAATAAAAACACAATTTCTCTCCACTGTGCACCAATGTCCTTTAGTCCTGTCATCACATTCATATGTATGTTGCCATCGAATTTACCACTTAGCTATTTGACATGTTGACAGTGTTGTGTATTTGCTTTTATACTTCGTTGCTCATTTGTTGCTAAGACCAAACTTTATCCTTTGATCACAGTAATTTCATATTTTGACAATATTTTGTTGTTACTTTTTTCGATTATTTTTAATTTAATATGTAATGTAGTAGCAACTGAACTACTACTCTCGCAAAAGGATTTGTCTATAACAGACGTCAAGAATGTTTCATAAAATGGCGCCTAACTTTGCACATTTGTAATGAAAGCAGCATGAGTGCATTCATACTCGTATCCTTTTGAAACACACACACGCACACACACACATCGTATCCTTGGGAAACACTCACTCACTCGCTCACTAACTTACTCCCAGTACAGCAAAAAAGAAGCAATAAATGCGTATTAGGTTGATTCTTATTTGGCAAAAAAAAAATGTTTTTGGAATTTTTCATGGGCCAACTTAAAATTTTATTAAGACGTACATAAAAACTCTATGTGAATTTTTTTAATTTTTTTCTTAAAGTTTTAGGGGTCGCTACCGGGGTTCGAAATTCAAAATTTTACCGTCATCCTGAGGGATAAGCCGAATAACTCGAGTAAACTTTAACTGATCCTTATGAAAATTTTTCAGTATTCATATTTTCCATAACGAAGTAATGGAATTGTAAATGGGCAGAATTGCCCCACCCCTTCTGGTACCTCCCATACAAAATTACCTATTTTTTGATAATTCATATTTCTCCCATAACTTTCAAACGGACAGCTGGATGGCATTTAAACTAGGTCAGTTTAATGACCTTGTAATAACAGATAAACCACCAGAAAATCAAAACCTTTGTCACACCCCTTCTGGTACCTCCCATACAAATGACCGAATTAACCCCCATATTTTTACCTACATATCTTTTTAGTAAAAATACTGAATTCGATAAAATTTTGTGTGAGATGAACACATGCAAAAATTTGACTCGTGAGTGAATATGGACTATATCGGCCAACCCCTTCTGGTACCTCCCATACAAAATTACCTATTTTTAGACAAATTATTTTTTACCAATAATTTCCAAACGGACAGCTGGATGGCATTTAAACTTGGTCAGTTTAATGACCTTGTAATAACAGATAAACCACCAGAAAATCAAAACCTTTGTCACACCCCTTCTGGTACCTCCCATACAAATGACCGAATTAACCCCCATATTTTTACCTACATATCTTTTTAGTAAAAATACTGAATTCGATAAAATTTTGTGTGAGATGAACACATGCAAAAATTTGACTCGTGAGTGAATATGGACTATATCGACCAACCCCTTCTGGTACCTCCCATACAAAATTACCTATTTTTAGACAAATTATTTTTTACCAATAATTTCCAAACAGACAGCTGGATGGCATTTAAACTTGGTCAATTTAATGACCTTGTAATAACAGATAAACTCCCAGAAAATCAAAAGCTTTGTCACACCCATTCTGGTACCTCCCATACAAATGACCGAATTCACCCTGATAGTTTTACATAGATATGCTACTTATTTTTGATTTTTTTCATAGGTTAACTTAAAATGTTATTAAGAAGTACAAAAGAACTCGCTTCAGTGCCCTGAAATCCATGCGCAGTTTTAAACGTAGAAGTCATATAATATGACTTATGCATGGTATTTCGGGACTTCCCCGAAATATCAAACAGCAACCATACCATTACAAAAAAAAACATAAAGAATTCTGCGGATGCTATTTGTTTTGCCGAAAATCAGCTTAAAGAGTTTCAGCCACAAGATGACTACAAAGAGCTACTTAAGCTGACAATAATATTCTGCGGAGGTGTTCCAAAAACACCAATATTCTTCAGAGCACCAGCAAGTCTTCACAGTGCAAGATGGATGGCTAAGGCAATATATTCCATAAAAATATATTTATTCAGAGAGCAGTTCAAGCTAAAGGAAAGCGAATTATGTGAAATACAGGATGTTTGCATTTTTTTAATTAATATTTACCTTAAATATTGGTTTGAATCCACTTCTGGACCTCCTGCTTCAAGAAATGACCTCTAGTTATTAAAAGACTTGAAGTCTTATGCAACAATTAATAAAGAGATAGCGGCAATAGCCTTAAAAAAAATTCTAGGTCATCTCTGGTATTTGTCGGAAGAGCTAGATGGATTTGCTTTTTTTATGACAAAGTTTCTCATGAAATTAAGAAGAAGATGGTAAATGCTTTAAACATAGAAGGAGTAGATAATCCAGAAAAACGAGTTACAGTAGATGAAAACCTACTACATTCTAAAAGTCTTGAGCATGTTGTATCCAACAATACTCTTAAATTTTTCAGCAGAACGGGTATTATATCGGGTTTCCTAAAAAAAAATGTTGAAGATTGTTGCAGACCTTAATTTAAGTAAAGAATTAGTTCGGTCTATGAGGGTTTTTAACGATATTGCTGAACGCGAAGTGGCCTTGATGCAGGAATACAATAAATTGCATACACATAATGAAGAACAGAAGCAGTTTCTATCATTATTGGTGAAAGAATTTAGAAAAAAATATTCAGATCCAAAAAAATCTACCATGTGTAAATAATAATATATTTTACAATATTTTAAAATTTAAAGAAAATTGTAAGCAGTAAATGCAGTTGTTTATAATTATATTTTTTAATGTTAAGTTTTTCATGCAATGAATTGATGTTTAATATTAATATATTAAATTTTTATTTTAATATTTTTTTTAACTGTTTAATTTTTATTTTTGAAATGTATCTTTTTAAATAATAACGCAACAAAAACTGATGAACAAATTTGAAATAAATCATTTTTTATTAACTGTACTGTAAAAATTCCTAAGTTGGACTGCAAATTAGTGGAATGGGGCAAGACAATAGCGTTCCATTATCTACGTTGAATATCATATAACATTCATTAAACTAGATTTATATTTAAGATAAGCATTAGTAAAATTACAATAAGGGTATATCTTTACCAAAATATAAATGAATTCAGCATACTTACAAAAAAATGTATGTAAAAATATGGGGGTAAATTCGGTCATTTGTATGGGAGGTACCAGAAGGGGTGTCACAAAGGCTTTGATTTTTTGGGGGTTTTATCTATTATTACAAGGTAATTAAACTGACCAATTTTAAATGCCATCCAGCTGTCCGTTTGGAAATTATTGGTAAAAAATAATTTGTCTAAAAATAGGTAATTTTGTATGGGAGGTACCAGAAGGGGTTGGCCGATATAGTCCATATTCACTCACGAGTCAAATTTTTGCATGTGTTCATCTCATACAAAATTTTATTGAATTCAGTATTTTTACTAAAAAGATATGTAGGTAAAAATATGGGGGTTAATTCGGTCATTTGTATGGGAGGTACCAGAAGGGGTGTGAAAAAGCTTTTGATTTTCTGGGAGTTTATCTGTTATTACAAGGTCATTAAATTGACCAAGTTTAAATGCCATCCAGCTGTCTGTTTGGAAATTATTGGTAAAAAATAATTTGTCTAAAAATAGGTAATTTTGTATGGGAGGTACCAGAAGGGGTTGGCCGATATAGTCCATATTCACTCACGAGTCAAATTTTTGCATGTGTTCATCTCATACAAAATTTTATTGAATTCAGTATTTTTACTAAAAAGATATGTAGGTAAAAATATGGGGGTTAATTCGGTCATTTGTATGGGAGGTACCAGAAGGGGTGTGACAAAGCTTTTGATTTTCTGGGAGTTTATCTGTTATTACAAGGTCATTAAACTGACCAAGTTTAAATGCCATCCAGCTGTCGGTTTGAAAGTTATGGGAGAAATATTAATTATCAAAAAATAGGTAATTTTGTATGGGAGGTACCAGAAGGGGTGGGGCAATTCTGCCCATTTACAATTCCATTACTTCGTTATGGAAAATATTAATACTGAAAAATTTTCATAAGAATCAGTTAAGGTTTACTCCAGTTATTCGGTTTATCCCTCAGGATGACGGTAAAATTTTGAATTTCGAACCCCGGTAGCGACCCCTAAACCTTTAAGAAAAAAATTAAAAAAATTCACATAGAGTTTTTTTGTACGTCTTAATAAAATTTTAAGTTGGCCCATGAAAAATTCCAAAAACATTTTTTAAGACTCACCCTAATGCGTATCCTTTTGCATAGATGATATGTGGCATAAAGTTTTGTATTAAATAAATTAAGATGAATATGAATAAATTTTGTTGTTACACCAAAGAACTGCAATAAATATATGATGGCGATGGCGATGGCAATGCCGATGATGATTATGATGTTTAAGATAACAATAACGAGCATAAAGTTAGCTTTGATTTTTTAATGGCATTTGCCTCGCTCGAGTCCTTTTAGTATTCCAGTCCTTTTTTCCCCTGATAGCTCCGCTTCAATTCTATTGCTGTTGGCTATAAACTTTTCTGGACTACTTATAACAGGTCAATAACTTTGACCATTGCGAAATAAACTGACCATTACGTTCAATTTTTTTGGCTCACAAATGATTGTAACAAAAGCTAAGCTAAGAGATATGACAGAGAAATGGAAGGAAGGATAGAGAGAGAGATACAAAGAGAGGGGGAGAGGTTGACTGTGTAACACTTTACTTAACCCTTAAAGACATTACTATAATTTATTTGTTTTTTAAT
Organism: Muscina levida; assembly: GCA_964034835.1. Classification (NCBI taxonomy): domain Eukaryota; kingdom Metazoa; phylum Arthropoda; class Insecta; order Diptera; family Muscidae; genus Muscina; species Muscina levida. Next base: position 26,198,122 of record OZ035884.1, on the reverse strand, counting down.
TTATAATATCATTGTATTTTAACTTAACGAACGTATGTCTATGAAGTTTAAAGCTTAAAGCAACTTGTTGGGCTTTCTCGACCTAATGATAGCACTGCATCCTTTGTATGGGAAATACCCGAAGAGGTGTGGCAAATGTTTCGGTTTTTCGAGATTCTGTCAAATATTTCAAGATAATTGAAAAGACCACATTTCAATATTCGCTTTATTCGCGAGATACCGTTGGTAATGCTAGAAAGAGTGGCCAATACATGGACCTTCCGAGCACATCACCTATGGCGTAGGATAAATATTTAAATGCAATTTCATTTAAAAGATAAATGCCAGAGATTGTACTTGCGTATCATAATTATGTTTCCGAAATCCAATTCTATTTTAAGTGTTTTAATTCAAATTAAAAATACAAGTTCTAAGTGAATCAGCCTTCATATAAAATGTATTTTTTCTTTCGCCTTAGTATTGAACGATCGCAAATTTCCATCCCTCATCTATCATTGTCGATAAGCCGACTACACATCAAGACTTTAAAGGCAACACATTACCCGTGTTATTCACGAGATACCGGTTGCAATGCTGGAAGGAGTGATCGATAATTGGATCTGCCGTAGACATCACCGACATTGTAGTTGGGATCAACATATAAAAAAAAGTTCTTTAGAAATTATATGTCAGAGATTGCTCTCTCAAACCATGGTATAGCTTCCGAAATCCAATTCTATTTTAAGTGTTTAAGTTACAATTAAATACCAAAGCTCAAAGTGAATCACACTTCGTATCAAACGCATCATCTCTTTACATATTTGATGAGCGATGGCAAATGTCTATTTCGTATCAGTCTTCACCGTAAAGCCTGCTACGATTCAGGACTTGGAAGCCATCATTACTCGTGTCATTCACGAGATACCGTTTAAAAGTTATGTACGGAGGCACCTGAAGAGTTTGATCGAAATAGTCCAAATTCATTCCTGAGTTAGATTTTTATAACCGAAAAATTTGGCTGAATTCAGTGTATTTACAAAAAGTAAGTCGGTCATTTGTATTAAAGGCACCCCAGGGGTTTAAATCATTAATAACTCAGAAAGAAAAAAAGTGGACTTTAGACCGAGGATACCGATATACCAATATGTTTGTAAATGTAAAGGTTTAAATGGAAGGGTTGTGACAAATGTTTCAAATATACTAAATTCAAATATCCAGTAGTATTCAGTAAGGAAATTATGGGAGACATAATATTTTTTCCAAAATTTGGTCATTTTGAATGGTAACTATAAGAAAGGGTTAAGCTATTCTGCCCCATTTACAACCACATTACTATATTTTGGAAAATATTTATATTGGTAAATTTTCATAGGGATAAATGCAGGTTTACAAGAGATATCCTGCCCACCAGTCAGACGGTCGGGCATGGCTCAAACGACTTAAAAAGTAATTTCTTAAACCCAAAAGGGGGAGTTTGTATTGGACATGGGAGTACTTTTTTGTCCGATGTTGCTTATCTTAAAACTTTAACTCCGTCTAGAGGATGGAAGCTTGTACAACAAATTTCTGCTCGACAGCTCTTAAATTAAGGCTGTAATCGTTGGGGGAGACAGATTGGCACCCCAAAATGGGGGAGTGGTTATGGGAGGTGGAAGTAAATTTTGACTGATCTTGTTCATCTTAGAACTTAACCTCTGCTTAAATAATAAAAACTACCATACCAAATTAAAGCTCGATATTTTAAGAGTATTAATTGGTTGGACAAATAGTCGGACACACCCCAAAAAGGGGGAGTTTGTATTGGACATGGGAGTAGTTTTTGCCTAAACTTACTGATCTTAAAACTTAACCTCCGCATAGAATATAGAAGCTTGCATGCCAAATTTCTGCTCCACAGCTCTTAAATTAAGACTGTAATCGTTGGGGGAGATAGATTGCTACCCAAAGAGGTTGAGTTTGTATTGGACATGGGAGTAGTTTTTGTTCGATCTTGCTCATCTTAAAACTTAACATCTGATTAAAGACTATAAACTTCCATACCAAATTTCAGCTCGATATTTTTTAGAGTAGAGCAGTAATTGGTGGGACAGATATATGGACACAACCCGAAAAGGGGGAGTTTGTATTGGACATGGGAGTATTATTTGTCCTATCTAACTCATTTTAATACTTAACCCCCGCTTTGAGGAAAGAAGCTGGAATACTATAGCTTCTAACCTACGGCTGTAATCGCGGAAGCCGATAGACTCATAGTCCCGAAAAGGATCAATTTGTATGGGAAGTGGGAGGTTTTTGACCTATCTTTCTCATGTTAGAACTCGACCTCCACTTAGATGACAGAATCTTGCATATAAAATTGCATAGCTTTCATAGCTCGATAGCTTTTAAATTGTGGCTGTAGCAGACGCAGGGACAGACCTCCAAAAAGGGGCAATGGGAGGTGGGAGTAGTTTGTGCCCGATTTTGCTCATCTTAAAACATAATCTCCTCTTAGAGCATAGAAGCTTACCAAATTTCAGCTCGATAGCTTCTTCACTATGGTTGTAATCGAGGAAACTGGAGGACTGACATCCCCAAAAAGATAGAGTTTATATGGGAAGTGAAAGTAGTTTTTGATCGATCTTGCTCATATTTAAACGTAACCTCCGCTTAGAGGATAGAAGCTTGTATAGCAAATTCTAAACTGTGACTTTAATAGCAGTGTAAGACCTCAAATAAGTACAATTTGTTTGGGAAGTGGGAGTAGTTTTTATCCGATCGTGCTCATCTTAGAACATAATCTCCTTTTAGCATATGAGCTTGCGTACCAAATTTTATGTCGATAGCTCTAAAACTGTGATTGTAACAGACGCAGGAACAGACCCCCAAAAAGGGGAAGTTTTTATAGGAAATGAGAGTAGTATTTGCCCGGGCGGACTCATGTTAAAATTTAACCTCCGTTTAGCGGTAGGAGGCTTGCATACTAATCTTAAGTCAATTACTCTTAAACTGTGACTTTAATCGCAGTGTCAGACCCCAAAAATAAGGGCAATTTTTATGGGAAGTGGGAGTGGTTTTTGTCCGATCGGGCTCAACATAATCTCCTTTTAGGGCATATGAGCTTGCGTACCAAATTTCATGTCGATAGCTCTTAAAATGTGACTGTAAAGGGCGTTGGGGTAGGCCCCCAAAAAGGGGTAATTTGTACGGGAGGTGCGAGTAGTTTTTGACCAATCTTGCTCATCTTAGAACATAATATCGTTTTAGAGGATAGAAGCTTGCGTACCAAATTTCATGTCGATAGCTCTTAAACTGTGACTGTAACATATGGAGGGATTTGTATGCGAGGTGGGAACAGTTTTTGGTCGATCGGGCTCATCTTAGAACTTGATCTCCGCTGTGAGGATATAAGACTGAATTCCAAATTTCATATTTTTCGATATCTCCTAAACAACGGCTGTAATCCCGGGTACAGAAAGATAGGCTTTCAGAATTTAATGCTGATCATTTATATAATGGGAAAATGAAAAGTCCCCAACCTACCATAGTAAAACAATTTTTTTGGCAAAATTGGTTTTTTTATATTCAACATAATTTTCTTCTAGGGTGATACATTGATTATAGCGACCCTTTTGATGCGACCCTGTTTGCATGTACCCTATGTAGAGGCCCTACAGACAACAACACACAGTGAACATTTTCCATTTATTTGACCGATATAATTCTATATTCAAAAGGGGCGTGACACCGCCCATTTCCCTGGAAGACGTTATTTCCGTTGTACCTCTAACATATGTAGAAAATCTCATCTTCATGACCGCAAAGGCTTGTGAGATATGACCGATTAAAATTTCAGTTTCTGTGGGCGGTGCCACGCCCCTTTGTCTAATTATTTTTTGATTAATTCTCTATGATAGAGGCCCTACGGGCAGTACCCACTGTGAAATTTCCAATGCAGTCGTTGCATTTGTTTGGCCGATGTAATGATTTTTTAAAAAAGGGTGTGGCACCGCCTACTTTCCACAAAAATTTAATCCCCCTTATTATGAATGTCGTAGTCGATTTTCGACAACATTCGTTTTTTTTTTATTTGAATAAAATTAGGAATAATTAACAGAAATGTTTAGTGTCGTGAATTGTTTATCGTCTGAAGAAGAAGAACATGATAGAAGCAAGGACAAGTCGTATTTCAGTCTTACAAATGATGTCAGCGATACCATATTTGAAAAACGACAAAGAATCGACGTGACTACGACATACATAATAAGGGAGAATATCTCTTGTACGATAAATATATGTCACAAATCTCTTCTTGGTACCTACAATGGCTTATGAGATACAGACATCTCAGGTTTCGAGTTGTATGGGGCGATGCCACGCCCTTTTTAATCCCTTGCAGTCCGAATTTCCAAAAATCTTTTCTTAGTGCGTGCCTACGCTGTAAAAGGAACCTACATTCCAAATACCACGGTTCTAGCTTTAGCCGCTTGGGCTGAGGAATGATTAGTCAGTCACCAAAGCTTTTTAGATATATATTTATTGTCATACCTACCATGCCTCCTTATGGGCGTTACAAATTAAAGAACAAAATTAATATACCCTTCACTCTATTCGTTAGCATGGTGATTGGTATACTTATGTACCCAACTGATTTTTTTGAAATATTGGCTGCATATAGATGTATAGCTGGAAGATACAACAGACTTCAACAATTTTAGGGGTCTATTACACCATTTTTCTTGAAATTGAGTATTCTATGGAAAAATAAGCGGGGTTGGATCAAGGAGTGTGGCCCAATACATACCAATCCATTTATAAACAAGCAATGTGTAGTGAAATTGGGTGTCGGTCATATATTTGACTCCTCTAGGGACACGTTTGGGGCAATTAGTGCAGTGTAAGCAAAAATTATAAAAATTTGATTTTTGTATAGGGCTTGAAAATGGGGTATAGGTATGTTTAATGAAAATTTTAGAAAGGAAAACTCTTTGAGGATCGGTCATACATTTTACACATCTGCGGTCGACTTCGGGACAGGAGCTTGATGTGGATTTTTCCCCTTCCCTATCAACATTGACCACGTTGCGCTGTCATTTAAAAGCCAAACCCATATCCCTAAAAATTTGGCTCAGGCATTTGTTTTCCCAACCACACAAAATTAAGGGGGTGTGGTTCGTATAGAATTAGAAAACTCATGCACTATAGAAAATATATCGATATCGCTAAAAAGTATGCAATAATTTCCGGTAATAATGCAAACAACATAAACAAATATTTGTAATATTGGTGCAAATATATCTTATCATACGTAACTTTTTTGTTTTTAAATAAAACTTTATACTTTCAAAGCAAAACATTCTAGGTTTTAAAAGGGCTTTAATCCTATGAAATTTTTTTTATCAAAAACTGCTTTAAATGAGGCGATCATTACAAAATGATGTTGTGCGTCTGCGACATCTATAGGGCAAATGTTGTACTCATCGGGACCTATACTTCGATGTCTTGAATGTTACGATTAATCCACAAACAAAAAGCAGCAATAAAAAAACGATTTTGGCAGTTTTTTCTGGGATGGGGGAGAAAAAAAATATTTTATTTTTAAGTTGTCTCGAAGTTATTTTTAATATTTGCCTTCGACTTTGGACATTTTTTTTCGTGACCCGGACTAGTGCACATGCATTTAAGAGCCGTATGTGGGACCAGCCTAATAATGGACCACATTACATAAGCAGAAGTGGTCAGCCCATAGCACTCATATTGTTGAAAATGTATTATTTGAAAGAATATAGATCCCTTCGTATGAAATTTTTCATTTGAGATCATCGACTCGAGGGGTGTGGCCCTGCCCTTACAACACTATAAACTAAAATGCAATATCTGGCTTTATATGAAAGCGAGACTTTTGAAACTTTGTGTGAATTAATATTCCACTAATGTGTCCCCGCAGGGCATCTCCTCCAGGAGGCTTTTAGGGAGTATCGCACCCACGGATCCGAGAGAACTCTCAGTGGACCTATTTCTGGTCCTGCAAGGCAAAAAGAAGGTAGTAAAGATGTATCTCTTTACGAGCTCTGACCAAGGAGTCTAAAGATGGTGTTACGAGAGGTCATGTGTGCCCAAGGCGGTTTGCCCTAGTAAAATTTCATTAGTCATGAAATTGTACTACGTATGTATAAGATTTTTTTTTATATTTCCCTATAAGCACGTGTCTAAATATTATAATCATACACATATACATCTCATCGTCTACCCCATACCCCAATCAATGGGTTAATTTGGCACTGATAACTTTTCTTAAAGTGGAAACAATCATGACATCCTCATCTTCAAAAACTAATGCAACAAACGAAGGCAAAGAAATTACCAAAATTTCACTTGCCGTAAACATCCTGCAGCAGCAGCAGCAGCAACATCAAACAATTGTGTGCATTGAAATGAAAAACGAACTCTAAAACTTTTGATTATAGGACTAATTAAATGAATTAAACTAAAAAAACTTTTCCATGGAAAAAAAAACTTCTGCCAGCTTTAAATGAAAACAAAACAGAGAACAGCAACTGCAACTGCTTAATTAAAATGTTGTGCCCCCCAAAAATTGTTTAAACAAGCCATAAAGAAAGCAATTAAAAGCAGGACCCCAACACAGTGACACAACTGTAGAGTACAAGAAATTAATTTAACCCAACAATTGATTTTTAAATTGTCATTTTGTTTTGGGCTACAAGATGGCCCATCACTATGCACTATGGCAGATTATGGGCCGGATATTTGTTTGATGGCACAAGGCCAGGTCAAATAGTGTTGTTGCTCAAAAATATGGCAAAATGTGTTGCCAAAATGTGAAACGTAACCGAGAAAAGAGAATCGAAATAAAACAGGCAGCAGAAATAAAATACAAACTAAAGCAACAGCAAAGCATTACAATGCAATGCAATGTATGAAAAAAACATTATTAGCAACAAGCCAGAGAACATATTAAAAAACAAAACCTACAGCGAAATGTCCTTTTATAACTTATAGAACATTTGAATGCATGGCTAACATATAGTCAAGTGTGTGTATGTGCTCCCTATATATATATATATCTTTTAAGACGACTTTTTTCGAAAGGCCATAAATATTATTTAGTAATAGATTTTACAGTTTTTGTTCGACAATCACCAAGAATTGTAGTCGTTGTGTTTTGCCTTTGTATTGTTGTTGTTGTGGACTTTTTAATGTGAAATGTTCAAATAGCAATTGCCATTTTTATTTACAAGCGTGTGTGTATGTGTATGCAAGTACATATGTACATATGTGTAGTATTTCCGGTCTACAGAATTTTCTTGGGTACCTAACTCTAATGCAGTGGTAAAGCCGGGTCGGGTTTTTCTTTTAGTTTTCTTAGTATTAAACTTTAAGTATTCTATGGATATGGACAAGAAGTTTAACATTGACTTGAACTTACCTGACAGGAACATTTAAAGCATTTGGAATTTTTAATGGAAACATGAATCTCTTCGCCTTCATTGGAACATGATTGCAAATCACCTGAAAGTAGAAACAAAGAAATATTATCAATAAATGAAAAATTAAAAAAAAGGCAATTGAATTAGATACTGTTAACAATCGTACTGGTTGTTTTTACTTCACAACATTTGCACTAAACTTTGTACCGCTAAAAAGGGGAGTTTGTATGAGGGGTGATGAGAAGTAGGACCAGCAGAGGCATAATGGTATAACAAATTAGCAGTATAGTGTCGAGTCAATAGGCATGTCTAGTAAAAGCTTCTCAAACAGTGATGTTCGCATTCGTCGATAAACAAGTAGGTGCCGTTAGTTGTTAGTCTAAAAATAGAATGTGTGTATTCACAACAACACAAGCAGCTATCCCATACTAGAGTATCCAATCGATTAATCGTTGTTCGATTAATCGAAGAATTTTTTTCGAATAATTTTTCGATTAAGAAAAAAACGTAAATTTCGATTAACGAATAATCGATCAATTTAAACCGATTAATCGATTTAAATTATTTTTAAATAAATTCTTCTTTCTTTATACAAACGTAACATAAATGTAACAGATGATGATATTGCGTTGGATGAAGAAGAGGAAATAATTGATATGAATAATCTTTTACTGGAATTGAACGATACTATAAAAAGTATTCAAAATTTAAAAAAATCGAATGTAAACTGTAATATAATTGATGATTTTCTGTATCTAGATAAAACAAAAACCAGTAAGAAAGTTTCAGTCGGGCAACCCGATTTACATAAACCATCACCCTCAGTAAAACAAAATATTTTCTATTATATTGATATTATTACTCGATTTCTAAAGTGGGCGGAGTGGTACATTTGTATGGGAGGTACCAGAAGGGGAGTGTCTAGACTTCCAGATTTTTTCTCCAAAACTTTATCCTGTTACAGCTTTACTAAATACATAATTTGGGCACGATCGCTTTGGGTGTATTGATATTATTACTCCATCTCTCAAGTGGGCGGAAAGGTACATTTCTATGGGAGGTACCATAAGGGGCGTCGCTTAACTTCAAATTTTTTCTCCAAAACTTTATCCTGTTACAACTTAACAAAATACAGAATTGGGCACGATCGTTTCGAGTGTATTGATATTCTTACTCCATCTCTAAAGTGGGCGGAGTTGTACATTTGTATAGGAGGTACCAGAAGGGGCGTATCTACACTTTCAGATTTTTTTCTCCAAGACTTTATCCTGTTATAGTTTTACTAAATACAGAATTTGGGCACGATCGTGTCGAGTGTATTGATATTATTACTCCATCTCTAAAATCGGCGGAGTTGTAAATTTGTATGGGAGGTGCCAGAAGGGGCGTGACTACACTTCCAGCTTCTGTCTCCAACATTTTATCCTGCTTGAACTTTACTAAATAAGGAATTTGGGCACGATCACGTTAGGTCTATTAATAATATTAATCGATTTCTAAAGTGGGCGGTACCAGATGTGTATGGGAGGTACCAGATAGGGCGTGGCTAGACTTCCAGTCGTTTTTCTCAAAAACTGTATCCTGCTATAGCTTTACTAAATAAAGAATTAGGGTACGATCCCGTTGGATTAATTGATATCATAACTCCATCTCTGAAGTGGGCGGAAAGGTAATTTTGTATGGGAGGTACCAGAAGGGGTGTGGCTAGACTTCAAATTTTTTTTCCAAAACTTTATCCTGTTATAGATTTATTAAGTACAGAATTTGGGTAGGATCCCGTACGGTGTGTTTATGTATTTGTATGGGAGGTACCAGAAGGGGCTGGGCCATGTAGCCCATTTGCAATACATTAAGTAGTTTTGGGGAAATATTTACTTGTGCAAAATTTTAAAATATTTGGTTGCGTCTTTCGAAAGTTATAGTGCGTACCAGCTGGACAGTCAGACAGACAGACGGACATGGCTCAAACGATTTAAAAAGTCATGAATCGAATTTGGTTCAAAGAAACCTAGGGTTTTAAGTGACTCCTTCTATGTGTTACACTTTTGGGTCGTATCAAATGAGATATACCCTCATCCCTAAGGGTGATGGTATAAAAATCGACCAAAAGCCAAACTTCTTAATTGCATATTACTTTTAAAAAGATTATTTTAGAAGATGTGACTTAAAACATTTAAAATAAAAAAGATCTAATTTTGTATGTACCTAATTAATGATTATTTTTGTTAAACGTTTTTGAATTCACATTTATTATTATTTTACGTTTTTTTTTATGTTCTAATATTATTTTTATGTTTTTTTATTAATAAAATTTAACGCCTACATTAAATTTGATTATTTTCCACGTAAGGTATACAGATATACAGAATTTATTCGAGTTATTCGACTTATTCGATTAATCGAATTATTCGAGCAATTTATAAACCTTAATCGATTAATCGAGCAAATTAAAAATCCTAAAATCGATTAATTTTTTAATCGAACAAAACCTAAACCCGATTAATTGGATACTCTATCCCATACCTCATTCCCATACCTAATTACACCCTTACCCTAAGGATAAGAAAGCATATATCATTTTATACGATTCAAAAGTGTAACACATAGAAGGAGTCACTTCAGACCTTTAGGCCCTATACCCCCAATTTATGACTTTTTAAGTTGTTTGAACCATGTCCATCTGTCTCTCTGTCTGTCCGGCTGGTATGCACAATAACTATATTGCCCTATTCGATAATGCCCTAAAAGGGGGAAATTGTATGGCACTAGATTTTTACCGATCTTGGTCATCTTAGAAATTAACCTACGCTAAGGGGACAGAAGCTATCGTTCACCTCGACATCTCTTGAACTGCGACTGTGATGACAGGGTTACACCCCAAAAAAGGGTCAATTTGTATGGAAGGTGGGAGTAGTTTTTTTTTACCGATCTTGCTCATCTTAGAACCTAACCTAATCCTTATGGGCGTTACAAATGGAAGAACAAAATGAACAAAATGAACCTTCACTGCGATCATTTGAAGGATTTGAATTGACCGATTGTAATACCGCACCTGTTCGACTCTTTGGTAGAGTCTTAAGAAGTCATTCTGAAACACAGAGAGTGTGATAACTGCTTTTTTACGAAAGAGGATACTTAACAGTGGACCAATTTTACTTTAGATAGAGAAGACCACTTTGTTGTTTTTTCTCTTTTATTGCAAAAAAATAAAATTTAAAAGTTATGAGTTGTCACACTTTTTCCGAACAAAAAGTCATTAAGTTGAAGGTAGAACAGATATTATTCTTGGAGTATTTATTGATATCAGCAAAAATTGGCATTGTTTTTTGTAGTTTACAAATACAAGTTTTTCACAAGGGACTTCAATATTTTTTTTTGTAAACTAGTGTTTTATCACTTCAACCCCTTACATTTCCTTAGGAAAACACACACACAACAACAACTATAAATCAATTTGTTTGTTATTGAAATAATTTCTGTGATGTTTCCTCTCAGTCACTGTCTCGGCGCCCTCCCCTCTCTCCTTCCACCAGTCGCATCAGCATTTGTTCTCATCAAATCACAACACCCCCCACAGATGGAGCTACCACCTGTGGCGTAAATTATTTCTCTGATGATATTCAATTATACAACAAAAAAAACGAGCCAAGTAATATACGCAGCAACAATAACAACAACAACAACTACGTTCCTCAGAACCACCACAATCACTTCACAATAAATTCAAATCAATTAAATAGTATTGATTTGTATAAACGACCAGTGGAACATTAATTAGCCCAAAGGGGATTGTAGCCAATCATTAGACGCAGCAGGATATCATCAACAACAATGCTGACAAAAACAGCAACAACATATTAAATTACACCACCATCACCAAGAACAACAACAACACTAACATTTTTATTACAACCATCACCTTGTTTGTTTGTTTGTTTCTTAATGTCGAACTTCCACCTTGACAGCGCGATAATGCGGGAAATCGATTTTAAACAAGATAAGAGCAGAATACGAGTATTTATCGCCTGTTACGCTATCAAAAAAAAAAAAGATGCTCATAATTTCCATTCAACATTTTGTGGCGGAGGTGGCAGGCAGTCAACATAAAAGCCACAGAGGTCTCTATGCATACTCTGCTGAGTATGTGGCTGGCTGGCGTCTGTTAACCTCAACAATAACAACAAATGTTTGTTTTCCCCCAAGTGATCTTTGGTGATATTAAAGTGGAGGTGGATGATGACGTTGCGTATCTTTAATGGGTTAAACCTATGATTGATGACATAGCGCCAGCGTAGCAGCGGTGCGTAGATGTCTGTCATGGGAATTTCTATGGTCTATTGATGCTGAGTAAGGGTGTGTGTGTGTGTGTGTATGAGAGCTGTGCTGGGAGAGATGACTATACTAGGGCTCTGGAGAAATGAGATGCATGTAAGAAATGAAATCACTAATACTCAAAAGTATTTTGAGTATTATGAAATTAATAAATGATATCAATAATACTCAAAAGCATTTTGAGTACAATTTAATCCTATTAAGTATTTTGAGCATTATTGCTCACCTATAGGACCCTATTTTTGAAAACTTAATATATATTACTCTAACACCATTCTTTTTGAAATTTGGTATGGATTCATTTGAGACTACCATGCGGGAGAGCACAGGTTCAACTCCTGGCTTCAGTCATCTTAAAAAAAGAAAAAAAAGAATCAAATTTTTCTTTCATTGTCGGCCCCCCTCGAATGTTGACGACAGCAACTTTGCAGTATTAGTGTCGAGTCAATAGGCGTGCCTAGTAAGAGCCTCTCAAACAGTGACGTTTGCATTCGTCGATAAACAAGTAGATGTTGTAAGTTGTAAATCTAAAAGTACAAAGCGTGGTAATTCACAACAACGCGAGAAGCTATCCCATACCTCAATCATGGGGTGTAAAGGGAAATTAAGTTTTTTTAAGTTATGTATATCGTAAGGGAATAGTGGGCGTGTTTAAAACAAGCGGTCTGACGCCACCCATACGACTCCATTAACAAAGATGCCATATCTGGTGTACTATTGAGAGCCTTGATACTTTGAATATGTTCATATTCCACTAATGTGTGTAACTAACCGACAAAAAGACGCGATCGGACTGGTAGGCGTGTGACCTTCTTAATAAAATAAATGGGGAGGGGTAGAGAAGAAAGCGAAATTTGTGGAGACCCCAATTGTTATCTTGGCCCAGTAAGTCATGAAAGGCACCGCATGAAACCTATTAAATCTTCTACTCGGACTGAGGAGAGAGACTATAGGTATTTTAAATAATAAGTGTCTTAGCCTCCTACGGGCTAGAGAGCGGGGCAGCTACAAAGTAGATGTTTTATCGTCTCGGTCAGTTAGAATTCTATAGGTCAGTTTCAGGTTACTCCTGCACAGGCCAATCATGTACGTCGATCAGGATCTGCTGTATTCGGGCCACAGCGATTTGACAGTTATATAGTCGGTTCTACAGATCCAACGTCTGCTGACTATTTTTCACAACCAATCCTCCACTATGTTAATATCTTCCAGGCAGTCAAACTCAGACATAGACTGGCCTCCTCTGATTCATTACCAGGAATCACGCAATATCTTAGGACCCACCAGAGTCTTACATCCAGAGGCTTAAGTCCATCCAACTACTCTTTACAGCTCCTCAATAACTTTGATTTACATAAAGAATTAATTGCCTTTATTGCAACCTGGCTATAGAAGGTTATATATCTGCTGTTGTACATTCCACATCCCATAATAGCCTCTGCCATTTTCTGGATGACCAGTACCTCAGCCTAAAAAACACTACGTTAATTATGTAGTCTGAAAATAAGCTTAGCTGCAAATATTTGCTGTATGCACCAGCTTCTGTGTCCTGTTGAATTTTCGAACCGTCAGTGAAAACAGAAATGGTTTCACCATTAAGAGTCCCGCCGTCATTCCATTCCGATCTTTCCGGAATTTCGACGGTTACTTTAGCGAAATCCACAATAAATCCGTACTAGGTGTCAGATGAAAAAAAAACGTCATCGCCCAAAAGGCGGATATTTTCGCATGACCATGTACGAATCGATGTCAATCGCCAGCTTCCTTCAGTCTGATAGCCTTTTGTGCTGCATAAGCCTTGCCGTACAAGACCAGTGGCGGAAGACCCAGACCTCCTTCGAGTTCCATTAATCTCCATTGCAGCTATCCTTTGGACCTTCTATAACCTTTCTTCGATATTTCTTAACCAATTTAGCTTCTGATCAGGGACAACACATAAGTACTTGGCATCCGTTAAGAGTTTCAGTTACACCCCATTCAGTCACGGTGGCCAGAAATCCTTTACCTTATATGTACGAGTAACGAAAACCAATTTCATTTTCTGAGGCTTCACCCCCAGATCACAGATCCTGGCCCATCGTAGCGGCTTTCCTTGGACAGTTTTGTCAAGGTTACACATGGTTGGTAGAAATTTAACACCTATCATGATGACCACATCATCGGCTTATGCCACAATTTTCGAACTATCCTCATTAAACGATTTATGTACACCGTTTAGCATAAGGACCCTAAGAAGCCAAACTGCAAAACTGTAAAATAGATGAAACTTTTAAAAATGCACCTAATTCGAACAATTTCTTAAACCACAATCTCCAATAAGTCCACCCACTGTGCCCCTCATTTTATTATCCCGGTATTTACTTAAAAATCTTAACACCATTACAAAGCGCCAATGTGTCTTTTTTCTTCTCGATATGATATTTCTCTTTGTAGTCGTTAAGATATAAATATTTAAACATTTTTCCTTCTTTATATGATCGGCCGACCAAACGACGCATCGCAGCACGCTGATCGCTCTTGTATGTGTTATGTGCTTAACCTTTTTTTGCGGCTTTTCCTTAAGTGGCGCTTAACTTTTGTACTTTGCTTGATAAATGTTGGCTGTTTAACTGAAGCGCTTACTAACAAGCAGACAAACAAGAGCGAGTACGAGTACGCGTAGATGTAGAGTTACAATGCCAACAATTCAAATTCAAATACGAGAATACACAAATGAAAGGAATTATCCGCCAGCCAACCGCCAACGCCATTACAACAAGCGATGATAACAACAACAAATATGTATCAGATCATAAAACAAATTAGGAGAGTTACATTATAACATTATATATAAGGGTAGAGGAGGAGGAGACGAGGCGAGGAGGGTGTTGAATGTTGTGTATACTAAAGACATGAGGAAGACTTTTGGTATGTGATTGCACAGTGGTGGTGGGAGAGACAGAGTGGAATAGATGGGATTATAGGAGAATAATTGGTTTGAAAGTTTAGTATAAGTGGGATCGGCCGTGGCATAGTGGTTAGAACACGCGACTACCACGCGGCAGATAGCAGGTTCAAACCTGGCTCCAGTCATCTTAAAAAAAATTGTTCTTTCACTGTCGGCTCCACTCGAATGTTGTTGACAGCAACTTCGCAGTATTAAGTGTCGAGTCAATCGGCGTGTCTAGTAAGAGCTTCTCAAACAGTGACGTTCGCATTCGTCGATAAACAGTAGGAGCCGTTAGTTGTCAATATAAAAATAGTATAATCTTGAATCTTGAAAATGTAGATATAGAAGACCAAAATGCATAAAAAAGAGTCCGCAGCTATTGAAAAAAAGCCGTTGCAGTTGACATAAATGTGTCTCATCTAAGGATATTTAGATTTCACATATACATTTCATTTATGTTACAAACAAGTACAGTAACATTTGTTCAGAGCAGCTTTAAAATTTCGATGATTAAGACCATAGCACCCTACTATGAGCTTACGAACGTGTTACCAGTCATATAGGCCACTTCTACTAATTCATTGTTTGCCCTATTTTCTACCAACAACACTACCAAATCCGACCACTGTGCTTGCCATAATTTTCGTTCAATTGTTTTCTGATTGCTTATTTATGTTAGCTCTATTTTTCTTTCTTCTTCATATGTGTGTCTGTGCGTTTGTTTTTTCTAATAACAATAGAGCAATAATCATAATTAAAGAAATAATTTTCACGTACAGACACTTAACATATTAACAGACCAAATCAAATGTCATGTTTGCCTCTTAGTGTTATTTTTATTATTATTACGTATTTTACATACATACGCCAGCTTTGCTTTGTTATTCATATACCAAAATGTTGTCGTCACTTATGCATAGGAGGCGGCGGCGTCAGACAGTACGCTCGCATGTTAACCTATCAACAGTAGAAGCGTACGTCGATCGCATCGTGTGTGTGTGTGGGGGTTAACTGAGCGTGCCACCACATAGGACCACCTGCGTTGGCAATACACGCGCCAACAATTGGTTTCCTTCTAGGTAATTTCATTTCATTTAGATCGCAAACTTTGTATGCCGAAGACGAAGAAGAGCGAGCACACACTAAAATGTAAACAAATGTTAACACATATTTGGGAAGATTTGTTTTTTATATCGATACCATCATCGGATTGGCTCGGATTGTTGATGTTGATCTATATATTTGGTGCAAGAATTTTTGGCGAAATATTATGTGGGAGTTAAGGTATTGGCATTTAGGTATTTGTTTGTTGATACAAACAAAAAAAACTAGATCAATGTTAAATTAAGTTCTTAGAAAATTTAATACAATTTAAGTAGATTCGAATTTTTAATTGCTCTTTATGAAATTATAAAAATTTCTCTTAACGGTAACAATTTGTTACAACTAAACCTAGGTTAAGGTTTAGGTTTAGGTTTAGGTTAAGGTTTAGGTTTAAGTTTAGGTTTAGGTTTAGGTTTAGGTTTAGGTTTAGGTTTAGGTTTAGGTTTAGGTTTAGGTTTAGGTTTAGGTTTAGGTTTAGGTTTAGGTTTAGGTTTAGGTTTAGGTTTAGGTTTAGGTTTAGGTTTAGGTTTAGGTTTAGGTTAAGGTTTAGGTTTAGGTTAAGGTTTAGGTTTAGGTTTAGGTTTAGGTTTAGGTTAAGGTTTAGGTTTAGGTTTAGGTTTAGGTTTAGGTTTAGGTTTAGGTTTAGGTTTAGGTTTAGGTTTAGGTTTAGGTTTAGGTTTAGGTTTAGGTTTAGGTTTAGGTTTAGGTTTAGGTTTAGGTTTAGGTTTAGGTTTAGGCTTAGGTTTAGGTTTAGGTTTAGGTTTAGGTTTAGGTTTAGGTTTAGGTTTAGGTTTAGGTTTAGGTTTAGGTTTAGGTTTAGGTTTAGGTTTAGGTTTAGGTTTAGGTTTAGGTTTAGGTTTAGGTTTAGGTTTAGGTTTAGGTTTAGGTTTAGGTTTAGGTTTAGGTTTAGGTTTAGGTTTAGGTTTAGGTTTAGGTTTAGGTTTAGGTTTAGGTTTAGGTTTAGGTTTAGGTTTAGGTTTAGGTTTAGGTTTAGGTTTAGGTTTAGGTTTAGGTTTAGGTTTAGGTTTAGGTTTAGGTTTAGGTTTAGGTTTAGGTTTAGGTCTAGGTTTAGGTTTAGGTTTAGGTTTAGGTTTAGGTTTTTGATATCTCCAGAACCGACTGTATTACTGCTAGATATAACCAACTTCATAAATAGTAATAAATCCACACCACTGTGTCTTCAAATATTTTCCTAGTTTCACTACAAACTTCACTGTTGCCCTCTTATACGACTACATATGTTATGAAAATACCTAACGCCTACATGTCTATAAAGTCCATAAAGGAAAGTTTATGACTTTGCCGCCAGTGTTGTTAGACCAACCACCACCACCACAACCAGTCCCTGTGTAAATGCAGAAAATCAAATACTACTAATAAAACAATGAGGTTTCGTTCTCTTTGTTGGCGGCCTAAGCAAACAAATCCAAATGAGCCAAACTCTAAGATACGAATACGAGTACCAACCAGTATAATTGTATATGCGCCGGCATATAAGACAGACAGACAGAAGTATCACATATGCGATCGTTAGCGAACTTATAATCTCCCCTGCACAAGATTAACTAAACCTGGGGGAGTCGGCGCAATAAATGTGTCGAGTGTTCATACGAGAATACCATGGATTTATGTCTGTCAATCTTTGAAAAGCGTCATCGTGAAAATGTTATAATAGCCGAAAGACCCACTTAAACTGTCATAACAGAGCAGCAATATCAAATTGGTAACTGGATGGTAACTGTTGTTTGGCATAAAAGAAAGTTAGCAGCGGTGTTGGACTTTGTGATAGGGTGTCAATTAACCCACGGCGGTGGGGTTAAGTTACCGTAAACGATTGTGTGAATAGAAACAAAATAAGTCGGAAGGAGGAGATAAAAGTGATAGCAAAAGCGGAGTTTTTTTTGCCATATAGGTAGGTCGGTAAGAGCAAAAAGGTGTTAAGTTGGTGGACATTTCAGAGACGACACCTTTGCTTTTTTGAATCCTAAACTTTCCCTTGATATACATATATCCCTATTGAGATTATAAATCAATCATGCCATAACGGCTAAACCGATTTCAATAAAATTTGGTAGTTGATTCTTGTACTATCTGGGAATCACCGTAAGCTATATATTTTTTTATATTTTGGACCCTATTGGCGAAGTGGGCGTGGTAAAACTGTTTTTGAGCTAGAGCACACAATTTGAGGACCAGATAGTACTCGGCAACAGTAATATGAATATGCAGACGAAATTTTAATTTTGGATCAGTGGGAGGAGTGGGCGTGGCAAAACCTTTTCTATAGCAAGAAAGATAAAATTTGATACGATAGTACACGCCAACACGAATATGAATATGCAGACGAAATTTAAATTTTTGACCAAATTTTTGGCCTAGTGGGCGTGGCAAAACTTTTTTTCCAGCTAGAGAGATCAAATTTGACAACCAAATAATACTCGACAACATGGATATAAATATGCAGGGGCGTGGCAAACTGTATTTAAGCACCAGAGAGAGATACAATTTGTCACACCGATAGTACACAGCATCACGAATATGAATATGCAGACGCCATTTAAATTTTGGATCAGTGGGCCGAGTAGGCGTGGCAAAACTGTATTTTAGCACACGAAGATACAATTTGACAACCAGATAGTACTTGACAAGACGAATATGCATATACAGACTAAATTATAATTTTGGACCCAATGGTCATAATGGGCGTGGCAAATTTTTTTTAGAGCTACAGATATAAAATTTGATACCCAAATAGTACTTGACAACACAAATATGAATATGCAGACGACATTTAAATTTTGAATCAGTGGGCGGAGGAGGCGTCACCAGACAGTATATTAGCCCAAGAGAGGTAAAATTTGACACCTTGCTAGTACACGGCATCACGAATATGAATATAAAGACATTTTAATTTTGGATCAGTGGGCGAAGGGGGCGTGACCAAACTGTATTTTAGCCCAAGAGAGATACAATTTGATAA
Organism: Muscina levida; assembly: GCA_964034835.1. NCBI lineage: Eukaryota > Metazoa > Arthropoda > Insecta > Diptera > Muscidae > Muscina > Muscina levida. The sequence continues at coordinate 26,179,371 of OZ035884.1, read as the reverse complement.
CCAGATAGTACTCGACAAGATGAATATGCATATAAAGACGACATATTAATTTTGGACCTGTGGGCTCCAGAGAAATACATTTTTATACAAAGATAGTACACTGCAACGCGAATATGAATATGCAGACGAAATTTATATGGGGGATCAGTGAGGGTACTGTATTTTAGCTCCAGAGATATAAAATTTGGTACACAGATAGTACTTGACATTTTAGGTTCAAGTTTGCAGACGAAGTTGTTATTCTCAATCATTAGGCGAGGGAGCGTGGCAGAAATGTATTTTAGCCATAGAGCGATAATATTTAATACACAGAAAGTCCTCGAAAAAGTACAATTTAATTTATCATTGACTACACTTATTGTACCAAAAAGTACATTTATTGCACTACAAATTATATTTATTGTATAAAAAAGCACAATTTATTGTACCGAAAAGTACTATTATTGTAGAAAACTACATTTGTTATACCAAGAAGTACATTAATTGTACCAAAAAGTTTATTTATTATACTAAAAAGTACAATTTACTGTAGCAAAAAGTACATTTATTGTAGAAAAAGTACATTTATTGTACAGAAAGTACATTTATTGTATCAAAAAGTATTAGTTATTGTACTAAAGAGTACTATTATTGTACAAAAAGTACATTTGTTCTACCAAGAAGTATAATTTGTTGTGCTAAAAAAGTACAATTTATTGTACTAAAAAGTACAATATATTGTATTAAAAAGTACATTTGTTGTAGCAAGAAGTACATTTATGGTATGAAAAAGTACCTTATTGGCACCAAGAGATACAATTTGTTGTACAAAAAAGTACAATTTATTGTATTACAAATTACAATTTATTGTATCAAACAGTACTTTTGTTGTACCAAGAAGTACAATTTACTGTACTAAAAAGTACAATTTATTGTACTAAAAAGAATGATATATTGTATTAATAAGTACATTTGTTGTACCAAGAAATATATTTATGGTATCCCAATGTACTTCAGTGGTACCAAGAAGTACAATTTATTGTACTAAAAAGTATAATTATTGAAGTAAAAAGTACAAATTATTGTTTTAAAAAGTACATTGTACCAAGAAGAAGAGAACAATTAATTGTAACACAGAGTATATTTACTGTACCAAAAAGTACTTTAAATGTACTAAAAAGTACTTTTATTGTACACAATTAAAGCACTTTTTGTGTACACAAAAATGAATTTAATTACATAAAAAGTACTTTTTTGTAACAATAAAGTCTTTTATTATAAAAGTATTTTTATTATACGCAGTTAAAGTACTTTTATTGTACCCAAAAATGAATTTAACTACATCAAACAGTACTTTTTGTAACAATAAAGTCTTTTATTATACCACAAAGTATATTTATTGTACCAAGATGAATTTTTTGTAAAAAATGTACTTTTATTATACCAAATTGTACTTTTGTTTTACCAATAAGTACTTTTTTTTGTACCAAATGTACTTTTACTCTGCCAATATGCACAAGCTACTGTACCCTAAAAGAACCATTATTGTACCATAAAGTACTTTTATTTTACCAAAAAAGGACTTTTATTGATCGAAAGTAGTTTTATTGTACCAAAAAGTACTTTTGTTGTCCCAAAATTACATATATTATACCAAAAAGTACTTTAAATATAACAACAGATACATTTATTGTCTGAAAAAGTACCATAATTGTACCAAAAAGTACCTTTATTACAACACAATGTATTTTTATACTTATAAGTACTTATATTGTACACAATTAAAGTAATTTTAATGTACGCTATTAAAGTACTTATAATGTACACAATTAAAATACTTATATTGTACACAATTACCGTCAAATTTTTTCCTCAAAGCGGAGATTAAGTTCTAATAAGAACAAGATCGGACAAAAATTACCCCCCAATTGGGGGTTTCAGTCTATCTTACCCCGCGATTACATCGGGAGTTTATGTTCTTATATAAGCAAAAATCGGACAAAACTCTTTTAAACCAAAGAAAATCTTGGATAGGATTCCCCAAAAAATTCCTTGTAATGCCCGATTTTGGGGTATTTCTCTGCAAAACGAACGGTGTCTATGATGCTGAATACATCCGGCCAATATCTGACCTACTTAATGTCATAAAAGGCAAAAAAAAAAGAAAATACAATTGGTACTATCATAACTTACACCCCATATACTGCTGGCGTATGTCAACGACTTTGACATTATCGTCAGTACAATTCTTGATGTAACTGCAGTCTTCTTAACTATTGAGAAGTGTATAGAGGTATATAATTAGAAGGAATATAAGTTCCTAGTAAAGAACCCAAAGGCTATTTGTGACCAATTTGTGATCTTTGAAACCATAAATATGTTTATAACATTAACATTATCGACAGTAGATTTCTTGTTGTAACTGCAGTCTTCTAAACTAATGAGCAGTCCATAGAGATAGATAACTGGGATGATAATAGGAGCCTAGTACAGCACCCAAAGGCTCTTTATGGAATATTTGTGAACTTCAAAATCATAAATATGTTTATCTACATTTCAATCGAAAACAAAATGAGTATTTTATGTCTAAAAGTTAAAAAAAATCGTAACTGTACATGACATGGCATAGTAGCGTTTAACAGTTCTAAATGAATCAACTTATACAGTAAACATTGGTGGGAAAATATCTGAAAAAAATCTCCACATAAAATCACATATTTGATCATTTAGAACGGGGGAGTATGACCGTTTGCTAAACAATCATTAAATGTGTAAGATTGCTTCGGAGTACATTGTGATTCATTTAGGGGTTTGTTTTGTATCTTTTTTTTTTGCAAATCATGATTGATTTATATCAAGCTGTAATCTTAATCTTATTCAGTATTGTGTGACAATCCTCCATGAAATGTCTCACACTACGAAAAGGTCTCCAAATTGTTTAGTACCCAGTTGATTAAGGAAATTTTTACTTCGAGCGACAGAAAAAGTTGACATTATCATGGTATTAAGATAGGCCGCCTATGAAGATCCTTACCTAGCCATATTTTCAGATAATTTATAAATTTGAAAGTCTTTACTTCGAGCAACAAAACAACATGACATTATCATGGTATTAAGATCGGCCGTATAAAAAGATCCTGTCCTAGCCAAGCTTTGATTCAATTTGTTCTCCCTAATACTGCAAAATCTCTAAGGCAATAACATTATCTTATCCCCAGTGCTTAACCCCTGAAGGCGTTAAATAGAAAGTCATTTGTATATTTATGTATACAATTTGCTTATATCCCCTTAGGGGCCACGTCATACCAATCACACGGTTCTAGCTATGCTATGTGTCCAACTCTCACTTTACTGACTTTTCACATTACATTCAAACTCACGTCTGAGTGAACATTACAAATACTTTTTTTATTACAATTTCCACATTCTTGGGTCCAAGCTAGTCTGAACATTTGAACAACATTGTTGTTGTTGATGTTGTGTTTACCTACATTCACATTCATCATTAACTGCTCAGGCTGCGGTCGTTGTACATGTGTTTGTGGATTTGCTTAAGAACCATCAAATAATATTTCATTATTGTTTAATATGATTTGACAGCTGTAGTTCATGATTTACTATTCATAAATTGTAAATTTTAATGCAATGACTGCAATGAGTCTGTCGTGTACGGTGGGCGACGGTGTTGCCACCAATGAAATGCCTCGATGCGTTTGAGAGGCAGCACAGTGTAAGTGAAAGCATCTCTCATAGAGAGTTTGTGTGTGAAAGCATCACACGAAGTGTGTATGTGTGTGTGTGTGTGAAAGCATTTCATGTAGACTATACAATATAGACAGATCATTGAATTCTATAAGCAGGGAGTCCAGTGAAATTCGAGTGGGAACTAGACGAGCAGTGTTATGAGCAGCGCAACATAAACTGAAAAATGTGCTTTAGATTTAGAGATACTCTGCTTAGAACAGTATGTGATCATGATTCTATTGCTTGTGGGGGCAGGAAATCATTTAATTTTGTAAATGATGTCTAAGTAATGCGTTAAGACATTACATAGACATTTCAAAATGTTTGTCGAGTTATAGCCTGAAAGGGTGTCTCATTGTATTACAAGCTATCATTGATAGATGCTATGCACTAGAGCTTCCTAGGCGGTGACATTGTTTTCAATTCCGGCATTCTTTTTAACGTAGGTGTAAGCTGTTATGGAAGGCATTGGGATGAAAGTCTGTCGTACGCCGAAGACATAGATATCATTGGTCGTAGACTGCGGGATGTTACTTCGGCCTTTTCGAACATTGAGAAGTAGTCAAAAGTGTCAGATTTTTGCATATTTTCACTGAAGACTGTGTCTCTCAATGTCATCCCGCAAAGTCGTATCCTCTTGGCGGGGATAACAAACTCAACCATATCACGTAATAATTGCAGTCGAATCGGTCTCTCGAATGCAGCTTTGCAATCGATAAACATATGATAGGTGTCGATCTCCATACAATGGGTCTCCTCCACGTAGTAGTGTGATACCAAGTCTAAAGCCACAATAACCAATCAGGTTCACTAGGATGGGATGCATGCAGAGCCGTCCTTACAAGACTCTGGCGGCAATTCATTAGATCCTGCACCTTTGTGGTTTTTAAGCCTTACATAAAAACATACAAGGTAAGAAATAGCGGATGAATTGGCGCGTAAATGCTGAGTCCTAGGACCCGGCCAATCGGATGAATCAGTGCGACCCCCAATGTCGTAGTATCACGGGATATTTGGCCAAGACTAGATGGAAGACGAACCAGATCACTCTTCGATTTCGATAGGAAGTTTGCCACACGACTAATTGGCTTAATTACAGGACACTGAGACGTAAGAGCCGACGTTACATCCAACAGGGAGACGACACAGGAAGACAATTGCAGACATGTGACGATGAGGATTAAATTGACAGCAATTCGTTGGGAAGTGACTCCTTGATAGTCCAAAATAAGTTGTCGTCATGCAAAATGGAGAATCTTGTTAAGTAAACTAATAGTCTGAGCTGGCTTAAGGGCAGAGGACCATAGTGTCCCTATGTAGTCTTATTATTTTTTCTTTATAAAGCTGAATGACGTACCAACTTGTAAACATTTTACTAATCTTAGTTTACTAACAACAGTCTATCCTTTTTCTCGATATTTCTGGACCATAAAGGTCTCCGGGTGGTGTAATAACATAGACTTGATCTGTGTCATTACTTCTAACTTCTAAACCTAAACCTAAACCTAAACCTAAACCTAAACCTAAACCTAAACCTAAACCTAAACCTAAACCTAAACCTAAACCTAAACCTAAACCTAAACCTAAACCTAAACCTAAACCTAAACCTAAACCTAAACCTAAACCTAAACCTAAACCTAAACCTAAACCTAAACCTAAACCTAAACCTAAACCTAAACCTAAACCTAAACCTAAACCTAAACCTTAACCTAAACCTAAACCTAAACCTAAACCTAAACCTAAACCTAAACCTAAACCTTAACCTAAACCTAAACCTAAACCTAAACCTAAACCTAAACCTAAACCTAAACCTAAACCTAAACCTAAACCTAAACCTAAACCTAAACCTAAACCTAAACCTAAACCTTAACCTAAACCTAAACCTAAACCTAAACCTAAACCTAAACCTAAACCTAAACCTAAACCTAAACCTAAACCTAAACCTAAACCTAAACCTAAACCTAAACCTAAACCTAAACCTAAACCTTAACCAAAACCTAAACCTAATCTTAAAATTAAGACATTCTACCCCTTCGGGAACGAGCAGGGAACGATAGTGTTGCCTCAACTCCGCGTGTCCGTGACCTGATTTCCATCTTCTTTCTTACAGGTGGAGGGTATCCCTGTAGCAAAATCTTTTCTGTTTACCTATTGATAGATCTTTCGGGCCTTACTCTGTCCCTATAATTTTTGATATCCTGGCTCTCTCTTTTCTTCCATATACGCCTATTCTCGCCTGAAGAGGCGTTTCATCTCCCTCCCCTTCTCATTATATCGCTCCGTCACGACACGCGTTAACATTGGCTGCAGTTTTGCCTTGTCTGCAGCATTCTTTTCCTCAGATATTGCGCGACATTCCTTATCGTACTAGGGCTTGTCTGACCGTAGTTTTTATGGTGCGTATGACCCTAATTATGTGCGTATGAGTTTTTGTCAGGTACTTCTTTATATCTTATCATTGACATTTCTAAAAATTCTCCACTTGATCTTTACAACCGTAATTGGCAACCTTAATAACAAATTTCTATTACCCCGGTCACAAACAATTGTTAGATCCCTTCTTATGTGTAGTGACAACAAAAAACTAATGTCTATAAAGGATATTTCTTTTAAATTTTTCAACACTTACCCAGCAGGCCTTCACCAGCCTTCACCGATGAGGTGTTGACAAGACATACGAACAATAAAATCAGCAAAGTCAATAACATGTGACGTCTGCTGTGGGACCAGGAGTTGCTGCAGCTGTAGCTGGATGTGGATGTGGTGGCAATGGCTCGTTGCTGTCGTCGCACTAGAGGTGATGAGTGCGATACTGATGATGTTGCTGCTGTTCGACGGCGGCGGCATCCTCTTGCACTTAGTGTTGATGGTGGTGGCGGTGTTGGCGTGGCATTTACTAATGGCGAGATTGATGCTGGTGAGGATGAGGCTAATAATGTTGGTGTTGGTGGTGCACTTCTTATACTGCTGCTGCTGCTGCTCCATAATTCGTCGTCGTCGTCACTCGTTATTCTGCTACTAGACGATGATGGCATGTAATGGAAATATTTAATACTTTTCATTGATTTTCTAGCGATTAAATGAGATTTGTGATGACGCTGATGTGACTGCGTATGTGATGGCTGTAGCTGGAGCTGTTGCAGTTGCAGCTGTGTCAGCTGATGTTGTTCTTCCGCAATATCTTGTTGCTGCAACAGATCGATTGTTGATAGACACTCGGGGGAGCAGGTTGTCGCTGTTGTTGTGGTCAATGCCAAGGCAGCAAAAGGTGATGATGTCGATGTCGATGATGATGGTGGTGCAAATGATGCTGACAGTTGTTCTCGCCTTAGATGGACTTTATTCCGTCGTCGTTTTAGATTTTCTAACGTAAACATTTTCGTGGCTGGCTATTCTACGTTGCAGCGTAGTTTTTTTGCAGTTCTCCGTTTAATATCGCTCAACAACGTGTTGCTCTTGCTACTGTTTGTTGTTCTTTCTTAGCGGGCAAATCAATTGCAAGTGATTTGCTGCAATCCAAATCCAGCCAATTTTGCCAATTGCTGCTGCGTGGTTGGGTTGGTGGTTAGTGTTGGTTGCCTTCGTCGTCGCCGGGGTTTACCTGCAATTTGAAAAATAAATAAATCGAAAAATTTGGTTAATAGTTTTCTTCGCTTTACGTACGTTTCGCTGGAAATGAAAGTAAAACGAAACATTTTATTATTATAATTTTGTGTAACGCCGCCATATATTGACGGGGAGCATTTGTTAAAGAACAGGTGTTTTCCCGTCGAAATGTTTGGCTACGGTGAGCACGAATTTTCTGTGGAGTGTAAACAAAATAGGAAAATCATTTACAATTTAATTTTGTACAAAACGATTTCGATGAAATTTATTAGAAAAAAAGAAAAAATCACTAGAAATATGAATTATCAAGGCTATTGTGAGATTGACCATAAACTTTCTGTGGAAAAAGTGGGCTTTGCTCTTGACATTGATTGAACTTCTATGAAAAGTGATATTATTCTTGGAATATATCCATAGTTGGTAGTAAAACTTTGAAACATACGTTTGGTGTCAAAACGATGGTGGTTTCTTTATATCTTACACCAGATTTGGGCATATTTGGCTGAAGAGAAGATAGCCTGTCCTCATAAGGTGTGAAAAGTACAGTGGATATCGGCTACATTAGGCAACGAAATCGAGGGGACATAAGAACACCCAAGCAAACAGGGGGAGTTTGTATGGGAGGTGCTAAAATTTTTTGTCCGATATATCTCATCGTAGAACATAATCTCCGCTTGAGGGATACAAGTCTGTTCCCCCTATGGCTGTACTAGTGGGGACAGACAAACGGACATCCCAAAAAGGGGTTTGTATGGGAGTTTGTTGTGGGTTTTTGTTTGATCTTGCTCATCTTAGAACTTAACCTTCATCTTCAAACTTAACCACTTTAGCTCGATTGCTCTGAAACTACGACTTTCATCGGAGGTAGAGACAGACAGACACCCTAAGGAGGGGAGTTTGTATAATAGGTAAAAGTAGTCATCATTGTCATTTTAGAGCTTAATCTCCGCTTGATGGATAGAAGCTTGCATACAAAATTTCAGCTCGATAGCTCTTAAACTGCTGCTATGATAGTGGGACAGACAAACAGATACCCAAAAAAGGGGATGTATGTATGGGAGGTGGGAGTGGTTTTTGTTTAATCTTCCTCATCTTAGAACTTAACCTACGCTTAGAAAACGAAAGCTGAAACTACGGCTGTAATCGGGTGTTTGTGTGATGTTGGTTTTTGTCTGATCTTGCTCGTCTTATAAATTATTCCCCGCTTAGAGGATGGAATTTTGCGTATGAAATTTCTGCTCGATATCTCTGAAACTACTGCTGTAATCGGGGTATAAACAGACGGACACCCAAAAAGGGGTTGTTTGTATGGCAGGTGTAAGTAGTTTTTGCCGGAATTTGCTCATCTTGGAACTTAACCTCCCCTTACATATTAACATTTCTATAGATCCTTTACTCGCGGGGACAGACCCCCTAAGGCAATTTGTATCGTAGGTGGGAGTAGTTTCTGACCGATATTAGAACATAACCTTCGCTTAAGTGTAGAACTTGAATACCAAATTTCAGTTCGATAGCTCTTAATAAACGTCTTTAATCGCAGGAACATACCCCAAAAATGGGTAGTTTGTAAGGGGGGTGAGGGTAGTTTTTGACCGATCTTGCTCATCTAAACCACCTCTTAACCGACAGACGGACGGACATATATAAATCGACTTAGAATTATATATTGTCATATCTACCACGCCTCCTTATGGGTGAATCTCAAAACGTCTGATTGGTCACAATTTTTCCGGGCAATGCCATTGAACATCCGTTCATTGGTAGCAAATGTGAGAAGCCGTAATGTTGGGTAACCTAACCGTCTTGCTGCCACCGATGCGTTTAACGGAGCAGGTAACACAATTTACTGAAGCTGAACTCAACGGCTCCCTTGGTTGCTTTATCAGCCCCAAGAAATTGTAATGGGGCGTAATAGCCTCACTCTCCTTAAATAAAAAACTATTATGAAAATCCCCCACCCAAATGATGACGACCCCCTCAAAAGTGATAAGCACCACTTTAGGGGTATGCACCTGGAATCTCCGAACACTCTACAGAGATTCTAAGGACAGCAAACGTGCTAAGGGCCATGGTATAAGAATTTGCTCCCAGAGTGTCCGAGCTCTCTATTGGGGTTGCAAAAAATTGGGTGTCGGTAATACATTTGACTCTTCTACAGGCATCTTCGCGGTAGTCAGAGCGGTGGGAGCACTTTTAAACAAAATTTATTTTTGAATGGGAGCCTTTTTTCCCCTTCCCCTCTAACTTTGACCACGATGCTCAGCCATTTGTCACTACGCACTTCTATTGATCAAATGGTAATCGGTGAAAAGCGTTATGAACGGATCACCATGTTGTTGCAGTTAAGGTACAAAAGCGATTAAATAGTGCTAAAAACGCTCTGAACCAAACTCTAAGGAAGCTAGAAATCACAAAGCTACACTTTACCGAGATAGCCAATGCCTATTCCAACTTAATCTCTCAATTACTTTAAACAAATCCCTCTAGTTCTGATGTGACATCATATTGCTGATTTTATGACGACTGACGCAACGACCGTAAGGGGTTATGAAAACCAGCAGGCAAATCCTGGTACGTTGTGGAATATCGCGTATTGTCCGAATAAAAGGATGCTGCATACAAGGCAAAACTGCAGACAATGGTAACGCGTGAGGTGGCGGAATAATACAATGAGAAGCGGAGGGAGATGAAACGCTTCTTTAGGCGGAAAAAGACTCACGGAAGAAGATACAGTCAGGATATCGAAAAGTATAGCGGTAGAGGCGAATCCCGAAAGTTCTACCAAAAGGTAAAAAACAAAGGGATTCTCACACCTGTAAGGACAGAGCAGGAAGTCTGGTCACGGTTACGGTTTAGGTTTAGGTTTAGTTTTAGGTTTAGGTTTAGGTTTAGGTTTAGGTTTAGGTTTAGGTTTAGGTTTAGGTTTAGGTTTAGGTTTAGGTTTAGGTTTAGGTTTAGGTTTAGGTTTAGGTTTAGGTTTAGGTTTAGGTTTAGGTTTAGGTTTAGGTTTAGGTTTAGGTTTAGGTTTAGGTTTAGGTTTAGGTTTAGGTTTAGGTTTAGGTTTAGGTTTAGGTTTAGGTTTAGGTTTAGGTTTAGGTTTAGGTTTAGGTTTAGGTTTAGGTTTAGGTTTAGGTTTAGGTTTAGGTTTAGGTTTAGGTTTAGGTTTAGGTTTAGGTTTAGGTTTAGGGTTAGGGTTAGGGTTAGGGTTAGGTTTAGGTTTAGGTTTAGGTTTAGGTTTAGGTTTAGGTTTAGGTTTAGGTTTAGGTTTAGGTTTAGGTTTAGGTTTAGGTTTAGGTTTAGGTTTAGGCTTAGGTTTAGGCTTAGGTTTAGGCTTAGGTTTAGGTGCAGGATCTGATGGATTGCGGCCAGAGCCTTGTAATGACGGCTACGATGAGCTTGCAACGTGCATGCATCAGCTCATTAACACGATTTGGCTCAAGGAATTCATGCCCGATGATTGGGAACTGAGTGTTCTATGTCCTGTGATGAAGACAGGCAATCGAAGTGTGTGTATCAACTACCGAAGGTTCTGCCTTTTAAACATCGCTTACAAGACCCTGTCGTGTATGTTATGTGAACGACTTAAAGCCATCCTATCGAACTTTGATTGTACCTTATCAAATATTCACACTACGAAAAATACTGGAGAACACCCAAAAACATCAGTTCTATGATTAGAATCTGAGTGTTCTATGTCCTGTGGTTAAGTAAGGTGTTCCAAGCGTATGTACCAACTATCGCCGGTTCAGCCTTAAACACATCGCTTACACAGTCTTGTCTAGCGTGTTAGGTGAAATACTAAAGCTCATCCTAGCGAACTTTGATTGGACCTTATCAGTGTGACTTTAGACCTGATGAATCCACGATTGACCAGAGATTCACACTACGACAAATGCTAGAGAGATAGCAAGAAATAAAAATCGACATCTACTATCAGTTTGTCGATTACAAAGCTATATTCGATAGTCCCATACGACAGAAATTTTTAGATGCTATGGCTGAGTTTGGCAACGAATCTAATACGACTTTGCGGGATGAAACTAACTGACATGTAGTCTTCAGTGATTATAGGCAAAAATCTTAGTATTTTGGCAGGTTTGTTTTATTTTCGAATTATCACCCAGATACCTGTCCTTGGGAATTACGGTTAGCAAACTTCACTTCAATGACAAAATAATAATAATAATAGTTTTTTCTGCCTTTTGTGTTACAAATTACAAAGTTTGACCATAATAAAACCTTAAACCTTTTACGATTTTACAGCAGCAGTCATCGGTGTGCGTATTTGTGCGAATTTATATTGGTTATTAAAATAAGTCATAAAAGTGTCCGTTTGCCAATATTATACACCCTGACCAACATACCCACGTCCTCAACATACCAAAAGTTATAGTAGTTACAGACATAGATATGTTAACATGACACATGTAGACAACATCTCATGTTTATAAGCAATAAATGTTATATATTTTTCTGTCTCTTTGTGTTGTTTGCAAAATTTTCGTTGTTTTCTCTCTTGGTGATTTTTATGTTCCTTTGATTTAAACACCGGTGGTTGATTATGGTTAATAACATTTATACTAAACTCGCGCGCCAATACAGACGCACGAAGTTATTGGCCATCAACATTAGCCTGATGGGGACGGCGCTCGGCATGTTTGCTGCATTGTACAGCTCGTAAAACGGTAGTTATTTAATTGGTCATAATGCTGACGCGCAGTGGCGATATAAACGCCGACGTAAATAATTGTTGCGACGGTGTGTTTTGAAAATGTTTTGATTACAAGGACGTGCGTGGTTAGAGTTAGTTTTGGGGGCAAGGATATGAATCACAAAAAAACTGTTGAGGTTGAGGGGGGCTACGAGTTTGGGGAGTATGTAGTCAGGGTGGCACTGAAGTGTATGGGAATAAAATATACAATTATACTGACGGGGATATTTTAAAGAAATATTTCATGAGAATATCATTCTGTTCTAACTGCTTTTAAACAGTTTTGCATTAGGATTGACTAATGCTCCAATTGTTTCCTATTCTGCATAAAGACAATGATTTTTCCCAAAAAAAAATATCATAACCAAAACATTGTTGAAATGAGGAGATTAGGAAATTAGATTTAGATTTAGATTAAGATTTAGATTTAGGTTTAGGATAAGGTTTAGGTTTAGGTTTAGGTTTAGGTTTAGGTTTAGGTTTAGGTTTAGGTTTAGGTTTAGGTTTAGGTTTAGGTTTAGGTTTAGGTTTAGGTTTAGGTTTAGGTTTAGGTTTAGGTTTAGGTTTAGGTTTAGGTTTAGGTTTAGGTTTAGGTTTAGGTTTAGGTTTAGGTTTAGGTTTAGGTTTAGGTTTAGGTTTAGGTTTAGGTTTAGGTTTAGGTTTAGGTTTAGGTTAAGGTTTAGGTTTAGGTTTAGGTTTAGGTTTAGGTTTAGGTTTAGGTTTAGGTTTAGGTTTAGGTTTAGGTTTAGGTTTAGGTTTAGGTTTAGGTTTAGGTTTAGGTTTAGGTTTAGGTTTAGGTTTAGGTTTAGGTTTAGGTTTAGGTTTAGGTTTAGGTTTAGGTTTAGGTTTAGGTTTAGGTTTAGGTTTAGGTTTAGGTTAAGGTTAAGGTTTAGGTTTAGGTTTAAATTTAGGTTTAGGTTTAGGTTTAGAATTAGGTTTAGGTTTAGGTTTAGGTTTAGGTTTAGGTTTTGGTTTAGGATTAGGTTTAGGTTTAGGTTTAGGTTTAGGTTTAGGTTTAGGTTTAGGTTTAGGTTTAGGTTTAGGTTTAGGTTTAGGTTTAGGTTTAGGTTTAGGTTTAGGTTTAGGTTTAGGTTTAGGTTTAGGTTTAGGTTTAGGTTTAGGTTTCCCAAAATATATCATAACCAAAATTGTTTCTGAAGTTAGGAGATCCCTTCAGACCATGCCACATATACCAATCAAGCTGTAAGGAAGAGGCTTTACTTTTAAACACATCCTTGACAACTTAGTCCCAACTATCATTTCATCCTTTTATGAGTGTCTGTATGGGTGTTTAACTGCTAAAGGACATGCAGATATATAGGAAGCGACGATGGAAGGCCTTGTCTCCCAACGACACCATATTGCATATAGGGAAGGCCTACTGACTGGTCTTGAAGACGTTCTACAAGTCCTTCCTTTCGCCGCTGGGTATTTGAATGTCCTACATCGGATATAGAAGTATATGAAATACCTTATCATCGCACATCTACGCACACTTACTCGCTCACTCGTTTAATACAATTATGAACATAAATACACAGTTACACACATTGCTCTAGTAATAATGTTCATGTAGTACACTTTCAGTCGTAAGTGTATCATGTTCCGTCTTAGTGGCGACAATCTTTAAAGTTTAACACGTATTTACTTATAACTAACTTATAACATTTTGTCGCTTATACTCGCTCATTGCAATCGTTCGTCAAATGTAGCAGCGTCTCGTCTCGACGTCAACACCAACGAAATGGGCGGTGATCGAGTGAACGTGTGTGCCAGTGTGTGTGTGTGTATGTGGCGACTTTTACACTAAATGTGCGATATGAAAAACTATAATCAAATCATGTCTTTATGTTCGAACTCATTTGAGTATGCTGGATTTGATGGTTGCGGTGTTGTTGTTGCAGTTGTTGTTGTGTTGTCGTCGCTGGTGTTTGTGTTAATTGGCCAAAAGACACCGCTACGAAAACAAATCTGGGTAATTTGCATAGATTGTTTTTTTTGTGTTGTTGCTCTCGATATGTAGCCTGGTTGTGCTCTTACAATGGGCGGGGGTGGAACAATGACTAAATGGGTATTTTATTACAATACAGTGACGTTGTACGGGTGTAAATGATGATGTTGAACAAAATTTTCCCCGTTTGGCTTAGTAGTAAAGGAAATCTAATTAGACTAGTTTACAAAAATTTTTGTGTCCTTTCATTCAAAAAAAAAAGGGTTGTTGAAAAAATTTCCAAAACCGAAACAGAAATTTTAGTCGAGTAAATTGACTGATTAATACCCTAACACTATGGCCTTTTTCCAAAATTCTAAAGAATATTGTTTAACTCTGAGTTACCCAGTAGTATAAAAATATGAAGTAGTTTGGAAATCAGCGTTGATATAAAGTACTTTGGACGTCATGTAGTTCTTGAGTGCAGAAGTAAGTACCTGGAAACTTCGCTTTCATAATAATGGGCACCAAATGAGGATGCAACTTAAAACCAACGCAGCGGTAAAAAATACTTATTACTTTATCGCTGATATCAGCTAAATTTAGAAGCAATCAGTGATGTTTCTCTCGCTTATTTTTCTTTTTAAATTTATCATAAGAGGGTCATAGGCCGTTTTATAGGTGCGTTCTCGCTTAGAAAGTAACCTACGATGTCAGTAAATGTCATTTCAGTTGCAACAATGTTATAAGCGGAGTTTTAAGCGCGAGCTTGATAACAGGCTTGATTACGAAGTAAGTAACGATGTCTGTAGGTGCCGATTCAATCGGAGTTATAATAAGTGGACGGTATTTTTTACATCACACGCATGACATTTTGAGTACTTAGATCGCTCGCTTACAATGTCATACTGATGTCATGGACAGTGGGCATTGGTAAAAAATATGAAGTAGTTTAAAAATGAGCGATGCGCTGATGATGATATGAGGTACTTCGGATGTAAGGTAGTTTTTGTGTGCCGAAGCAAGTAACTATAGTTGTCAACATTCAAGCAGCGTCCCAAACAAGTAGACTCTTTGTTCTTTGAAATAAATAATTTGATGTTGACCACATTTATCACTAGACCCACTTCTGCCGACTGCTTCTCAATGTTTCAAAAGGCCGCAGTAACATTTCGCAGTCCTCGGCCAATGATATCTAACAACTCGTTTAATAATGTGTGTGACTGACACATAGATGGCGGCACTAGTACTAAATCAATATTTTTTTCGAAAGTGGCAACCTTTTTAGGCTTACTGTCAAAATCATATGTTAATCCGACCATTTGTTTACAAGTTACAGTGCTTTAAATAACGCTACTTTTGTTTAAAAAAAAAATGAATTCAAAGCAATTCCGTGTGCTGATTTATCATTGTTTTTTAATACAAAAAAATACTGTTCAATGCCAGGAATGGCTTGAAAAACATTATTCGGACTCTGCTCCATCAAAAAGAAGCATTTGTTAGTGGTATGCCGAATTCAAACGTGGTCGTACAGACACCCATGACATTCCATCTACTGGAAGGCCAAATGACGCTGTTATTCCGGAAAATGTTGAAAAAACACTAAAAAATCATTATGTCCGACCGTAAAGTGAAAGTGATGCAGATTGCTGACATTCTAAAGATATCAGCAGGCAGTGTACACACCATAATACACGAACATTTGGGTATGAAAAAGGTGTTTTCCAAATGGGTGCCGCGTTTCCTCACACCGGAGCAAAAACAACAACGAATCGATGAATCAAAGAGCTGTTTGGACATGTTTACGCGCAATAAGTCGGAGTTTTTGCGTCGGTACATCACAATGGATGAAACATGGATCCACCATTTCACTCTAGAGTCAAATCGGCAGTCTGCTAAGTGGCATGCAGCCGGTGAAAGCCGGCCAAAGCGACCAAAGACGCAGCAGTTGGCTGGCAAGGTTATAGCGTCTGTATTTTGGGATGCGCATGGAATAATATTCATCGATTATCTCCAGCACTTTGGTAATCAATAAACAGATGGTACCTGTCGATTTGCCTAACCCTGGTTTTTACCAGGATTTGTCATAGTGTAAATATTTGGTCGGTTGTCGATTTACTAGGTCTAAAGCCACAGTGATGTAGTCCAATAAATATCGCTAGGATGGGCTAAAGTTTTTCACATAACACACAAGACAGGATCTTGTACACGATGGAAGAAAGGCTGATGCCGCGATAGTTACACACACTTGGTGCACGCCTATCTTAAGCACTTGACATAGAACACTCTACATAAAATTGTCTATATAAAGTTGAAGGAGAAAACATATCGGAATTATTTGAACACTTCTCACATCCTCCTTCTGTGATATCTTGCAAACATTTTATTAATATTGTTTTACTAGCCACTTTCAATTCTATTTCTCGATATTTCTCAATCAGGACAATCTAGTCCGTCGTCGATGATTGGCATAATTTCGTCACTTATGCTACTTTCGATAACGAGCAGAGTACAAAAGTGTTTCCTGCATATTTTGTTCAAAGTTATTAATAGAGTTGGTTGCAGTATCTTGGTGGTATGCAGCTTTGTGATGTCTAGCTTCCTTTACGTTGGGTCACGAGCGTTCTTAGCAACTACTTAATGGTTTGCGTACCTTGGCTGCAGCTAGGCAGTAATTCGAGTCAATATTTGCACCGCGCACGCCCCTAACGCTTGAGACATGCCTTCCATCCATTACCACGTGATCAATCTAGTTTCTCGTCAATTGATCAGGGGATTTCCAGGTTGCCTTGTGTTTATATGAATGCGGGAATCTGGTTCTACTCACTACCACCATGTTTCTTGCCGACTTGCGCAGCTAACATATGAACAAAAGAGAATTGTAATTCTTAATTTTTTTAAATTTATTTCAGCTAAATCGGACTAGTCGTTTTCGAGTTATGTCAAACCAGAGAGTGTATATCGTGACAAATTCCCCTATACGATACTTACTAACTTCAAATCGATTTTAAATTTGTATGGCATGTAACTTGACAAAACGAATGATGCAGAACTTCTTAATTTTGGAGCTACTTTCAAGTGCAATTCTCAGAATTGAGTCCCAAAATCATGTATTGTACTGTGTTAGTCTTCCATCGGGCGAGCGTACATAAATCAGCGTTATGCTAAAATATTATGCCTTGATGCGAATAGGGTCTTCAGCATTTGGAAGGGTTCCATTATTCCTTTTCTTCGTGTTTTCATAATAGTGGTTTTATTGAAGGAGAGTGGCTAATATGGCCATCACGGCGGATCATAGTTTTTTGAGGCTGTCGAAGCCACTGAGATGGCCTTTGTGTTGAGCTTCAGTAACTTCTGTACTTCCAAAGTCGCTTCGGTGTATAATACCATTTAGGCCAGGTCCCTCTATGTTTTGCTTATAATTATTGACCAGCCCTCGTATTACTACATGTATGATAAATTCAAAAGTCAATGCGCCTTCCTATCAATCTAGACTTTTTTCCCCCTATTTTTTATTAATATTAAATAATTGAATTATGTCACTTATAGCCAAAGTATTAAGCAATTTTCTCATGGAACTATCATCATTTCCATAATATTCGTCTTGGTAACAAAAACACACACACACACACACAGATCTTCATATCCCCACCAACACTCAGAAACAAAGCAAATAAATAATATACATCTCCTCGCTTAGGCTGTTATTTCCTTAATTCAATTAACAACTAAAAGAGAACATAATGCGAGGATTTGTCATCTTCAGGCGATGTTAAAAGTCACAACAACACTAGAGCCAGTGAAATATGTAGCGCGACCGTGTCTCAACTGCAGCTTCAGCTATATTCACATGCATCTGCCGTGAAAAACAAGTCATTAAACCGAGATCAGAATGTGGTGGTAATCCCCTGAGTAGCGGCGATAATAAACAAATGGCGCCAACAAATATTTACTTTACACACAGAGACGGTTGACTGACTGCCAGCCTGTAAAGCCAGAGCCAGAACCTTAAGAACAAGACATGGGGCACAAGGTTCGTCCAACTAAACATAAACAAAAAAGAAATAACAAACACAAAAACAAAAAAAAACTCCAACAAGAAATGTAAACAAACATCACGCGGCATGGATCTTGTAAATTCTGTCTCGTTTGGCTTCCAAAGTTTGTTAACGTCTTTTAGTTTTGTTGTTCGCTTTTGTGTTCGTGTTAGTATTAAACCAGCATATCTATCTAGAGATACTATATGTTGTGAGACTTGAACTTACAGATATTATAACAAAGCCATGCTGCTCTTAGCCACGTCAGACAAAGCGATCGATTGGTAAAGGTGAATTGTTAAAAACAACAACAGCAATAACACAAACTCCGACTAAACTTTACAACAACCCCGAATAAGCAACCAGGCTAACAAACAGCGCAGGAGTATGACGAGTACTATGTATGAGGAAATACGTCGTATACGATTGTAGCAGAAGATGGCAACAAATCAATGATCTTTGATTTACATACGACAGTTTTGTTGTGTTCGCTGTCGAACCATCAAGATCCGCTAGCTAGACCTTTGCTGCGTCTCGTTGTGAAGCGATCGACCACGATTGATGTTGGACCATAAAAATTGTACACGGGAAACAATTTAAAATGAAATTAATTCTTGGGTTGAATTGGGCTACGAGGTTAGTATGTTAAATGGAAAAATTGCAGAAAATTCGGTCTACACAACAATACCTCCAAAAACGGATTCAGATTGGTTAGTTTCGCGTCAAAAAGAAACATGATTGTGAGTTGAACCATATTCCCACATAAAGATATCTACAAGGCAACCTGGATATCACCTGATCAAAAGACCAGAAACCAGATGTGTCACGTGGTAATTCATGGAAGGCATGTCTCAAGCCTTAAAGAAGTGCGCGTGATACGCGGAGCAAATATTGACTCTGATAGTTACAGCGAAGGTACGCACGGTATTAAGTAGTGCTAAAAAATCTCGTAACAAAACGCAATGGAAGATAGACATCACAAAGCTGCATACCACTGAGATAGCCAATGCCTACTTCATTCATCTCTCTCAATTACTTAAAAAAAACCCTAATTCCGATGTTTCCGATACCTAGTGGCAGCATATGGCGAATGCTATAACCACTGCCACAACGACCGTACTGGATTATGAAAAACTATGCTTAGACTTAGTCCTGGTACGATGATGAACGTCGCTAAATATCTGAGGAAAAGGATGCTGCATGCAAGGCAAAACTGTAGCCAATGCCAACGCGTGCGGTGATATAATGAGAAGAAGAGGTAGATGAGACGCCTTTTCAGGCGGAAAGGCTGTAACGAGACAAATTCTATAAAAAGAATTTACTCATACATTAACTCATACATAAACAAAGCTCACATTCAACTGTCGTTACTCGTGGTATAAGCACTCAGTGTGAGCAATTCGTAGTACGCCCATTAGAATTCTCATTCACTTAAGGCGATACATTGTATAAGTATACAGGTTTGACTAGCCGAACTTCGACCAGTGCAGACCGTAAGCCATAAGTTCTTCTAAGAACTTGTGACTACTTTTTTTGAAACATCGCCTGATCCTTCTGATCAGGGTACTCACAGCGACTTCGGTTGACTGTTCCCCTACAGTGACTTCGGTTGTCTGTTCCCGTCACAGCGGCTTCGGCTGTCGGTCCAGCCACAGCGACTTCGGCTGTCTGTTCCCAACCGCGGCTTCGGCTGTCTGTTCCCCCACAGCGACTTTGGTTGACTGTTCCCCCACAGCGGCTTCGGCTGCCTGTTCCCACACAGCGACTTCGGTTGTCTGTTCATAAGGTAGTTTATAAGTATATTATAAGAACAAATGTATGTATACAGCGCAGATATTTGGTTTCAGCTGAAAAGCAGTTGTTTGTTGCCTAAATCTATAAGTTATCTGTCGTATTTCTGACACAAGTGTATAAGAAGAAAATTAAACCATAATAAACACCATTTACTAGCCCTAGTCAGGGAAATCACTTGTGTTCTTATTTCGTAAGGTTGGTGGGTCCTTAAGTAGACCCTGAACGAGATTGAGTATACCCCAGCCAAAGAAAAACACTCGATTCAAGGCGTCTATGAAAGATACGAGAGAGCCAGGATATCGAAAATTACAGACATATAGATGGAGCCCGAATATTCTACCAAAAGGTAAAAAGTGAAAGTTTTGGAGCAAGGAACCCCACCGTAAGGACAGAGACGGAAATCTGATCACGGACACTCAGAGTTGCCGCAAATATGGAGGGAACACTTTTGTATCAGCTCCTCTCGCAAGCAGCATATGTAACGAATTCAGGTCATTCATCGACAATGGAGTAGATAGTCCAACACCAAGCCATAGCGAGGTTAGCCCGGCAATTGCACGGCTTAAAAACAATAAAGCTGCGGAAGCCGATGGACTACCGGCAGATCTTTGTAAAGCCGGCGGCGATGAACTGGCAAAGTGCACCAGCTTATAAACGCGATTTGGCTCTAGGAATGCGTGCCCGATGATTGGAATCTGATTGTTTTATGTTCTAAGGCGATCTAATTGTGTATACCAATTATCGCGGGATCAGCCTTTTACCCATTGCATACAAGGTTCTGTCTAGTGTGCTATGTGATAGACTAACTCCTATCCTAGCGAACCTGATTGGACCTTATCAGTGTGGCTTTAGACTTGGTAACTTCATGACCGACCAGATACTGACAATACGACAAATCTGGAGAAGAAACAGGAAATACCTCCTACCATCTGTTTATCGACTACAAAGCTGCATTTGACAGTCCGATACGACAGTATCCATTAGATGCTATGGCTGAGTTTGGTATCCCCGCGAAGCTAATACGATTTTGCGGGATGACACTGACTGACACGAAGTCTTCAGTGAAAATTGGCAAGAAATCTGACAGAGCCTTTTCTACCAAGCGGGGCTTTACAAGGCGAATCTGTCCTGCGATCTCTTTGACATCCTAATGGAGACTATCATGCGGAAGGCTGCAGTAAACAGAAATGGTACCATCTTCAACAAAAGTCACATTTTGCTCGCGTATGCTGATTATATAGATATTATTGGCCGCAGACTGCGGGATGTTACTGCGGCTTTTTCGAGCATTAAGAAGCAATCGGCGGAATTGGGTGTGGTGATAAATGAGGACAAACCCAAGTTATTTGTTTCAACAAACAAAGAGTCTACTCGTTTGGGACGCGGCGTGAACGTTGAGAACTTTAACTTTAAAGTGGTAGATGATTTTGTCTACCTCGGCTCCGTCATAAACAAAAATAAAAATGTCAGCCTGGAGATCAAGAGACGAGTATTGATCGCAAACCGCTGCT
Organism: Muscina levida; assembly: GCA_964034835.1. NCBI lineage: Eukaryota > Metazoa > Arthropoda > Insecta > Diptera > Muscidae > Muscina > Muscina levida. The sequence continues at coordinate 26,158,059 of OZ035884.1, read as the reverse complement.
ACTATGCGCTAAGCAAGCGCATTAATGACCATACTCTATCGAAGAACAGAGATTCAACTTTACCAGACACTTACTTGCTCTACAGACAGGTAGAGCACAAACGGATTAATCTACTTTGGAAGTCTTCGAGAGAAAAATACTTTGCAAAATAGTTGGTCCCATATAAGAAGATGAAGAATGCTAGACTTTTTGCTGCGAATATGCTGTTGACAACAGCGAGGGGGTCGCCGATGAATTTTATGTAGATGACTGAGGCAGGAATCAAACCCAAGAGTCAAGCATGATAATCGTGTGTTCTAACCAGCATACAATGACAACAAAATTCTCCATCGATTTTCTTAGGAAAGGACTCATTATACCCTTACCATACGGGTAGCAGGGTTTATATCATTTGATACGACCAAGACGTCTAACACATAGAAGGAGTCACTTAAGGTCCTAGGTTTCTGTGAACCAAATTCGACTCATGGCTTTTTAAGTCATTTGAGCCATGTCCGTCCGCCTTCCTCATCCGTTCTCACGACATGGCCTAGGCAGTGTAATCGTTTTACTTTAATTCACATGACCACATCAATGTCGTGGTATACCTAATACAGCTCATGGTTCATCGGAAACCTGACGCAAGTGGCTCCACATATTTTCCGTAGTATTTTTCTCTCAAACACCGACAGATGGGACTGACATGATAGGTGACTGCTGCATCCGCCTGTGTAAGCACCCAAGATTCAGAGGCATAGGTTGGTGTTTATGAAGTGCTTGCATAGCCTAAAGAAACACTATTCTCCGTTTTATTTCTAGCTTGACACTGTTGTTTTGGGTCCATAGCGGATCCGAGGTAGATGAATTCATTCACTACCTCAAAGCAATAGTTCTCAACGTTCACGCTGCGTCTCAACTGTCTAAGACCTCTCGTCGTATCGAATAGCGCGGTTTTAACTAATGATGATAATTTCTCGTTGTATTATTTAACAGAATTGACGAGAATACTGATATCTTTTACTGACCTATTACCCTTACCGTGATTTGGAATTTCTACCCCCACAAACTTAATGTTGCGCTGTGTTATTAAAACATAAATCCATAATATTGGAATTATGTGCGTATGATTAATATACAATTCGCATTAAATTAATATTACTCACACGTTGTACATACATACATACATACGAACAAGTACCATATGCAAACTCGCTACATATGTACAGTACTGATTTGAGGAGCTGATAACGAGCATGCACCAGCCCCTGCGCACGGTTTGGCTTAAAGATTGCATGCCCGACGATTGGGATGTAAGCTTATTATGTCCTGTACTGAAAAAAGGTGATCGCGTATAAGGTCCTGTCGAGTGTGCTATGTGAAAGACTAAAACCAGTGTTATCCTACCTGATCGGCCCTTATCAGTGTGGCTTTAGACCTGGAAAATCAACAACTGACCAGATTTTCACACTTCGGCAAAACCTGGAAAAGACCCAAGAGATACATATTTACACGTACAATCTTTTTGTCGACCATCTTTTGTCGACCGATACGGCAGAAATTACTCGAAGCCATGACTGAGTTTGGTATTCCAGCGAAGCTGATACGTCTTTGCGGAATGACGCTGACTGACACGAAGTTTTCAGTGAAGATTGGCAAGGACCTTACGCAGCCATTCTATACCAGACGAGGCCTAAAACAAGGCGAAGGCCTATCGTGGGATCTGTTCAACATTGTGATGGAGATGATAATAAGAAAAGATGCAGTAAACACGAGTGGCACTATATTCAATAAAAGCCACTTGCTACTCGCGTACGCTGATGACGTAGACATCATCGGTCGAAAACTGCGGAATGTGACAGCAGCCTTCTCAGGAATACAGAAGAAATCAGCGAAAATCGGACTAACGGTGAACGAGGAACACCAAAGTAAGTAAGTAAGTAATTTACATTCCCGACTTTACATAATAGTTTATTTTATCACTCGTCAATTGCTGCAACTTTTTATACTACTCCTCAAAGTTTGTAGCACACATACCCACAAACCGTTCAATGGCCTTATAAATCTTTAACTCAAATCTGTTTTCTCCTTTTGTGGTTAACATAAAACGTTCTGGGTTCTGGATTCTGTTCTGTTTTTTTTTTTCTTCTCTTAATTTTATTTTACTCTTCCTTCCAAAACAAACAAACCAAGGATAGCCCTTGAAAAGTTGAGTTGACATTTTTTTTGCAAATGCGTATCATAAAAATTGTTCGCCATGGTAAAGAAATGACTGCCTGAACATTTAGTTAGTTACATAAAAACCCATTAAATGTGAAACTCTTTGCTGCATATATGTATATATTGCATAGACGGTTTTTGTAGAGACCGTGAACGACGAATGTAAAGTACTCAATGGTTTTTATATGACTTAAATCATTGACGATCAAAGACAGACGCTACGCTATTCGTCTGTAGTCGCTTATGGTTGAAATTGCTGCATGACACTTTGTACAGAAGTACAAAAGTTAGTGTGGTGCTTCCTTCTTCTTGGTTACTTGATTTTAATGGCAATTTGCAGTTTATATTTGAAGTTAACTTCTTTTAAACAAAAAGAATTTTGCCACACACGACTGTGTTAAGGGCAGGGGAAGGGGGAAATGTGATTTGATGGAAGGGAAAATAAATGAATGGCACGGAAATGTTATACGAATTGTTAAAGGTAATAATCAATGCCTTGTAAGTAGTAAAAGTGACATAAGTGACATTAGTCAGGATCTTATGAAAGGATATGTTGAATTACACAGTACAAAATTTTTCAGCTCATTGATTTGGGACTCAATTATGAGAACTGCAGGTGAAAATAGTCCGTAGTATAGGTCTCGACGAGTACTATATTTGTCCTATAGGTGTCGCTGACGTATGACATCATCTTATAAAGGAAGACTTCATTTTAAGCGGTTTCCAACCCTAAAATTCAAAAGTATTTTACAATAATTTGTTATAAATGAACAACAAACAAAAATGCAGCTAAGAAAAAACGATTTTGGCTGTTTTAAGGGGGGCGGGGGAGAAATGTTGATGTTGTCTCAAGGTGATATTTAATATTTCCCCTCGACTTTAAGAAATTTTTGTCGGGACCCAGTCTAAAGGGCACTTGATCGAGTAAATTTCGACAAAAGCTATAGTTTTGAGTGAAGATTACACTAACCGGTTTTTTTCTCCGAAACCGTATGCCGGTTTCTTCAAAAATGCCAATTTCGAATACCCGGTTTAACCGGTTTTTTGATGTCGGTTAACCGGTTTTCCAAAAAGCAGTATTTCACAGAACATTGCTTGGTCAATTATAGGTAAATCGGCAAAGAAGGTTGTTTATGCTTCTCCGATATTCTTCAGGCAAATCTCAAAGGATGCTTTCATTCGTAAGTGTCCGATCGCAAAAAGGAGCTTAAGTTATGATTACCATACAATAGTTGGGAAATCACCCAGTTACAGTCGAAATGAGTGTGTAGAATGTAAGGAAGCGTATTCAAAGTTTGTGAGTAATATAAACTCCACTTATACAGCCATGTTCTGGAAAACAATTCGGTTTGAAAACAGAGCAAACTCGGTAGAAATATACTAAAACGTATTGACTTCTTACCGATTTTGCTCTGTTTTTAAACCGAATTGTTTTCCAGAACATGGCTGAAATACTAAGTTTAAATTTCCTGATAACTTCTGTTTGGATGAACAGGTTATAAATAGAATGGATTTATGTATCGATATTCATATCTTTTCATATTTAATTGCATATTTGGTTCTATTTTACAAATTCCGAAAAACCGAACAAAACCGGTTAACCCGGTTTTTTAGTAAATCGTGTATTCGAAAACCGAATTGTTGGAAAAAGGCACTTTTCGAATAAACCGGAAACCGGTTTTCTGAAAAATTCAAGTATTTGAACACTATAAATACGACCCAAATGGGTAACAATTAGAAAGAGTCACTTTAGACCTTAGGTTTCTTTGAACAAAATTCGAATCATGACTTTTTTAGTCCTTTGATTCATGTCCGTCTGTCTGTTAAGCTGTAATAGGATAACGTTTTGGAGAATTATTTGAAGTCTAGCCACGCCCTTTCTGGTATCTCCCATACAAATGTACCTTTACGCCCACTTTAGAGATGGAGTACTAATATCAATACACCTAACGCGATCGTTCCCAAATTCTGTAGTGTGTTTCGTAAAGTGTATATTTCTACTGAGGGTGAGGGCTTATCCGACTGAAACTTTACAACGTTTTTCAGCTCATTGATTTGGGACTCAATTCTGGAAATTGCACATGAAAGTATCCCTAAAAAGTAGAAGTTCTGCATCATTCGTTTTGTCAAGTTACATACCATAATAATTTAATATCGATTTGAAGTTAGTAAGTATCGTATAGGGGAATTAGTCACGTTTTAGGCTCTTTTGTTTGACACAACTCGAGAACCACTAGTCCGATTTAGTTGAAACAAATTTAAAAAAATTTAGAATTACACAATCACTTTAATCTGTTTCCGTTTCTCAACATAAGCAACAGTTTTACTATTCCATTCATCAAATGATTTTGAACTGGGTTTATTTTGTAGCATTTACAATAAAACAGTTTTACTCCGTGGCGTATGATTTACGTGGAATATTACTTATGATAATCATACGCCACCATATAACAGTATAAAAAAGTGCCTAAAACATAACAAATTCTCCTATACGATACTTACTAACTTCAAATCGATATTAAATTATTATGGCATGTAACTTGACAAAACGAATGATGCAGAACTTCTTCTTTTTGGGGCTACTTTCACTTGCAGTTCTCGGAATTGAGTCCCAAAATCATGTGTTGTACTATTTTGGAGTAATGGGGTAATGTAGAATAAGTTATTTTATGAGCAAAGCAACGGATGTTTAAAATTTTCATGAACTTAAGTCATTGATATATATGATAATACTTATATTTATAGAGGATGTTAAGCTTGGCTATACTATGTTAACCTTTGGAACTATGTATCTCGTTCCCATTTTGAACAATTTGAAGTTATTCAAGCTTAACATCAAATCTTGTCTCTTATATCAGTTTTTTACTATAATGTTTGTTGTTGGTATGACCTTTTAAGCGGAAACTATTTTGTTGCACAATTTCTCACCCACTTTTGAGGTGGCTGCGACTAAACCCGTTTTACAACGCCGCCTCTAAGGCCATGTCCGATTATTATCGCCCGATTAACGTGATATTTATGGCACTTCAATTAATTCGCTATTAATAGATCTATCGAGTCTAGTGTTGCTGATATGCTACTAGCTATCTAACATATCGACTTCATAAATTCTAGCTACGTTCTTTGGAAGTCATATGGGGGGGGGCGTGGGGTACACTTGTTCGAACAGATCGCGTATCGTAATCGTCGATCTCGGTGACTTTTATATGTGATTGTTGTGATGCCCGGAGGCATGTATGGCCAATACCTGACCGAGTAGTTGAACAAATTGTTGGCAGTTGTGCTAACATATAACATGCATCGACCAGCGCAACACCCCCATTGTGCCATGACATGATATAATTTAATTAAAATTCTAATTTATTGATATCAGCAAATAAACACCCAAGTTGTTGTAGCGGCTCAAGTAGAAAACTATGAGAAAATTTTAAATTTGTAATTTACATGAATGAAGACATGTATATCTGTACGTACGTGTATATCATGGTTAACAAATAACAATTTGTTGATTTCGACATTAATGGTTGTAAATAAATGACAGTAGGGGTAATTATACATCACTTAAGTATGAAAGGAAGGAAAAGTTATAAAAAATGTTGTTAGGAAGTCAAACAACAAAAAGAAGGGTGATGGTGATATGGTATTGAAAATGAGAGTAATGACCACGCTCCTGTTGACATCTCCAATTCAAAGTTAATTATTTGCCCTTCCGGAAACCTAAAAGAAGTAAAAAAGTTTCAGTCTGGTAAACCGAGTTGAACATTTGTATGGGAGGTACCAGAAAAGGCGTGGCAAGACTTCCACGTTTTCTCCAAAACTTTATTATGTTACAACTTAACAGACAGACGGACGCCAGTCGTCCGTACATACATACACCTACAATGTCCTACATACACAATTCCTTCTCTAAATAACCGTAATTTGATTTTCAACATCGCCAACAAACCCAACCTACATACATACTTTCAATTACTTCAACCGAAAGAGAGGCCGAATGGCAGCAACTCAAACTACGCAACCGGCCACCTACAACCTTCAATACTGATAATTCTTTAACTACTTAAAGGGAAAACGTCAATTCCACCGTTCGGCAATGCACGCAACTGCGAACGGCGAATGAGCGCGACGACGAACATCCCACCAAACACATTAAGGAGACTACATCACAAGGGAAAGTGTTATTCAATGCTGTGTGATGTGAGGTAATTCTCATTACATCGAGAGCTCCACTTAGTTAAATCATCGAACATTTTGCTTGGTAACTACCAAGCGCGGTTGCTACCGCTGCGAAGTCTATTGCTAAGTTGCTTTGTACCCGATCTTCCTTGCCCTTCTCAGGGCAATCTTTTATCGAAAGAAATATTATTTTGTTTAATCGAACTTCGGTCTGTTGAACCATGTTTTGTTGGTTTAACCCAAATTACATTGGTGGGTCTTTTGAAACGGACTTGGTCTGTTAAAACGGACTTCGGTCTGTTAAATCGGACTTCGTTCTGTTGAATCGGACTTCGGTCTGTTAAATCGCATTTCGTTCTGTTAAATCAGATTTCGGTCTGTTGAATCGGACTTCCGTCTGTTAAATCGAACTTCGGTCCGTTGAATCGGACTTCGGTCTGTTGAATTGGATTTCGGTCTGTTGAATCGGACTTCGTTCTATTGCATCGGACTACGGTCTGTTAAATTGGACTACGATCTGTAGTATCGGACTTCGGCCTGTTAAATCGAACTTCGGTCCGTTGAATCGGACTTCGGACTGTTAAATCGGACTTCGTTCTATTGCATCGGACTTCGGTCTGTTAAATTGGACTACGATCTGTTGTATCGGACTTCGGCCTGTTAGAACGGACTTCGGTCTGTTGAATCGGACTTCAGTCTGTTGAATCGGACTTCGGTCTGTTAAATCGGACTTCGGTCTGTTAAATCGGACTTCGGCCTGTTGAATCGGACTTCGGTCTGTTAAATCGAACTTCGGTCCGTTGAATCGGACTTCGGACTGTTAAATCGGTATTCGGTCTGTTGAATCGGACTTCGGTCTGTTAAATTGGACTACGATCTGTTGTATCGGACTGCGGCCTGTTGAATCCAACACCGGTTGTATATACCGACTCGTCGGTCGCGAATTCGGAATCGATATAACGACGAAAGCCGAAGCTTCAATATGTTCCCGAAACGCTGAAGTTAACCAGAATACCCAACGTAACCCACATCACCAAAACGGCCACGTATTGCTGATATTAACCTGAAACCCCGACAAAACCCGAATCACGAAGCTGACCAAGTACTGCTGATATTAATCGAAACCACCGACGAATCCGAATCTTCAGTACGCTGCCAAGTTCCTAGTACGAGCCTGAATCATCAAAAGTACCCTAATTACCACGTCTCTGAATACCGAGACAAGCCTGACCTATCTGACCTGTACAGTTTTCGGAGTACAGCATAAAGTTTTCGACGAACCGAATCATCATTACGCTGCCAAGTTACTAGTACGAGCCTGAATCATCAAAAGTACCCGAATTACCACGTCTCTGAATACCGAGACAAGCCTGACCTATCTGACCTGTACATAAAGTTTCCGATCACCTCAAATCGACCGATTCTTAAAATTCACGATTATCTTAAATCAAATCGAGTCTCGAAACCTGTCATTGCAGTCAGAGGCCACATCAATATTCGTCGAGCGTATACTAAAAGTTATCGATCATCTAAAATCGGCCTGGGTACAAATTATCGGACGAGACAACAACGCTATCACTGAATTGCTTTGTTATTGTGTATCAGAATGTACGTGGTCTCAACACTAAGCTTCCGAAACTGTATAGCAATAGCTTCGGGTTTGACTGTGATGTTATTGCTTTTACTGAGACATGGTTGCATGATAGCATATGTGATGCCGAAATTATGTGTAGTGACTTTCAAATTTTTCGTCGTGACAGAATTGGAAAAAGTGGAGGTGGTGTTTTAATTGCAGTTAGTAATAGGTACACTGCGAATTTGGTAGATACGCCTAATGTTGAGAACCTGGAGCTTATTTGTGTAAAGGTGAAAGTTTTTTTCGAAAACTATATATGTTTTTTGTTCATATGTACCGCCTTGCTCTGACATTGAGACTTATAACGCTCTTATCGCAGCGTTTGCCTCTGTGGTTCACTGTCTGGGAAACGATGACTCCATTGTAATACTTGGTGATTTTAACTTACCCAATGTCTCCTGGCATTACTCTGAGGATTTGTTTTCTTATTTACCCTCTACACTGTCAACTAGTCTGGAAACTCTTTTGGAGAATATCTCTGATCTTGGGTTGTACCAAATGAATGGGGTATTGAACTCAATGGGCCGTTTGTTGGATCTTGTTTTTGCTGATAACATTGAAGGGTTTTCTTTGGATCGTATTGATCCTATTTCATTACCCGAAGATCGTTATCACCCTACTATTGCGATCACTATCGAGGCAGATTCCGCTTATAACCGAAATGATGTTATTCCTTCTACTGTTAAGTCTTTCTATTTCAAGCGAGCCAACTACGTGAAACTTAATTCTTGCTTTAGTGAAATTGACTGGCTATCGCTTTTAACAATGGACCCTTTTAATTCCAGATCCATGGATGTAATTTTGGAAAAATTTTATAAGATTATTGAAACATGTTTTTCTAAATGCATACCTCTGACTCGCCGTAACTTGATGCACAGTGGTTCACCTTGGAGCACAATGGAGTTGTCAAGGCTTAAAAACAGAAAATCTCGCCTATTTAAGAGATTTAAAAAATCCGGTTCGACTTTTGATTTTGCTAATTATTCGGCCGTTCGTGCTGAGTACAACATATTAAATAAACATTGCTATGCGCGGTATTTGGATAATCTGAAATCTAACTTTGCTAACGACCCTAAGTCTTTCTACGACTTTGTGCGCTCTAAACGCAAATCGGCGTCCTTTCCGCCTACAATGCATTTCAATGACGATTCATCGTCGGATTACATCGAAATCGCTAATATGTTCGCAGATTTTTTCCAATCCACGTATAGGAATGCTGACTCGAATATTCAATTTTCTTTGAACTATCCATATGCTATTGAGAGTACATCTATCTCAAATATTTTCAGCTTTAACATAAATTCTGCTTTTAAGTCTTTGTCTTCTCTTAAGTTTTCCTGCAAACCAGGTCCTGATGGTATTCCTGCCTGCATTTTGCGTGGTTGTGCATCGAGTCTTTGTTATCCCTTAACTGATATTTTTAACAAGCTTTTGAGATTAGGTCATTTTCCATCCATGTGGAAAGAGTCGTATATATTACCATTATTTAAGTCTGGTACAAAATCAAACATTTCTAACTATAGGGGTATTGCCAAACTCAGTGACATCCCTTAGTTAATGGAAAAACTAGTTACCGAGAACCTTACATTTCAGGTCAAGTCAATTATCTCACCGAAACAACACGGCTTTCTCAAGGCTCGTTCTACGGTTACTAATCTCCTTGAGTTTACAACACATGTTTTCTTGGGATTTGTTAAGAAAATGCAAACTGATGTAATTTACACCGATTTTAGTAAAGCATTCGATAGGGTTGATCATCGTATTTTGTTGATGAAACTAGATCGTATGGGATTTCCTGAGAATCTCCTTCATTTGATCAAATCTTACCTTTCTGGTAGGACGCAACGTGTAATGTTTTATAATACAGTGTCCAGGGTGGTTAATGTAACATCCGGTGTTCCTCAGGGTAGTCATTTAGGCCCTTTGCTATTTTTGTTATTCTTAAACGATCTTCCTTCTATTATCTTACATAGTTCAATACTTATGTACGCTGATGATGTGAAGTTATTTAGCAGCTGTGGCGATACGGTCAGACTTCAGAATGATATTGACCGCTTTGTTAATTGGTGCAAGGCCAATTTAATGGATCTCAACTTAAAAAAGTGTAAACATATGTCATTTTTTCGCTGTAATAGAATTTTATCTACATTTTGTATTGATGGTCTTGTTTTGGATTCTGTTTCCACATTTATTGATCTTGGCGTTCTTATGGACAGGAAATTGGACTTTATATCTCATATAAGCATGGTTGTCAATAGATCTAGATCTACACTTGGATTTATTAAAAGATGGGCTAAGGAATTCTCTGATCCGTACATCACTAAACATCTATACATATCTCTAGTTAGACCTTTGCTGGAATATGCCTGTGTTGTTTGGAATCCATATTACCGTATACATATGCATTCCATTGAATCAGTGCAAAAGCAATTTTTGTTATTCTGTCTCCGTGGTTTCGGTTGGAGATGTGACAATAATTTGCCGTCGTATTAGAGTAGATTAAAACTCATTAGACTACCTACTCTTGAGAGTAGAAGGACTATGCTTGGGGTTTCGTTTGTGTGCAGACTCTTGGATGGTGATGCTGATTCGCCATTTCTGCTTTCGAATGTCAATTTCAATGTCCCTTGTAGATTCTCTAGACACTTTTACCTAATATCTTTAAACTTCTATAGGACAAATTATGCAAATTCTTACCCCTTCCGTAGAATTTGTAATGATTATAACCAACTTCGTGATGTAGTAAATTATAATAGTGATATCGGAATGTTGAAACTTTGTATTATAAGACATCTGAACTGAATACCCTAGTTGTCGTCTTATCGTTATTTTTATTATATCTTATCAATTTTTATTCAGCGGATGATTTTCTGTAGCTGATATTAAATGTTATTTTTTCGGGGTTGCCAACTACTCTAAATTAATCCGCCATAGTCCGGACCTTGGTGTGTACGTTGTCCTACGTTAAGGGACAGTGCCCTCTCGGCGGTAGGGGCGGGTAAGTGTGAGGCGTGGGAACGTTCGAAAAAAAAAAAAAAAAAAAAAAAAAGAATCTGAATTGTTTTCGTATCTAAATACTTTATCCAGTAGATTATAAGTTTGAACTACACCATCATTAAACAATACTGTTATTTTGCCCGAGTCAGGGAAAATTTACTGAGTTCTTATACCGTAACGTTTTGTGGTTCCTTATGGCGACCCTGGTGACGACTGGACTTACCTCAGCCGACGAGAAAACCACGTTACAGGACATGGATCAAATGACTTAAAAAGTCATGAATCGAATGTGGTTTTAAGAAACTTGGGATCTAAAGTGACTCTTTCTCATTGTTACTCCATTGGGTCGTGTTAAATGATATATACCCTGCGACCAGCAGGGTGAGGGTATACAAGTTGGTCTCCGCTATTGGACAAAATGTCTCTAAACTAGTGTAATCTTCACTCAAAGCTATAGCTTTTGTAGGAATTTACTCCATAGAGTGCTCTTTAGACCGGGTCACGAAAAAAATTTCCCAAATTCGAGGACAAATATTACATTTCCAAACATTCCTTCCTCACCCCCCTAAAAAAAGGAACTCCTGTTACGATGTATGTTATGTTTAAGCCACAAGCAAAAAAGGTAGTCTTTAAAATTTGCCCTCGACTTGGGAAAAACAATTTTTTATAGGGGGCCGGCCCGGTCTAGTGCCGATTGCCTTTATCCCAGTGGATGCTGAGTCCAAATACATATCAGAACCACGATATTATTCATTCCGTCACTAATTACAGAACTCCAACGCTAACACTGCGGTTGTATCTACTCACTCTCTCTATCAACTCAGAGTTACCAAAGTCGAGGGCAAATATTAAAGATCACCGCGAGACAACATCAACATTCCTCCCCCACACCCCTAAAAAAAATCCTTCTTTTTCGCTGCTTTTTTGTTTGTTGCTCATTTATAACAAATTATTGTAAAATACTTTTGAATTTAAGGGTAAGAAATTGCTTAAAATGAGGTCTTCATTCATAACAAGATGATGTCATACGTCAGCGACACCTATAGGACAAATATAGTACTCGTCGAGATCTATACTACATATCTTGTATGTAACGTTTAAGCCACAGACATAAAAGGTGGTCTTAATAATTTGCACTCGACTGGAAAAAAAATTGTTTTATATGAGAGCCAACCCGGTCTAGTGCCCATTGCCTTCATCTCAGTGGATGCTGAGTCCAAATACATATCAGAACCACGATGTTATTCATTCCCTCACTACTAACAGAACGCCAACACTAGCTACTGCAGTTGTGTCTACTCACTTACTCTATCAACTCAGAGTTACCAAAGTCGAGGGCAAATATTAAAGATCACCGCGAGACAACATCAACATTCCTCCCCCACCCCCCTAAAAAAATGCAAAATCCTTAATTTTTGCTGCTTTTTAGTTTGTGCCTCAATTTAATCAAATTATTGTAAAATACTTTTGAATTTTAGTGGTAGAAAAAACTGCTTAAAATTATGCTTTCATTCATTGCAAATGATGTCATGCGTTAGCGACACCTATAGAACAAATATAGTACTAGTCGAGACCTATACTACGATTTCTCGTATGTTACGTTTAAGCCACAAACAAAAAAGGTAGTCTTTAATATTTGCCCACGACTTTGGAAAAAAAAAATGTTTATACATGGGGGCCAACCCTATCTAGTGCCTTTTGCCTTCATCCCAGTGAATGCTGAGTCCAGATACTTGTCTGAATCACGATATTATTCATTCCTTCACTAATTACAGAACGCCAACACTAGCTACTGCAGTTGTGTCTACTCACACACTCTATCAACTCAGAGTTACCTTATTTTATGGCACTCAATAAAATTCGACCACCTTTTTTTTTAATAATTGTTAGGTGTTCTTAATTAAAATTCTATTCACTCACGTACATTTTGTTAATTTTATTTTATGGACACTTTTTTTTTTTGATATCAAACAAAATTTGGTGTTTAGAGGCGCTGATTTTAAGGCGTCGTCAACTACAGTGGCTACTGCTGTTGACAGTGATGGTGTTGGTGGTAGCGGCGTTTCTACTATTGATTGGCCGTCTTGTTCTTTTGACCGTTAAAATAATAAAAAAAAAAAACAGAAGACTCAAGAGACACCGTCACCATCACCATCAAAATCATAATAACGTTTTTTCGTGTCGCCGTTAAATATTTTTGATTTTTTCAGCTTGTTGTTGCCGATGGCCGGTCGATCCGACCCGATCGATCGGTGGTTGGTAGGTTGATGGTGTTAACAAAAGTATTGACAAGAAAACAAGTATTTATGGGTATTTAACACCTCAATAAATACATGCTATAACCAAATCAATAAATTATTTAAAACACATAAAAATCACGCTTTATAATACATAGATACGTACATGCCATAGATTTCGACAGCGACAATTTTGTGCTATGAAAGCGCGTGTACACTCGAGAAGAAATTGGAAATCAAATGATTGGCCAAATTTCAGTCGTACAAGGAATGCCCCATAAAAGGTTCAATAAATAGCAATAGCAGCGGACTGCAAAATATCGTTTCAGATCTAATCAAAGATTCCGAAAAAATAAACTGAAACCAAAATCGGTCATTAGGTCTTAGCTATAGTAGATATACATTGCAATATCCCAGTGGTGATAGGAAGAATCTAGAAGGCCTTATAGGACACCTTAAAAATCAACCAGTATGCCTTCCCACTGCTTTCGCTCTTCGTTTTCAAATAACGTAGGGTGCCGTTGGAAGGCTTCACTTCCATATATATTTCTCCCATGCACCACCGTACACGGAATAGTGTTGGGACGGTTAGTACCCATGTACGATTCTTACAATCTGTTCTAAGGAGTCGGCTTTTTGTTGTCACTGAGAGGTTGTATTTTAAGGTGTTGGAGCAACCCGAAGCAGTTGAGCTTGGTGGTTGACGTAGGCGTCCGCTATCTCTGCGGTCTGCAGTTTACCGATGTTTAGTTTTCGTTGTGCCTGATTACGTACGTTTTTCGTCATGCTCAGCCTTATGCGTACCTTAACTGCGGTTAGGAAGTGATCGGAATCAATGTTCGCACCCCTAATGACTCGTACGTCTAGCACTCGATGTGTGCCTTCCATCGACTACCACGTGATCTAACTGATTCCTCGTCAATTGATCTGGAGATAACCATGTTGCCTTATGAATATTTGTATGGTCAACAACACTAGATGATAACTAACATATTTCTTGCCGCAGAGAAATCAATCAGTCTGATGCCATTGTTCAACGTTTCGGTGTGCGGACTGAATTTTCCGATGGTAGGCTCAAATGCACTTTGCACTTTTTGGTGCAACAGAAGTACTTTTTGGTACAAAAAAAAATACTTTTTGTAGTCCTTTTTTGTACGTTATTGTACATTACATTGTAGTTTTTAATACGATAGAAATACTTTCTGGTACATACAATTTCACTTTTATTTTACAAATAGTTGTACTTTTCGGTACAATAAAAGTACTTTTAGTACAATGAATTGTACTATTTGGTGCAATAAAAGTTATTTTTGATATATTAAATTCGGTTTATGGTAAAATAAAAGTTCCTTCTGGTACAAGTAGAACTATAAAACATGTAAGAGAGTTTCAGTCGGTTAAGCCGGCTTACATATACTCTCACCCTGAGTTAAAACCCAAAGGGTGTTTGGTTAGGGTTAAAATAGTTCTGTAATACTGTATCTAGTTAAAACATTACTAAATAGAGAGTTTGGTAGGCGTAGTGATATTTTTACACGAATTATAAAGGGCGGGATGAAACGTTTGTATATGAGGTATCAAAAGGGGTCGTGTGATTGTCGACAATGACAATGCTGGAATAAGTGATCGTAAAATGCACCTTCCGAACAGACCAACTTCGACATAATCGCGTCCATTGTTTTAAGGACATTATCTGTAAAAAGTAAATGTCGGAGATCGTTTTTTGGGACCATAACAAAGATTCTAACATCTAGTTCTATTTAAGGTGTTTTATAGAAAATTAGAAAAATATGATATAAATGAATCACCTTTAAAAGTGGTAAGATTTTTGTTAAGATATACACTAGCTACTCTGCTCACCGCACAATTTGGTATTTAATATGAATAATTTCAGCTTTAATCTATTTATATTTAAGGAAACAAAAACACCGCCTTCCCTATAACTCATAGACACTAAATCCTCTTCCCCATAAAGATCTTACATTTTTGCTCGAGTGGCATTAAATCTACAAAGAAGCGGAATTTTTTTGTAACCCAATAAAGCAAAGGTAAAGCCATCTACTACTTCCGTCAACAATTTAAGTATAAAACTTGTTTTTGCCCCCCCTGCACTCCATCAAACTCTGTAGTAAATACTTCAACTCAGCTTACAATGTTGCCAGCAACATATGTATATAGAGCATTTGCATACAATGTCACATTTCACGTGTAGTTTTTTTTTTTAAAAATTTTATATAAAATCCAAAATAAATTCCTTAATTTGTTTAAGTTATTTTACATGTATGCGTACATTGGTTTTCCAAATGTTTGTGCAGTCTAATTAATATATATTGTGTTTCTTGTTTTTTTTTTAATTTTGGTTAATTTTAATTTATTTATGCGCACACAATCCTAAAATAATATTTATTGGCGCAAATCACTTAATTAGTTACAAAAAACATGGTACGAAAAAAAACCAATAAAAATAACAAAATATGGGTTTGGGATTACTGGTTTAGTGATTTTCACATAGAAACCCAAAACCACAGTCAATAGACGACGAACGAACAATTCAATGGCGCCAGTCGATAATCATTAAATATTTCTGTTTCAGTCTCTGTTTCTATGTTTTTTTTTTGGGAGGTTTGATATATGAATAACATAGTTTTTTGTGAGCTGTATTTGGTGGTAATACACAAAAACATGAACAAGTCATAAATCGTATGACAAATGTATTTTTAATATGGAACAACACACACAACACCTTCTTATCACGTGCCAAGTAATAGTAAGATTTCAATGAGCTGTCATTGCGTGCGTATGTGAATTATTGGGGATATGATCCTTACACACACAGAGAGAGAGAGAGAGAGTGTTACAAAGATATATGTAAACACTTCAACGACATTGGCAAAAGCCTTGTCTTTGGGTGTTGAAAAATCTTAGATTTTATATCTTTGATTACTTTCATGTGATTTATCTTAACATCACCAGATGTTAGTCATTTTCTGTTGTTGTATCATTTACATTCACTGCTCGCATGTTTATAAAAGTTTTTGTTCTTTGCTACATAAAAGCTATGGCACAATGTGTCTCAGATGGTCAAGTAGACGCCAAAATCAATCACACAATGCTTACAGTTCTAAGGAAACTAACGAAAGCCAACACCTCCCCGACAAAGGCATCGTGCCATCATTATGTAGATAGTTCGCCACCCAAAACCCATATGGTCCGAAGATGATGACAGTTGGTTGGTTAACATACACTCAGTTTTTCTTATTTGTTAACAAAACACAAGATCTGATGAGATACACAATCATTTGGGGTCAATAGAGCAACAGAGCAAATGATTGACATTCGTTTGCATCTCATAGCCAAAAGACTAAATAGAAGAAGATTTACGTTACGGCACCTGGCAGCTTGTACATAGAATCGTTGAAGAAGATACCATTGCATAGAATCACATGCAGATATCATTTAATTTGTATAGGAATTTCAATTAGCAATTACAAAATTGAAATTCAACAAAAAATCAATCACCTGCAATGAAATTGTCTGTAAGATGACTGATTATATGGAGGAGGTTTTAGTCAGATAAGCACACAAACGTGCACTCAGAGTATTGTAGTGTAGATGCACATACTGAGCAATATGTAGATTTAAGTAGTGAGTGAATCATTTAATTGGTCAATTAGTCAAATATTTCATGTGGGGTCGCATCCTAACAAAACCATTTACATGAAAGCATGTTGGGTAACACTGCGTGGCTGATACGACACGAAGTCTTTAGTAAAGTCAGGCAAAAATCTGACCTTTTCTACCAAGCTCGGCCTCAGACAAGGCGACAGACTATCATGCGATCCCTTTAACATCCTAATGATCATGTGGAAAGTTGAAATAAACATGACTGGTAACATATTTTACAAAAGTCACATGACGCTCGCGTACGCCTATGATATAGTAGACAACTGTGGGATGTTACTGCGACCTTCTCAAGCATTAAAAAACAAACGGCAGAAGTGGTTCTGATAATAAACAAGGACAAATGTCAGTTATTTATTTTAAGGAAAAAACAGAAAAAGAGTGCTCGTTTTGTAAATATTATTGGCAGAGGACTGTAGGATGTTACTGCAGCCTTATCAAGCATTAGAAAACAGTCGGCATAAGTGGTTCTGATGTTAAAGCATTAAAAAACAAACGGCAGAAGTGTTTCTGGTAATAAACAAGGACAAATGCCAGTTCTTTATTTTACGGAAAAAATAGTCTACTCGTTTAGTAGATATCATTGGCCGAGGACTGTGAGATGTTACTGCGACCTTCTCAAGCATTAAAAAACAAACAGCAGAAGTGGGTTTGGTAATAAACAACGACAAACGCCAGTTATTAATTTTAGAGAATAAGAGTCTGCTTGCTTTGTATATATCATTGGCCGACAACTGTGGGATGTTACTACAGCCTTATCAAGCATTAGAAAACAGTCGGCATAAGTGCGATCTCTTTAACAACCTAATGATCATGTAGAAAGCTGCATAAACACGACTGATACCATATTTTACAAAAGTCGCATGGTGCTCGCGTATGCCTATGATATAGTAGACAACTGTGGGTTGTTACTGCAGTCTTTTCAAGCATTAAAAAACAAACGGCAGAAATGGGTTTGGTAATTAACAACAACAAACGCCAGTTATTTATTTTAAGGAAAAAACAGTCTACTCGTTTAGTAGATATCATTGGCCGAGGACTGTGGGATGTTACTGCGACCTTCTCAAGCATTAAAAAACAAACGGCAGAAGTGGGTTTGGTAATAAACGACGACAAACGCCAGTTATTCATTTTATGGAAAAATAGACTACTCGTTTAGTAGATATCATTGGCCGAGGACTGTGGGATGTTACTGCAGTCTTTTCAAGCATTTAAAAGCAATCGGCAGAAGTGGTTCTGGTAATAAACAACGACAAATGCCAGTTATTTATTTTAAGGAAAAAACAATCTACTCGTTCAGTAGATATCATTGGCCGAGGACTGTGGGATGTTATTGCAGCCTTATCAAGCATTAAAAAACAAACGGCAGATGTGGGTTTGGTAATAAACAAGGACAAATGCCAGTTATTCATTTTATGGAAAAATAGACTACTCGTTTAGTAGATATCATTGGCCGAGGACTGTGGGATGTTACTGCGACCTTCTCAAGCAATAAAAAGCAATCGGCAGAAGTGGTTCTGGTAATAAACAACGACAAACGCCAGTTATTAATTTTAGGGAATAATAGTCTGCTCGTTTTGTAAATATTATTGGCAGAGGACTGTAGGATGTTACTGCAGCCTTATCAAGCATTAGTAAACAGTCGGCATAAGTGGTTCTGATGTTAAAGATAGGCGATAGACTGTCATGCGATCTCTTTAACAACCTAATGATCATGTAGAAAGCTGCAATAAACACGACTGATACCATATTTTACAAAAGTCACATGGTGCTCGCGTATGCCTATGATATAGTAGACAACTGTGGGATGTTACTGCAGTATTTTCAAGCATTAAAAAACAAACGGCAGAAATGGCTTTGTTAATTAACAACAACAAACGCCAGTTATTTATTTTAAGGAAAAACAGAAAAAGAGTCTGCTCGTTTTGTAAATATTATTGGCCGAGGACTGTAGGATGTTACTGCAGCCTTATCAAGCATTAGAAAATAGTCGGCATAAGTGGTTTTGATGTTAAAGATAGGCGATAGACTGTCATGCGATCTCTTTAACAACCTAATGATCATGTAGAAAGTTGACATAAACATGACTGATACCATATTTTACAAAAGTCACATAGTGCTCGCGTATGCCTATGATATAATAGGTAACTGTTGAATGTTACTGCAGCCTTATCAAGCATTACAAAACAACCGGCAGAAAAGGGTCTGGTAATAAACAAGGACAAATGCCAGTTATTTATTTTAAGGAAAACCCAGTCTACTCGTTTAGTAGATATCATTGGCCGAGGACTGTGGGATGTTACTGCGACCTTCTCAAGCATTAAAAAACAAACGGCAGAAGTGGGTTTGGTAATAAACAACGACAAACGCCAGTTATTAATTTTAGAGAATAAGAGTCTGCTTGCTTTGTAGATATCATTGGCCGACAACTGTGGGATGTTACTACAGCCTTATCAAGCATTAGCAAACAGTCGGCATAAGTGGTACTGATGTTTAAGATAGGCGATAGACTGTCATGCGATCTCTTTAACAACCTAATGATCATGTAGAAAGCTGCATAAACACGACTGATAACATATTTTACAAAAGTCACATGGTGCTCGCGTATGCCTATGATATAGTAGACAACTGTGGGATGTTACTGCAGTCTTTTCAAGCATTAAAAAACAAACGGCAGAAATGGATTTGTTAATTAACAACAACAAACGCCTGTTATTTATTTTAAGGAAAAAACAGTCTACTCGTTTAGTAGATATCATTGGCCGAGGACTGTGGGATGTTACTGCAGTCTTTTCAAGCATTAAAAAGCAATCGGCAGAAGTGGTTCTGGTAACAAACAAGGACAAATGCCAGTTATTTATTTAAGGGAAAAACAGTCTACTCGTTAAGTAGCTATCATTGGCCGAGGACTGTGGGATGTTACTGCGACCTTCTCAAGCATTAAAAAACAGTCAGCATAAGTGGTTCTGGTGTAAATCGAGGACAAAGCCAAGTTATTTTGTTCCAACGAACAAAGAATCTACTCGTTTAGAACGCTGCGCTCGTACGTTGACAACTATAACTTCAATGTGATAGATGACATTTTCTACCTTGGCTCCACTGTAAGGGTAAAATAACAATGTCAGTGTTTGTCAATGTTTTAATCGCAATCATCGTTGGATGAACCAGATTAAGGAGCTGTTATTCAAACTTGGCGCAAAAGACCGAAACGCTTGGAATTCTAATCTACGGGTGGTAATTAGGTTATGTTAGGTTAATTCTTCAGCCGCACAACTAACATGGATCCTAGTCTGAGTCCCGTTCTGATACCATTTTTCAAATTTTTGCAACAATTATTCCTATTCCGTTCGGTCAACGTCGCTCTCAAGCCATTTCGTTACCCTTAAAGACAGGTATTGTCCATAAGTGTCCGAATAGTAAACTTTTTATATCTCAGTTCACAAAAAACAGGGCAGTGACATAGAATATGATCCGTGGTCTCCGTGGAGTTACAACTTCTTAACGTGTTTACCTACCGGTCAGTGACCGGTAATTAAAGCTAAGATGTTCCTTAGATGAACGCTGGACCGGTTCAGAGCACATCGTGTCCTCTGTATATTCATGGTAGGTCTGTAATCTGTTTGGTCGCTGTGCAAATGGGTTCTCTCACCCAACTTTCCTTAGCAACGGCACCAATGTGCCGTAAATTTCGCCTGAGTTTACGGTGGTGCAATGCATCGGCCTTTGGTTAACTTATATGTCCCCATGTCCTGGAACCCATATAAGGATAACCGTCGAATGTCTTACTATCTAGTCCAGAGATGACCGGCATTCTCGAACATTTCTCGAAGTGGTGTACGCGTTCTCTAGGGATCTTATAGCCGCTTTACTATCAGTCGGTACATGAATGTTGTCGCCCAATGCCCCCGTGAATTAGGAAACACTGATCTGGTAGTCTGATCGATAGTTGTAAATTCAAATCCTCCGAACAGGTTTCACAGCCCGCTCTTTTTCTTAATTTCAGACCGTTAGTATATCAATATTGATAGATTTATTAAAATACAAACCCCCAACCTATTATACCACCCTCTTATAATCTCTTAATCTCACAAAATGTTCCGAACCAAGTCAATAAACTCAAAAAGTGATATGTGATGTAGAATTTTTTTGTTTTGTATTTTTTTTACTGCTGCTGTCATTGCCGCTACTGATGTTAATGTTGTTTTTGTTGTTGTTGTCTATATCAATACGTGTATTGTAAATTTGATTAAACAAAAGAATGCAACAGCTACAGAAACAAAAAAAATTTGTTCTCAAATTTTAAAAAATCTTTTGTCTGGTCTTTGTTCCAATGAAATTGTTACTGTTACACAAAGCGATGTCACTTGCCTCGATGTTGATGTCCTGTTGTTTTGAATTGTTTTTTTTTTTTTTTGGTTTTTGCCTAATGTTGCAGAAAACAAACACTTGATTCAACATGCAAAACTCTGTGTAACTGACATGTGCGCATGATTAATATTCTCACAACCAGACAACTAAGACAACAAACACCACGATCATCATCTTACCCACTCCCACACAGCCAGACAGACCGCGGCATGAGTCTTTCGGTCACCAGTAATCAACCACATTAAATTGGGTATTAGTCATTTTTAGGAACGTAATGACACTCACTCACACACACACACACACGGATAAGTAGTCAAATGACGATCATGATATATGAATTGGCAGAAAATTAAGAACAAGTCAACTTCAAATCCTCAAAGTGATTTATATGCACTTTCATGCATGAATTTGAATTAAAACCGGGAGGAGTGGGGGAGACCGATTTGTCAGCCACTAATTGAGCCTAAGGAAAATAATTTAGTTGAACAGCCGATACTAAATTGCCAAGAAGTATAGCAAAGTATGCAGAATTTATTAATTCCCTACTCTATAGCATTTGCAGCATCTCTTTTACAGTTCTTGTACAAATATCAAACCTTTTTGCTGTCCTTTCATATGTCATCCCTCCAGTTTGTGATTCATGGCCTGTGAAGTTGCCAACTTCTCAATCATGCTATTGTGGCCACGTGTCCGCTGTAATTTAAGACAAAATTTATGTTTTTTGTCTATGTCTATTTTGATATTAAAGTTTACCATCTCCCCCTTACCCCTCTTATATTACATCTTGTCAAATGTTAAAACTAAGAGAAAAAAAACTGTGTATTGACATTATCAAGGGGGGGCTTTAATATCAAACTCTACTACAAAAGGGCATTTTATGTGTATTGGGCAGAAGGCAACAGTGGTGGGGAGAAATATTTTCAAATTGTGAAATATTTTTTGGTGGCTTGAATGACAAGCGAACGCTTATAGTCAGTCAAAATCTTATCATAAACTCTACTTAGATGTCAAAATCTATAATTTTAAGTATAAATGATTTACAAAAACAAACAATGTACAGGGCGCAAGCGAAAAGAGGTAGAGAAATCCGACGGACAGCAAATAGGCAAATCATAATAATGTCTCATACACACACACACAATACAAATGTCCAAGAAGTAAACAAAAACAAATGTGTGCATATTATAAATAATTAATAATCAAAATAATTTACATATATTTCAACTGCAGACGTAAATATGGATGAACAGTTGTTGAGTTGTGCTGAGGCACAGTGGTTTGTCTGGTGACCAAAAAACACACAAACAAATGTAAGTTTAACCTTCTCAACATTATTGCTACTGAAAATATCGTTTGAGTTGCTATGATCTGGCGATATACAGGATGTCAAAAGTCAACATTGACTACGAAATCAAAAGTGACCAAATGAAAAAACGAAGGCTTTGACACACAAGAACATGAACAACAATAGCAGCGTAATAACACATTTTTGGGCTGTAAGTAGGGTGACGGATCAAAAAATCTGGTGTTCTGAAATTGTCTGTGGATAATCCTTAATCGTAGGATATGTCCACCTCTACTTAAAATTTTTGTATGGTGACCACCCAAAACTACTGTATTTATACCCTCATCCTACGGGTAGAAGGGTATATGTCATTTGATACGACCCAAAAGTGTAACACATAGAAAGAGTCACTTTAGACTCTAAGTTTCTTTGAACCAAATTCGATTCATGACTTTTGAAGTCGTTTGAGCCATGTCCGTCTGTCTGTCACGATAACTATCGAAAGGCGAAAGCAAATGTTTTGAAACTTTGTAAGGATTAATATTTACCCAAAACTATTTATGGTATTGAAAATGGGCCATATGGCCACTCCCCTTCTGGTACCTCCTATACAAATGTACTATTCCGCCCATTTTAGAAATCGAGTAACAATATCAATAAACCCAAAGCGGTCTTATCAAAATTCTGTATTTTGTTAAACTATTACAGGTAAAAGATGCGGAAAAAAAAATGAAAGTCTAGCCACTTCCCTTCTGGTACCTCCCATACAAATGTACCACTTCGCCCACTTTAGAGATGGAGTTATAATATCGATACAGTCGACACGATCGTGTCCAAATTTTGTACTTAGTATAGCTAAGTCAGGACAAAGTTTTGGAGAAAAAAAATGGAAGTCTAGACACTCCTCTTCTGGTACCTCCCATACAAATGTACCACTCCGCCCACTTTGGAGATGGAGTAATGATATCAATACACTCGACACGATCGTGCCCCAATTCTATATTTAGAAAACCTATAGCAGGATAAAGTTTTAGAGAAAAAATTGGAGGTCTTGCCACGCCCCATCTGGTACCTAATATATCCAACTAGTACCGCCCACTTTAGATATCGATAAATATTATTAAATGACCTAACGCGATCGGGCCCAAATTCTGTGTTTAGTAAAGCTCGAGCAGAATAAAGTTTTGGAGAAAAAATCTGGAAGTTTAGACACGCCCCTTCTGGTACCTCCCATACAAATGTACCACTCCGCCCACTTTAGAGATAGAGTAATAATATCAATACCCTCGATACGATCGTGCCCAAGTTCTGTGTTTTGTTAAGCTTTACAAGGATAACGTTTTGGAGAAAAAAATAGAAGTCTAGACACGCCTCTTCTGGTAGCTCCTTACAAATGAACAAATGTACCACTCCGCCCACTTTAGAAATCGAGTAATAATATGAACATAATAGAAAATTTTATGTTTTACTGGGGGTGAGGGTAAACATGAGTCGGGTTGCCCGACTGAAACTTTCTTACTGTTTTATATATAAAGTTTTCTAAAACCAGTACAGATAATTCAGTGAGGTGGACTGAACCCTTACCCATATGACATTCGGTCACATGACCAGACGAGATATATAGTAATACTGTAGAAAAGGTTACAGCTCTCTAATGTATAAGGTTAAATTCATTATATCTGAGCATATGGTAATTTTTTAAGGGGGCACCCTTTCACAGTACCATAATTCACCTGAAAATAAAAAATATTAAAAATAAAATATTCTCAACGTTTTGAGGGGTTTTAATGGATTGCCAATAGGGGCACTATGTGTCCGATATTAATTCCAAAGTCAAATTTTGTTATGCTTTTTTTAAACCCCATAAAGAGGTGGTTTTATACGGGAGATGAGAGTAGTTTTTGACCGATTTTGTTCATCTTAGAACTTAACCTCCCCTTAGAGCAAAGAAGTTCTGTATATCAAATTTTAGCACGATAAAAAAACTATGGCAGTAATCGCGGCGACTGACGGACACCCCCAAAAATAGGGGGTTTTGTATGGCAGATGTGTAGTTTTTGTGCGATTTGCTCATCTTAGAACGTAGTCGCCGCTTAGAGGATCGAAGCTTGTGTATTTCATCGATGGCTCTTAAACTACGGCTGTGATAGTAGGGAGAGACAAAAAGGGTGTGTTTGTGTGATAGAGGTGTTTTTTCGGATTTCGCACATCTTGGAACCTAACCTTCGCTTAGAGGATAGAAGCTTGTGTACCAAATTTCAGCTTGATAGCTTTTAAACAACAGCTGTAATCGGAGTTTACTGAATGGGGAACATCCGTTCAGTGGTAGCAAATGTGAAAAGACGAAATGTTGAGTAACCTTAGTGGCATGTTACCACCGATGCGTCTTAGAAAGTAGGTATCAGAAGTTACTGAAGCTCAACACAACGGCTCTCTTAGTGGCTTTGGCAGCCCCAAGAAACTAAGATCGGGCGCGGTGGCCTAAAAAGTCACTCTCCTAAAACACAAATATATATAATGAAAACACGAAAAAAAGAAAAAAGCAAGAACTCCCCCAAATGTTGATGAGTTAAGGACAGAAACCTAGAATGTCCGAACTTTATACAAAAATTGTGTCTCTCTACAAGGTTAACATCACTGACATCATATAGTAAATGCTTTGGACGGGACAGGGATGCACACGACGAAAGAACTGTGACATTTTTACAGCTGCCATGCAGAAAGTCATGAATTTGGATGTGGATTATTAGTCAGCAAGAGACTTCGACATCTGGACTCGTGGTTTAACCCTATAAGTGACCGAATATTCCACTACACTCGCCGATGGAAGACATAGACGACAACATTATAGATACATTCTATGAGCGCCGGGATCAAATATATATGATCGCTGCCCTGCCCAAGACATTAAAATTGTTCTGGGAAATTTTAATGCTAAAATAGAAGCTAGACAGCATAAAGCTGCATACCACCGATATAGCCAGTGTCTACCACAAACAACTGTCCAATTTATTTAAACAAAGCCCCCTAAGTCCGATGTTCCCGACACACAGTGACTACATATAAAAAACAACGTAGGGACAATCCCTGGTACGATGAGCAATGTCGCGTGATGTCTGAGGACAAGGATGCTGCATAAAAGGCAAAACTGCTACAATTGACAACGGGAGATGAAACGCCTATTCAGGCGAAAAAAGGGAAAGAGAGAGCCGAAAATAGAAAATTACAGGGAAAGATATGATACCCGAAAGTTCTACTAAAAAAGGTTTAGGAAAAAGGATCCACCTATCAAAAGTAATTTTTTGTACCAAGAAGCACTTAATTAAATTGTTTTATAGATGTATTATGTTATTATATATCGATATTATCACCGGCCGTGGCATGATGGTTAGAACACAAGACTACCGTGCGGAAGATCCCACATTTAACTACTCGCTCCAGCCATGTCTAGTAAAAAGCTTCTCGAACAGTGACGTTCGCATTCGTCGATAAACAAGTAAGTGTTTTTAGTTGTGAATCTAAAAATAGAAAGCGAGTAAATTCACAACAATGCGAGAAGCTATCCCATACCTCATTTTTGAGATGTAAAGGGAAGTGCAATTTGTTTTAAGTATATTTTTAAATTGGGCGGAGTTGGCGTGGCAAAACTTTTTTTAGACCTAGAGAGATACAATTTTGTACACAAATAGTACTCGGTAACACGAATACGAATATGCAGAGGAAATTTTAATTCTGAATTAGTGGGCGGAGGGTGGCCAAGCTGTATTTGAGTCCTAAAGATTGATATCCTCAACATCAACATAATAAATATGTAGACGAAATTTTCATTTTTGAACAGTGGGTGGTGCGGGTGTGACAAAGCTATATTTTAGCTCTAGAGAGATAAAACTTCATAAAACTTAAGATCGTACCCGGCACAACAATCAAGCTGGGTTTTAGCCCAATCGGCTTAATTTATTTTTATGAAGACGAACATTTTTTTTCGGAATCGTGGATAATATTTAATACTCGGCAATACAGATATGATTATACAGACAAAACATATAATTACAAGATGTGGGCGGAAAGGGCGTGGTTTTTAGCGGTAGAGTAATTTTTATAACATCACCCTTAGGGATGAAGGTATATATCATTTGATACGACCCAAAAGTGTAACACATAGAAGGAGTGACTTTAGACCCAAGGTTTCTTTGAACCAAATTCGATTCATGACTTTTTAAGTCGTTTGAGCCATGTCCGTCTGTCTGTCTGTCTGTCTGCTGCCCGGCTGGTTCGCACGATAACTTTCGAAAGACGCAACCAAATGTTTTGAAATTCTGCACGAGTTAATATTTCCCCAAAACTACTTACGGTATTGAAAATGGGCTTTCTGACCACGCCACTTCTGGTACCTTCCATACAAATGTACAATTCCGCCCACCTAAGAAGTCGAATAATAATATCAATACATCGAACTCGATCGTTCCCAAATTCTATATTTAGTAAAGCTATAACAGGATAAAGTTTTGGAAAACATAAAGTTTTGGAAAACATAAAGTTTTGGAAAACAGGAAGTCTATCCACGCACCTTCAGGTACCTCCCATACAAATATACCACTCCGCCCACTTTAGAGATGGAGTTATAATATCAATACACTCGACACGATCGTGTCCAAATTATGTATTTTGTTAAGTTATAACAGGATAAAGTTTTAGAAAAAATATTGAAAGTCTAGCCACGCCCCTTGTGGTACCTCCCATACAAATGTACTTGTCCGCCCACTTTAGAGATGGAGTAGTAATTTCAATGAATCTTTATTTTTGTAAAGCTATAGCAGGATACAGCTTTTGAAAAAAAAACTGGAAGTCTAGCCACGCCCCATCTGGTACCTCGCATACACATCTGGTACCGCCCACTTCAGATCGATTAATATTATTAATAGACCTAACGCGATCGTGCCCAAATTCTGTATTTAATAAAGTTCAAGCAGGATAAAGTCTTAGAGAAAAATATGGAAGTCTAGACACGCCCCTTCTGGTACCTCCCATACAACTGTACCACTCCGCCCACTTTAGAGATGAAGTTATAATATCAATATACTCGGCACAATCGTGGCCAAATTATGTTTTTTGTTAAGTTATAACAGGATAAAGTTTTAGAAAAAATATTGGAAGTCTAGACAGGACCCTTATGGTACCTCGCATACAAATGTACCTTTCCGTCCACTTTAGAGATGGAGTAATAATATCAATACACCCCTCGCGATCGTGCCCAAATTCTGTATTTAGTAAAACTATAACAGGATAAAGTTTTGGAGAAGAAATCAGGAAGTCTAGACACGCCAATTCTGGTACCTCCCATACAAATGTACCACTTCGCCCACTTTAGAAATCGGGTAATAATATCAATATATTCGATTTTTTTTTTGTTTTACTGAGGGTGATGGTATATGTAAGTCGGGTTGCCCGACTGAAACTTTCTTACTGGTTTTTTTTAAGCAGTTTGATTCGCAGATATTGCGCGGCACTACAGGTATGCATATGAAGGCGAAATTTAATTTTCGATCGGTGGATGGAAGGGGACTTAGAAAAACCGTTTTTAAGGTCTATGTAACGTAACCTGTGTATGCAGATAGCAGTCTGTACTATAGATATGAACTTGAAGACAGATTTTTCAAATTCAATAAGTGAGCGGAGTGTGCGTGTGGAAAGTTAGCGAGCCCTACATATTGTTTTCGAGCTTAGGAAACGATCCCAAAGTATATTTAAAGGTGGAATATGTCAGTAGTCACAACTGCACGGCATTTTCGTGGGATATGTTATATTAAATTAATTTTTAATATTCGTCAACCATACAATAACAAAGCCACGGCCATAAGTACGTATATAAAAGATCAGCGTTGTATTCTGAGGTTGATTTTAAAGATGTCCGTCCGTCTATCTGTCTAGGCGATTACAATAGCTTTTTAGAGTTATCGAAGTTTGGTATGCAAACTTCTATTTTTTAAGCGGAGTTTAAGATCTATGATGAGCAAGATCGAACAAAAACTACTAATATATCCAATACAACTTCAATGGTTTTTAAGGGAGAACAATTTCATAAATCAATAATTTAAAGAAAATTTGGTTATACATGATGTTATGAGTCTGTTATAAGTATTTGAAATTTACTTCAAATACTAAACTTGTCAAAAATAATGTAACATTTGACCCAAATACTTATCATCGTGAATACCTCTAATATTTATACAGCCAATTTTACAAATAGCAAAGAATATCTGAGCTTCGGCATGTCCTAAAATAACTATCTTAATAATTGTCTTTGATATGCTCCTTGAAAAGTTAACCACAGTAAAGAATAACCTATAACATTTAAATCCACTAAAATATTGACAACACCTATTTCATCGATAGCCATCTAATTTTATAAACAGACAACGAATTCTATACAGAACAAAAAACATAATCGTCAATTCACCTTAATTTTATTAAGTCTGCACTTTGACGTCATCAGAGATACTTTACATATATTAAACAATGAAAAAATTCCGTATAGTTTAAAGTTTTGTTTTGTTACCCTCTTTGAGTGTTATTCTAATTTTAATCCATGCCAAATTGACACATTTCGTGTATTGTTGTCCGCCAACAATTGAAATATCTGTCTGCGAGATTAACACCCGTTTAAGCTCTTTTTCGATTTCTATGTCTACTGTACAAGTTTATTTTCTTAATATTAAATTCAGAAAAAAATTTTCATTTATTATTTGTTTATTTCTTTACAAATTTGACAATTTGTGTTTGTGGTCGTACCATTTACGTATTAAGGTATGAATTTTCTAGCCAGCCTCCATGGAGCAGTGTTCGTTCGTGTATAAAGAAACCATAATGTCACCACAACTCAGGGAATGTCTGTCTGGACAAACAAACATATTTTAATATTGATATAAAAAGAGGCAAAAACACACACACAAACGTATTGTAGCATGCTTCCCTTATGGGGCATAATAAAACTATTGCTGACCAGTCTTCACTGACCAGTCCTCATTTAATACAAAATGGGCTTCGACTCGACCTTAATTGTTTCCTTATGCTAAGTATGCAAGAGTCGCAGAAGCAATAACAGCAGCAGCTTCAGCAACATCACAAACAACAAGACTATCGATGATAGCAATAAGGATGTGATATATTGTTTAGTATTAGTAACCAGAGGGGGTACAGAACGCTATGTCCAAAATCAACACCAGCAGAAGTTGTGGTCGTCAACGATGCCTCATAACCGCATCGCCACCGAAAAAATGTGTTTATAGCCCTTTTGGTTTGGAGGGTTTATAACAGTTGGTTTTAAACTCATGGCTTTGGCGATTTTGTATTCATTTACATTAAATCAAATAAAATCTTCTAAAAATTTTCTTTATTTTAAACAATAAATCCATAATATTGGAACGAAGTGCGTATGATTAATATAAAACACACATTAATATTAATATTACGCATACGTTGTACATACTAACATATGTATGTAGCGAGTACAATATGCAAACTCTCTACATACACAGTTCAACACATGATTTTGGGACTCAATTCTGAGAACTGCACGTGAAAGTAGCCTCAATACGAAGAAGTTCTGCTTCATTCGTTTTGTCAAGTTACATGCCATTATAATTTAATATCGATTTAAAGTTAGTAAGTATCGTATAGGGAAATTAGTTACGTTTTAGGCTCTTTTGTTACAATTTTATATGGTGGCGTATGATTATTATAAGTAATATTCCACGTAATTCATACGCCACGGAGTACAACAGTTTCAATGTAACTGCTACAAAATAAAACCAGTGCAAAACCGTTTGATGAATGGAAAATTAAACTGTTACTTATGTAGGGAAACGTTATATGAACAGATTAAAGGAATTGTAATACTTGATTTTTATACCATCACCCTTAGGGATGATGGTATATATCATTTGATACGACCCAAAAGTGTAACACATAGACTTTTTAAGTCCTCTGAGCCATGTCCGTCTGTCTGTCTGGCTGTCCGGCTGGTGCGCACGATAACTTTCGAAAGACGCAACCAAATATTTTGAAATTTTGCACGAGTTAATATTTCCCCAAAATTACTTAAGGTATTGCAAATGTGCTACAGGGCCCGCCCCTTCTGGTACCTCCCATACAATATCATTATTCCGCCCACTTTGCAAATCGAGTAACAATATCAATACACCCAACAGGATCGTACCCAAATTCTGTATTTAGTAAAGCCATAACAGGATAAAGTTTTGGAAAAAAAAAATTGAAAACTAGTCACGCCCCTTCTGGTACCTCCCATACAAAATAGAGATGAAGTAATAATATTAATAAATCTAACGCGATCGTACCCAAATTCTTTATTTAAAAAAGCTATGGCAGGTTACAGTTTTCTAGAGAAACTGGAAGTCTGTCCACACCCCATCTGGTACCTTCCATACACATCTGGTACCGCCCACTTTAGAAATCGATTAATATTATAAATAGACCTAACGCGATCGTGCCCAAATTCTGTATTTAGTAAAGTTCAAGCAGGATAAAGTTTTGGAGAAAAAAACTGTAAGTCTAGACACGCCCCTTTTGGTACCTCCCATACAAATGTACCATTCCGCCCCCACAGAAATCGAGTAATAATATCAATATAATAGAAATTGTTATCTTTTACTGAGGTTGAGGCTATATGTAAGTCGGGATGCCCGACTGGAACTTTCTTACTGGTTTTAAATTTGTTTCAGCTAAATCAGACTAGTGGTTCTTGAGTTATGTCAAACAATAGAGCCTAAAACGTGACAAACTCCCCTATACGATACAAACTAACTTTAAAATAGATATAAAATTATTATGACATGTAACTTGACAATACGAATGATGCAGAACTTTTTCTTTTTGGGGCTATTTGCACGTGCAGTTCACAGAATTGAGTCCTAAAATCATGTGTTGTACTATGTTATTAAACCATAAATCCACAATATTGAAAGAAAGTGCGTAACACAAAATCCGCATTACATTAATATTACTCATACGTTGTACTTATATACATATGTAGGTAGCGAGTTTAATATGCAAACTCGCTACCATTTAGGAGTTTTCCCTATACTGACCTAGTGCCTTGGAATTTCTCAGCCACCAACGTGGCTTTTGAACTGTGTACTAACGACTAGAGATTGCTAAAGTATACGTCTTTATAAGAGAATCAATTTTTCAATATCATCTATTTGCATACAAGTTATTTTAAAAGTTTTCCAAAACTGCCAAAATATTATAAACAAAAACCTTTTTGTTTTGCCATGTTACCTTACGTATCGTATCAAAATGTTGTTTGTATCGATACACCTAAAACATTATCACCTTGCTGATTGAAATTTCCTATAGCAAAAATACACAATTTGCACATTGTATAATTTCCATTTACATGATGATGATGATTTCCTTTATGGCTGACACTCTCACCCTAAATGGTTTGTGACAATCGTATAATCGCACACAATTTCAATTAACAATTTCATTGTTTTTTTTCGCTATTGTACTATGGAAAAAAGGTTTATTTTTAGTTCCCGCACTTGACAATATACGAGTTGTGGTCACTGTTTAATAAATTTTGCTCACGTTACATTTTCATTTCATTCACAACAATTTGATGCATTTTTTTTAGCGAACCGAAGAGAAGAGGAAAATTAATATTAATGTGAATATGATCGTTTTCGATTTTCAAGTCACTTATATACAACAACACAATACAACACATCACATTGCAATACAATTCAAATAATTGCATATTGATCGTTTGCTGCCTGCCTCTATTATAATTATAAGTACGTTTTTAAGGAAATGTCTAAAAATATTTATAATAAAATTGTTATTCGCAAAATATCGTTTGTGACATGAGCGTTCGTTCGTTCGTTCGTTCACTCGTTCATTTAGAGAGGTGGATATTGAGCAAACAATTTGCAATCAATTATTTTGAGCTCGAGCGTAAACGTGTATGATAGATGTATACGGTCGCATCATCATCATTGAATGAATGCAATTAAAATGTTTTGAATCGAATAAATAGTAAGGTACAAAGGTGGTGCCACAAATGGGCGAGGGTGGTATGATAACTAGAAAGTGCGGTAAAGGTATGATAGCTTTTAAAAATTGGAAAAAAAAAACTTTAAATTTGTAAGATTCTCAAAAAATGTTAACACAAAATTTAGGATATTTTA
Source organism: Muscina levida (assembly GCA_964034835.1). Taxonomy (NCBI): domain Eukaryota; kingdom Metazoa; phylum Arthropoda; class Insecta; order Diptera; family Muscidae; genus Muscina; species Muscina levida. Next base: position 26,125,275 of record OZ035884.1, on the reverse strand, counting down.
GAGCTAATAAAATTAAGATACCCTATTTTCTTGCTAAGCCAAATAGTTATCAAATAAACAATGATTTATTAAAATCAGTACACCAGTTTCCAAATTAAGCCGTTACAAACATTCTCCATATCTCCAATCTCAATCAATATTAATAATGTAAGTGTTTGTCTGTTTGTGCCTCATTCAAGACTAAACGGTTAAACGGATTTCAATGGAATTTAGTTGACAGTTAGTGTATTTAGTACGCAGATAGTACTAGACACCATAGGTTCTTATTTTAGCTCTATAGAGATACAATTTAATATATATATAGTAGTCGTAGGGAGCGTGCTAATAAAATTAAGGTACCCTATTCTCTTTTTAAGCCATATAGTTATAATATAAACAAAAATATATTAAAAACGGTAAGGCAGTTTTCGATTTAAGCCGTTACAAACATTCTCTCAAATCCCTATTAATATTATAAATGTGTATGTTTGTCTGTTTGTGCCTTAATCACGTCTAAACGGTAAAACGAATTTCAATGAAATTTGGTAAATAGTTAGTGCCCTATATGTAAATTACTACAGGATACATATTTTTCATAATTTGTGACTATTACAGCTGGAGAGATAAAATTTGATATCCAGGGAGTACAAGGCAACACAAATATGAATATGCAAACGAAATTTGATCAGTGGTCCCCGGAGGACGTGCGCAAACTGTACTTTAGTTAGTCCAAGAGAGATACACATAACAGTACATAGAGAGCTTTAGTTATCACATGTTCTAATTTTAACTCGAAAAGGATAAAATTTGATATATATCCAGTAGTTGCAGCGAGCGTGCTAATAAAATTTAGGTACCCTATTCTCTTTTTAAGCCAAATAGTTATAATATAAATAAAGATTTATTCAAAACGGTAAACTAGTTCTCGAATTAAGCCGTTACAAACATTCTCCATATCTCAAATCTCTTTTAATATTATAAATGTGAAGATTTTCTGTTTGTTTGTTGGTGCCTCAAACACGTCTTAACTGTAAAACGGATTTCAATGAAATTTTGTAGACAGTTAGTGTATTAAATATCTGGAAATTAGTATAAGATATACATTTTTCAAAATTTGAGACTCTCTGGGCGGAATGGGAGTGGCGAAATTGGATTTTAGTCCTAGAGCGATTAAATTTGATACCCAAATAGTACTCGGCAACACGAACATGAATATGTAGATGCAATTTTAATTTTCGACCAGTGGGCGGAGTGGGCGTGGCAAAACTATATTGTAGTCCTAGAGCGATGAAATTTGATAACCAGAGACTACTGGGAAACACGAATATGAATAAGCAGACGAAATTGTAATTTTGGATCAGTGGGCGGAGGTGGGCGTGGTTAAACTATATTTTTGTCCTAGAGCGATAAAATTTGGTACACAGATGGTACTTGGCAACACAGATATGAAAATTCAGACGAAATTTAAATTTTGGATCAGTGGGCGGAGGCGAGCGTGGCTAAACTATATTCTAGTCCTAGAGCGATAAAATTTTATACTTAGATAATACTCGGCAACACGAATATGTACATGCAGACTAAATTTTAATTTGGATCAGTGGGCGGAGTTGGAGTGGCATAACTGTATTTAAGTCCCAGATCGAAAATATTTGATACCCAAATAGTACTCGGCAACACAGATATGAAAATACAGACGACATTTTAATTTTGGGTCAATGGGCGGAGGGGGCGTGACAAAACTATATTTTAGTCCTAGAGAGATAAAACTTAATACCAATACAGTATTCGGCAGTACAATTATAAATTTTCGATCAATGGGCGTAGCCAATCTGTATTTTAGCTCCAGAAAGATACAATTCGGCACGCAGGTATACTCGGCACTACAGATTCAAGGCGAAAATGTTGTTTATCCCCAGAGAGAGATAAAATTTGTTACACAGAAATTACTCCAAGCAACAGATATGATTCAGATACGCAAAGTACTTTTGTTATGTCAAAAAGTACTTATATTGTACCGAACAGTACATTTATTGTACCAAAAAGTATTTTATTGTACAAAGACGTACATTTATTGTACCAAAAAGTACATTTATTGTATCAAAAAATACTTTAAAGGTACTGAAAAGTCCAATTTATTGTACCATTTCATTTAGTAAAGAAATATAAATATTTTAACAATGGATTCCGATACGCAAAGTACTTTTGAAGTAGCAAAAAGTACTAATATTGTACCAAAAAGTACATTTGATGTACCAAAAAGTACGGTTATTGTACCAAAAAAATACAAAATATAGTAGCAAAATGTATTTTATTGTAAAAGGAACACTTCTATTATACCAAAATGTACATTTATGGTACCAAAAAGTACATTTATAGTGTCAACAAAATGAAATGTAAGTATTGACATATAGGATTCCGATACGCAAAGTACTTTTGTTATGTCAAAAAGTACTTATATTGTACCGAAAAGTACATTTTTTGTACTAAAAAGTCCTTCTATTGTACCAAAAAGTATTTTAATGTACCCAAAAGTACATTTATGGTACCAAAAAGTACATTTATTGTATCAAAAAATACTTTTAAGGTTCTGAAAAGTACAATTTATTGTACCATTTGATTTAGTAAAGAAATAAAAATATTGAAACAATGGTATCCGATACGCTAAGTACTTTTGAAGTAACAAAAAGTACTAATATTGTACCAAAAAGTACAAAATATAGTACAAAAATGTATTTTATTGTGCAACGGCACACATTTATTATACCAAAATGTACATTTATGATACCAAAATGTACATTGATGGTACCAAAAAGCACATTTATAATGCAAAAAGTACTTTAAAGGTACCGAAAACTACAATTTAGCATACCATTTGATTTAGATGAAAAATTTAACTATTGAAGCAATGGATTCCGCAAAGTACTTTTGTTGTAACAAAAAGTACTTCAGATATACCAAAATGTACAATTTATTGTACCACAAAGTACATTTGTTGTACCAATATAATACAATTTATTATACCAAAAAGTACATTTATTGTAAAAAAGTACGCTTATTGTACCAAAAAGTACCTTTATAGTACAAAAGTACATTTGTTGTACCAAAAAGTACATTTGTTGGTCCAATATATTACAATTTATTCTACCATAAAGTACCTTTATTGCACCCAAAAGTAAATTTTTTGCATTAAAAATTACATTTATTGCACCAAAAAGTATTTAATTGTACAAAGACGTAAATTTATTGTACAAAGGCATAAATTTATTATACCAAAATGTACAATTATGGTATCAAAAAGTACTTTAATGACACTGAAAAGTACAATTTATTATACCATGTAGTATTGTACGGCAATGCAGACATGAATAGTCAGACATATAATTTTTTGTTCGATCAGACTGCTTATGAGGGCGATGATATTATTTCGCCCAAAATTAGACAAATTCAAACAAAATTTAAAGTTTTTTAAACCTCATACAATTAGAGCACCCTATCCCCTTTCTATCCAAAAAATTTGTTATATTAACGACAAATTATCAAAATCGGCAATGTAGTTTTCAAATTTAGCCGTTACAAACATTTCAAATTACAAATTCTACATATTGTTACATTTATATTAAAACTTTAACATACAATATTGATAAAATATAAATGGGGGTTGTTTAAAAAAATACCACAATTTAAATTTATGGGGTGTAATAGAATATTGAGCTTATATTGTTTAAGTAACACTTACATACAAATTTCAATATGTTCACTTACATACTTGTTTCTTTTTAACCCTTACCCTACGGGTAGGTGGTTATATATCATTTGACACACCCCAAAAGTGTAACACATAGAAGGAGTCAATTTAAACCCTACGATTCTTTGAACCTTATTAGATTCATGACTTTTTAACGTTGAATGACTGAGTTTCATAGCCACGCCCCTTCGCTAGTACCTTCCATATAAATGTAACAAATATCAATACATCCAACGAGATAATAAAACCTAAAATTTATATACTTTTAAATTGTATATTTTTACTGAGGGTGAGGGTATATGTACGTTCTCTGAGAGTTCACGTTTTGAGTTTGAAACTCAAAACACTCTCTTTTTATTTGTGTTGATCTAAGATACCATAAGGCAAGACAGACAGAGAGAATTTCGTTCTGGCTACAGTGATTCGTATAGATATTACAGCATTATATATATCGATCTTGTCTCCGTAGTCATTCCTGCAGCATTGCCCTGTGCTTCATTTCCCTGCCCTATAGCCTATAAATAGTGTGAAAAATTCAGACTTTGTCTAATGATGACATCTCTTACCCAGATATGTCTCTATCGCATAATGTGTTATTAGTTTTCAATCTACCATTTGCATTATCTGCCTTATTAGTTTAGATGCCAGTTTTGTTTTTTCACATTCTCATGAGGAATTTCATGTGATGACTTAAAGTTTTTTGTAGATAACTTATTTGACTCGTGTTTTATTGCTAATTTTTTATATCTATGCGACTATTTTTTTTTTCTTGTCAGTCTATTGTCATTCCTAAATAAATTAGTTTTCCTCCAACGATATTTATTTGTATCTAACTAAAACAAACAAGTTGTATTTTATTGACCACAAAATAGCAGTAACAGCAACAATAACAACAACGAAGACGACATCGAATAATAGATATACGATACAAGCGCCGCTTCTGGCGTCATTTTTACGGAATTCCCATTTTGGGGGGACAAAACAAAAAAATTCGAATTGTTCGATTTCTTTGTATAAGTATTTATTGTTTCGTGTAAAAAACGCACCTAAAATTATTATCATTCATCTTTTTTTAATTTCAGTTTATTTTTATTTTTTGTGATTCTGCAATCCGGTTTAGATTTCTTGATAACTATGATCAGTAACATACTTTCGCTTTAATTAAAACGAGAGATTCATAGAGAGAAAAAGAGAAAGAAGGAGAGCGCACGTGAGATGTTGATCGCTCGTAATAACTTTAAATTAAAAAAATTCAGTGTGGTATATTTCTCCCACTGTGCCTTGCATGCTCTTGGTGACGCGCTTTATCTCTCTCTACCGCTTAAAGTGGGATTTTTTTAATTATCCCAAAATACTGCAATCAATAAACATTGTTTGGGTTTTTTTTCTGAACTTGAAAGAGATTTATGTTCCCAAGTCAGGGTTTGGCAGCAGTTGTGACAATAAAATTGTAACGTTAAAGATTTGTATGGCACATATACGCAAAGTTTAGTTGCAAACGTAAAGGTCGATCACAAAATTAGAGTATTTTGTTGAATTGTCAACAATGCTACTTATTAAAATGTTAATATGGGGATTGTATGTAACGAGTGAATTCGAAAACTACTTTACTGATTTTAATAATTCGTTATTTCAATCATCACTATTAGGCTACGTAAGAGAATAGGGTACCTTGTATCTTTTATTTCTAAAATACTTTATCACACTTATTGAGATTAATTTCAAATAAATATGATTTTTTTTCTGTTCAAGTTATATACATAGTTGTTTATGAAATACGTGATTGGACCAAAAGCCCATTTACATTTGAATTGGTAGCTGTGTGGCGCAGTCTATTAAATATAGGCTACAAGATCAGCCAATGAGTATTTTAGTCATGGCGTCATTCAGTAAAGCACAATGTGCATTCTGAATACGTGGGTACTATCAAAAAAACTATTCTACAATTCTGTTAGCGCAAAAAAAATTTAGCTCTCTTTACAACAAACGGCATAAAAATGAAGCTCATTCGATTCAGTTAATTAGAAAATGGTTGCAGAAGTGCGAGAAGACAATGTTCACCAAGGATCAACCACTTTTCGTCCTACCATATTCAAAAATAATATCAACCAAATATTGCTTACTTACTTAAAACTTAATTTCCCTTTACACCCCATGAATGAGGTATGGGATAGCTTCTCCCGTTGTTGTGAATTAACACGCTTTCTATTTTTAGATTCACAACTAACGGCATCTACTTGTTTATCGAAGAATGCAAACATCACTGTTTGAGAAGCTCTTACTCGATTGACTCGACACTAATACTGCAAAGTTGCTGTCGACAACATTCTCGGGGAGCCAACAGAGCCAGGATTTGAACCTGTGATCTCCCGCATGGTAGTTGCGTGTTCTAACCACTATGCCACGGCCGGTCTCTCAAATCAAATATTACACATCAATGAAATATTAATGTCAGAGAAGTTCATTGACATTACCTACATTGTTTTCTCAGACCAGGCACACTAATCTAAATGTCCATGTTAAAGGGCAATATGCCAAGTATTGGAGTGATTTACTTACTAACTTAATTCCTCTTTAAATTCCATGAATGAGATATGGAAGAGCTTTGAATGATTAACACGTTTCTATTTTTAGACTTACATACATGTTATTTACAGTTTGCCGACGAATCCGAACGTCTGCTATTTGAGCTTTTATTAGACTGCCGATTGATTGGCTACCGATGGGGTCGCTGATCAAAAAAGACCTCCAGAACAATATCTAGTATATTATAAATATCAGAACCAAAATGTTGAATCAGTTTTAAATGACATGCATGTTTTTCAACCACTGCATAGCATTGACAGCAAAACGTAAAATGTGTTATAGCAGAGGAACGATTTGCAAGTAAAACATAGAACTCCAACGGGAACAGAAAAAAAACACCATAACAATCAAAGCTTTTTAAATTTTGTTTAAATTTTATTCTCATATGTTCATACCAGAATGTGATTTACCAAATCTTTTGCACACACACACGCTTCCAACAGCAGTAGAACAGCAACACATGCAATATAATGAAGTCAATGATTTGATTGCTTGTTGCGCTTAGGCTGGGGCTACACTGGTATTTTGTTGAGGCTCGATTTCAAGAGCTTTCGTAGAAGTATACACAGTCAAATGGGGCAGGCCAAACTAGCGATTTTTTATCGCGCGTTTTAAACTGAAACGTCGTAGAAAAATTTTGTAGAACACTCGCGTTTTCAAAAGCTCTCACTCTCTCATCGTGTGTGTGTTTGTTTTGTTCGTGATGTTGTTCGTATTAAAATACGCGCGTTAACAAAACGCATTCGACGTTGAGCTTTTTTTTGGCGTTCGAGCTTTTGAAAACGCGCGTCAACAAAACGCCAGTGTGGCCCCAGCCTTAATTGTACATGCGTTCATAACTAGAGCACATCAACATGTACTTGATTTCATTGCACTTGTGGATTTCGACTTTGTTATGGAATAACAAAAATAAACAGTGCTTTAAAAGTGATCTATTATTTGGCCGTTCCATTTTGGTTTCGCAAATAAAAAGTTTAACTGCTTCTGAACTTGGTGTAAAGTCCAAACTCACATTCCAACGATATGGACAACCGGCAAAATTGTATTTATCCCTTAAGGGGGTAAGGATTTTAGACCAATTAGCCTATCTTACTTAAGACTATGAAGAGAATATTTGATGCATATATCAAATCATCTCTTAAACCGGAGGTCCTATCCATGCTCAGCATGCCTACATGAAGGGCATTTCCACAGAAACTGCTTTACATACGATAACCAGTCTCCTATATATTGAGGGAGCTTTTAATAACGTCAAACCTGAGTATGTAATTGACTCAATGGAACAACTGGAGATTAATCCAGTGGTCATCTCCTTAGTTGATAAACTACTAAAATTTTGGCGCATTGGATCCAGTCTGGGCGTGTCAAATATTTACAAGGTGGCAGTAATCTCTCCCCTACTATGGAATCTCAACGTTAACGCTCTCCACGATGGAAAAAACGTGCTGCACAACCGGCGCACATGCTGATGGCGTGGCATTATTAGTTACCAGAAAGGATCCTAAACTACTCTCTGAGCTTCTGGAATCTGCGCTGAAACTTCTACTAAAATAGTGTCATGACTGTGGACTGGGTGTAAACCCCGAGTAAAAAGGAACTGGTGCTATTCCCACGGAGATACAAAATCCCTTAATTTGTCAAACCTCTCTGGTAGTGCCAAATACCTTGGGCTAATATTAGACAGTAAACTAAATTGGAATCTGAACACTCAGGCCAGGATTAACAAAGCGGCAACAGTCGTATACTGCTGCAAAAGCGCAATCGGTGACAATTGGGGAATAAGCCCCTTAATGTGAACTGGTTATATGACTCAGTTATTAAACCCGTCTAATTCTACGGATCGGTAGTCTAGTGGCCGGCGCTATAAAGAGCTCCCCAAAGACTGAAATTCGAAAGCAATATGAGACTGGTGGCAATCATGATAACAGGAGCACTTAGAACTACTTTAACTAAGGCACTGTTTACGATCCTTAACTGGCTGCCCCCGGACATTGAGGCGAGGAATATAGCATCGAACACTGCAATGGTTTTAGACGCCACAAAAGCATGAAAGCACAGGAACTATGGCCATGCCAAAATTCTGGACATAATCAATGTGAGATGTCACACAGATTATACCATACCAGAAACTGTCTTCGATCCGAGTTTAATAAGAAACATTCCGGAAAGGTCCTACTATGATGATAATGATAATGCCCTAAACTGTGGGGATTATGTCATCCTATTTTTCACAGACGGTTCAAAATAAAAAGTCTGTGGAATCTTTTCGCAGTAGTTGAGTTTGCAACTATCCGGATAACCGGACCACTGTAGCCTAGTTCAGGCCGAAATAGCGGCCATTAGAACAGCCGTAGAGAAAATTCAGTATCGTGGGCTATTTGTCGGCAATATTCATAGATTTACTGATAGTAAAGCGGCTATCAGATCCCTGGAGAACGTGTACACCACTTCGAGAAATTTTCGAAATGCCGATCGTCTCTTGAGAAAAGGCATTCGACGGTTACCCACACATGAGTTCCAGGACATGGTAACCAAAGAGCCGATACATTGGCAAGGGTCGCCGCAACCGTGAACTCGGGCGAAGTTTACGGTCTCATAGGTGTCCCTCTCACAAGGGGGAAACAGCTAATTACGGGGAAACAGAACCTTATTGCTAAGGAGACATGCATGGAGAAAATACTTGCACGGCGACCAAACAAATTTGGCCTACAATGGATATACAGAGGACACGATTTCTGCCTAAACTGTCCAGAGTCCACCCGAGGAACATCATATCTGTAATAACCGGTCACTGGCCGGTTGGTAAACACGCTAAGTGGTTAAAACTACCTTACAACAATATTTGTAGAAGCTGCAATGAGGAGGAAGAAGAAGAGGAGACCACGGAGAATCTTCTATGACACTGCCCTGCTTTTGGTCACCTGAGATATAAAAAGATTGGCCATCGGAAACTCTGGACAATACCTATCTATCAGTAGGCGATTTCCGGGACATCCATGTCTTCATCAGAGCAACGAAATGGCTTGATAGCGACCTTGATGGAACAGAATAGGAATATTTGGTGCGAAAATTTAAAAATGGTATCACAACGGGACTCATACTGGTACCCATGTGAGCTGTGTTGAACTTGGCTGCCGAATTTTATTTACTCTTTTAATGTTATACTCTCTTTTCTGTATCAAATAAGGTTACAATAAAAATTATTGTTTTTCCACCTTCTAAAAAGTTTTACGTTACCCCATTTAATAGATTATTAAGGTCTTTCTCTTTCTTTCTAAGAAACCAAGATATCGTTTAACAAAATTTCGAAATCAAAAAAAGTAAAAACTTTAAATTTATCAACTTTTTTTTGGAGAAGAAGACAAAAACATTTGTAGCTTACCTCGTTATCAGGGTTTACAAAATCCGTTTCCTTCGATTAGAAGAGAGTGTTAATATGGGAGCCATTGTAGTAGTCATGGTAAAAGTTATCCGTTTGCAGAGGAGGAAGCATTAAAGCCCGTGTATTCATTTCAACGCGTTTGTTTTTAATAGTATAACACATACTTTTGTTTTGTTTAAACATTTTTCACTTTTTTAATAAGATGGTTATTTTTAATACGCATGATGTTACTATATATATTTTCCAAATATTTCAGAATGAACTTGAACATAGAATGAACTTGTATAACAGGTTCATAACACTTATGTAGTGACACAATTAAATTTTAGTTATTATTTTAATAATGTTATTGTGTTATAAGGATAATTTTCTTTTTTAATTGGTATTTAATTTTTTTTTCAAATTTATTTTTTTTTATTATATATTTATAATTATTTTCACACACACATGTTTTAATTTTATAAATATTTATTTATTCCATTGCTAAGTTTAATTTAAATTTAAACAGCACTTTGTGTCGTAAACAAGATATTTTCTTGAAAATTGATTGTGTTAGAATTGAAGACATTTTGTTGAATCTCTCGATCATATTAGTCATTGTTATGATGAATTGAATTCTCTGCTCTGGGAATTGTTGTTAACTTATTATCAGTAATGGATTAGAGTAGAGTATTCCGCTTGTCAAGAATGTGTTTATATTTAATTGCGTTTTTCGACCTTTTCCACTTCGATTAAAGGTTAAGATATTTTTTTCATTTTTTCTCTCAATTTTCCTCTCTTGTATATATTAATTGCGTTTCTTGACCATTTTTACTGTAAGATTTTAATTATTTTCTTTAAGGATTTTTAACATTAATTTCCTTTTTATGAATTTGAACACTATTCAATATTTTTTTTTTTTGTAATTAATGTTTAATTTTGTTTTAACATCACTTAAAGATTTTTTTGCTAAATTCTTAGAATTATTTCTTCATTCTATTTCACACTTTGAATGTAGACTTGTTGGGTATTTAAATCGTTATTTAAAAAAACCGTTATAGAATTTAATATTTTATTTTGTTTTTAAATTCAGTGGAATTTTTTTAGTTAACATATAAATATTTTTAATATTTATTTATCAAATTTATGCGTTTCATATAAATTCGGAACATTTTTCTATAGTATTAGTAATATCTTGAGATATTACTGAAATTTTTCGTGTAATGTTATTTTTAAGATTTTTATATTATTGCCTTAACAGTATTTTCCCCTTTTGTATTTGTCATCACTTAATAATTTTTTTTTTTATAATATTTAGGCGATGTTCCGCTCATTTTATTACGATTTTAATTTAATTACATTTTTTAACCAAAAATTCCATTGATCCGACTTCTAAATTTACCTTAACTTGCACTTAATTCAATCGATTGTTTATATTATTTTTTCTGTTTTTTTTGTTGTTGTTGTTATTACTTAAGCGTTCTTTAATCAAAATATCTGCATGTTGTTGTTTTCATTAGACTCTTTTTGTTGTTGTTGTTGTTTTGCACACATTCTTTTGCAGTGATTCGTTTATTTATTAATTTCTTTGTTAGTTTCTTGCGATAATAAATTTTGAGTTGTATCTTTTTGTGTTTTGTGTTTTTTCAATCGATTGTTTGTTGTTGTTTTTTTTTTGCCGTTGTTATTGATCTTTTTCATTTGCAGTCAGTTGCCCGCGTGCAATGATGTGATGATGTTGACTTTTGCTTTGTTGCCGCGATGAGATATTGATTGATCTCTTAACATTGGCAATGAGACATTACTTTTGTATGTTTTTCTTCTTTTCCTTTTTGATTTTCACGTATCCAATGGATTTGAGGGTATTTTGGTGCTGTAACGCTAAGAAGATGTAGCGGCTGTTACGCTGTACTGATGTTGTTAAAAGATTTGTGTATTCTATTGTTGTTGTTATTGTTGTCTTTTCGGTGTTTTGTGCTATGGGGAGGGGGGGTTTTGCAATTTCTCTTGTTGCTACAAATTGAGATTTTAGCGTGCACAGCAGCAGCAGCAATCAGGTGGGTAATTTCGGCACAAATGATACAGATGCTGACGATGATGATGATGTTGATCTTTGGGTTGCTGTTATCGATCAATCGTTTTAGCTGAGCATGCTGCTGTTAATGTAGTTGTTTTTGTGGTTGTTGCTTTTTACCGAAATGTCACTGATCTTTATTCTGATGGTAGGAATATGTTTATTTTTTTATTATATATTTATTTAATTTATTTTGTTTTTATTATTATTGTTTTTTATTTATTTGTTCGTTTGGAATTGTTTAAGTATCGCTCGAAATGTTTAATTTGTAGGTTTAAATTTAATTGTTGTACAAAAAGTAATTTGTTGTTTAAATTGATGTCAGTGAGTATCAGTAGATATCTGTTATGAAAGAAAAAAAAAATAGTTTATTTAATTTTTTTATATAATTTTGTTAAGTTTTTATATTTTGAAGAAAATAACACAGTACAAAATTTTTTAGCTCATTGATTTGGGACTCCATTCTGATAATTGCACACGAAAGTAGCCCCAAATAGAAGAAGTTCTGAATCATTCGTTTTGTCAAGTTACTTGCCATAATAATTTAATATCGTTTTGAAGTTAGTAAGTATCGTATAGGGGAATTTGTCACGTTTTAGGCTCTTTTGTTGGACATTACATATTCCAAAGCTTAGGTATCTTTTACCATTTGGTGATGAACTACTTAAAATGGTAATGAACTAGTTATTTGGACTACAACTATATATTATTGAATTTTTTGCCCCCCAAAAAAAAAGGGGAGTTTGTTGTGAGAGGTTGATGTTTTTCTAGCATCTCAGATTCATTTTTATCAATATTTTTAACTTTAAATCTCAGATACTGGCCTTGAATATGTCCTAAGAATATTTTTGTGGATTTACCAATTTGAGTCTTTCTGGTCGTTATTAACTATAATCTCTCTTTGCTGGTCCCCAAGCAGCACACAACAGTGGTAGCAAATGTGTGAAGGTGCAATGCTGAGTAACCTAAATGGCATGCTACCACCGATGCGTCTTAGGAAGTAGGATAAAAAAACTTAATTTCCCTTTGCACCCCATGAATGAGGTATGGGTTAGCTTCTCGCGTTGTTGCGAATTAACACGCTTTCTATTTTTAGATTCACAACTAACGGCACCTACTTGTTTATCGACGAATGCGAACGTCACTGTTTGAGAAGCTCTTACTAGACACTTAATACTGCGAAGTTGCTGTCAACAACATTCGAGGGGAGCCGACAATGAAAGAACAATTTTTTTTTAGGTGACTGGAGCCAGGTTTGAACCTGCGATCTCCCGCATGTTAGTCGCGTGTTCAAACCACTATGCCACGGTCGGTCCCTAAAAGTTGGATACAGAAGTTAATAAAGCTTAACACAGCGGCTCTGTCAGTGGCTTTAGCAGCCCAAAGAAACTAGGATTGGACGCGGTGGCCTAGGCCACTCTTCTTAAACACAACGACACAAATCCAATAACCACAACCGGCATTTAGGCAAAATATTTCTACATCACGCTGCTTTATGCTCATGCGGTAATCTATGAAAAGGAATGCATCTTAGTAGTGTCATGAAAGTGCGCGTGATCCGTGGTTCTAACATTAGCTCGGATCATTACCTGGTTGCAACTAAGTTACGCACAAGATTGAGAAAAGCGAAAAACGCACGTAACCAATCACAAAGGAAGCTGAACATCGCAAGGCTGCAAACCCCACTGCCTACTCCAACAAACTCTCCCAACCAATACGACACAAAGCAAAGTGGTGCCTCAGCGGGAAAAATAAAATTTTTCAAACATCTAATTCTTATGTATAAATGGTCAGGAAAATTAAGAAATATTTAATTAAGAAGAATTTATTAAAAAAAAAATTAAAAATGTCAGAATAAATGTTTTTGGCTGTAATAGATAAAAATAAATAAAAAAGTTGCGTCCCTCGGAAAACATAAATAACTTAACTATTTGTTAACAGATTTTTACAAACAAGTATGCGTTAAACTCATGAAAGCGTGCACTTTCTGAATAAAGTAGTAAACATTAGGGTGTCCTTATAAAATAGGGGCTACAAACTTCATCAAACTTAAAAAATATCGAAAAAATTACAAAAGTTTGAAATTTCGAGGCAAAAAACAAACAGATATGAAAAGTTACCAATATAACTATATATATGGTTGGAAAGGCCGCAGTCTCTTCTTTCTAAATCCACTGAGAAATTTAAAATCGGTTGAAATTCAACCACGTTACTGGCTTATAAGTGCGTAAAGATTCGAAAAAATGGCATCATAGTGGGCTTTATGAGCTATTTAGGTTGCCTAGACACGTTCAGATTGGATTGATATCTTCACGAAAGTTGTTAGGTTACTGAGAATTTTGCGAACATTGTAAGAGAAAATTTTGGACTCCCTCAAAGTAATGCTCAAAAAAGTGCAAAAATAATAAATTCTTTTAAATTTTTTTTAAAAAATGGCAGGAATAACCAATCTTTTTGACATAATTTGTTAATAAAGTTAGTGCGCAAAACCCCCAGCTACATTATTGCCGAATACAGTTTAGCGCTATCACGAAGTGTGAGCTAGCTGTCGGACAAAAACTGATGACACCTTTTTTCATGGGGCTCACTGATTTTGAGAATATTTAGGGGTCCATAAAAAAAAAATTGGTCACCAATCTGGCCAAACTGAGTATAGGGTTTAATTACCCTTCGATAGTAGAATCGAACCTATACTGTCACGTTTTTGTATTTTACAAAAAGTCGTCATTTGTTGCATAGTGTAATAAGGAAAGCCGCAGTAAACACAGATGGCACGACATTCAACAAAACTGCGGGATGTGACTGCAACCTTCTCAGATATACAAAAGGATTCAGAAAAAATGGGTCTTACGGTGAACGAGGACAAAACAAAGTTATCAGTTTTAGCAATCAAATAATCTATTCATTTGAGACGAGCTGTATGCCGAATATGAAGGTGACAGACACATTGAGGTACTGTGGTGCGTTGGCTAGCTAGGTCGTGTTTTACGCATGGATGAAAATGCTCCAGCTTAAAAAATCTTCGACAATGAACTCAATGGATGGCGCCGACTGAAAACTCCTTAGGATAAACCAGGTTACTGAGAACTTTGCACAACATATGTGTGATGAACTGGAGAAGAGCGCATAAGATTAGGGAGCATTTAAAACTTTTCTACGTGCGGCATATAATCCCAACATGCGATTGCAAAGAAGTGATATCTAAGTAAGTAAGTAACTTTAATTTAATTCGAACCTAATTCGATTCATGACTTTTTAAGTCGTTTGAACCATGTCCGTCTGTCTGTTCGGCTGGTTCGCACGATGACTTTCGAAAGACGCAACTAATTATTTTGAAACTTAGCATGAGTTAACATTTCACCAAAACTACTTACGATATTGCAAATGGGCTACATGGCCACGTCCCTGCTGGTACCTCCCATACAAATGTACCACTCCGCCCACTTTAGAGATGGAGTTATAATATCAATATACTCGACACGATCGTGCCCAAATTATGTATTTTGTTAAGTTATAACAGGATAAAGTTTTGGAAAAAATATTGGAAGTCTAGAGACGCTCCTTATGGTACCTCCCATACAAATGTACCTTTCCGTCCACTTTAGAGATGGAGTAATATTATCAAAACACCACCCGCGATCGTGCGCAAATTCTATATTTAGTACAGCTATAACAGGATAAAGTTTTGGAGAAAAAATCTTGAAGTGTAGAGACGCCCCATCTGATACCACCTATACTAATGTATCACTCCGCCCACTTTAGAAATCGAGTTATAATATTAATATAATAGAAAAACAATTTTTTTACTGAGGGTGAGGGTATATGTAAGTCGGGTTGCCCGACTGAAACTTTCTTACTGGTTATTGCATTTTTTGACCATTTTGACTACTAAGCATTAAGATATTTTTTCAAGACTTTTAAAATCTTTTTAGAATTTTTAACATAATAATGAAAAAGGTTTTTAGACATAAAAATGGCCACGCCCACTTTTTTAATATATCTAAAATTCCTATAAAACTGTCTAAAAATGTTATTTCTGTACAGATTTTTTTCTATAAAGTTCTATATGGAAAATATAATAGGATATATATATTTTTTTGAAATTTTGTATTAAATGGGCGGATTGGGCGTGGCAAAACATTTTTCTGAGCTAGAGAGATAAAATTTGGTAAACAAATATTACTCGACGACTCAGGTTTAAATTTGAAAACGAAATTTTTATTTTTGGTCTGTGGGCGGAATTACATAATTATGAATATGCAGATAACAATTTTTTTTTTCAATAAGTGGGCGGAAGTGGCGTGGCAAAAGCGTTTTAGCGGAAGAGCAATTTCTTTAAGAAATTCGATACACAGATAGTTCTCGGCACTACAGCCGAACATTTTACGTTCATTTGGTGGGCGAAAAGGAACATGTAAAAACTGTTAGGGCTACATAAGGCAATATTAGTATACAGATAGTATTTGGCAGAATAGATATTTGCAGACAGATTTTTAAATTTCGGTAAGTGTGCGGAGGGTGCATGAGGAAAGTAAGCTAGCCCAACATATTGTTATCGAGCATAGGAAGCGTTCCCAAAGTATGTTTAAAAGAGGCATATGGCAGCACTAATAACTGGAAGGCATTTCCGTAAAATATGTTTTATGAAGTTAGTATTTTTCATTTTCGTGAATTACACGGTACAACACATGATTTTGGGACTCAATACTGAGAATTGCACGTGAAAGTACCCCCAAAAATAAGAACTTCTGCATCATTCGTTTTGTCAAGTTGGCTACATTAATAATTTAATGGTCATACAATTTATTTATTTTTTTGCTAAAGTGGATTTTTAGCACTTTTTCTATATTTTAACACGGCTATATCTCGGGTACCGTGCGGAATATCTCTTTTGTGTCTGAAGCAAAGTTTTAGATAATGAATAGCTCTTGTAAATACCTCTTCATATTGGAGTTCAATTAACGTTGTTATGAAATATAATAATATTTCTCCCAACTGTCGGATATTTTAATTTGGGCAGTATATTTACCTTGTATCAGTAGGCAAGTCCTTAGAAACCCGAAACATTTTTCACGCCCATTCTGGAACATTCCATACAAATGACCGAATTGACCCTCATAGTTGTACATACATACACTTAATTTAATCATGTTTTGCGTAAAAAGTGCGCTTAGGAATGTTTGACTCATCAATAAATATGATCTATATCGGCTGACCCTTTCTAGTAACTCCCATTCAAAACTACCTATTTTTCAAAATGTAATATTTCTCGCATAACTTAAAAATGGACAGTTGGAGGATATTTATATTTTTTCAGTTTAATTATTTTGCAATAGTAGACAAATCCTTAAAAATCAAAGCATTAGCCACACCCATTCTGATACCTAAAACAAAAAACTTAATTTCCCTTTAAACGCCATGATTAGGGTATTGGATAGCTTCTTCTTTTTTGAAAATTTTGGTCCAGATCCATTAAACTCTGTCATTTGTTTGCATTGCTGAGATTCTTACCTTTCATTTGATACTCATATCGTTAACATATGGTTCGTGGAAATATATGATTTAATTTTTTGAAAGTGGTGTATGCTCTGAAACTTTGAAGTCCTTTTAAAAAAAAAACCTGACGTTCTGGCGATAAACTGAGAACGCAGTTATACTACCTAAGGTCTCTTGTTTAACGTATATCTAGTCTTTATCAAGTGTGAAAACCACTGTTGCACGGTGTAATCGTTCACTTAATATTCCAAAAAAGGAACTAAAACCATAAAGAAAATTGCAGTCGGGAAAATCGACTTACATATACACTCACCCTCAGTAAAATATACAATTTTCTAGTATATTGATATAATTACTCGATTTCTAAAGTAGGCGGAGTGGTAGATTTGTATTGGAGGTGTCAGAGGGGGCGTGGCTAGACTTACAGCTTTTTCCAAGTAGCCCAATTGCAATACCGTAAGTAATTTTGGGGAAATATTAACCTTCAAAACAATTGGTTATATTTTTCGAAAGTTATCGTGCACACAAGCCAAACAGCCAGACAGACAGACGGACATGACTGAAACGGCCCAAAAAGTCATGAATCGAATTTGGTTCAAATAAACGTTCTATGTGTTACACTTTTAGGTCGAATTAAATAATATATATTCTCTCCTACACGTAGGGTGAGGGTATAACAAATGTCTGTCTTAATATATAATTGCATATTTAAGTACACATGCCCTCAATTATCAGTTCAATATTTCCAAATGTATGTTTCTTGATACTTTTATGTTGCGTCTCAATTAGAGTCTGATGAAGGCGATAACACTAATGAAGACGAAGAATGTGAAATACCTTCTGACTAACCACTATATATAAAGCAGCGTGAAACAAGAAAAAGTTTCAATGTGTATACATATTCGATGGCGGCTGGACCAAAATCGATTTATGCTCTTAAAACTTTGAGTGAAAAATTTAAAAAAAAAACTTGTATGAAGAGCTTATGATAACTCATAAAACTAATGATGCAGTACTCGTGTCCAAATTAGAGTAAAACTGTCAAGTGCGGTCAAGTAATTTTGTGCAGTACCTTTTCTATGCATTTACAGCCAATGTTCTAAAGAAAACATTACAGCCAATGTTCTAAAGAAACAGTGGGTTTTGAGCGATTTTTGTAAATCAATTTTTTTAAGGGAGAGGGAAACAAAAATTCTAAATGTTACCTACTTCCAATCCTTCCGAGCAGCAAAAATGGGGCTTTGCATGCCTTCTTACAGGCCTGCAAAGGCAGTCAGAACCCTACCCTTCAAATGCAGTCTTCATTTCAAATTAACATAGGGTGTCATAGGCAGGCAAGGCCTGCACATTCCCTTTCTCATTGAAGGCGTTTCAGTAGGCATGCCTAGTATGTCCTGCTTGGAGTCCTAATAACAAGGGCCTTCTATGAGGCATTGCTACTGCAGACCAGCTTTGCAGGCCTGCAAAAGAGCATTTATAGAAGGACTTAAATAAAAAAATACATATGCGAATTATTTCGATATTAAATGATTTCCTACTTCTTATAAATTTTTAATACAATATTTATTACAATTTAAATTACAATTTTTTTTTAAACTCCAGCAGCGGGAATCGAACTCGCGACCTCAGTACTCATAGTTGGGCATGCTTCCTACTCGGCTATCACGTGATATAGTTGTTGTTCGATAAATAACATACATGTGGTTTTCATAAACAACAGCATCTGTCTTACCTTCCCTTAAGAGGCCTGCCAACAGGCCTAATCGGAGAAGTGACAAGTGCATGGCTATGAACGACAATTCTGCCTTCTACTAATAGGACTGTCAACAGGCCTATTTAAGGCAAGAAAGTTTGCATGCCCTTTGAGAACATCTATGGTATTTTTGTGGGGTACACAGTAAGGCTGCTCACAGGCCAGTTTTAAGAAGGGAAAGAGGCATGTCTGCGGGATCTATTCTCATCCTAGTAAGAGACCTCATTGCAGGTCTCATTTGAGAAGCGAAATGTGCTTGGGTATGGAATTTTTTATAAGGCTTGATGAAGGACTTATTATAGCCTGTATACATGCCTGGAAAAGGAAGGCGTATTTGAATGTCAACAAAATGCCTTTGAAGGCATGTTTGCAGGCATATTTTTACAATGCCTCGTCTTTTCCGCTGCTGGGTTGAGATTGGAAACATAGTGATATAAGTGATGTATTTCAATTTCTGACTATAGAATGAGTGCAGCCAGCAAAGTAACAGCGTTTCCTTAGGTATCTGAGAAAAATGCATTAGATGTTTTTAAACATATAATATATTCGATCAATCACAGGACTGACTGACACCTCAGTACTTTGCATAGGTGCCTCTTTAACAACAAAAACTGTTGTTTTTCTATAAACAAAACAAATTTTCAATTATTTTCAATATTTTGAATTTTTGTTAATATTTTTTTATTTGTCATTACATACGAGTATTTTAAAATATTTTGTTCTACTTCTAAGCGAATTTTTTGTTGTCTTCTTAAACGGAAAGCAGTAAGTTTTCGGTTAAACCACTGTTCAAACATCACAACTATAAGAAAATACACTGTAATAAAGATATATTTATTTTTTTTTTTTTGCTTATTTTTAAACTTTTTTGTTTATTTTCTTTAGCATTTTTTTTTATTTTACCTTTTTTCAAAACTTTATTTCATGTAAATTTCCACACTGTTGTGTTTGATTATTTTTTCTCTTTGTTTCTTTTTTCACTTAAATTTCTTCCCTTTTAACTTTCTTTATTTTTTTTTTGTACTTCATTCACTTATTGATATCTTTTGGGAAAATCCTTATTCACTATCGTATTCCATTTAAAATTGCCCGTCGTCGTCTTATTGTGCCGTTTCCCGTTCCTGTTGAACCGTGTTTTTTTTGGGGGGGTTTTACGCGTCAAATACGCGGCTCGCGCGATTTTTGTGCGTTCTGCGCTTTACGTTACCGTAAATGTTTTCACAAAATTTATTCCTTAGCGTCGTCCGTCTGTAGTGATGATGATGACTCCCGACCGCGACCATCGACAGCGATGTGTTTTTTGTTTTGGTCTTAAACAAAATTTCAACCGAAATGAAGCTGAAGAGCATCTTCTTCTTCGTCGTCGTCGTCGTCGTCGTGTTTATTTTCTCATCCATCCTCTGTGCTACGCAGAGCGCGCGCGCTGCCAACAATCTGTCTATCGTTTCTTGTTTCCCATTAAATAGCCATAAAAACGAGTCTATGACGTTTTTTTTGTCTTGCAGACGGACGGACACGAAGAGAACAAGTGGATGAAACTCAACTGGCAGTAGCAACAACGGCAGCAGCAGCAGCGGCAGTCAGTGTTAATACAGGGATTTCAAGCCTGAGTCAGTTAAGTGGTAGCGCTGGCGCTAAAGTAAACGTTGAAGTTCTGCTGCTGCTAACGTAGCTGCATTTCCCTCCCTCTCTTGCTCATTTACTCTCAAGCGCTCTGCCTTGGCCTTTCTTTTAGTCTCTCGCTCGATATTCTACAGCGAACGTTATTGTAGTCCATTTATTTTATAGGTGGTATCAGACACCTGTTGCTTTTTTACACACACACACACACACGAATACTTACGCACCTATTTCGCACTGATTGTGTGTGAGACTCTCAGGGAACTACCTGTACCTGTGCGGGAAGGAGTGAGTGTGTGCGCGATTGCTGTCGGTACCTCAGATCCACGTGTGCCTGCACATGCATAGCTGTGTGTGTGTTCATGCAATTGTATCTTTTCCTTATTATTATTATTATTGTTACTGTTGTTATTGATCCCAATGGCTGCGTGTTGGCTCGTGATAAACGACGACGACAACCAAACTTGCACGAGTCCAGTACTCTTTAGACGCCGTGTTAGTGTGTTTTACTTCTGATGACGGCGCTCAATCTGCTTAGTTGGCCGCTCTCACTACTGTAGTGTAGTGGTAATAGTTGTTAATATGACTATTATTGTATGTACATATATAGTTGCTGCTGCTGCCGACGCTGTCATTGATAGTTTTGTTGTTATAGTTTTTTAATGGTTTTTCATGTTATTGTGGTCATAAATTGACGCAGCAACGAAGAACACTCGAGCCAAAATGTTGCAACTTATGACTGCAACTTTTTCGTAGGTATCTCTCTTCCGCTCGCAACTCTACTTACAACGAAGGTGCGAGCGAGCGTATGGTCGCAGGAATGACTTTGACAGGTTGCCGCCAGGTTGTACTGGTCTAATAATGTTGCTGTCTCTCAGGTAGCTGCTGCTGTACGGGTTCTGTTATTGATCTATAATCGGGTGGTAACGGAGAGTAAGTGGCAGGTATGCAGTAGTTTAGAAATAATTTATTAGATTCTATCTTTGGGTTGACTATCGGTTTATGAGGCAAGCGCACAAGTGCAGTTTCTACTGTTACGGGGGGCAATAAGAATATGGATTTCATGAGAAATTACCATTAAACAGGATAATCGTACACAAACATTATAATTAGTCATAATAATCCTCTTAGAAATGGAAGATTAACTAATAGCACAACATACTTAAACACACACACACACAGTCATACATGTAATATAGGGGTAAGGGTATTGTCTTGTAGATTACCGCGATAGAGATAATATGTGGCTGCCGTAAATAACCGAGGAAGTTAAGTGTACAAAGTCACTTCGTTATTACGTTTAATGTCTTAAATTCATTAGTGTGTATGTATCGCAAACATGGCTAAGCACCTGTACGAAACAAACAAAAACTCACACAATATCTATATGAATTCCATAAGTGAGATATGAGAGAGTTTCCAGCATTTGAATGAGTTTACACGCTGTTGTTTGAAGACTCACAAGACAGGACCTACAATTTAACGACGTTTCCGAATGTCAGTTTTTTTAAGAAGCATGTGATAACTTTGCTGATAAACTCGACTACTCAAAAGTTGTTGTGTACAACTTCAAAGAGACTGTCGATCAATAGATGTAAATGGTTGTGAAGCTGGGATAGATTTAGTGGTGTCTAGAGTCCGTTACATACCATTTATGAGTGTGAGAGCTCGATCAACGGCGCATCTTTTCGAGGAACGAAGAAAGTTTAACGGGGTCGATGATAAGGACGTTCGAACAGAGTCCCTCAAGCAGGGTGGCTCTCAACAAGGATGACTACGGCTACGCGAAGATATCGGTGTCTACGGCAAGGATACTTGGTTAGAGTCCCTCAAGCAGGGTGTCTCTAAACAAGGATAATTAGTACTAGGTAAGGACAACGAGTTATACAGCAAGGATACTTGATCAGAGTCCCTTAGGCAGGGTGTCTCTAAACAAGGATAATTAGTACTACGTAAAGACGACGAGCGAGGATACTTGATCAGAGCCCCCTTAAGCAGGATGTCTTTTAACAAGGATAAGTAGTACAACGTAAGAATAACGAGTACTACAGCAAGGATACTAGATCAGAGTCCCTCAAGCAGGGTGTATCTAAACAAGGATAAATAGCACTACGTAAGGATAACGAGTACTACAGCAAGGATATTTGATCAGAATCCCTCAAGCAGGCTGTCTCTAAACAAGGATAATTAGTACTAGGTAAGGACAACAAGTTATACAGCAAGTATATTGATCAGAGTCCCACAGGCAGGGTGTCTCTGAACAAGGATAATTAGTACTACGTAAAGACAACGAGTTCTATAGCGAGGATATTTCATCAGAAACTCTTAAGCAGGATGGTTTTCAACAAGGATAAGTAGTACTACGTAAGGATAAAGAGTTCTACAGCAAGGATACTTGATCAGAGTGTCTCTAAACAAGGATAAGTAGTACTACGTAAGGATAAAGAGTACTACAGCAAGGATAATTGATCAGAATCCCTCAAGCAGGGTGTCTCTAAACAAGGATAATTAGCACTAGGTAAAGACAACGAGTACTACAGCAAGGATAATTGATCAGAGTCCCTTAGGCAGGGTGTCTCTGAACAAGGATAATTAGTACTACGTAAAGACGACGAGCGAGGATACTTGATCAGAGCCCCCTTAAGCAGGATGTCTCTAAACAAGGATAAGTAGTACAACGTAAGAATAACGAGTACTACAGCAAGGATACTTGATCAGAGTGTCTCAAGCAGGGTGTCTCTAAACAAGGATAAGTAGTACTACGTTAGGATAACGAATTCTACAGAAAGGATATTTGATCAGAGTGCCTCAAGCAGGCTTTCTATAAACCGAACAGCCAGACAGACAGACGGACATGGCTTAAACAACTTAAAATAGTCATCAATCGAATCAGGTTCAATAAATCCTAGGGTCTAAAGTGGCTTCTTCTATCTGTAGGGTGGGGTTATAATAAAATAGGTTGCATATTTTTTAAATTTGGATAAAATGGGCATAGTGGGCGTGGCAAAACATTTTTTAGAGCTATGGTGATAAAATTTGGTACACAAGTAGTACTCGGCACCATAGGTTTAAATTTGCAGACGATTTTTTTTTATTTTCGATCAGTGGGTAGAGGGGGTGTGGAAAACTGGGAAATTAAGTAAGTACACAGATAGTACTCCCCCACACGAATATGTATATGTAGACGAAATTTTAATTTTCGTCCGTACATATATGCTTCCTACATATACAGTTCTAGCGGAAACCACCTTCCTTCCTTAGCTGGTACTTCCTTGAAATCCCAGTGTATTAAATACCGCACGTAGAAAAATATTATAAGCGCTTCGATCTTCTGCGCTTCTTCTCCAGTTAGTCACACCGAGTTCAGTAAGCGCTAACTACACATTATGACTTTTTAACCTCTTACCACCAATAATTTACTCTCCCTTTATTTACTCTTGAATATTACCAACCATCCCAATCTGCATACACTGATTCAATTACCTCAAGGGGCAAACAACAACACCAACGATCACACGACCACCGCAAACGATGCGTTCGGCAATCGCCACGAACGACATCACAAGGGAAAGTGTTAATCGATGCAGTGTGCTGCAATGTAATTCCCATTAGATCGAGAGGTTAAATGATCGCGAATTTTGCTTGGTAAAGTCGTCAGTTGCTACCGTAGCAAAGTTTTTTGCTAAGTTGCTCCGTACTCGATCCCCTCTTTCCTTCTCAAAGCAATAATTTATCGAAATATTCTTTTGTTTAATCGGACTTCGATCTGTTGAACCAACTATTGTTGGTTAAACCCAAATTCAATTAGTTTAACTCGGCACGGTCTGTTGAATCGAACTTCGGTCTGTTAAATCGGACTTTGGTCTGTTGAATCGGACTTCGGTCTGTTGAAACTTACTTTTGTCTGTTGAATCAGAATTAGGTCTGTTAAATCGGTCTGTTGAAACGGACCTCGGTATGTTGAATCGAACTTCGGTCTGTAAAATCGTTCTTCGATCTGTTGAAACCGACATCGGTCTGTTGAATCGGCTACTTGATCATACTACAATGCTGTTAAGGCTAGGATCTAATTCAATTATGCAATGAATTCTTCAAACTTTTCATGATTTTTGTGTGGGGGTACCTTAGTGATTGACAAATACAAGCTCAAGGCTTGCTCAAAAGCCGATAAAACATCTGAAGTGAATTACTGTCCGACTTGATAGGAAGAGCATCTAAGAAGCATGCACAATTATTGTATTTCATATTATAAAGGAAAAATCCCCGTAACAACGTAACAGTGTTACAGTGTTACTGCAACCGCTGTTACAGCCTTGTTTAAGATTTGGTGCTACCCATCACCATATGCATTGAAATTGCAACTTCACATTCAACCAAAAGATATATTGATGGGCAATGAGAAATACGAGTACTCTGGCCATACATACATCTTAATTATGTACCTCTTTTTACCGTTGCAGAGTCAGGAAGTGGTCCACTGGGAGTTCTCTCAGGTACATGAAGGCGATACTCCCAAAAGGCCCTTCAGAAAGGCAACAGTGTGGATGACAAAATCATCTACCAGTTCAAAGTCATAGCTGTCAACGTTCACGCAGCATTACAAACGGTAGGACTTCTTCCTTGTTCGTTAAAACAAATAACTTAGTTTTGTTCTCATTTATGACCTCCTCAATGCTTGAAAAGGTTGCAGTAACATATCGCAGTCCCCCGCTAATGATATCTATATCATACACTTTTACTACCTTTTTTTTATTGGTGCAGAGTCAGAAAGTGATCTAATGGGGGGTTCTCTCGGGTACGTGGCTTCTCGATGCTTGAAAATGTCGAAGTAATATCACGCAGTCCTCGGCGTGCTTGATATTAATCTCATCGACATCGACTTACAAGAGTAGCATGTGGCTTTTAAAGATCGTACCAGTCGTGTTTACTGCTGACTTCTTCATATCATCTTCATTTGGATGTTAAAAAGATCACATGACAGACTATCGCCTTGTCTTAATCCTCGCTTGGTAGAAAATGCCTCTGCTAGATTTCCGCCTTTTTTAACTAATGACTTCATGTCGATCAGTGTCATTCCACAAAGTTGTATCAACTTCGCGGGCATACCAAACTCAGCCTTAGCATATCATAACTTCTGTTGTACCGGAGTATCGAATGCAGCTTTGTAGTCGATGAAAAAAGTCGTGGATTTATCAGGTCTAAAGCCACACTAATAAGGTCCAATCAGATTCGCTAGGATGGGTAAAAGGTTGATTCCGCGATAGTTCGCACAAACACTGGGACCAACTTTCCCGTAGTTTGGGAACATCAGAATTAGGGGGGTTTCTTTGAAGTAATTAAGTGCGTTGTTTGGAATAGACATTGACTATCTCGGTTGTATGCAGCTTTGTATTGTCTAGATTCCTTTGTGTTTAGTTACAAGCATTTTTAGCACTACTTACTCGCTTTCGTACCTAGGCTGCAATTAGGTGATGATCCAAGTCTATATTTGTACCATACATCACACCAATGTCCATGACATTTGAGACGTGCCTTGCATCGATTGCCATGTGATCAAACTATTTTTTTGGGGGTTATCCTGTTAACTTTGTGGAAATCTTTATTTCTGCTTATAGTCTACACCAATTTTTCCTCGAGTGTATGCAATTTGCCCTCGAGATCATTTGTGTCTACTGCCCCGTATTTGTTCCGTTTTAATATTGTACACATTTTGTTTCTTTTTTTTTGTTTCATAGTCAAACAATTCATTCTTATTTTGACAAGTGTTTATTTCGATTTCAATTCAACATTTTATTGTTGCTGTCTGTCAATATGCTGCTGCTGATGTTGATGTTGTTGTGGTTGCTGAACAATTTAAGTTTCACTACAACGGATACGAGATATTTCTGTTTGTTGTTGTTGTTGTATTTTTCAATTCATTATCAGAAATTATAATGAAACAAAATGTGAAATAATAAACACAACAAAGCGAAAAAACAACAACAACAACAACTGAATAAAGCTGAAAAGAAAACAAATTTGAAATTTTACTATTCGCGGGATACCGATTTGAATTTTTTGCTGTATCATGATAATGATGACGACAAAGATTATTGCGATGCGATTTATGACGTTTTACAAGATTTTGTATAAGGGGTGAGCGAGGGAGGGTTGCTGCTGTCAACAGAAACAACAACAACAGAAAAATTAGAAGAAACTTTGTATAAAAACTACACACACACACACCCAAAAGCAAAGTGAAATCGTCACTTAATGAAATAGAATTTTAAATTGACATGTCAAGCTGTGATCACGCAGATATTATGTTTAGTTTCATTCATTGCATTGCACAATGGGGCAGAGGATGATTATTGTAGATAAGCGAGAATTTGGGCTTTCCTATTGATTTTTTTGGGTATTAACGAAAATTGTGTACCAATCTCAGAAGTCTAGTTACAATCGCTTCAAATTTCTTCACCAATATTCCTCAATTGGAACTTATTACGAATATAAAATATTCAATAAACATATAAGAATCTTTTATAAAAAAACTAATTTAAAGTTTTCAAAAAAATAATAATATCTATTATATATTTGCTTTTTATCGAGGTTTATCCAAAAGTTTTAATTGATGTCAAACGTAAACAATTTAGTTTTTATTTTCTCCAAAGATATTAACATTATTTCCCACTGTGCATTCGCCATAAAAGTAATCCTCACGCACCCTCTGAAACATTTTTGTATTTGGTGTCAAATTTTTCTGCAGAGATTTTCCCTTTAACATCTCATCCAGTAAATTTCAATTTATATGTTAACGAATTGTGCGATGTGATGGGGTTACTTGCGTTACTACTATGTGTCTCCCTCCCAGTATCTCTGCTGGTGACACAAAGTCTACACAGCCAGAAGTAGGTAGCAACAACAATACACAAATATCCAGCAATGAAATAGTAAAAGTTGTGTTTGAATGGGAAGAGCAGCAATTGGTGCTGGATAGTGGTGGTGTTCGCAATTGAAACAAGAACTAAGAGGTTGCTGCACTATTTCGCGCGCTCTTTCCTATGGTAAGTAACTAACTGGATTGTTTTGGGTTGTTGGAATACATAAATAATGTCTTAATGTACGTCTGGGTATTTGTATGTACAAACTTTTACACATGTTGTTGGTGGTGGTGTTATATATGGTTCAGCGTCTTGTATTACTGCCATTTACTTATAATTTGTATTATTTTTGTGTTTCTTTTTTGGAATCGTCGTATGTAGCAAAGAAGGCGGGTATAGCTTTTCCCTGCGTTTGTTAGACTACACAGTACAACATTTTTCAGCTCATTGATTTGGACTCAATTCTGAGAACTGAGCGGAAAAGTAGCCCCAAAGGTAGAAATTCTGCATCATTCGTTTTGTCTCGTTACATGCCATAATAATTTAATATCGATTCTAAGATAGTAAGTATAGTTTAGAAGAATTTGTCACGTTTTAGGCTCTTTTGTTTGACATAACATAAATACTATATGGTGGCGTATAATTATCATCCCAGTTAAAAACTACTCCAACCTTCCATACAAACTTCTCCTTTTTGGGTTGTCAGTCCTTCCGGGACCGGCCGTGGCATGATGCGGGAGATCCCGGGTTCGATTCCCGCCTCCAGTTATCTACATTTTTCTTTCTTGAGATATAAAATTAAAAACAAGATAGTACTGATAATATTACCCCGCAGTGGCAATATATAGCCGATTCCATAGAACGGACTACGAAAAGCATAATTGGGTATGATGATGAATGACGCAGTGCCACGAAAGAGACGAAAGCTGCATACAGGGCGAAACTGCAGTCAATGGCAACGCGAGTTGTTCGTAAACGGCACAGAGAAAAGAGACGAGGGGCAACTCGTCTTTTTAAACGGAAAAAGAAGGAGCTACCCGGACAACGTTTTAAATATATGGAGAGAACATTTCAGAAATCTGCTGAATGCGGACACCTCTCCAGAAGACCCCCATCAAATCCAATACTCGATGGTATTAACTTTCCACCTCCGAGCCAGATCGAGATGCGCGTGGCAATATCCCGACTTAAAAATAACAAAGCGGCTGGAGCCGATGGTTTCCCGGCTGAAGTGTTTAAGGCAGGTGGAGAGCAGCTGATTAAGAGCATGCATCAGCTCATTCAGAACATCTGGCTGGAGGAGAGCATGCCCGAGGATTGGTCTCAGTGTGTTATGTTCCATATACAAGAAAGGAGATCGTAGTGAGTATAAGAACTACAGTGGAATAAGTCTATTACCAATTGCGTACAAGGTCCTTTCGAGCATATTGTGTGAATGTCTGAATTCAATTGCAGAAAAACTAATTGGACTTTAATAGTGCGGCTTTGGACCTGGTAAATCTACGACGGACCAAATATTTACCTTACGACAAATCCTGGAAAAATAACTCATGAAAAGCAGATCGACACCTACCACCTCTTTGTCGACTACAAAGCTGCCTTCGACTCTCCGATAAGGAATAGGCTATATGAGGCCGTGTCTGAGTTTGGTATTAATGCAAAGCTTATTCGACTTTGCAGAAACACTTGGAAAACACCAAATCCTCCATTAAGATCGGTAAAGATCACTCTGAACCATTCAACACAGAAAGAGGTCTCAGGCAGGGCAATAGCTTGTCCTGTACACTATTTAATATAGTTATGGAGAAGGTGATCAAAAAAAGAGCCACATGCCACTAGCCAATGCCGATGTTATAGACATCATTGGCCGAAATTTTCAGGATGTTACTGCAGTTTTCTCATCACTAGAAAAATGGGTTCAGCGGTCAACGAAGACAAAACAAAAATAATGTTTTCGAAGAACACTGGGTAGGGGGTACGCACCGTCAAATTTGAACATTATTGTTTTGAGGTAGAAGATGAGTTTACCTACCTCAGATCTTCCGTCAACAAGAAAAATAATGTCAGCCAAGAATTCAAGCGAAGAATAGTGCTCGCCAAAAGATGTTTTTACGGACTTCGGCAGCACTTTAGTAACACCATCTTATCTTGGGGTACTAAGAAACTGTTACTTACCTAATTTCCCTTGACACCCCATGAATAAGGTATGGAATAGCTTCTCGCGTTGTTGTGAATTAACACGCTCTCACGAGCCGACAATGAAAGAAAATTTTTTTTTTTTTTTTTTTTTTTTTAAGATGACTGGAGCCAAGTTGAACACTATGCCACGACCGGTCCCTGTCCAGATACACCAGCTCCTAATTTTACCCGTTCGGTTGTATGCTGCCGATTCATGGGTGCTTACGACAACGGACATTCAAATCCTGGGAGTATTCGAGAGAAAAGTACTCCGAGAAATATATGGACCTATCTGTGTCGACGGCGAGTTTCGCCATCGGATGAACAATGAGCTGTATGAGCTTCACGATGGTTGGGACATGTTGCCACGATGAATGCAAATACTCCAGCGAGAAAGGTGTTTGAAGGCGAACCTGAAGGACGGCGCAGAGCAGGGACCCCCAAACTCCGTTGGTAGGACCAAGTGGTAGGCGACATGCCACCATCTGGTAGGACTAACTGGAGAACACACGCACATGACCGAAGCGTATGTAATTCTTTAGTACTTCAGGCCTCAAACTTCTGAACCATGTTCGTAAGTTGTAATGGGCCACTAAAGTATGTAAGTCAGTACATGCTGTATGCCGATGATGTAGACAGCAATGGCCGAGAACTGCGTGATGTTACTGCAGCCATTTCAAGCATTGAGAAGCAGTCGTCAGTAGTGGGACTGGTTGCAAATGATGACAAAATCAAGTTATAAGTTTCAATGAACAAAGAGTCGTTTGAGGATGCTGCATCGCAGGTTTGCATATGGAGAGCAACTTTTTGATCCTGACTATTACTATTCCTTTCTAACAAGTTAGGGTTGAGCCCCAAATTAGTTATAACCTTATGACTAAACCTCGTGATTATAAGTCATAATGTTCTATTTAAAATACCTAAATACCCAAGACAACAAAACAACGGACTTTGTGTTTTTTTTTTCTTTCGATTTTTTGGTTTTCAGAGGGAATTTAACTAATTTGATTTTACGACTTCTTTTTTGAATTGTTAACGTTTAATACCTTTGTTTAAATGTCTTTTCAAAATAAAAATTTAATTGTTGGTTTCTGTTTTCTTCACTTTGTTTAATAATTCAAATTATGAACTAATAAAATGATATCGATCGACGACTTCTTTGCCCCCATCGTGGTAGTGGTCGTGACGTTGATATTTGGCTAATTTGCTATGGACCAAAAACTGGTAGCATTTGGTCAACAGTTGATGAGGCTGATACGATGCTGATGATGTTGTTGATGTTGATGATGAGTCCATGGTTTATTTATAATGTTATTGTATGTATGTTGTTTGTTTTGAAAAGCAAAAAAAAGACATTTAAAGACATCATAAATTTTTCCATTTATGAACATTGAATAAAACACCACAACAACTAACCACCCAAGGCATAAACAATGGTACTGCTTAGCGGGTTAAACTAATTTTAACTAGATTGAACTGATTTGAGCAGAGATTTTTTTAGACTGGATGTAGTGTTATTTGAGTAGAGTGGTGATTTTGCACGTGGAGATTGGTGTGGCTTAGTAGTTGTTATTTTGTTTGTTGCAGTAGGTGAAAATTTCGGTATGGTTGGGTTTCGTTAGATTATGAATACGAATCTAACAGATCACTAGTTAAAGTTTTAAGGGTACATATTTTATTAAAGGACAACAGTCACTTGGACAACTTGGATGCTTAGTATTTGTGTATGAAAACCTATTCAGCTTTGCGTCCACATACTTTTTATATGCACACATGTGTTAATAACTATTCTTTTATTGTCGAATATTCATAAAAAAAAATCTCGCAATAATATTTTTTTGTGAATATTCGGTCTATATTTTATGTTGTAAATGTTATTTTATGTTTATACAATGATATCATTTGAAATGTTAGACCTAAACTACAGCCCTTATTTCCACAAAGCTTTAATACTCAATTCAAATCCTTTTTCCACAAAAAACGGCTGCTGCCATCATAAAATTTCATTACCAAAAAAAAAAACCAACGTAAGCAAAAAATAAAAATTGCTTCTTAACGCCACATATAAAACACAAAACAAAAGTGATTCATATCAAATGATACTAGACCAACTTAAATGTGTCTAATGTAAAAAAAAATTTATTCAATGGAGCCAACAATTTTCACAAGCATTGAAAAACTTCGTATGTTGCATA
This sequence comes from Muscina levida, assembly GCA_964034835.1. NCBI lineage: Eukaryota > Metazoa > Arthropoda > Insecta > Diptera > Muscidae > Muscina > Muscina levida. The sequence goes on along the minus strand of OZ035884.1, from coordinate 26,093,428 downwards.
TGCCCTCTGCTGTAAACAGTTTGCAGAACTAAATAAGTTTGAATTTAAAATTAAATAATGAAAAGAAACAAATAAAATGGCATCAAATGTAAACAATTTAATATAACACAGCAGCAACAACAACAGCACACTAAATAAAAGTGATACATATAAGTAAATACTACTTATGCGCATATAAACATAATAATAACAATTTTTCATGTGGAAAATTGAGACAATTCTACACTAGAATAAAAACTGAGATACCAACAACAACAACAACCGCACAACACTTAACTCTGTAAATTGAAACATACCCACCAAGTAAATATAAACATTATAGTGTGTACATACATATATTTACATACAAATCGAGCACAATTGATAATGTAAAAGATCTAACACAAATACGAGTAAAAAATTATATATGCAATCGTATTACTATAGCCGATGCCGCCAATGGTGTTAAAACTCGCTCGCTCGCACTCTTCTCTACATGTGATGAAAACAAAGCCAAGTAAATACTATAATAACAAAAGCAGCAAGCAGCATCTTATATGTGAATTTATGTTTCCTCCGTATCCCACCCGTCGCCACTAGTGAGTTGCAAAACCCTAAGTCAGCCACCATCACCATCACCACAACCACCACCCACTTAAACCCAGGCCAGTTTCCACCCATTATGGATGGCAGAAAGAGGAGTAGCAACGAAACTCTTAATATTTGTTGTGCTCTACATTTTTTAGGGGCATATGGGCATCACACTCCTCCTTGGAATATAATAATAAAGAGGTCATACTGATAGAAGTTTTGGTATGGACGCAAGTATCATAGTTCCAGAAATTGTTAGGGGTTGCAAAAGGAGTACACACTGTATAGTAGGGTGGCATAATATTGGATTTTTATACCCCTCACCCCATGCACGAACGGAGTAAGGAGTATACTAATTATGTTCTTCCCAGCGGTAAAAATACCCATTACTTAAACGCTGATGTCAGCTATATTTAGTAGCAATCAGTGATGATTCTCTAACTTATATTTCTGCTTAAATTTAGCATAGAAGTGTCATAGGCTATTTAATCGGTGTGCTCTCGCTTACAAAGTAAGCGACAATGTCAGTAAGTGCCATTACAGTTGCAATTACGTTATAAGCGGAGTTTTAAGCGAACTTGATAACATGCTGGATTACAAAGTAAGTGACGATGTAAGTAGGTGCCATTTCAATAGCTTTGTAATCGGAGTTATGTTGAGTGGACGATATTTTTAACATTACAAACGCTTGACATTCTAAGTACTTAGATCGCTGGCTTACAATGTTATACTGATGTCATGGATTACTAAATAGGTACTTCGTTTCATTTACCGCTGGGTATTTAGTAGCAATCAGTGATGATTCTCTCACTTATCATTACAAAGTAAGCAACGATGTCAATTACGGCCATTTCGAACTTGATAACACGCTTGATTACGAAGTAAGTGACGATGTAAGTAGGTGCCATTTCAATCAGAGTTATAATAAGAAGCCAAGTTTTTAGCATCATAAACGCGTGACATTCTAAGAACTAAGTATTTAGATCGCTCGCTTCCAAAATAATATTTTACTCAAGGATTACTTAAAAGGTACTACGTAACATTTACCGCAGGGGCGGCGTGTGAGGTATAACAATCTACATCCCTATCCTATTGCTATTAATATAATAAATGTGAATTTCTGTCTGTTTTTTTTTTGTTATATTTGTGGCTCAATTACGCCTAAACGGCTGTACCGATTTCAATGAAATTCGGAAGACAGTTAGTGTACCATACGGAAATTACCGTAGGCTATATATTTTTAAATTGTTGATCCTATGGGCGAAGTGGGCGTGGCAAAACTGTATTTTAGTCCTAGAGAGATAAAATTTGCCACCCAGATAGTACTTTGCAACACGAATATGAATATGTAGACGAAATTGTAATTTTGGACTAGTGGGCGGAGAGGGCGTGACAAAACCTTATATTAGTCCTAGAGAGATAAAATTTGATACCCAGATAGTACTTTGCAACACGAATATGAATATGTAGACGAAATTGTAATTTTGGACCAGTGGGCGGAGAGGGCGTGAAAAAACTGTATTTTAGCCCCAGAGAGAAAAAATTTTGTACACAAATAGTACTCGACAACATGAATATGCAGACGACATTTTAATTTTGACAAAACTGTATTTTAGCCCTAGAGAGATACATTTTGGTATACGAATATGCAAATGCAGACGAAATTTAAATTTAGGGTGGGTGGGCGAAGTTGGCGTTGCTTAACTGTATTTTAGCCCTAGAGTGATAAAATTTACTAGCTAAATAGTACACGGAAACACAAATATGAATATGCAGACAAAATTTTAATTATGGAACCAATGGGCGGAATGGGCGTGGATCAGCGTGGGACCGCAAGACAGACTATCGCCTTGTCTAAAATCTCGCTTGATAGAAAATGGTTCTGTCAGGTTTTTTTTTTGCCAATTTTCATCCCGCAAAGTTGTATCAGCTTCGCCGGGATACGAAACTCAGGCATAGCATCTAACAATTTCTGTCGTATCGGATTGTCAAATGCATCTTTGTAGTCTTCTCCTGGATTTGTCGTAGTGTGAATATATGGTCGGTTGTGGATTAACCCGGTATAAAGCTGCACTGATAAGGTCCAATCAAGTTCGCCAGGATGGACTTTAGTCTTTTATATAGTCTTTCAGATGTTGCAATCCAATAGAAGTTGTTCCGTTGTTTCTTCAACCTTCTTCATGCATCATCTGCATTGGAGTTTCTATGGTATAATCTAAGGGCGTATTTTCCAAAAAGACATTGTCCTGATAGTGTTCCTATAACAACGGATATCCGGTAAGTTAAGTAATAGCTTAGTCCTCATTTTGCGGCCCGAGAACTATAGCATTTTTTAAAAGATTGTGTAAGTGGTGTAACTGATGAATGACATTCCTTCACTGTCAGGGATGTAGCAAATATGGGATTTAATAGCAGCCTGGCTGTCGTAGCGGTGTAGTAGCGGATTCATCGAAGGATAGTGGCACTATTTTTCAGTATTTCAGTAAGTTCAAGCATTGCAGTAAATTCTACCTATAACTCCCTGCCCGACTATTGGCAGCTTGTAGAAGATAATAATATTAAGGACCGGTGAATAGATTCCATAGTCTTATCTTTCGTTGTTCTTTGATCCGTAAGTGAAAAATTTAATACTACTGGTAGCGACTTTTTTCAGGTGTTCCTTTTCGGAATAAAAGTCCTTATATTAGTTACTGGTAAAAGTTATGAAATAAAATACTCTGTTTTTACGGCGATTAAATTTTTTTTGGTTTAGTATGTCGAAATGTCCAGAATATTCCGACAGTAGTAGTTCGAAATGTCCAGAATATTCCGATAGCATAACACCACTTTCCCTAAGATTCACACCAGATATTCTGCCATGATATCAGAAGTCAGAACGTATTTCTTATGAAGGGACCTCCACCAAACTACTTTGCCATAGAAAAGTAAAGTATTAATTCACACAGTGACCTTTGGAGACAATCCGCAGCGCTTAATAATAGACTCTTTACAGCAATAAAGAGCAGTAGATGCAAATTGAGATATATGTAGTTACTGTATATCTTAAGAGGAATTTACTATAGTCATCCAGAAATATCCACATTTGTATTAGAAAAAGTTGTTTGTTCACTAAGCCCAACGACAACATATTAAATTTTAACACGCGCATAAAATACACAAAAGAAAACTACAAAATCATTTAATTTTCACATAATCACAAACATATTTGATAGTCTATCATAAAACATCCACAAGATCATATCTCAAAACGTTTTCATTTAGACCCCAAACCCCAATATGGGACGTAAAGTTTTTATTGAGTTGAGTTGAGAAAGAAATCCCAGAGAAAAAAAATGCTTAGCTATGATCATTTAGTCGTAAAATGTCGTTTATGATTGCACTGAATGGAACAACAACAAAAAATATTAAGTTATTAATAATCTTGTGTGTATTTCCAAAGCGATATTAGCCCCTTCAGGTATTTCTCATTCCTCTACTCTATGGAAAAGACGGAAGACGTCAGACGGCAGACAGCTTATGACGATAATCCCCCAAAAAATGGCTTCATCGCTTTGCCCACCCGGTCGGACAACAAAAGCCTAATCAAGATTAAGCCCTAGATAAGAGGGTCGTAAAATTATATAAAATCAATAACGAATTTTAAACGTATCAAAGATTTGCATAATGAACCATAAAAATCAGTGCCATTAAATGTAGAAGAGCTCGACGCCTGTGACAAGATACCAATCGGAAGGGGGCGCGTAAATGATATCTGGCATCATATACAAAGTAGGTGATTTTTATATTGCTGTTGCATTTGAATTTCTAATGGTGAACGCGGATGGTGGTGGCGGATGGTAGATAGCCGATGATGTTTTCGACCGTGGGTCTTGATTGAAATTTCAGAGTTATGCCTTGATGTTTATCAATCAGAAAATGTTGTATAAAATCATTAGCACCACCGTTAAATTCACAGCTTGAGGGTTTGCATAAATAACCGTGTGATGCTATGAATAACTCATGTACTGGTTTAGTAGCCACATCGTATCATATCGTATCGGAAAGTATGGACACGAGCCGTAAAGCGCTGAGGTGGTCTTCGGTCAAATCCAGTTGGCACATGGTAGGTAGTAGTTAGGTATGTTCGACAGTTAACAGCGTTGAGGATCGTTTTACTACCGAAACGCTCATTAGTATTGTGAATAATGATTAACGCAGAATATGTTGTTGCTGTTGTTTTTGAACTATAGGCAAATTATGCGTTTTTAGACCAGTTTATACGAAAAATTGGTTTCAGACGAGTTGTGTTTCGCCTCACTAGCATAGTAATCCATTTATTTATTTTTAATTTATTTTAATAAAGGTTTTGTTAAATTTTTTTTTTGGGACAATATTATTAAGGCGTTACTTGTTTGCGAACTTTCGTTTTAGAATAAATGCGAACCTGTTGTATATTTTTGTCTAAAATTTGCAAAGCTTAACATCTAAATATATAACTTTTATCTATACCATCGTTTTTACAGAGTAACCCAGCATATGACTTCGGATATTCTTCGGATATATTATAGTTAAAAGTGGCAAATGTTGACTAACTCTAGTACTATGGTTTAAAGGATGCGGCAACTTGTATGGGGCACCACAAAACGAGATCATGTCCGTCTGTCTGTCTGTCAGACTGGTACGCAAGATAACATTCGTCCAGATCCAAGTACTGTATTGTACATATGTAGCGGGTTTGCATATGGTACTCCCTACAAATAATGTATGTACAACGTATGAGTAATATTAATTTTATGCGTATTATATATTAATCATGCGCACATCGTTCTAAAATTATAACAAAGTGCAACAGACAATCTGGATGGTAAGAAATCCCAAGTCAGGGTGAAGGTACTACATAAGAATAGTGAAAATCCCCAACGGTTTGGCGTCTTCTACAATTCTGCTGAAGGATGAAATCAGAAATCATCAAGGTTTCTTGAGTTATAGATAAAAAACTAAAGAAACAAACATCAACATAAGCAACAAATAAAAAAGGTCATACAAAATGTTGGCCTGAAAGCGCAAACCGCTTGGAGGTTTTACTATACCGGCCCAGTTCTTTCACCCTAACTTGAAATTTATCATCCCTTCCTTCCGATCCTGATTAGACCGATTAGTTTGACTGCTAAAACTAAGATAAATTATGAAAAAGGCCCATGAAATGCAAACAGACATTAACGAACTTTTATCTACTACAAAGATCCATACATTACGACAACAACTTTTAGAGTCCATGCCTGAGTTTGATATTTCTGCGAATCTGATACGACTTTGCGGGATGAAACTGACCGACATGAAGTCCTCAGTGAAGATATCAATAAATCCGACAGGGACACATAGAGAACACATAGCACATATTGAGAAGACCAGACGGCAGTCATATTTAGGGCAACCACTATGACAGATCCAAAGAGACGCGAGGAGAAAAGGAGAGTAATACATCGTATTTATACTCTTCGAGCCAGAGAAGTACCACCACAATTTACAGTTGGAGAAGTTACAAAGGGCATCCGCAGCGCAAAGTTATTCAAAGCGCTAGGCACTGACAGAATATCCATGTTGATACTGAAGCATTTGCATATATCTGGTGTCGAGTACTTGACTAATGTCCACAACTTGTCCCTGACCACTCTCGTAGTAGCCGAAGCCTGGAAAATGGGCAAAGTGGCCCGCTACTAAAACCTGACAAAGATGCGAGTAGGGGAGAATCATATAGGCCTATTTTACTTCTGTCGCCAGTAGCAAAGGCACTTGAGACTTTAATCCTTCTGAGCCCGACAGTAAATTTTCTAATTGCGGATCATCGGCATGGATTCCGTAAGCAGCACTGTACTACTAGTGCTTTATACGCCATTACCACACACATAAGCCGCGGTTTCAACCAGAACAAGCCCAGTGACATTACGGTCCTCGTGGCGCTTGACTTATCGAAGGCTTTCGATACTGGCAACCACGTTAGATCTTCAATTGCATGTGTGGACGCCTGTCCAATCAGGCTATAAGCCTGTACAATCGGACCTTGATTCTGTACAATCGGACAACAAGTCTGTACAACCGGGCTACGAGCCTGTACAATCGGACCTACGAGTCTGTACGACGGACGCTAAGTCAGTACAACGGTTCCTCGTACTTTTAAGGCCAGGACCTATTAATAGTTGTTCTTATTCTTCTGTTCCAGGACCTTAGCAAATTTCGCCAGAAGGTTCTACCAAATTTACATACGAGTCCTCGACGTCCGACGCCACCTGAACTGCCACAACGTAAAGCCCGTCCTGTTTGAAAACACCGAATTACCGACGCGTCTAGCCCGACCTGTTTCCCGTCACCGAATTACCGCCGCTCGTCTAAGCACCGCTTTTCCGTACAAATGACAACAACCTCAGGCACCGCAATATATTCGACCAGACACAATTAACGCTACGAGGCCACCGACCAAACATAACCCGCCATCAAACATTTTAAGGATATCAGACTAGTGATTTCACTTTAGCTGAAGGATCCGGAGTGTTTCGTTCTGTTTAAATTTTGAGGATTGTAAATTAAGGAAATAAATATATAAATATAAAACCCCCGTTAGTAGTCTATGATGGAGGCCGTATGGACAGTATCACATAGGTCATTTAGTTGGCCAATATAACAAATTTTTAAAAAGGCCTACACAGCTTGAGATTTCAAATGGTTCATAAACCATTTTATGTACGAAGTCGAGGTTTTTTTGTTGGAAGTGAGTGGTGTCTTTCCCTTTTTTCTCGCCAGCAGTCCGAATTTTCAAAAATCACTTCATAATTGTTTGCAAAAGATCTATATTGGATATTGATGTAATCAATATAAAGTTTAAATAATGTGATCATAGTCAAGTGTCATCAGTCGAGGTGCCTTCCATGTCGGGTATTAATTATGCGGATTCGATGTATTTTAACCCGTATCGCAGCACCGCGCATGACCACCCCACGGAGACATCTTTAAATCTGTGTTAATCACCGCTTATTACGCATAAATCAGCGTTATTTTCACAAAGTCTCAAAAATTTCCCAATATCTTCGCCAAAAATACATTTTACAACACAAACCATAAAACGTAACAGACACCCCCCTACCACCGTCCACCAATAAACTCCCAATGTTCTTGTTCGTGTGATAAATTAGTCGTGACTTGACACTAACACTTTTAGTGAGCATATTAACACTAATACCCATATTAAATAATTAATAGCGCTTGTGTAAGTGTGCGTCCGTATGTGTATGTGTGTGTGGTTTTAAGTGTTTTTATTACAGCTTAAAAGTGTAAACGCACTTAAAATTCAACAGTTAGTTATGACCAAAGATAAAAAGAAGAAAAAAGAACACGAAATGATCGATTACACGATTATGTGTCCGCATTATGGGTGTGCGAGAGCATAAAGCGTGCGAATTATTTTTATTAGTATTAATACTAATATTAATAATAAAATTAAATGAATGACTAACAAATTAAGTTATGATTTATATATGTGGCAAAGTGTGTGTGTGTGTGTGTGCGTGACCTCTTGCGTGTTTATAAGCTATGGAAAACAACAACAAGCAACAACATTGGCTATTAAAATGTTTAATAACAAATGACATTAACAACAAAATGCAACATCATGTAATTTAATACGCTACAAAATTCTATAACAAATTTGTAGTACTCGTTTGATTTAGTTTAGCTGATTTACATAAATGCATATGTATGCAGGCACACAAACACACACACACACATAGAGAGAGGCACATATGTATATATGAATACATTTACTGTTTATACATATATAAGTATAAACATCATTATGTATACATTAATGCATATGTATGTATGTGGCTCAACGCATTCAGCGTTTTGTTGCACATTTTGTATTCTAAGACAATAAATATTTGTTGTTAGCCGTGTGTGAGCTTTGATCTTATTATCATTTATATATCAACGAGGCACGCCAGATAATTTTGGGTAGTACAACAGTATGAAGGTTGCAACGAAAATATTTCAAAAGCCGCATATTGACTAAAATAAAAGGAGTCAAATAAAGTAGCAGGATTATATAAGGCTTAGACGAAAGTAAGATCTAGACACCCACAAGACGGTCTTGACTCAATCGTCTTCAAATTTCAATCTTTTCCTAACTTCATTTTTACTATTTCCTTGTAAGGAAAGCAAGTTTTTGTTTCCATAAAATATGTATATTTTATTTAATTTTTTCTACACACCCTTCCCGCCCTCGTACTAACACATTTGTTATGCTTTACAATACTATGGGCAGATTAAGTCGGACTACCAACTTAAATGCTACATAAAGTAAAATACGTTTATGAATTACAAAAGAAAGAAAAAAAACGAAACAAAACAACAAAAAAAAACGTAACTTTAGTTTTGTTTTGTTTTTCTGTTTACTAGTGGAATTCATTTATTTACTGAGATATGTGACCGACCAAATAGTAACGAATTTATAACGCGTCTAAATCAGAGAAAAATGCAACCATACAGGTTTTTGTGCCACCGCCACCACCACCACCACCACCACTGCTATCACTAGCACCGGGCTGCCATTGAGACAAATGAACCAACCACAACAGCAGCAACAGCAACAACATTGCTGCCTTTAAAAGATACAACAGATTCCGACAAACGTACAGGCAGACAGACATTTACTCATAAGTACATACATAGGTACTCTTGATCATGTGGAGTACCTACATACTTGTACTTGTACATCCATCTGATTTGATCTTTGGAACGTGCAGCGGCTGCAGTATGTACTCCACCGACCAAAGCTGCTACAATATCAAGTCACCTCAAATCTCAAGTCAGCAAAACCTAAATGTGGTACTTGAGTTTTTCGTTGTTGTTGTTAATGCCAAGGCATGGGCATACGAAAATTGTAGCAAAGCAAAAAGCCATGACCAAAAACGACTAGATACTAGTACCAACGAAAACACTTGGCGGCAGATACTATTATATTGACGCCGAAACGAAGCCTATACCAGAGTATTCAAAGTATTCAGAGTATTTCAGTTATAAGGCAACTTATTGAATACAGATGTCGCTTGAAAGACGCCATAAACGCTGCCCGAACTAGAGTCTCAAAATCGTGTCGACAAGTTCAATATACCACCTTAGATCGCCGGATCAAAATAAGTGCGCGGCGAGACAAGCCCGTTTTGACAGAAAACATTGCCTCTGAAGCCCAGCCTGCTACCGATACAAACAGGAATAGAGATATGCACAGGATTGCCAAACAGACTATATGGAATGCTCGTTCAACCACATACCCTCTAAAAGATCCGAATGGAGGAACTGCCTCGTCCGAGAAGCGGCAATTGGCAATATGGTCCAACTACTATGCCGACATAATGTCAATTCCGCAACCTACAACTGTCTGGCACTGCTCTTCCCATTAAGTTAGAGTACAGCCTGCCCAGATGAAACCAGACATATTTCATTTCCATACTTTTTTCAGTACTCCAAAGGACTAATTTCCCTTTTTGTACGATCATCATTACGGATAATCCCTCCAAGTTCATTGTCAACAATATTAAACTCGAAGATGTTCAGTCTTCTTGCTATCTTGAGATAATGCTCCTCCACCGGTGGCAAACATGAGAATATTGCAAATCGTACAAAAAGTGTAAATCAGTTCGACATGTGGTCTCGCAGTTTAACCGCGGTAAGTGACCGAATTGCAAAAAACAAGGTAGTGAGTAGAACCAGATTCAGGCGCATAAAGATGTCCACCTGAGACAACCTAGATATTCGATGATCAACATATAAGAAACCAAATTGATTACGTTGTATTCGATGGAAGCCAAAGTACGCAAGCGATAAGTAGTGCTAAAACTGCATACACCCGATATAGCCAAAGCCTACTCCAATCGACTCTCTCAATTGCTTTAAATAAATCTTCCGATGATGTTCCCGACACATAGTGGCAGGAAAAGGAAAGCACGCGATACAATAGTGCTTAAAACGCAAAAGAAGCCAGACATCACGAAGCTACATACCACCGAGATAGCCAATGTCTACTTCAAACTAACTCTCTCGACACGCCTCGGAAAAGCGTCAATGGAAATAACGCGAGAGAGCCAGGATATCGAAAGTTATAGTGATATAGATGAAGCAAAGCAAAGGTTTTGGAAAAGGGATTCCCACCTATAAGGACAAAGATGGAATTCTGGTCCCGGACACACAGACTGTGTTGCAAATATAGAGTGAACATTTTCGTTCTCTGCTCGTTCCCGAAGGCAGCATAAGTGACAAAATCACGCCAATCATATAATCATCGGAGTAGATTGTCCACCAAAACAATAAAGCAGCTTTTTTTTATTCTGAATTCCTTACCGTTATTTTTTAAAAGTTTGTCAAAATCGATAAAAAAAAAATTTTTGACTTTAATGTCAAATATTTTTTGGATTACGTGTCCTAAAAATTTCGAACTGACCTCAGTTAATGTGAACATATGTTACGAATTAAAATCAGTGAAAAAATAAGACTAAAAATTTTTTTTGGCTCAACTGCAAGCAGATATTTGGGGTCACTATTTTCACACTTTAACTTGGTGTCTTCCTCATAATTATTTTTCGGTCAAGAATTGCGGCCTAAAATTTCAAATGTCCAAAAAAGATTTTTTTCCCCACTGTGTGCCAGCCGAGCTTTTTAAAGTCGGCAGCGATGAGCTGGCAATGTACATGCATCAGCTCATAAACACGATTTGGCTCAAGGAATGCATGCCCGATGATTGGAATCTTAGTGTTCTATGTCCTGTCCTTATGAAATGCGATCCAAGTGTGTGTACCAACTATCACGGTATCAGTCTTTTACCCATCGCATACAAGGTCATGTCGAGTGTGTTATGTGAAAGCCCATCCTGGCGAAACTGATTGAACCTTATCAGATTGGCCATGGACCTGGTAGAGCCACGGCCGATCAAATATTCTCACTACGACAAATCCTGGAGAAGACCCAAGAAATGCAGATCGAGAACTACCATCTGTTTATCGACTACAAAGCTGCGTTCGACTGTCCGATACGCCAGAAATTGTTGGATGCTATGGCTGAGTTTGGTATCCCGACGATTATGCGGTATAACACAGATCGACACTAAATCTACAGTGGAAATAGGCAACAAATCTGACTGAGCCATTTACTACCTATCGAGACTTTAGACAGGGCGATAGTCTGTCATTCGATCTTTTCAACAGCATAACGAATATAATCATGCGGAAGGCTTCAGTAAACACGACTACTACTTGATTGGGGACTTGAGGATGTTACTGCAGCCTTTTCAAGCATTGATAAGCAACAGTCGGCAGGAATGGGTATGGTGATAAATGAGGACAAACGCAATTTATTTGTTTCAACGAACAAAGATTTTACACGTTGGGAACGCTGCGACAACGTTGAAACCTATAATTATGAAGTGGTAGATGATTTAGTCCACCTTGGCACCGCCGTAAACAAAAATAATATTGGCAGCCTGAAAATCAAGAGACGAGTATTGATCGCAAACCTCTGCTATTTAATAACAAAGCCCTGTATCGACTAATAAAGATCTAACTGTACCAGACACTGATACTACCGGCCTTTCTCCACAGCGCTGAATTTAGGTATTATCACACGCGGATCAACATATTCTGGGAGTCTTCGAGAGAATAATATTTCGCATAAAATTTGGACCCATCATCGTCGAATGAACCATGAGCTGTATGAGCTTTACAACGACATCGAGTTGTAGTTGCTGCCATTAAAAAAAGAAGAAGTAGACGGTCAATAGCGTTGAGGATGGAAAGAAAAATTCATGAGTCAAAAAGTGGGGGAGGTCGTGGTCAAATGTGTGGGGAAGGGAAAAAATCGACAGCAACCACCACAACTGCTCGGAGTTGCCCCTAGATGGTATAAAAGATATGAACGACCGCCACAAATTTGAAGATCTGGGCAACAACACAGATCTGCCACATCCCCTCCTTCCAACGATCGAAAATTAAAATGTCATCTGCATAACCATATTTGCGTTGCCTAGAAATATCTAGAAATATCTCAAGAGCTAAAATACAGTTTTGACAGGCCCCTAAGTCCATTGATACAAAATTAAAATGTGGTCTGCAAATTCATATTCGTGATAAATTTTATTTGTCTAGGGCTAAAATACAATTTTGCCACGCCCACTCCGCCCACTGATCCAAATTTTAAATTTCGTCTGCATATTCATATTCGTATTGACAAGTCTATTTGTGTATCATATTTTATTTCTCTAGGGCTAAAAGGCAGTTTGGTTACTCCCCCTCCGGCCACTAATCGAAAATAAAAATTTCGTATTATCCGTAAATGAAATAGTGTCTCCCTAGGACTAAAATATAGTTTTGCCACGCCCACTCCGTCTAACGATCGAAAATTAAAATTTAATCTGCATAATCATATTAGCATAGCCGAGTACTATCAGGATATTAAATTTTATCTCTTTAGGGCCAAAATATAGTTTTGCCACGCCCACTCCGCCCACTGATCTATATTTTAAATTTCATGGGCATAATTATATTAGTGTTGTCGAGTACTATTTGTGTACCAAATTTTATCTTTCTGTGGCTAAAATACAGTTTGGACTCGCCCCTCCGCCCACTGTTCCAAAATTAAAATTTCGTCTACATATCCCCATACGTGTTATCGAGTAGTATCTGTGTACCAAATTTTGTCTCTCTAGGACTAAAATGCAGTTTTGCCACGCCCCCACCTCCCACTGATCCATAATTAAAATGTCGTCTACATATCCCTATACGTGTTGTCGAGTAGTATCTGTGAACCAAATTTTGTCTCTCTAGGACTAAAATGCTGTTTTGCCACGCCCCACCATCCATCGTTCCAAAATTAAAATGTCATCTGCATATTTATATTCTTGTTGTCCTGTACTAAATGGGTTTCAAATTGTATGTCTTTATTGTTAAAATTTAGTTTTGCCACGCCCACTCCTCCCACTTATCGAAAATCTGTATTTGTATATGTATACAAAATTGTGCCTCCCTAGGTCTAAAATACAGATTTGCCACACATCATCCCTCAAACGATAGAAAACTAAATTTTCTTCTGAAATTATAAACATGTAGTGCCTATTACTAGCAGCTATCAACTTTTATCTCTCTAAGGCTAAAATTCAGTTTTATCACGCCTTTCTCCGCTCACTGATAGAAAATGGTAATTACATTTGCATATTCATGTTGCCGAGTGCTGCTGCGTATCAAATGTTGTCTCTATGGGACAAAAACAGTTTTGCCACACCCTCTCCGCACATAGGGTTAAAACATACAAAAAATACTCCACAGTGGGAGTTTTGTGACATGCCCAAAGATCAGACGACGAGTCCGTCGTACATCGTCCACTATTCAGTAGAGTAGAATACTTAGAGGAATCCACTTATCGTCAGAGGCCAGAGTAATCTCTACCAATATATTTTTTGTTGACCAGTGTAAGAGATTTATTTGCTGAACAGATTCATTTTGATGTCAAACTACTAACCGGTATGACTTTACAATTACTACAACAGACAACAACAACAAGCACAACCAACAATAGTAACATTAATAACAAAAAAATTCCCCCAATGCAACAACAACAACAACAAATTAAGCGACAAAGACACACACATAACACTCAACATTGTTGTTGCCAAGTTTTTTTGCTGTTGCTGTTGCCTCTACTTTTTGCATAAGTTTTGTTTGTTGCACGCACCTGTCATATGGCAGGCAAGCCAATGTGGCATGATGCTGATGCATGCATCCATGTGGTGTTTGCTCCAACAAACGCAGCAGCAGCAGCAGCAGCCGCACCACCAACATAAGCCAAATAGCCTGTAGTGTTAAGGCAGACAGAAATTGTTCGATCTAGGTGCAGGGGGAGGGGGCAATGGACAGACAAATAGGCTTGCAGACAGACAGCGACAGGCAGACGGACGGACGGACACTTACGACGGCTGGTCATACTATGATCAAAGATCCCCATTTAGTGTGGTATGTGGCTGACTGCTGCCTATGAGTGTTGCCCATTGCCCACAAAAAAAAAAAAAAACATTCACACGCACGTGCAACATTACTCCATATTGGTCACAACAACAGCAACAACAAAAAACGATTTAAGCATTTCATTACAAACTGACTGGGAGACAGGTGTTACATTGCAGCCAAGCAACAGAAATCGCAATCGACAATTGTGGTTGGATAATGATCATTATCATTATTGTCATAAAGCTGCATAAGACGACGATGACGATGGTGTTGCCACATTGGCTGCCTTTGTGGCATATAACAACAACAACAGCCACAGGAGTTGTCATTAATGTAAGATTCCTTAATATCTTGCTAGGCATAAGCAAAGAGGAGACCGGGAGTTGGGGTTGGGTGGTTTCCTTTGCGTGATGAGTCTGGTGTTGATTTCCTTGACTTTGTGTTGCGGTGCGCAAGCGACCGGTTCAAAACCACAATGTTGTGATGCAATGTGGTGGTTAAGATTTGCAGATGCAGTCACCACCACCGGCAGGCAGATGCAACATCAAACAGGAAATCTTCATTAGAAAGAGGTGTTTGGCTGAGATTATCTACAAATTCTAAGGAGTGATGGTGATGCTGAACAAACGAACACGAACGAACACTTCTGAATAATCTCTAAGTCAAGCAATTAATTTATTTAATATATGAATTATAATAGAATGTTGTTGTTAGCACACAATTGCAGAGAAAATGTTCATTGTCAGCCGGACTTTTAGAAATTGTACTTTTCAAGTCCAGGAGGATCCAGGGAGCCTCCTCTTTAAATCATGCACTATAAAAGTGAAGGCTGCAATCATACTCAGGAATTCGAATATAAGGAATAAACAATGCATTCCATAAAACATAAAAAACTTGGGTTCGCTCCACAATCAATGAATGAGATAAGAGAGAGAGAGAGAGAGCTTCCACACAAGTGTGGTTTACAAGTTACTGTTTAAGGACTCACACAAACGAGACTACAGTTTAACGACGAATCCAAACGTCAGTTGTTAGACTAGCTTTTACCTACCCCCAATTACTGAGCAGTTTCTGTCAACGACATCGCCCATCAATGTAATTTATATGAATTTTTTACAGAGTGGGCGTGGCAAAACTTTTTTTTAGAGCTAGAGCGATACAATTTGATACCCAAATAGTAGTCGCCAACATGAATATGTAGACGAAATTTCAATTTTGGATCAGTGGGCGTGGCAAAACTGTATTTTAGCCTTAGAGAGACAAAATTTGTTACATCGGTAGTACTCGACAACACGAATGTAAATATGCAGACGAAATTTAAATTTTGGATCAGTGGGCGGAAGGTGGCGTGGCAAAACTGTATCTGAGCCCTAGAGAGATAAAATTTGACACCCAGATAGTACTCGCCAACAGGAATATAAATATGTATACCACATTTGTATTTTCAATAAGTGAGCGGAGTGGGCGTGGCAAAACTGTATTTTAACCCTAGATGGATAAAATTTGGTACACAAATAGTACTCAATAACACGAATATGAATATGCAGACGAAATTTGAATTTTGGATAAGTGGGCGGAGAGGGCGTGGCAAAACTGAATTTTAGCCCTGGAGAGATAAAATTTGACATACAGATAGTACTCGACAACACGAATATGAATATGCAGACGAAATTTAAGTTTTGGCTCGGTGGGCGGAGTGGGTGTGGCAATCCCCTATTTTAGACCTATAGAGATAAAATAAATTTATTTCACAAATAATACTCGACAACACGAATATAAATATGCAGACGAAATTTGAATTTTGGATAAGTGGGCGGAGAGGGCGTGGCAAAACAGCATTTTAGCCCTGGAGAGATAAAATTTGGTACACAGATAGTACTCGGCAACACGAATAGGAATATGTAGACGAAATTACAAATTATGGATCAAATGGCGGAGTAGGCGTGGTAAAACTGTATTTTGGCCCTAGAGAGGTACAATTTGATATCCAGATAGTGCTCGCCAATACGAATATGATTATTCAGACGACAAATTAATTAAGAATCAGTGGGCAGAGTGGGCGTGGCAATCCCATATTTTGGCCCTAGAGAGATTAAATTTGACATCCAGATAGTATTCAGCAACACAAATATGATTATGCATACGAAATTTTAAATTTAGATCAGTGGGCGGAATAGTACTCGACAACACGAAAATTAATATGCCGACGAAATATAAGTTATGGAACAGTGGGCAGAGGGGCGTGGCAAAATCGTATTTTAGCCCCAGAGAGATAAAATTTGGTACACAGATAGTACTCGCCAAAACGAAGATGAATTTGGTATATAGATAGTACACGGCACTTGAGGTTGAAATTTGAAGACGAAATTCTTATTCTCAATCAGTAGGCGAAGGAGGCGTGGCAAAACTATATATTAGCCTTAGAGCGATAATATTTGATATTTGAACTGCAAAATGCCCAAAAAAAAAGTGATAAAGTTTTAAAAGATTAAGCCGACTTGCATACACCCTCACCCTCCGTAAAAAACATAAAATTTGCTTAATAAAATACAGAATTTGGGCACTATCACGTTTGGTGTATTGATATTATTATTTGATTTCGAAAGTGGGCGGAATGGTACATTTGTATGGGAGGTACTAGAAGGGGCGTGGCTAGACTTCCAATTACTTATCAGAAACATTATCCTATTACAGTGAAATTCCTCATTACGGACAGTCCTTATAAAGAGACAGCTGCAATATCCGGATACAAATTACGGACAGAGCTATTGCATTAATGTTCCATACAAATATCATTCCAATAACAAACCATTTTGATCAAAAAGTCTCTCATAAACGGACAGAATTGAAGTTCCCCATACAACCAATTCCTTTCGTATTTGTCAAAATGCATTTATAGCAAGTGGTAGCACTAGCACAGCTGTTTTCAATGTTTCGGTTCCATTCTGACCTGTTGTTCTGTGCCTCCAAGTACAACAAACGTCCTGCTGTAATCTGAAAAATAAATCTTGGTATGTATTTGTGTTGATAACAATGAAATTGGTGATTCCCCCATATTGATACCGTGCGTGTCAAAGAGAGGGAGTCATTTCCATTCAGTTTGTTAAATAAGTTTCATGTGCATCGTATTTTTTATAAACTCGTAACAACATGACCCCCAAAACAAACGTACTGGCCATTAAAGAAAAATTAAAATTATTGATATTTACATATTATTAGATATTCATAAATTTGTATAAAATATGAAATAAACGACAACTTTTGATCATTTCGATGAATTTTCAATATATTCTTTTGTGCTCTCCCCAGTTGAACCTGTGATCTCCCGCATGGTAGTCGCGTGTTCTAACCCATATGCCACGGCCGGTCCCATAAGCTCCCATAACCGGACAAAAACACTGCGACGGTGAGTGTCCGGTTATGAGGAATTTCACTGTATATATAAGTTTCAAAATATTTGGTTGCGTTTTTCGAAAGTTATCGTGCGTACCAGCCGTACAGCCAGACAGACGTTCATGGCTCTAACGACTTAAAGAGTCATGAATTGAATATGGTTCAAAGAAACATAGGGTCTAAAGTGACTCCTTTTATGTGTTACACTTTTCACTTTGCCATTCATCAAACTGCGAGAAGCGTACTTGGGTACTCAAAGCCGTCTCAAGAAGATGCCTGGTACGATGATGAATGTCGCAATGCCACGACATTTTGCCCTGCATACAGGGCAAAACTGCAGCCAATGGCAACGCGAGCTGTTCGTGAACGGCACAGGGAGAAGAGACGACAGGCAACTCGTCTTTTTAGAAGAAAAAAGAAGGAGCTGAAGAAGAGGCAGGATGAGTGCACTGAGTTGCTCCGAAGTAGAGGGGAAGCCCGAAAATTCTACAAGAGGGTTAAAGCGAGAATGCGTGGAGCAGTGTTGCCCTCCTGCAAGGACAGCGATGGTCAGCTAGTGACGGACCTGGAAACGTTCTGAAGATATGGAGAGATCACTTTAGAAATTTACTGGATACTGACACCACTCCAGAAGACCCCGCTTCAATCCATGACGATGGTATAAACTGTCCATCTCCGAGCCAGAGCGAGATACGTATGGCCATCTCCCGCCTTAAAAACAACAAAACTGCTGGAGCCGAAGGTCCCCCTGCTGAATTGTTTAAGGCTGGCGGGGAGGAGCTGATTAGGAGCATGCATCAGCTCATGGAGAACATCTGGCAAGAGGAGAGCATGCCCAGGGATTGGAGTCTCAGTCTGTTATGTCCCATATACAAGAAAGGAGATCGTAGTGAATGTAAGAACTATCGTGGAATAAGCCTATTACCAATTGCATACAAGGTCCTTTCAAGCATATTGTGTGAACGTCTAAAGCCAATTGTAGAAAAACTAATTGGACCATATCAGTGCGGCTTTAGACCTGGCAAATCTGCGACGGATCAAATATTCACCTTACGACAAATCCTAGAAAAACCCATGAAAAGCAGATCGACACCTACCACCTCTTTGTCGACTACAAAGCTGCCTTCGACTTTCCGATAAGGAATAGGCTTTATGAGGCCATGTCTCAGTTTGGTATTCCTGCAAAGCTGATTCGACTTTGCAAATGTACCTTAGACAACATTAAATCCTCGGTTAAGATTGGTAAGGATCAGTCTGAACCATTCAACACGGAAAGAGGTCTCAGGCAGGGCGATAGCCTGTCCTGTACACTATTTAATATAGTTATGGAGAAGGTGATGAGAAAGGCTGGTGTCAACATGTCTGGCACCATATTCCACAAAAGCCGCATGCCACTAGCCTACGCCGATGATATAGATATCATTGGCCGAAATCTGCGGGACGTTACTGTAGTCTTCTCATCCCTAGAAAAGGAGTCGGCAAAAATGGGTTTAGCGGTCATCGAGGACAAAACAAAAATAATGATTTCGACGAACAAAGAGTCCTCTCGATGGGGAAGCAGCGTCAACGTTGAAAATTATTGTTTTGAGGTAGTAGATGAGTTTACCTACCTCGGATCTTCCGTCAATAAGAAAAATAATGTCAGCCAAGAAATTAAACGGAGAATAGTGCTAGCCAATATATGTTTCGACGTACTCCGGCAGCACTTTAGTAACACCACCTTATCTCGGAATACTAAGAAACAGCTTTACCAGGTGCTAATCTTACCCGTTATTTTGTATGCTGCCGAATCATGGGTGCTTACGACAACGGACATACAAAACCTGGGAGTATTCGAGAGAAAAGTACTCCGAAAAATTTATGGACCTATCTGTGTCGACGGCCAGTTTCGCCATCGGATGAACCATGAGCTGTATGAGCTTTACCACGACATCGACGTAGCTAAAAGAGTCAGAATGCAACGACTACGATGGCTGGGTCATGTTGCCAGGATGGATGTAAATGCTCCAGCGAGAAAGGTGTTTGAAGGCGAACCTGAAGGACGGCGCAGAGCAGGGAGACCCAAACTCCGTTGGAAGGACCAAGTGGTAGTCGACGTGCCACCATCTGGTAGGACTAACTGGAGAACACACGCACAAGACCGAAGCGTGTGGAATTCTTTAGTACTTTAGGCCTCAAACTTATGAACCATGTTTGTAAGTTGTAATGGGCCACTTAAGTAAGTAAGTAAGTATTCATCAAACGATTTTGTACTGGGTTTATTTTGTAGCAGTTGCAATAACACTATTGTACTCCGCGGCGTATGATTTACGTGGAATATTACTTATGATAATCATACGCCACCATACAACAATATAGAAAAAGAGCCTAAAACGTGACAAATACCCCTATACGATACTTACTAATTTCAAATCGATATTAGATTATTATGGCATGTAACTTGACAAAACGAATGATGCAGAACTTCTTCAGTTTAGGGCTACTTTCACGTGCATTTCTCAGAATTGAGTCCCAAAATCATGTGTTGTGCTGTGTAATATATAAGAATTTTTAAGACACATGAAAAAGAGTATTTCCCGGCGAAAGACTCGCCCTTTAAATTGAAATAGTATTTCAGAGGTCAAAGTAATGAACCTAAGAGTTTCTAGATTGCAACAGCACTCAACATCTTTAACAATAATTTGGAGGCAAGTCGAAGTCTGCGGGGTCAGGTAGTTGTGCTATAAAAGAGAACTGAGAATTTGTTGGGCCTCTAGTTTCTCTGAGAGTTAAATAAATATATCATTTGTTAAAATTACTTATAATTGTTTAAATATTATACAATTTGTCAATTGTTTAAATAAAAGTACTTACACTATTTTAACCAAAGTTGTAATCAAAGTGTAAAATTACCTGAAAATAATGAAAAAGAAAAAAAAATATTAAAAATTACAGTAAAAAAAAATTAATAAAAATGTTTAATTCCACATTAATCAACAGAATATAAAACATATATATCTTATTTTTTATAAAATATTATAAATTATAATATTATACATTGATCGCTGGAATTAAAGAAAACAGGTCGAAAAATAACCAAAATATTATTATAAATTTCTCTAAAGTATGTGTCCCAGATATTAGGACTACAACCTAGGATTTGTAGATCATACCCTTCATTTTAACACTTTTAGTCAAAAAAAAGAATTAGGTGTAAAGTCTAACAAATTCTACACCCTAACATGTTTTGCAACCAAGTTCACAATAAATGTATTTAAATTTTATATCTTATATAAAATCTTGTACAGTAAACTACGGATAAGTGCACACCGCATAAATGCAAAAACCGCATAAGTGCACTGGAACTTGAAGCCATTAGCCTTTTTTATACGTTTACATACAAAAATACACGGATAAGTACAACACGTATAAATGCAAAAACCGGATAAATGCACAACTTTTGCTAACCTGAATGTACTTTTTTAGTACATCTTTGCATGCATAGATGCAAATCTCTCATACTACATAAATGTAGATTATGATTTAGAGAAACTGGAGAAAAAAATATATAAGGTTGGAACAGAAAACACGGTTCAAAAAAAGATTTCAGACTTTTCCAGCACACGTGGTTTTGGTGAATCGAATTGAGTGCAATATAATATGTATTTTGCAAAAAAACAATGGTGCACAATATGATTGCAATGATTCATTAACAGTTCTTATTTTGGCATAGAACTGAATATTTTTAATTTTTTTGTATGAAATATGAGAAACACTAAATCAATGAAATATAAATTTGTGATTTTATTTCACTTTTAATTGAACTGATTTTATAAGTTTTTATTAAAAACCCTGTTATGTAATGTAAACCAAATATAAATAAAAACATTAAATAGCTTAAAATAATATAAATGCAATAATCGTGCACTTATGCAATGTTTGTATATATGCAATAGTTGTGCACTTATCCGAGTGTTGTATAAATGCAAAAACCTCATAAGTGCACAAAAAGTCGCGCGAAAACCGATGTGCACTTATCCGTAGTCTACTGTATATATATATATCTTAAATTTCATTACTTAGATATTTCACCCTTCAATAGAATTTTACTGCAACTTTTCAGCAGACACCTTTAACGTACTGCGGAAACTGCCGCAATATTTGCAATGTACATAATTAACTATTTACTTATAAAGTTCTTCAATATTATTCACCCCATTGGTTTTGGATTCTTGGTAAAGGGGCAACCCGTTTTGTTATCGCCCCATAACGTAACACAACACAACACAACAAAAAAAAGGGCGATTCCACATTATTAATTTATTGTGAAATTAGCTAGAAACGGTTCTCACTTGCGCTTGAATTGTCTTTTTTCACGATTTGTTGAAATTCTAAAATTCTCTTTGTTTCAATCAGTCTGGGGTGGAAAGAATATCATCGCACGTGACGTCGTCATAAACAAATGTTGTGTCACTACTACGTTTTGTAGTTGTTGTGATTCGGAAGTAGAGAATGCCTATTGAGATTTAATGGGGAAGATCGTATATTTTTATTGTTTATTAATTAAAAATAATCCATATTAATATTATAAATGTGAATTTTTGTCTGTTTGTTTGTTTGTGGCTCAATCATGTCTAAACCGGTGAACCGATTTCAATGAAATTTGGAGGATAGGTAGAATGTAGTATCTAAATTTTTGACCGAATGGGCGTGGGAAACTTTTATTGGAGATAAGGAGATGAAATGTGATACCCATATAGTACTCGGCAGCAGAAATATCAATATGCAGACAAAATTTAAATTTTTGACTATATGGGCGGTGTGGGAGTGGCAGAATTATTTTTAGAGCAAGAGAGATAAAATTTGATACCCATATACTTCTCGACAACGCGATTATGAATATGCATACGAATTTTTATTTTGGACCAAAAGGACGTAGTGGGCGTGGCCAAACTTTTTTTTGGAGCTAGAGAGATAAAATTTGATACCCAGATAGTACTATACAACACGAATATGAATATGCAGACGAAATTTCAATTGTTGACCCTATAGGCGGTGTGGGCGTGTCAAATCTTTTATTAGAGCTAGAAAGATAAAATTTGATACCCAGATAGTAATCGACAACACAAATATGAATATGCAAAGGAAATTTTAATTCTTGACCCTATGGGCGGAGTGGGCGTGGCAAAACTATTTTTAGAGCTAGAGAGGTAAAATTTAATACCCAGATAGTAATCGATAACACAACTATGAATATGCAGACGAAATTTTAATTGTTGACCTTATGGGCGGAGTGGGCGTGGCAAAACTATTTTTAGAGCTAGAGAGATAAAATTTGATACCCAGATAGTACTCGGCAACACGAATATGAATATGCAGACGAAATTTTAATTGTTGACCCTTTGGACGGTTTGGGCGTGTCAAAACTTTTATTAGAGCTAGAGAGATAAAATTTTATATCCATATAGTAATCGACAACACAAATATGAATATGCAGACGAAATTTTAATTGTTGACCCTATGGGCGGTGTGGGAGTGGCAAAACTGTCTTTGGAGCGAGAGAGATAAAATTTGATACCCAGATAGTACTCGACAACGTTATTATGAATATGCAGACGAAATTTTAATTGTTGACCCTATGGGCGATGTGGGCGTGTCAAAACTTTTATTAGAGCTAGAGAGATAAAATTTGATACCCAGATAGTACTCGACAACACGAATATGAATATGTAGACGAAATATTTATTGTTGACCCTATGGGCGGTGTGGGCATGTCAAAACTTTTATTAGAGCTAGAAAGGTAAAATTGAATACCCAGATAGTACTCGACAACACGAATATAAATATGTAGACGAAATTTTATTTGTTGACCCTATGAGCGGTGTGGGCGTGTCAAAACTTTTATTAGAGCTAGAGAGATAAAATTTGATATCCAGATAGTAATCGACAACACAAATATGAATATGCAAAGGAAATTTTAATTTTTGACCCTATGGGCGGAGTGGGCGTGGCAAAACTATTTTTAGAGCTAAAAAAGGTAAAATGTAATACCCAGATAGTACTCGACAACACGATGACGAAACTTCAATTTTAGACCCAATGGGCATAGTGGGAGTGGCAAAACTTTTTTTCGGAAGGTTAAGGTGGTTTTTATACCCAAGGGGAGTGAGACCGTTCATGCCTCTCCAAAGGACTACAGACTACTAATTGATATGAATATAAGATAATTTTTAAGCCCTCACATCCTGAGCACCTCTCAATCGCAGAAAGATCAGTAGAGAGCGTTGTCCATGACATGGTTGATTTTACGGAATGCAACATAAAATGCAGGTGACATCACTTTTCTTGGATAAAAAAAACGGGCTTTCAATAATGTAACGTTATGCACAATAAGGAACTCTTCGGAGGATAGTTATTGGGTGGAAGCTGCGTGAAGAAGATAACTACTAGAGGACCACAACAGGGAGAAGTCCTGTCCCCTATTCTTTGGATATATTTCAAACGTTAAATGAGGATGGAGCGAAAATTGTGGCATATGCCGACAATATGGTCATCATGATAGGTGAGAAATTTCTACCAATCGTGTGTGACCAAACTACCCTGGGAAAGCTGATAGGCAAAGACCTATGGTCTGGGGGTGAACCCTCAGAAAACGGAATTGATTTTCTTCACTGGTAGATATAAGTTAAAGGACTTGAGGTGACCGAGACTAAATGGGGTGAAACTGAAGCTCTCAACGGAGGCCAAGCACCTATGTAGGTGTTGTTCTTGATCAGAAACTAAATTGGTCAAAGAATATCGAGGTATAGTTAAAGAGTTGTGTCATTGTTTTTAATGCGTTTTGGAACTCTATAGGTAAAAGTTAGGCACTCTGCCCGAATGTAACAAAGTGGCTGTATACCACGTAGTCTTGACAATTATCACTTATGGATGTCTGGTTTGGTAGTAAAAAAGAGTAATTTGTAAAACAAAAGCTCAGCCAGGTCCAAAGGATGCCTACTATGGAGATTACTGGGGCTAGAAGGAGCACAGCTCAAGAGGCTTTAGATGTCTTCCTGGGCCTTCCACCGCTGAACTTGCACGTCAAGGCTATTGCAGTCCGAGGGCTGTCAGACTGAGGGATTGGCTGGCGTTTGGCATCAATGCAAACATGGTCATGCGAAAATTCTCCGGCTTTTGGGCGATGACATTTCTTTTTATCTGCCAGCTCGTACTAATTATTTGATGAAATGTGTATATTTCTGTAAAGTAGATGTCAGGGACGAGGCGTAGCATGATGGTTAGAATACGTGACTACTACGCAGGAGATCCCGGGTTCGATTCCCGCCTCCAGTCATCTACAATTTCCTTTCATTGCTGGCACCACGATGTTGTCGTCGGCAACTTCGCAGTATAAGTGTCGAGTCAATCTTCATGTCTAGTAAAAAGCTTCTCAAACAGTGACGTTCGCATTCGTCGATTAACAAGTAGGTGCCGTTAGTTGTGAATCTAAAAATAGAGAGCGTGTTAAGTTACAACAACGCGAGAAGCTATCCCATACCTCATTCATGGGGTGTAAATGGAAATTGAATATAAGATTAAGATGTCAGCCTCTGTCGGGTCCCAGGACATTGCGAGATTCCTAGTACTGAATCAGCAGACATGTTAGCTAGAGTATAAGATACTATGTCTGATTCTTTGGATGATGCTCACCGGCCCATTTGTAACCTTTTTAGCTTAGTTGAGAATTGGATGTGGTAAACAGCCAGCAGAAGTTGGATCACCAGAACCCACTGTATACTTCTTCTAGATCGCTGTGGCCTGAATGCAGCAGACTTTGGCTTACACGGTTGGCCTGTACAGGAGTGATCTGAGACTGGCCTGTGTAATTCTAACATGCTATTGCAATATCAAGCACCTGACAGGCAAATAAAAGGAGGAGTCAGCTTCCCTGCTCTAGCACGTAGGATACTTAGTTACTAGTTACATAGAGTCTCTCTCCTCAGTCCGAGCATGAGATTTAATAAGTTTTATACAGTGCCTGCCATAGCTAACTGAGCCAACATAATAATTGGTGCATCCACGATTTTCTCTTCTTTCTTTATCCCTCCCATCTCTCGTTTTTTCTCCCACCATTCCCTTTCTCCGTTTTCTAATGGACAATCAATATCGATCAGCACATCTCGGTTTGTAGAGTGATCTAGTTTAACTAGAATACACGTATTTTGTTATAAAAAAAAGTTATTTTATAGTAATAAAAACTTATTTTATTGTAACTGTGGCTTAAAATTCGACTTCTACATTTAATTCTGATGAAAACTATTAATTTTTCAAGAGTGTATTTAGTTAAGGATAATTTGTTATAAATTTAAAAATGCAGTTTGATTATGTTTTTAACTTTGTCACACCCCTAATAATTACACACTGTAACAAAATCGGAAAAAATTACGGAACTTGGGGAGTGGCCGTGTGAATGTTTTAGGTCTGATCGAGTACAACATGACCCTGTATACGAAAGTAGCCTAACACAATCAAAATCTTAACATTGGGGTAAAAACCGGATCATTCCTCTCTTATGAGCATATAACTCAATCAATTCCTAACCGAGTTGAGATTTCTTAACGGTTTTGGAAAGAAAAATCTTAGACCTTCCTAACGATTTATATATGTACATAACTTGTCATATCTGTCTGTATTAGCGATTTCAAGCAAAGTTTTGTGTTTTTTTTTCCACAATTTTTACGTTTGAAGAAATTTTTAGCCACTATTTTATTATGATACCCTATCTTTTTTTATTTTATTCTGAAAGTGCATGCTGGCATGTGTAAAACGCATATGCGTTTGTAAAAAATGCTGAACCAGAGCTAAAGTTATTCAATTTTTTCGAAGAACGCAATTTTCATATCCCATACATATCAGCTTTGTGAATAGATTGTACTGTTGTTGGCAAAGAAATCGTTATCAATATATCTCAACAGTCTCCTTCTAGCTTGATAGGATAGATAACAGAAATTTGTATAAATCATACGCCACAGAGCACCCTTGGAGTTGCACTTAAGGTGTACGAATTTAAACGTTCGCAAGACCATGGGACGTATGAACGCTGCATTTTTTTGAAATTTCATTACTTATACGCTTATATGTAGCTTTTCCCAGTCTATGTTATTAATATATGACAGCTACTCAGAGCAGTACTGATTTCTACATGACTGGAAAGAAGTGTTCAAAAAATAAAGGTTTAATGACGCCTTCGTATATAAGGAAAAACAAAACTTATTTGAAACTACCCCAAAAAGTCACATGAAATAATTCCCTGGATTCCTCAAAAGATTCAAGAACTCCAGTAGTCTGCATTCCCTATTCCAAATCAATATTGCATTTCCGTTAAAAATTCCCACCAAACAATAGACAAAGATGACTCTGTGCGATCCGCCGGAATTAACATTACGCATTCGGATGAGAAAGATATGAATTTCTTAAGCAATCCCAATAAAAATAAATCACTTGTGCATGTGCCGAAATTGGTTTTGAATATCAAACAAATATTTGTACTTTAAATATGATGTACAATAAACTACATCTCTCATTTACTTCCCACCTCCTACTCTCTGTATGACTCTCTTTCTCCCTCTCTGTTTACGACTTGCTTGTATTTTATTGTGTACATTTTTCAATATATTGTTCGCGACTACTATAGGGAATAGCGTCTATAGAACAAGATACAATTACTGATACCGAAACAGATCCATCGCAGATACTTTACGTACATACGAGTATACGTACGTACTACAGACGAGTATACGTACGTACAACTACGTAGTGTACGTACGTACATGTGTAAACAAACCAGCGAGTCATCTATGACGCAGCGTAATTACGGATTCGTATCGCAGATTCATTCTCTGTTTTGCATTGGTGAGTGTGTGTGTATGTGTGTGTGTAAGTGCATGTGTTAGATTGTATATCGATTAGTTTGTACGTAAAATTTGAGTGTAACAAAGTGTGTGTGATTGTCTTTCCATGCACATGAATGATATAGATGACACAGAGCAGAGCTATAGCGCATCGCTTTGTATTTTTTGTATAAATAACACAAATTACGCGATATTTTGTAAACTTAGCCCAAAACTGCTGGCCGACGTATATACATGAGACCATGCCAGTCAGCCGTAGACTGATGAATGGTAAACGAAGTTCTAATTTCAAGTAGTAATACACTTGGAAAACGTTATTTCTTTCGATGGCAAACAATGAATGTTAACATTTGTGCAACATTTTTCTAAAGCGGTCCTACTATCATAACATCCTCATCCCAGTAGTATTACTGCCGTTTTTTCTTGAGTGTACTCCCCTTTAAAGCTATGAATGATGGATTGTTATTGTCGTCGCTCTACTATTTTACGAGATTTGTGCAAATTCTAACCGTCTGTCGTTCACCGACATACCACTGTAATCTATAGATAGTTCTTCCACAGCTACCGTAAGTATCTGTCTGTCTGTGCGTTATTTGTAGTAGTGAGTTTCAAACTGATGACTGGTGAAATTGCACTTTGTTCTCGTACAAATTCGCCACTTAAACGAATAAAGAATCAACGAATCAAGTATGTAGAAAAAAATGACGCATAATTTAATACGTTTGTATCAATTCACAAGTCATAAAGAAGGCCGCGCGCACACACACACATGAGAGATTGTTAATGATGATAAGAAAAATAGCGATTTGTATGTTACCCCCCCATGTACATACAGATATGTATAGAAGTACGTATCGTATGAATACAGTCTGTCCCAAGCATAATGCTTAAGGTCGTCCATCAATGATAGGGATTCTCGGTAATGATTTTAGAGCACTACACAAACATAGTTGTAACCGATGATGTGCCCCCACATCACAACACATCGCATCGCATCTATGGAGGGGGTAAGTTTATCCCTCAAATGCGGTTGATGTTGTGCTTGATGTACCGCTTAATGTTAGTGGCATAGATAGCCATTCAGACACACACACACACACACTGAAACTGACTTAAAGATTTACGTCACTGCCTTAGAGAAAAGAGATTGTTTACATACAGAATAGTATACAAATAGTATGACATGTAACCATAATACATATGTCTCATAGTATAAACATATTTTTTCATATGTATTTGTATCCACATTGCTATTTAGGTCATACAATTTCTAAGTATGTAGGGTATTCGCAAATAAATTTATGTGTGTGTGTGTGTGTGTGACACAAACTATGACAGGATTAAAGTTACCAGTATGTGAATGTGTTTATTAGAGCGCATAGAATAAATGTTTGTTGCCTTTTTGCGTACATATGTGAGTGTGTGTGTTAAGGACTTAACGGCGTCATGCATGTAATGGTACTCGAAACTATCAAAATGTCATGTTCAAATGTTATACACTCAATAGCAAGTATTTTGCTTATATGTAGAGATGTGTGTTTATATGTTATCCCCTACCAAAAGTGACTGTTGTAAGGAATATGAACGGCATTTAGTGCCTCCTTGCAAATATCATGGCCTTTGAGGTGATATTTTTTAATCCAAATCTAAAGGCTTCAATGAATATTTGTGGTCATAATAGATGTGGCAACCCTGGTCGACTAAACTGAAAAAGTATATCCCTAATATATAAAAATATCGTTTACGGTCGAATCGACTCGACCAATCTTTATAAAATTGTGTATTTTGGTAGTTATGAGAATAGTTACCAGTGCATTTTCATACCGATAGGTGGCGCTGGGGTGAATTTATATCGAAAATTTAAATGGATAGAACAATTTAACTGAAATTCAGGATGTGTGTTTGTTTGACCATGAGAAAAAATTTTATGTACAAATGAGGCCGGTAGGTGGCGCTGGCTGTTTTTATATGGTTAATTTGAACCAATGGACTAATTTACCTGAAAGTTAAAATGTATGTTTGTTTGATCATGAGGACAAAGTTTTTGTATAAAAGGATCCGAAAAATTACCTAATGGATCAATTTAACTGAAATTCAGAATGAATGTTTGTTTGATCATGAGAACAACGTTTTTCTATATATGGAACGGCGCTGGGGTGGAATAATTTCGAAAATTTATTGTGAAGATCCGATTTTACCCAACCTAGTATGTTAAGCGTCTTTGTGTGATCATATGGACCAATTAACCTGAAGTTTACAATGTGTATTTGTTTGATCATGAGACAACATTGTATGTACAAATGAACTCAGTAGGTGGCGCTGGGGTGGATTAATACCGACATTTTGAACAAATGGACCAATTTAACTGAAATTCAGAATGAACGTTTGTTTGTCATGAGAACAAAATTTTTGTATATATGGACCCGGTATGTGAGGCTGAAGTGGACTAATTTCGAAAATTTATATCAATGTTCCGAATTTACTCAAACCTAGTATGTTAAACACGTTTGTGTTGAATGAATTGACCAATTAACCTGAAATTTAGAATGTATATTTAATTTATCACGAGAAAAAAATTTTATATACAAATGGACTTGGTAAGTGGCGCTGAGGTGGATTTAAACATAAAGTTTGAACGAATGAGCCAATTTAACAGAAATTTAGAATGTATGTTTGTTTGGTCATAAGAACAACTTGTTATAAATTGGCGCTGGACTGAACTAATCTTATTTTTTTTATATGGTCCAATTTTACCCAAACCTAGTATGTTAAAGCTCTTTGTGTTGAATGTATGGACCATTTACCTGTAATTAACAAAATATATATTTGTTTGATTATGAGAACAAATTTTATGTACAAATGGTCCCTGGTGTGGATTTATACCGAAAGTTTGAAAGAATGAACCAATTTAACTGAAATTTAGTATGCATTTTGTTTGATCATGAGAACAAATTGTACTTTGTAGGTTAAGGTGGGTTTATTCCCAAAAATTCAGCTAATGGACCAGTTTTTTATAAATTGACTCGATAGATGGCGCCGGAGAGAATATAACAAAAAAAAACTACTACAAAAAGATGCGGGGCATGTAAAATTTATTTTTTAGGCCTAGAGAAATAAAATTTGATGCGCATAAAAGATTTGGCACTGCAGGTATGAATTTACAAAACAAAGTCTTATTTTTGATTATTGGTTATTTATCCACAGAGCATCAAAATTCAAGGCACACATAGTACTTGACACTACAGATATTTAGTTGCAGACTAAATTTTTGTTTTTTTTTTTTAGAAAAGTGGGCGTGGTAAATATACAAATTTGTTGCCAATTAGAGCGACAACAATCGATGCACTTATAGTACTTGGCCGTACAGATAAGAAAGTACAGACGAAATTTTTATTTTCGATCAGTAGGGAAGTTGGCGTGGCACAAATGTATTTAGTCATCTTTATATATAAAATTCTACTGTACGTGTGTTGTGACTGAACTCCTCCTAAACGGCTGGACCGATTTGCATAAAATTTTTTGTGTGTGTTTGAGTGGCGCCCCGGATGGTTTAGATTTCCAATTTGGTCTAATTGGACATAGGGGCGTGGCACCGTCCATACAACTTGAAAATCAAAAGGGCTATATCTCATGAACTATCAGAGGTATGAAGATGAGATTTGGTATATATGTTGTTGGAGCAGTATTAATTACAGCCAAGGTGGAAGTGGGCGGTGCCACGCCCCCTTTTCAAAAATCGCTATGCAGGCTTTTCCAATAGACAGATTAATACGAAAATTTTACCAAGTGGTAATGTTGACCTGCAGATAGTCCCTGGCTATAATTGGTTGTGATTGGATAAAGGGGCGTGGCACCGCCCATACAATGTGAAAATTGAAAGGGCTATATCTTATGAACTATCAGACTATTGGAGCCGTATTAATTACAGCCAGGGTGGAAGTGGTCGGTGCCACGCCCCCTTTTAAAAAATCGCTTTGCAGGCTTTTCCAATAGACTGATTTTTAGAATATTTTAGAAAGTAGCATTTTTAGTCAAGTTGAAAGTGGACGGTGCCACGCCCCCTTTTCAAAAATTGCTCTAACGGCTTTTCTAATAGGCCGATTGATACGAAAATTTTACCAAGTGGTACTGTTGACCTGTTGATAGTCCCTGGCTATAATAGGTTGTGATTGGATAAAGGGGCGTGGCACCGCCCATACAACTTGACAATCAAAAGGGCTATATCTCATGAACTATCAGAGGTATGAAGATGTAATTTGTTACATATGTTATTGTTGCAGTATGAATTACAGTAAGGGTGGAAGTGGGCTGTTCCACACCCCTTTTAAAATAAGTAGTTATAACTGTCAAAATTCCACAGTATATTGCAGTTGGCCTAGAGATATGAATAGTAAGGTCATTTTTTTATTTGCAAAAATCGTAACCAAAATTGGAATCTACGATGAATTGTTAGATAATTTCACCAATAAATTATGTGTCTAAAATCAATTCCTAGCTTGCGCTAATAAGCAGAAAGATTTCAGATAAAATTTTTTTTGTTTTTAAATGACCACAAACCGAAAACTCCTGCGTAAAACTGACTTCCAAACTAACTA
The DNA here is from genome assembly GCA_964034835.1 of Muscina levida. Lineage (NCBI taxonomy): Eukaryota > Metazoa > Arthropoda > Insecta > Diptera > Muscidae > Muscina > Muscina levida. Next base: position 26,060,980 of record OZ035884.1, on the reverse strand, counting down.
AATGAAGTATTAAGTAAATCTATGTATTGGTTAAAAAGTTATGGCCTTTGAGTGTTGGCATACAGAAAACAATGTCAAAAATATACCATTCTCTTTGTCTTGGTCTCCAAGCATCGAAATATTAGGTAAAAATTACAGCCGGGGCCCATAAGTCTGAAGGTTTCAATAGTTGCTCATTGTTAAAAAAATATGTCTACCTGAAATCTTCATGCTTCTCAGCGCGAACTAGGTATTGATGATCTTGGATTCCGATCGAAAATATTGATCCGCCCTAATGAACAGGCTATATGGAAGGTTTAGGAGGTGTTTATGGCTAAAGGCATGAAGCTTCAAACGAAATTTTCATTTGCGGTCAATAGGAGGAGAAGGTATAACAAAAGTAATTTTTACGCCCAAAGACATAGTTAATATACAGACGGTTCCCGCTACTACAGATAAATATAAAAATAAAATGTTGATCTTTAGAGGAATTTCTGTTTTCGATTTGTGAAAGAAGTGTTTTTTCTCCCTACATACAGACAAAACTTAATCTACATGACGAAACTGTAGATACGACTTTGATGATGAACTTTTTACTATCGTCATAGAGCCAATCATATTTAGAATTTAAAACAATAAAAGTTAATTAGTTAACTTCCATGTTAAGGAGTTACTTGAAATTAGTTACATAAATTAATAAACTCAACATATTATTGTCGAGCTTAAGTACCGTTTTGAAGAACTTTGTAGACCTAAATGTGAAATATATTACAAGTTAATATGCAATTGCGAAGCATTGCCGGGCCCACTAGTAAAGAAATAAAATTATATTTAATTATAATTAATACACAGATAGTACTTAGCACTATACATATGAATATACGCTAGGAATATTTATATTCAATCAGAAATAGCAACACTAGATCCGGAGTAATGCTTTTAATGCTACCTTTTGTTCCCTTTGTACTCTCGCTTATGAACAATCATTAGATCATCGGAAAATTGGTGGTCATCATTAATATCTCTAGATAAGATGGATGTTTTCTCTTACACATAATATCAAGCTAAAGTTTTTAGAAATCCTTTAAAAACATTAATACTCATTATAAGGTAATATATTTGACCCATCTAGGCACACCTTACCCCAAGGGTGGGAGCAAATTTTATAACATTTTAGAAGGAAAAATGACCGGAGTCGTTCATACATATTAACTCTCTAGGAGCCACCATAGGAGCGCGTTGATTGATGAGAAAGAGTTGATTTCATAAAAAAATAATTATAAAAAATAAAAAAAAAACAGTAAGGAAGTTTCAGTCGGGCAACCCGACTTACATATACCATCACCCTCAGTAAAACAAAAAAATTTCTGTTATATTGATATTATTACTCGATTTCTAAAGTGGGCGGAGTGGTACATTTGTATGGAAGGTACCAGAAGGGGCGTGTCTAGACTTCCAGATTTTTTCTCCGAAACTTTAACCTGCTTGAACTTTACTAAATACAGAATTTGGGCACGATCGCGTTAGTTCAATAAATAATATTAATCGATTTCTAAAGTGGGCGGTACCAGATGAGTATGGGGCGTACCAGAAGGGGCGTGGCTAAACTTCCAGTTTTATTTTCAAAAACTGTATCCTGCTATAGATTTACCAAATAAAGAATAAGGGAACGATCGCGTTGGATTCATTGATATTACTACTCCATATCTAAAGTGGGCGAAAAAGTACATTTGTATGGGAGGCACCAGAAGGGGTACGGCTAGGCTTCCAATAATTTTTCCAAAACTTTATCCTATCATAACTTAACAAAATACATAAATTGGGCACGATCGTGTCGAGTATATTGATATTATAACTCTATCTCTAAAGTGGACGGAGTGGTACATTTGTATGGAAGGTACCAGAAGGAGCGTGGCTAGACTTTAAATATTTTTTCCAAAACTTTATCCTGTTATAGCATTACTAAATATAGAATTTGGGGATTGAGTTCGATGTATTGATATTATTACTCGATTTCTAAAGTGGGCGGAATTGTACCTTTGTATGGAAGGTACCAGAAGGGGTGTGGCCATGTAGCCCATTTTCAATACCGTAAGTAGTTTTGAGGAAATATTAACTCGTGCAAAATTTGAAAACATTTGGTTGTGTCTTTCGAAAGTTATCGTGCGAACCAGCCGGACAGCAGACAGACAGACAGACGGACATGGCTCAAACGACTTTAAAAGTCATGAATCGAATTTGGTTCAAAGAAACCTAGGGTCTAAAGTCACTCCTTCTATGTGTTACACTTTTGGGTCGTATCAAATGATATATACCCTCATCCCTAAGGGTGATGGTATAAATATGGATACCACCTAAGGGATCAAAGATAGGGGGTAGATAAGTTCTGAGAACTTATTAGGATTGCAAAAATATTAGTGGTCGATCATACATTTGGCTCCTCTAGGGGCACGTTTGGGACAGTTAGAAAAGAGGGAGCGCCAGAAGCTGATTTCCTAAAAAAATTTAAGAAAATATAAAAATTGTATGGGAACCACCTTAATGGCTGAAGAAAGAGAGTAGATAAGTTCTGAAAATTTGTTAGGGTTGCACATACATTTAACTTCTCTAGTGACACTTTTGGGGCAGTTAAAATTTATAAAAAAAAAAATTATAAAAAAATTAAAAAATTGAGGACAATTTTAAGGGTCGTAATAGAGGGTAGATACGTTCTGAGAACTTGTTGGGGTAGCAAATTTATTGGTTGCTCCTCTAGGGGAACGTTTGGGGCAGGTAGAGCGGTGGGAGCAAAATTTATAAAAATTTAATTTTTGTATGAAAGCTATGTTTGGGAAAAAAGTTAGGAGGGAAATATGACTGGGGGCGGTCATACATTTTACACTTCTAGGAGGTAGAATGGGAGCGGCAGCAGCAGATTTCTTCAAAAAAAATTGTAAAGAATACTCAACTTGTTTGGGAACCACGTTAAGGTTTAAAAATAGGGCTTAGATAAGTTCAGATAAATTGTTAGGGTTGCAAGAATATTAGTGGTCGGTCACATACATTTGGCTCCTCTAGAGGCACGTTTGAGGCAGTAAGTGAGGTGGAAACAAAATTACAAATTGTGTATGGGAGCCTCCTTAGGAGGTGAAGATGGGGGGTAGGTATGTTTAGAGAAAATTTTAGGAGGAAAAAATTACTGGGTGTCGGTCAGAAATTTTACCCCATTAGGAGGATCAATTTAAGAAAAATTTTATAAGACCTACCTTAAGGGTTGAAGATAGAGGGTAGATATGTTCTAGGAAACTGTTAGGGTTGCAAAATTATATACATTTATACATTTGGGTTCTCTAGGGGCACGTTTGGGGCAGATAGAGCGGTGGGAGCAAAATTTATACAAATGTTATTTTTGTATGGGAGCCTTCTTAGGAAGTGAAGATGGGGGTAGGTATGTTTCATATGGTCATATTTATGGTCACACATTTTAACCCTGTCGGAGCCGTCATATGAGCGGCAAGAGCTGATTTAATAAAAATAAAATTTATAAAAAATAAAAAAAATTATATAGGGGCCACCTTATGGGTCAAAGATAGTGGGTAGATATGTTTTGACAAACTCTTAGGGATGCAAAAATATTGGGAGTCGGTCATACATTTGACTCCTCTAGGCGCACTTTTGAGGCAGTTAGAGAAGTGAGAGGAAAATTGATAAAAATGTTATTTTTATATGGGATCCCCCCTAGGGGTTGAAGATAAGAGGTTGTAATGGTTGTGTAAAATGTTAGGAAGGAATAATTACTGGGGGTTAGTCATACATTCTACCTCTCTATGGACGACTCCTGGCAGTTGCGGGGCTTGATGTGGGGTGTGTCCCTGCCCTTGTGACATTATTAGCAACAAATAAAATTTCATATGAAAGGAAGAGCTCTGAAACTTTGTTTGAGTTAATATTCCAATAATGTGTGCAAGTGGTAGAAAAATGACCGAGGTCATGCAGGTAGGCATGGCACCAACTATACCAAATATAGATATCATATCAAATAACATGAGAAGTATAACAGTGAAAGTCTTAGAACTTTGTATGATTGTCACTAATGTGCATATATTGGAAAATGGGCGAAATCGGGCTGGTAGGCGTGGCACCTTCGATATAAAATAAATGTTTCATATCAGATGTCACACAAACTATGATAGTGATGGTCTTAGGAAATTGTACCAGTTTTTTTTTTGCCACTAATGTGCAAACAGTGGGATTTATCACAATAGTATGCGTAGTGCCTTACAAAGTAATGGACCACTCGTCATTAAACTGTTTCAGTACTAAAAACGTCTTTAATAATACCTTTGGAATCAGCACAAAGTCTGCCAGTTTAGATAGTCGCTATAAAAAGCATCGAATTTGGTAAGAATATGAGGAAAATGTTTTTGGTACATAAAGTGTGATTCATGTAGAGGTTTAATTTTTAATTTGATTTTTTTATAGACTACTCGTGAATAGTATCAAGCTGACGTCTTATTTGTATACAGTACAGTTTGACAATTTATTATTGATGCACTTTTCCAATACATTACGAAAATCAGCGTTTCGTGCTAATTATATGGTGTGTCTAGTCGCAACAACCATTTGAATGAAATTGCCTATTACAAGTAAATGCCAGACACGGTTCATTCGTGTCATAACAAATATTACGACATCAGTTCCTTTTTAAGTGTTTTTTCTTTCAAATTAAAAAAAATGCTTTAAATGAATCATTCTTTATATAAGCTAACTAATGTCGCAAGGACGTCACAATGACATTCATGAATGAAAATGGTACATATTTGACAATAATATTGTAATAAAACTAATATATGATTGTAATTGTTGTCAGTGTTTAAACCTGTGGCTGTCCAATCATTGCCCTCTTGTTCACTTGTATTTACTTCTTTCTCCAAAACTTCAATAATAACTCTCGTATGTATATGGAGTAATATCTATAACAGATTTTCTTATTCATGCTACGAATTGATCACTAATGTAAAAAAAGTAATTCATTCAATAGATTATCAATATTTGCGGTTTCTCTAAGATCTGCGTGTTATCGTTGTCACAACACAAAGGTTGTAGACTATCAATGACACAAGATTATGCTAAGTGTGTGGTTTAGAAGGATGAAATCACTTACAGATGTGCTATTTTTTCGACACCACAAACTGATTTGGTTTAAATTGACTTTGCATCTAAAGCTATGGCAAAGGGTGTCCCCTAGTCGACGAAGCACAAACTTACACCATTCACACATACTATATATGCATGTGAATGATACATATGCTATGTACATATACATACATATGTATATGTATAGCAATCAGTGTGACAACGGCTGCTTCTTTGAACTGTATTTCCGTATTACGAAAATTCCTATGAATAGGACTCTAGAATAAAACATGGACTCATTAAAACAAAACAAAACGAAGCAAAAAAAACTATATACAACAATTGTTGTGGTCTCAACGATATGGCGAGCAAGAGTACTTGTCATAGTACAACTGCGACAACTGCTGATAAGTTTTTCATCAATGAATCAAATCAGCGTACAACAACGGCAGAGCAACAACAACAACAACACTAGCAAACATCTACTGTAATCGAATATCAACCAACTCATTAATAAGGAATCAAAACGTTTTACGTATTCACATGGTACCATCAACAGAGTGTCGAAGGGAAGGGAGGGGAGGGGGGAGTGACTACCAACAACAAAAATCAATTCCATTTTTGTTGGCGGGCGCTGTTGTTGTGATGATCGTTTATCGGTCGCTCGGTCGGTCTTCGCTACTAATTTGTTCGTATTGTAATTGAATGTTTATAGTTCGTGTTCGTGTGATAACAGCAAGCAAGCAATAGCAACAACAAAAACACTAAGTGTACAGTGTACATCCCATTACATCGTGAAGGATTAGAGAAAAAAGTTTAGAACTGGTACTATGTAAAATTTAAAATATGGACTTTAGTATATGTCAGCCAATGTTGTTATCTTCATGTAGTGTAAAATCCGTTGCAGGTTGTGACGTTTGTGAGGCGCCACAACATCCTCAAACGAGAAATAGTATTTTGTTTTAGTTGATTATTAATTTTATTTAGTATTTTTAATATTTTTTAAATGGAAAATGTTTGTAATGGATAAACTTTGTAAGTAGTGAACCGATTGTGATAATAATGTTTGGTTATGCCACAAATTGGCTAAGAAGGAGATTACACTAGATCTTAACATATTTGTAATTTTTGAGATTAAATTGCTGGTAGAGTTTTCGGGCTCGAAAATGGCCAAAAAGAGGGCAAGATTGGATTGGTAGGCGTGGCACCTTCTATCTATATGTATATAAAACAATGTTTGTGTTTGTTTGAATTTTTTTAGTGCGCTATAGACTCGAGAACGGCTGGACCGATCTTATTCAAGTGGGCGTGCCCCGCCTATTGGACCCTATTTTTAAAAAAGGCATTATCTGGAGGACTGTTTTACCAATCAAGTTCAAAATTTGTGTGGATGTATTTGCCAGCAAAATTCAAAAAATGGGCGGTATCGAATCAGTGGGCGTGACATACAACTTGAAACTTTAAATTGCTGTATCTCATGAACTTTAAGAGATATGAAAATGATATTTCGTATATATGTTATTCATACAATTCGAAGTACAAACGGAGTTTCTGTTTGTTTGTTTGCATTTTTTTTCTACCGTATAGACTTGGGAACGGCTGGACCGATCTCATTCAAGTGGGCGTGCCCCGCCCATTGGACCATATTTTTGAAAACGCATTATCTGAAGGACTTTTTTAACAATCGCCTTGAAAATTTGTGTGGATGCATTTGCCTGCAAAATTCATGATCCAACAAAAAATGGGCGGGATCGAATCAGTGGGCGTGGCATACAACTTGAAACTTTAAATTGCTGTATCTCATGAACTTTAAGAGATATGAAAATTATATTTCGTATATATGTTATTCATACAATTCTCTGTTTGTACGAGTTTGTGTTTTTTTTTTGTTTGCATTTTTTTGTCTACCGTATAGACTCGAGAATGGCTGGACCGATCTCAATCAAGTGGGCGTGCCCCGCAAATTGAAACCTATTTTTAAAAACGCATTTATCTGGAGGACTGTTTTACCAATCGCCTTGAAAATCTGTGTGCATGCATTTGGCAGAAAAATTCTTGAGCAAACAAAAAATGGGCAGGATCGGATCAGTGGGTGTGGCATACAACTTGAAACTTGAAATGGCTGTATCTCATGAACTATCAGGACAAGGAGGCGTGGCACCGCCCATGCAACTTGAAACTTTAAATGGATGCATCTCACTAACTATAAGAGGTATAAAGATGAGATTTTGTATAAATGTTGTTGGTATTGTATGAATAACAGCTAAGGTAGAAGTAGGCGGTGCCACGCCTCTTGTTCTAACATCGCTCTGATGGGTTTTCTAATAGAGCGATTGTTACGAAAATTTCACAAGGTGGTACTGATGACCTGCCTATAGTCCTTGGCTACCCTTGGTTATGATTACACAAAGAGGCGTGGCACCGCCCATTAAATTTGAAATGAGAAATGGATATATCTCATGAACTATTAGAGGTATGAAGATGAAATTTGGTATATATGTAGTTATTGCAGTATGAATTACAGCCAGAGTGAAAGAGGGTTGTGCCACGCCTCCCTTCAAAAATCGCTCTGACGGCTTTTCTAATAGGCGGAATGCTACGAAAATTGCACAAAAAGGTACTGATGACCTGTTAATAGTCCTTGGTTATACTTGGTTGTGATTGGATAAAGGGGCGTGGCACCGCCCTTTAAACTTAAAATTTAAAAATGCTATATCTCATTAACTGTCGGAGAGATTTGAAGATGAAATTTGGTATATTTGTTGTTCATACCGTGCGAATTACAGCCAGAGTGAAAGAGGGTTGTGCCACGCCCCTTTTCTAAAATCGCTATGACGGCTTTTCTAATAGAGCGTGCTGATGACCTGCCGATAGTCCTTGGCTATCCTTGGTTGTATACATGTATGTTGTTCATACAGTTAGAAATACAGCCAGGGTGGAAACGTGCGGTGCCACGCCCCTTTTTAAAAAATGCCTCTGACCTCATTTTCTAATAGAGTGATTATAACGAAAATATTCCAAAGTGTTACTGATGACCTGCCTATAGTCCTTGGCTACCCTTGGTTATAATTGCACAAAGAGGCGTGGCATCGCCCATTAAACTTGAAATGTAAACTGGCTATATCTCACGAACTTTCAGACGTATGAAGATGATATTTCGTATATATGTTGTTCATACCGTTCGAAATACAGTCAGGGTAAAATAGGGCGGTACCACGCCCCCTTTTTTAAAATTGCTCTGACGGCTTTTTAAACAGGCCGGTTGGTACAAAAATTTCACAAAGTGGTACTGATGAACTGTCGATAGTCCTTGGCTATCCTTGGTTGTGATTAGAGAAAGAGGCGTGGCATCGCCCATACAACTTGATATGTAAAATGGCTATATCTCATGAACTATCACAGGTATGAAGATGAAACTTGGTATACATGTAGTTGGTACAGTATGTAGTACAGCCAAGGTAGAAGTGGGCGGTGCCACGCCCCCTATTAAAAGAATCCGTTAGAAGGAACTCGGAAACGAAATTTTCAGTTGCGATCAATGGACGGAGAAGACGAACAAAAAGTGTATTTACGCTCAATGAGATATAGTTTGTACACAGAACGTTCCCGCAACTAGAGGTAAAAATTTGAAAATAGAATTTTTAATATTCATTTTTAGCGGAATGTCTATTTACGATTATTAATCAACATACAGAAAAAACTCGCCCTTTAAATTGACATATTTCTTTGTAAGACTATGGGGGTGAGTTCGGTCATCTGTATGGGAGGTACCAGAAGGGGTGTGTCAAATAGTTGGGGTTTCTGGTGTTTTGCCTCCTATAACAATATAAATTAATCGAATAATTTTCATTACCCCTCAAGAGTCCGTTTGAAAGTTATGGGGGAAATATTAATTTTTCAAAAATAGGTTATTTTGTATGGGAGGTACCAGAAGGCGTAAACCGATATAGTCCATATTCATTCCTTAGTCCTATTTTCATAACCGAACATCATACTCAAAAGTTGAATGAAGTCAGTTTACTTACAAAAAAATATATGTTTGTAAGACTATGGGGGTGAGTTCGGTCATTTGTATGGGAGGTACCAGAAGGGGTGTGTCAAATAGCTAGGTGTTCTGGGGTTTTGTCTACTTTTGCAAGATAAATAAAGTGACAAAATTCAAATATCTTACGATCTTCCGTTTGGAAGTTATGAAAGAAATATAAATTATCCAAAAATAGGTAATTTTGTATGGTAGGTACCAGAAGGGGTGGGGCTATTTTGCCCATTTACAATCCCATAAGTTCGTTTTGAAAAATATTAATACTGGTAAATTTTCATACCTATCCGTTAAGGTTTACTCGAGTTATCCAGCTGATCAGCCAGACAGACGGACATAGCTAAATGGTCTTAAAAAGTCCTGAAACGAATTTGGTCTTAAGATACTTGGGGTCTAACTTGTCTCCTTTAATACGTTACACTTTTTTTCGTATCAAATAATATATCGTCCCCTTAATAAAACAATAGTGTATAATTTTTTTGGTGTTTTGAGAAAATCGAGTTTAAAGTTTTCGTCAAATCGAATGTCTATGAAATTTTCGAAGAAGAAATTATAGACTACTTTTTCCCATGACCTTTTGACCCACTTTGTGGAAGTAGATTTTGACGAAATTTTGACCAGGCATAGAATCAATTGTGGAGATTCTAAATATGCAATAAAAAAATAATGGTGTATGAGCACATACACTATTGTTATATTAAAGGGACGATATATACCTTCATCCCTAAGGGTGATGGTATAAATATATTAGATTCTAAAAAACTTTGGAAGCAGGACGAAATCTGTCAAATCAGCTATATATTAACATTTGAAATTAACATAACAGTTTTCTTCAAAGTAAGACCACTTTGAATTTAATCGGATATTTCTATTCCAAACAATAGCCAATATTGTAACGTTAAAAACTAAGAAGAAAATAACAAATTTAGAAAAAATTTTGCTATACAAATGTGTATCTATACATTTTGTTTGTACAGGATCAAATGCCAAAATACAAACAAAAAATATTTTCAAAGGATATTCCAATTTTTTTGTTTCTAGTGTAATTTTCTCTATTCTTCATTACTGTAGGTAAGATTAATATCATCATTACCTTCAAGTGTTAAATACATCAAGGTCGATGTTAATATTCTTTGTGTAAATTCATCTCTATGCATTACAATTTCCTAGCATTTTACTGTAAGTTGACAACAAGAGAAAAAACAACAACCAAAACAAAGAACTTTAAATATTCTTAAGAAACCCCAAAAACATTATTACTGTGGCAGAGTGTAGATGTCATCAGTACAAGTGACATGCTGTAGTGGTGTTGTTGTTATGTGGTAGTAGCTGCTATATTGCCGCTTGCAATATATAGTGCTAAAGTATCTCTTGTACACACAGACAGACAGACATACATACAATGTTGACGACACGTTAAGCATAATTAATTCCCAATTTGCCGTCGTTAAAATTATTACATTCACTATTCACTCCTGCACTATTGGTGTTGTTGCAGTTGTTGTTCATTGTTTGTTTCTTTTTTTTCGCTCTTTTGTTTTCTTATATGATTTTTTCATTTGATAATTTCCATTGTTTTGTTGTAGTTGAAATAACAACGTGATTGTTGTTGTAGTTGTTGTTGTTTTTGTACATTATTTGTGTTTAATAGTGGAAATGTTTTTAACGCCTGAGATTTGGAAAAATAAAAAGAGATGTGCGGAAAAACTCATAAATGCGATTTAAAGTTTTACTTTGAAGATAATAAAATGTATGTGTTTTTGTAGTAGTAAAGTGGTGTGTGAGTGGCAGGAGGGGCGGGAGGGGAGAGCGAAAATAGAAGAACAGAAAACGAAAGTTATGGTCAACACTGTCAATACTGCTCCTGACCTACACATGCTACATGTGGGAAAGTCTATAAAAAGTTACAGTGCCTGTTGAGTTATTGGAACTAGTGATAATGTTTGATTGCACAGTATAACATATTTCAGCTCATTATTTCGGGACTCGATTCTGAGAATTGCATGTGAAAGTAGCTCCAAAAATAGGAACTTCTGCATCATTCGTTTTGTCAAGTTATGTGCCATAATAATTTAATATCGATTTGAAGTTAGTAATAATCGTATAGGGGAATTTGTCACGTTTTAGGCAATTTTATTAGACATAAATTTAAAAAAAAATTAAGAATTACAATTCCTTTAATCTGTTCAGAAAACGTTTCTCTACATAAGCAACAGTTTCACATTTCCATTCATCAAATGATTTTGAACTGGGTTTATTAACGTGGATGAAAAGAAATAAGAAAAGAATAAAATGGACCCCCCAAAATGTTGACGATCACCGCAAACGAATTAAGGACCATGATTTAAGGATATGCACCTGGAATGTTAGAACACTGTATAGACCAGGTGCCTCCATCCAACTGGCGGAAGTCCTCGAAGAATACAAGGCTGACATAACCGCTTTACAGGAAATCAGGTGGACGGGAAACGGTGGAGACGTGCGACATCTACTAAAGTGGCCATGCGGACAAGCACGAGTTTGGATGTGGATTTGTGGTTGGCTAGAGACTGCGACACCTAGTCTCAAGGTTCAACCCGGTGTGTGAACGTATAGCCACCATAAGAGTCAAAACAAAGTTTTTCCACATAACACTTATATGTGTCCATGCTCCGACAGAAGAGAAAAGCGATGAGGACACAGACGAGTTCTATGAGAGCCTAGAAAATGTATATGACCGTAGTCCGAGCCATGACATTAAAATTGTACTAGACGATTTTAATGCTAAAATAAGTAGGGAAACCGCATTTGAGCCTACCATCGGAAAATTCAGTCTGCACACCGAAACGTCGAACAATGACATCAGACTGATTGATTTCTCTGCGGCAAGAAATATGGTAGTTAGCAGCACTAGATTTGACCATAAAAATATTCATAAGCCAACATGGTTATCTCCAGATCAATTGACGAGGAATCAGATTGATCATGTGGTAGTCGATGGAAGGCACGCATAGAGTGTTCTGGACGTACGAGTGATTAGGGGTGCGAACATTGACTCCGATCACTTCCTTACCGCAGTTAAGGTACGCACAAGGCTAAGCATGGCGAAAAACGTACGTAACCAGGCACAACGAAAGCTGGACATCGGTGAACTGCGGACCACAGAGGTAACAAACGCCTACTCCAACCACCTAACTCAACTGCTGCGCCAACCCCTGACAATATAACCTCGCAGTGACAAATTTTTGGCTGACTCCTTAGAACGGGCTGCGAAAAGCGTACTTGGGTACTCAAAGCCGTCTCAAGAAGATGCCTGGTACGATGATGAATGTCGCAATGCCACGAGAGAGACGAAACTGCAGCCAATGGCAACGCGAGCTGTTCGTGAACGGCACAGGGAGAAGAGACGAGAGGCAACTCGTCTTTTTAGACGGAAAAAGGAGGAGCTGAAGAAGAGGCAGGATGAGTGCACAGAGTTGCTTCGAAGCAGAGGGGAAGCCCGAAAATTCTACAAGAGAGTTAAGGCGAGAATGCGTGGAACAGGGTTACCCTCCTGCAAGGACAGCTATGGTCAGCTAGTGACGGACCCGGATAACGTTCTGAGGATATGGAGAAATCATTTTAAAAATTTATTGGATGCAGACACCACTCCTGAAGACCCCACTCCAATCCATGACGATGGTGTTTACTGTCCGCCTCCGAGCCAGAGCGAGATACGTGTGGCCATCTCCCGCCTTAAAAACAACAAAGCTGCTGGAGCCGATGGTCTCCCTGCTGAATTGTTTAAGGCTGGCGGGGAGGAGCTGATTAGGAGCATGCATCAGCTCATGGAGAACATCTGGCAAGAGGAGAGCATTCCCGGGGATTGGAGTCTCAGTCTGCTATGTCCCATATACAAGAAAGGAGATCGTAGTGAATGTAAGAACTATCGTGAAATAAGCCTATTACCAATTGCGTACAAGGTCCTTTCAAGCGTATTGTGTGAACGTCTAAAGCCAATTGTAGAAAAACTAATTGGACCATATCAGTGCGGCTTTAGACTTGGCAAAACTACGACGGATCAAATATTCTTAACTTAATTTCCCTTTGCACCCCATGAATGAGGTATGGGATAGCTTCTCGCGTTGTTGTGAATTAACACGCTTTCTATTTTTAGATTCACAACTAACGGCACCTACTTATTTATCGACGAATGCGAACGTCACTGTTTTGAGAAGCTCTTACTAGACACGACGATTGAATCGACGCTTAATACTGCGAAGTTGCTGTCAAACAACATTCGAGGGGAGCCGACAATGAAAGAAAATTTTATTTATTTTTTTCTTTTTTAAGATGACTGGAGCCAGGTTTGAACCTGCGATCTCCCGCATGGTAGTCGCGTGTTCTAACCACTATGCCACGGCCGGTCAAATATTCACCTTACGACAAATCCTGGAAAAACCCATGAAATGCAGATCGACACCTACCACCTCTTTGTCGACTACAAAGCTGCCTTCGACTCTCCGATAAGGAATAGGCTTTATGAGGTCATGTCTGAGTTTGGTTTTCCTGCAAAGCTGATTCGACTTTGCAAATGTACCTAAGACAACACCAGATCCTCGGTTAATATTGGTAAGGATCAGTCTGAACCATTCAACACGGAAAGAGGCATCAGGCAGGGCGATAGCCTGTCCTGTACACTATTTAATATAGTTATGGAGAACGTGATGAGAAAGACTGGTGTCAACATGTCTGACACCATATTCCACAAGAGCCACATGCCACTAGCCTATGCTGATGATATAGACATCATTGGCCGAAATCTGCTGGATGTTACTGCAGTTTTCTCATCACTAGAAAAAGAGTCAGCAAAAATGGGTTTAGCGGTCAACGAGGACAAAACTAAAATAATGATTTCGACGAACAAAGAGTCCTCTCGATGGGGACGCACCGTGAACGTTGACAATTTGTTTTGAGGTAGTCGACGAATTTACCTACCTCGGATCTTCCGTCAACAAGAAAAATAATGTCAGCCAAGAAATTAAACGGAGAATAGTGCTAGCCAATAGATGTTTCTACGGACTTCGGCAGCACTTTAGTAACACCAATACTAAGAAACAGCTATACCAGGTGCTTATCTTACCTGTTCTGTTGTATGGTGCCGAATCATGGGTGCTTACTACAACGGACATACAAAACCTGGGAGTATTCGAGAGAAAAGTACTCCGAAAAATATATGGACATATCTGTGTCGAAGGCGAGTTTCGCCATCGGATGAACCATGAGCTGTATGAGCTTTACCGCGACATCGACGTAGCTAAAAGAGTCAGAATCCAACGACTTCGATGGCTGGGACATGTTGCCAGGATGGATGTAAATGCTCCAGCGAGAAAGGTGTTTGAAGGCGAACTTGAAGGACGGCGCAGAGCAGGGAGACCCAAACTCCGTTGGAAGAACCAAGTGGTAGGCGATGTGCCATCACCTGGTAGGACTAACTGGAGAACACACGTAGAAGACCGCAGCATGTGGAATTCTTTATTACTTCAGGCCTCAAATTTATGAACTACGTTTCGTAAATTGTAATTGGCCACTTAAGTAAGTAAGTAAGTTATTAACGTGGAACATTACTTATGATAATCATACGACACTATATAGTATTTATGTTATGTCAACAATATTGAAACGAAGTGCGTATGATTAATATAAAATCCGCATAACATTAATATTACTCATAAGTTATATATATCATAATACATAGTTAAAACCTAATTTCCCTTTAAACCCCATAAATGATAAAAGCAAAAATGTAAAACTTCATAAAAAAGCCTGATAACGCCAAACCCTTTTACGCGTTTAACTATACCGACCTAGTACCTTTACTCTGACTCGGAATTTCTTACCCCTCAGAAAACTGCATATTTATATATGCCCTGTTTTCATATGGATTTAACCGAAACCTAGATATGAAATAATGTCTGCAACTGTAAACCCCAGAGTAGCCAATAAAGCACCACAATGTTCCATAGGTTAAGTGTGCAATTGGCCATAGTTCATAGAAAAACAATGCCAATGAATACTTATAAACAAATAAATTTGTGTTTTTTTTTTCTAAGAAATTGTAATACAATAACAAAATGTTAATTATTGAGCTGCACAATATACGCCATGCCTCTATGTACTTCTGTTTTTTAATACATGCACTATAACGCCACTAAATGTCATTAGCGTACCGGCACACTTAAGCAACGGATGTCATGTAAAATTAGGTTCAAACTATCAATTAATAATAAAATAGCTAAATGTTTACAGGTTTTTTGATACGTCTAATTTACAAAAAATTTTTATTGTATATCTAAGAAATTCTGTTGAAACCCATTACACAATTTATAAGATATTGTGTAAATTGAGAAGTCATTCTCAACTAATGAATATTTTAGTACATGCAGGTAGATAAGAGATGATGGTAAATCACTTCCGAACAAAAACTTTATAAGAATTAAAAAAAAATCAAAAAAGAACCACCGTCTTGATGAAAAGATAATTTAAGATTCCAAATAACTTATCTATTATAGTTTATATATGAGGTTGTATCGTAAAATTTGGCTTAAAAGTGCAACTATTGGTCAATTGAGTTGTCAGATGTCAACTAAAAAAAATCAAAAATCACTCATTGGTATCAAATTTATATCACATTTCTGCACTACTTTGGATTTAGATAAAAAGTATACAAAAATGAACTACTTCCTTCATATGACAAGCCAATGTGAAAATTATTGGTGATTTACCTTATTTTAGTAAGCTCTTTTTTTCTGGGTGTCTATGTGTTTTGTAAAAGTTTTATCATTTTGGCTATGTTTGAAGAAAACTATGTGGTCTACAAATCTTTTGAACACAGCAAACATTTGAAAAAAATATTTTGTTTTAAAAAATAAGATATTTCATCTTATTTGTTTATCACTTTTTAAAATTGTTGCTTATAGTGAAAACACACATTTCGGTTTTTTTTGCTTCGAAGTTTTTTTTTTTAAAAAATTTTAAAAGAATCTAAAGAATTTTAAAAGAATTCTACCGCTACGTTTTTCACAAGTCGGGATGTCATTGTTATTTAAAATCATGATATAATTTTTACAAAATTGGAATCAAAATCATGATTGATACATTGGTCTCGAAAAATTGGTATCACACATGCACACAAGGGCATTAATTGCAGCAGTACTTGAGAAATTTGGTATGGATGCATACAACAGCAATATCCACAACTAGGACATAAAAGTAGGCATGGTCCGACCATAGAATCCTCTTTTTGACAATTTTGACATTCTATACTTGAAATTTTCCTTGTAAAAAGTTGGACCAATTTAAACCATAAATTCACAATAATGAAATGAAGTGCGTATGATTAATATAAAATCCGCATAACATTAATATTACTCATACGTTGTACATTCATACATTCATATGTATGCAGCGAGTACAATATGCAAACTCGCTACTTATAGCAACGGTTACGACTAATAGTTAAAAAAAATTGTGATAATTTATATTTTACTAGCTGGCCCGGCAGACTTCGTCCTGCCTCCAATTTTTTGTAAAATATTTCAATAATATTTCAATTTAAAGGGCGAGGTTTTCCCGGACAAATTCTGTTATTCATATATCTTATAGATTATTATATATTATTATAAGAATTGCTAAAACGGATCAGCAGTGTCGTCCATGATGGGATGAAAACTTACTTATTGATAGGCATATATTCTAAAACCACATATAACTTTCAGCGTTGGTGTACTGGGTGATTGTACCTTTTTATCCTAAGGTGTACGAAGTTCCAAAAATGCATTCATTAAGCTCAGCAACCCCATTAACCGTATGGTCTGGGTGATATCAACAGTTATTCCTATTTTCGTTATTGTCCCCTAAAATTTTGAAATGGGAAAAACAACTTTGTGAACCTCTCTAATTCAGTAGGAAGTGCGCCATTATAAAAGTTAGTAATTCTTCTTTAAGCCTTTTTGCAGTCTGGGTGACCATCTACAGCCAATCCTTAACTTTCACTGAAGATTTGGGACAAATGGGGTCAACCGTTTTCACAATTATGGTGACATCAAAATGTACATCTGTTTTATATATATAGACTTCTGAATAACTATGATGTTAAAAAAAGTGACTAAATGACATTCCAAAAATTAAGTGTATCATAAGCTAAACACCGGCAACTGGTTCCAAACATACATTCAAAATTTTCTCATGTCAAAAAAATCATATATTTTAAGTTTAAGTAAAATCGGACAATGGATATACATTTTCGAAATAATTCAACCCCAGCTAAATCAATTGTAGGTCCATATATACAAAAAAAAAATTCTCATAATAAAACAAATATACATTCAAAATTTCAGTCAAATTGTTTAATTCGTAAAAATATTCATTATAATGCTACCCTAGCGACACCTACCGGGTCAATTTATACAAACAATTTTTTCTCAAGGTTCCACAAACATAAATACTAAATTTCAGTTAAATTAGTACATGCATTCAAATTTTCGATATAAATCCACCCTAGCGCCATCTACCGGGTCCATTTGTACATACAATTTTTTTTGATGATCAAACAAACATAGATTCTGAATTTCAGTTAAATTGGCCCTATCGTTAAAATTTTGATTGTAAACCGACCCCAGCGCCACCTACCGGGTCCATTTGTACATAAGATGTTTTCTCATGATCAAACGAATATCCATTCTAAATTTCATTTGAATTGGTACATGCATTCAAATTTTCGATATAAATCCACCCTAACGCCACCTGGATTTGATTTTTTTCAACACAAACAATTTACGGAAAATTTCAAATCGAATAAAAAAAAATCAGCCAAATCGCTCCAGCCGTTCTCAAGTGATGGTATGACATACGTGGACCATTTCATTTTTATATATATAGAATTTCGAAACTTCATCCAAAAAATTTCAAAATTTAATATTTTTCAAAATATAAATATTATACAAAGGGATAGATACAAAGCGATAGGCCGATATTCAGCCCAATTTTAGGTGCTACGAAAGCTCCCAAAAAGTCCGCCAATATGTATGTGTACAGAGAAGATATAAAACTGGTACAATCACTCAGAACTAACTGCACATGGTCGAATTGCTAAAATTGAGTTTATTGCGTAAACAATTTGCGATATTACTTTCTGCTGTAAGACCAGACATTTACAGCCATGTAGTGCAACTGTAAAAAAGCTTACAGTTTTTATTAAATCATCAACAAATTTAAATAGTTCAATTCACTATTTCTGGGCATTTGGTCAGTTTGTATAGGGTTGCCAAAAGAGCCGACAAAAATCTTAAAAAAAATCATAACTATAAATTGGTGAAGTAGACCTCTTGGATGCTTAAGCTTTTGTTTAAAATGTAAAATATTAAATGTAAACTATTTTAAACGTTTTGATAAGTTTCTTTTAAGAAATTATTGGAAAAATATATATTTTTTTTTGCGAAATTGACTAATTTGTATAGGAGATACCAATGAGGGCTAGAGGGGTAAATTTTGGTAATTTTAATGGAAGGTACTTGAAATGGAGTGGCAAAGGTTTTGGTTTTACAACGATTTTTCAGTTATTACAAGGATATTAAACTGAGCAAATTCGTCTCTCCTCCAGTTTTCCGGGTGTCAAATCGGTCATTTGAATGGGAGGTATTATAAGAGGTTTTGGCAAAGGTCTCGGTATTCTGTGGGTTTGCCTACTATTACAATATAATTGAACTGATCAAATTCATCTATCCTCCAGTTTACTGTTTCTAAGTTATGAAAGAAATATTACTTATCGAAAAATAGGTAATTTTGTATAGCAGATACCCGGATGGTCGGCCGATATAGTCCAACATCATTCCTCATTTAGGCACAAACAAGCGTATGTCTTATGCAAGATATGTCTGATTTCAGTTTAATTACAAAAATATATGTATACAAAACTATGAGGGTAAATTCTATTTTATTTGTAGGGGAGGTACCAGAAGTGGTTTTGGCAAGGGTTTCTGTTTTCTGAGGATTTGTTTACTAAATTTACCTTATTAAAATATCTTCCAGTTATATTTAGCCAGTTTGGCTAAATTGCCTACCAAATTTATTTGTTGGCCCCCTAAACTTTTTGAAATCCCTTGGACCCCTTGGAAAAAGGTGACATCAATTGTTGGCCAACAGTTTCTACAGTTTTTAATCTAGCTCTTTCTCTTCTTCAACAAAGTTTTAGCTAATAGTCCGCTTAAGAAACTGATATAATAAAATTTCCCAAAAAAATAGACTTCCCTCGTTTATTTTCAAAAAACTTCGATAAAAATTCTAATTTTTTCACTATTTTGTATATAAGTCGTAGGGAATCCAGATTTTTTGCATACTGTATTCAGTGAAATTGTAGTTTAGGTAACACCGAATAACTTCTCTGAACAAACCTATGCAATCTGAACAAGTCTAGGGATATTAAATAGCTCTCAAAACACACTATCTACTTTAAACAAATCATTTTTTTAGGAGTTTTGGGCCATTGTGCAATGTTTTTACATGCTATCTTTACCAAAAACGTACTTATTGTATAACTGAATAACTTCTGTAAACAACCAATATGATCGGAATACTCCACGCCCTTAATTGTTCACAAAGAGCATTAGGGTGTTCCTTATATGGCATTTTTTCGAATTTCGTTAAAAATATGTATTAATCGCGATATTGGTCATCTATCTTCACCTTTCGTTTCTTTTTGCCAATATTAGGAATATATTGTGAGAAATTTTGTATCGATAGTTGGACATTAGGGTGTGCCGCAATGAGGTTAAAGTATGCATTTGTTCTCAAATCAGTTTATTGCCGCTGAGTATTTTTCTTTCGTTTTTTAAACTCACAACTAACGGCACCTACTTGATTTTCAATGAATGCGATCTTTAATGTTTTACTAGACATACCGATTGACTTGACCCGTTACTTTACTGCGAAGTTGCTGCCGACAACATCGAGGGGGCCGGCGATGAAAGAAAAATGTAGATGACAGGAGACAGGAATCAAAACGTGGATCTGTCGCATGGTAGTCGCATGTTCTAACCATCATTCCAAGGCGGACCCCGACGGCTTTACACCTTTCATTACAATTTTCCTCGTATCAAAAGATTCCCTCATTCCTAAGTGTGAGGTCATACAAATTGGCAATTATAAAAAAAGCCTAGGCCGAAGAGCACAACTTTAACCTTATTCCAGTAGGAGGAATCAAACTGCATCATTAATTACAGTGGCAGATCCATACTAATTTTTGTTTTTTTTTTTATGTTGTATATAGAGTGGGATATTTATCTGATTTTGGATTTTGACACACCAACTTTTAGTTAGAAGGTTGTAACGGTAAACTTTCTTCAAAGATGTTGCTTTAAATGTTTAATCCTTTGGAAAACAAACCTTATTCCTTAGGTCAGGTTTGATTCCGAACACCAGTAAAAGCAATTTTTTCGTAATTGAAATCATATCCCAATACCACTGTCCGATACCATTATTCATCCATAAACGAAACTACATACAAGTGATAATAGTGGCCATGTGCAGTAAAGCTGCATACGCACTTTTTCATTCGCAAGGTTTTGTTTCCCTTTTAAAGGACTTTTTGTTTTTTTAATGCTACGCCAGTTTAACAAAAATTTATGTATTTCTTTTAGTAGTACAATGGTAATATGGATGTCAAATAAAGGAAGACAATATCTTCATTTTATATTTTTTGTTTTAAATTTTAAGGAGCAAAATGTCCTTTCAAATTTTTTTTTTTAAATATCCTTAAAAAAATTTAATGAAAAAAATTAGATAAAAATACATGTTGGGGACTATGGCATGCTTCTTAACATATTAAAATTTCAAAGTTCTATGTTTTTTCGTTAAGTATTGACAATAGCTACCTAACTTAGATAGGGCGTATGTAGGGTGCAAGGATATTGTCTTTAAATAATCGTTGCAAGATTTGTGTCTATGTCAATTTGTTTGTTTAGCCTATTATACCAATATATCTTAAACTAGAAATATATGTTCACCTTGGGGATCTGATTTTTTATTAAAGTTTTGTTTCAATTAAATATATATTTAGCTGCAGGATTCATTTTAAAATTTTGGCTAAATTTCAGGCATAAATTACCTATGCTGCATATGAGGAGAATAGACTATTCAAAACAAACGACAGTACTTTTTTTTCCTACAATACCACTACTTCTAATACAAAAAACATGCAGCACTAAAAAAATTAAAGGTCAATGAAAAATTTAAAAAAAAATTTAAATTTTTAGATTTTTTTTGTACTACTGATAATAATTTATAAGGAATGCTCAGTCGTACTAAGTAAAAACACTGATTGATCTGCGAATATAAACTCCCCTCACCCATATCAGACTTTTTGCAAAATTAATTTGTTACAAGTTCTCACAGAAACATTTACAAAATCCATGTTATGTAGCTTATTTCCATAAAATGGGGCAAGAATGCATTTTTCTCAGCACCATAATAAATTTTTTTTAAATTCAAAATTTTTTCCCCTGAGAACAAAACCACTGAACTGTCGCCAAAAATCACCAATGCATTCATGAGCGCCTACATAATTAATTGTGAATATTAATACAACTTCCAAAAACTTTACCACATCTCTGGCAAATGCCAAACATAATTTTATAACGAAGTAACTTTTTAGCATACAATCACTTTACATGGCATGTTGGAGCTTATTTATTTTATTTTATATTTTTAGTCTATCTCTCATCATACCGCATATACCATTTCCCACACTTATAGGGGAGGAGCTATCTCAATGAAATTATAAATAGTAACGTAAATTACCTTTAATTAAAAATACTCATACGCTCCATTGTTTTGCACCGCCGCCGTTGTCTAAAACAAATAGATACGTATAAATTTTCTCAGCTTTCTTGCACTGAATTTGAATGGAAAACATAAAAAAAACATACACACACAGCAAGCGAAGACGACTTAAAGCGTTTACTTTGTTAGTTAAACAAAATCGCCACAATATTTAATTTTATATTTTTTTACGCTGCTTCTGTTATCTAGATAAATAGATTTTCTTCGAATTTGTGGTGCACACACACACACACACTCACACACATATGCACAATTAACAACAACAGAAAAAAACGCTCCAATTTTCGACACGAAACACTTTGTTGTTTAACGTTTAACGTTTTTTTTTTTGTTTTTTTGCCCCCAGTTTGTTAATTCTTCTTATTTCGTAGCATTTAAACGTTAACGTCACACGTTGGATTTTTTGTTTTGTTTAAATTTGCAAATTTATTAAAACAATATTTTTAAAATCGACAACAACAACAATGTGAAAAGACACACTAAGCTCACGTTTCTGTTTTGCGCGCTCTCTTACTCTCTTTTTGTTGTTGTTGTTGTTGTGTAGCGGGTTTTATTATTCTTAGTAACTTTAACTTAAAGGTAATTTTTTTTTCAATGATTTCCCAATTGCTGATTTTTAGAAATTTTTCTTTTTTAAATATTTAAACTTTTCATTTCATATATTTTATATTTTCTAATTTGATTTTTTAAGCGGCGGTTTTTCTTCGGTTTTGAACGAAATCTTAAAAAAATTTCCCCCTAAGTTGTACTGAACGAGACAGATTTGTTAGACCGTTCGACGCTACGGTTTAACTACAACTGATTCTTTTCAAACTGTTGTTTAATTCAAATACTTTTGCTGAATACAACCAAACACGCTCATGAATTGAACCACAATTGAAACGAACCGAAACTACCAATCGACCGACCATATCGAACCGAATTTAACTCAGCCAACCAAATGACCCAACACAACACAACCAGCCAAGCAGCCAGGCAGTCAGTCAGCCAACGAACCAACCAACAACAGTCAGCAATAAAGAATCGTCAATAAGCCTCCCCCCATCCTCAATGTTGCAGACAGAAAGCAATCGAGTTAAGAGTAACAACATCATAAAGTTGTTATACTCTTAAATCTTTGATACTCTTATTCTCTTACGACGTTAATGAGGTTTTGAGTATTCTGTTAATATGCAATTGACGGTGTTTGCGCGTTTTAGCCGGTATTGTTATTGTTTTTGATTGTCAGGGTTGCCAGTTGTTGTTATTGGTGGATTTAAGATAAACTCTAGCATTTTAGCAAATACGATATTAAAAACGTATTCGCCTAAGGTTACTTGTTCAATAGTGGGTTAAGGTTTGGGTTGAGGATGAATTTAATGAATTTAAAGAATGTAATAAAATAATTAATTTTAATGAATTAAATGCATTTAATGGATTTAATGAATTTAACGAATTCAATGAATTTAATGTATTAAATGAATTTAATGAATTTAATGAATTTAACAAATTTAATGAATTTATTGAATTTTATGAATTTAATGAATTTAATAAATTGAATGAATTCAATGGAATTTAATGATTTAAATGCATTTAATGAATTTACCGAATTAAATGAATTTATTAAATTTAATGAATTTAACGAATTTAATGAATTTATAAATTTAATGAATTTAATGAATTAAATGTATTTAATGAATTTAATGAATTTTATGAATTTTATGAATTTAATGAATTTAATGAATTTTATGAATTTAATGAATTTAATGAATTTAATGAATTTAATGAATTTAATGAATTTAATGAATTTAATGAATTTAATGAATTTAATTAATTAAATGCATTTAATGAATTTAAAGAATTTAATGAATTTAATGAATTTAATGAATTTAATGAATTTAATGAATTTAATGAATTTAATGAATTTAATGAATTTAATGAATTTAATGAATTTAATGAATTAAATGAATTTAATGAATTTAAAGATTTTAATGAATTGAATGATTTTAATGAATTAAATAATTTAATGAATTCAATGAATTTACCGAATTTAACGAATTTAATGATTTAAATGAATTTATTGATTTAAATGAATTTAATGAATTTAATGAATTTAATGAATTTAATGAATTTAATGAATTTAATGAATTTAATGAATTTAATGAATTAAATGAATTTAATGAATTTAATGAATTTAATGATTTTAATGAATTGAATGATTTTAATGAATTAAATAATTTAATGAATTCAATGAATTTACCGAATTTAACGAATTTAATGATTTAAATGAATTTATTGATTTAAATGAATTTAATGAATTTAATGAATTTAATAATGATTTAATGAATTTAACGAATTTAATGAATTTAATGAATTTAATGAATTTAATGAATTTAATGAATTTAATGAATTTAATGAATTTAATGAATTTAATGAATTTAATGAATTTAATGAACTTAATGAATTCAATGAATTTAATGCATTTAATGAATTTAATGAATTTAATGAATTTAATAAATTTAATGAATTTAATGAATTTAATAAATTTAATGAATTTAACGAATTTAATGAATTGAATGATTTAAATGAATTTAATGATTTAAATGAATTTAATGAATTTAATGAATTTAATGAATTTAGTGAATTTAATGAATTTAATGAATTTAATGAATTTAATGAATTTAATGAATTTAATGAATTTAATTAATTTATTCAATTTAGTGAATTTAATGAATTTAATAATTTAAATAATTTTAATAAATTTAATGAATTTAATGAATTTAGCGAATTTAATGATTTAAATGAATTTAATGATTTAAATGAACTTAATGAATTTAATGCCTTTAATGCATTTAATAAATTTAATGAATTTACCGAATTTAATGAATTTATTAAATTTAATGAATTTAATGAATTTAATGAACTTAATGAATTTAATGAATTTAATCAATTTAATGAATTTAATGAATTTAATGAATTTAATGAATTTAATGAATTTAATGAATTTAATGAATTTAATGAATTTAATGAATTTAATGAATTTAATGAATTTAATGAATTTAATGAATTTAATGAATTTAATGAATTTAATAAAATTAATGAATTTAATGAATTTAATGAATTTAATAAATTTAATGAATTTAATGAATTTAATGAATTTAATGACTTTAATGAATTCAATGAATTTAATGAATAATGAACAGCTTATATAAACGATTTGGCTCAAGAAATGTATATCCGCTAATTGGAATCTAACTGTTATATGTCTTGTGTTTAATAAAGGTAAACCAAATGTGTGTACCAACTATCGCGGCATCAGCCTTCTACCTATCGTCCACAAGGTCCTGTCTAGTGTGTTATGTGAAAGGCTAAAGTCCATTCTACCGAACCTGATTTGACCTTACCACTGTAGCTTTAAACTTGGTAAATCCACGACCGATCAGATATTCACACTAGAAATGCAGATCGACAACTACCATTTGTTTTTCGATTACAAAGCTGCAATCGACAGTCCGATTTAGTCCTTCCAGATGGTGGCACGTCGCCTACCACTTGGTCCTTCCAACGGAGTTTGGGTCTCCCTGATCTGCGTCGTCCTTCAGGTTCGCTTTCAAACACCTTTCTCACTGGAGCATTTACATCCATTCTGGCAACATGTCCCAGCCATCGTAGTCGTTGGATTCTGACGTAGTACTTTTCTCTCGAATACTCCCAGGTTTTGTATGTCCGTTGTCGTAAGTACCCATGATTCGGCAGCATACAAAAGAACGGGTAAGATTAGCACCTGGTAAAGCTGTTTCTTAGTATTCCGAGATAAAGTGGTGTTACTAAAGTACTGCCGAAGTCCGTAGAAACATCTAATGGCGAGCACTATACTCCGCTTGATTTCTTGGCTGACATTCATACGACTCATACGACTTTGCGGGATAATACTGACTGACTCGAAGTCTTCAGTGAATATAGGCAAAAATCTTACAGAGTCATTTCCTACCAGGCTTTACACAAGGCGATAGTCTCTTTAACATCATAATGGAGATGATCGTGAGGAAGGATGCAGTACACACGACTGGTACCATCTTTTATGAAAGACACATGCTGTTCGCGTATGCTGATGATATATATACTATTCGCCGATGACTGCAGTATGTTACTGCGGCCTTTTCAAGCATTGAGAAGCATTTAAGGACAAAGATCCAACTGTGCCAGACACTGACTGACACTGATATTAATTGCCGATGACTGCAGGATGTTACTTTTCAAGTATTGAGAAGCAGTCGGCAGTAGTGGTTCTGTTGATAAATGGGGAAAAACTCAAGTTATTTATTTCAAAGAAAAGGGTCTAGGACGCTGCTTGAATGTTGAAAATTGAAACTGATGGACAAAGATCCAACTGTGCCAGACACTGATTCTTCTATGAAAATTTTGCAAAATTATGTACATTGAGACATATATCTAAGAATCTAACCCGCTATTTCATTTTGAAATAATGGGGAAATTTTTATAGAATTTTTAAATGTTTGTCTTAAGTGACTCATTCTTTGTGTTACAATTTTGGGTTGTATCAAATGATATATACCTTCCTATCCGTGGTTGAAGGTATTAAAACTCTGTCTTTGCACCCTATGAATGAATGGTATGTCTTCGCCTCAAGGTACTTGTTTAGTAGAAACGTATGATTAATATCAATTTAGGGTGAGAACACTCATACGCTGAGGTGATGATTTTATCTAGTGTGAGAAATAGATATTGATCAATAAAATGTTCAAAAAGAATACAGCTTGCCAGCAAATTGTCAGCATTATAGTTGTGACAATACTAAGACCTTTACAAAGGCAGACATGTCTGGGAGGCAAAGAAAAAATCGTTCCCTTTTAATACAGATATTTTTTTACTTATGTTAGTTAAAATTGTTAGGTAACATGTAACACAATCGGTCAATTAAACCACCAACGGGAAAATTAATTATTTTTATGAATATTTCTCATATTATTATCATTTATCATAGAAGACTGCTCTGGAATATTTCTAGTAATTGTAATATTTTTAACATTTTAATATTTTAAAATATTTTTAGTATTTATAATACTTTTTATATTTTTCATACTTTTAATAGTTTAAAAATTTTTAATATATTTTATATAAGAGCTGTAAGAGCTTCTCAAACAGTGACGTTCGCATTCGTCGATAAGCAAGTAGGTGCCGTTAGTTGTGAATCTAAAAATAGAAAGCGTGTTAATTCACAACAAGGCGAGAAGCTATCGCATACCTCATTCATGGGGTGCAAAGGGAAATTAAGTAAGTAAGTAATATTTTTATTATTTTTTAAATTTCAATATGTTAAAAATTTTAATTGAAAATTTATTCTTTTTTGCATTTTTTCTCATATAATATTATAATTATCTATCATATAAGATTGCCTCGGCTGTATCTGTCGGCTCTCTATGCATATTATTATGATGAACGCTACAAGATGCACATTGCTCGTAGCGATTATAGAGCAACATTTACACTGAGTCGCTACATTGAATGCGTTACTGCTAATGTGAAACCATTAGTGAAGGGTACCTAAGCCGAGCTATGTGGCGCCTGCCCACTTGTTTAATCTCTACTTATGTTACAGTTGTCAAGTTATTTTTAAACTATTCTGTCAATTCAGTTATTTTGTTTAATTAACCCAGCGATAGATGATTTGCAATTGTTGTCCCCCTCTAACGGAATTTCGAAAACAGATTCATATTTCTGTTCGGTCTACGCTCAAACATCGACTGTGAGCGATTTGTAGTATTTGTTCTGACTATTGTGTTATGCGTAATATTGTAATTCTTGGAAAAAAAAATATAAAATAAAAAAATAATGGCTTAATTAATAAACTCAAATATGCTTTTACACAGGCGTTGAATGAATCACCGTTCGCGGTGATGGCGAAGGCGATGGTGATGTTTGTGGCTCCCGTTTGTTTGATTTGTTTCATTAGAATTTACTACAAGTACACAAAATAATTTACTCATACAGAGGGTGCTCAGAGAATTATGATTAAGATATTTGCACGGAAGTGATGTTTTTTGTTTGCTCCCGGAGGTGTAAAAACAGGAAATAGGGTGACTTCGTTTAGATGAAAACATTTATTTATTGTAAAATTGTAAATTCACAAAAAAATTTACATGTAAATATTTTTTTTTTTGTAAAAAAGTGTATTAACAATTATTAAAATATATTGCATTAACTCAATATCAGCTCTTAACTAACATATATATTGATTGATACCATTTTTACCATATCAATCACTCTTGTCCTATTGTTATATTTTCACATGATTGTTGAGACTATCCCAATATAATCGATCTTTCACACGACATCATGTGTCATTAGCGCTGCAAAGCTGTAATATTTATGAGAATTACTAGGAATTCGTTAAAACACACGAAAGCCATCAATAAACCTATATGCAAATGTAATTTGTCATTATTGATTTTAAATTAACACAACAGAATTTATAACTAAATTTAAAAGCATTTAAACTTAACGACCAATTGTTGTAGTTGATGAAATTAATTTAGATAATTGCTTCG
Source organism: Muscina levida (assembly GCA_964034835.1). Lineage (NCBI taxonomy): Eukaryota > Metazoa > Arthropoda > Insecta > Diptera > Muscidae > Muscina > Muscina levida. The sequence continues at coordinate 26,032,444 of OZ035884.1, read as the reverse complement.
CTATTTAATTATATTGAGATAATAATGGATTCCTAAGTTGACGCGGTAACGATATAAAGACAAAACGTTTATATATATACTTATGTGTGTGTGTATGACAATTCACATCGAAACTTAAGTCAGTGGGATTAAAAAAGCACATACGTGCTAGTATAAAGGTAAATTTAATTTAATTTAAATTATTTTTTAACATTTTTAGAATTTTTAATATTTTTAATTTTTTTTAATATTTTTAATATTTTTAATTTTTTTTAATATTTTTCTTATTTTTATTATTTTTAATATTTTTAATATTTTTAATATTTTTAATATTTTTAATATTTTTAATATTTTTAATATTTTTAATATTTTTAATATTTTTAATATTTTTAATATTTTTAATATTTTTAATATTTTTAATATTTTTAATTTTTTTTTTAATATTTTTAATATTTTTAATATTTCTAATATTTCTAATATTTTTAGTATTTTTAATATTTTTAATAACAATAACAAACAAGAGAATACATACACTTTAGGGGCACTGGGTGCCGATGGACAAAGCATAGACAAGAGCTTGTGTGGATTATGTTGACGTGTGGTCTTCGTTTATACCATTTTTGCTCCGGTGTGTGTGAGCTTCACATTGATTTAACACTTAAGGTTGTTATAATGAGTGGAGAAGTCACAGCAAAACGAGTACTGATGAAGATGGTTTGGTTTGGTTCGAAATAGCTTTTTGCCCTGCCAGCCGTTAACATAATACATTTCACACAACTCTTGTAAAACAAATTCTATTAGCGATAATAGAAAATAGATCTCAAACCGAACAATGAAAAACTTATTCTTTTTTAATATTTTAAATATTTTTAATATTTTTAATTTTTTTTTATTTTTAATATTATTAATATTTTTAGTATTATTAATTTTTTTATTTGTTTAATTTTTATTAATAATTTTATTATATTTAACATTTTTAATATTTTAACATTTGTGACATTTTCCAAATTTTTAAGATTTATTAGTTTTAAAATTTTTGATGTTTTTTGATTTTTAATATTTTTACAATTTTTAATATATTTTATGTTTTTAATATTTTTTAAAAAAAATATTTTTTAAAAAATATGAAATGAATTAAAAAAAGATTAAAAATATTGAAAAAACAAAAAAATATTAAATATTTTTTATGTTTTTAATTTTTTTATGCCTTTACTATTTTCAATCTTTTTAATATTCTTATTGTTTTTTTCTTTGTAATATTTTTAATTTTTTAATAATATTAAATATATCTAATTTTTTTTTTGTTTTTTCAATAATTTTAATATTTTTTTAATATATTTCATTTTTTTTTAGTATTATATATATTTCCTATATTTTTTATATTTTAACATTTTTAATATTTTAAGTATTTTTATATATTTAAATATTTAAATTTTTTCAATATTTTATTTTTTTAATATTTTTAATAATTTTAATATTTGTAATGTATTTTTTAAATTTTTAATATTTTTATTATATTAAAAATTTTTAATATTTTAACATTTGTGATTTTTTTAAATTTTTAAAAGTTTTAAGATTTTTAAAAGTTTTAAATTTTTTTATTTTTTTATTTTATTTAATATTTTGTATATTTTTAATATTATATTTTAAATTTTTTGTACATTTTTAATATTTTTTTTTTAATTTTTAACATTTCTAATACTTTAACAATTGTTATATTTTTAAGAAATATGGTAGTTAGCAGCACTAGATTTGACCATAAAAATATTCATAAGGCAACATGGTTAGCTCCAGATTAATTGAGGAGGAATCAGATTGATGACGTGGTAGTTGATGGAAGGCACGCATCGAGTGTTCTGGACGTACGAGTGATTAGGGGTGCGAACATTGACTCTGATCACTTACTTACCGCAGTTAAGGTACGCACAAGGCTAAGCATGGCGAAAAACGTACGTAACCAGGCACAACGAAAGCTGGACATCGGTAAACTGAGGACCACAGAGGTAGCGGGCGCCTACTCCGACCTTCTAACTCAACTGCTGCGGAATGCTCCAACCCCTGATAATATAACCTCGCAGTGGCAATATATAGCTTACTCCATAGAACGGACTGCAAGAAGCGTACTTGGGTACTTAAAGCCGTCTCAAGAAGATGCCTGGTACGATGATGAATGTCGCAATACCACGAGAGAGACGAATGCTGCATACAGGGCAAAACTGCAGCCATTGGCAACTCGAGCTGTTCGTGAACGGCACAGGGAGAAGATGCGAGACCCAACTCGTCTCTTTAGAAAAAGAAGGAGCTGAAGAAGAGGCAAGATAAGTGCACAGAGTTGCTCCGAAGTGGAGGCGAAGCCCGAAAATTCTACAAGAGAGTTAAGGCGAGAGCTCGTGGAACAGGGTTTCCCTCCTGCAAGGACAGCGATGGTCAGCTTGTGACGGACCAGGATAACATTCTGAAAATATGGAGAAATCATTTCCACTCCAGAAGACCCCACTCCAATCTGCTGGATGTTACTGCAGTTTTCTCATCACTAGAAAAGAGTCAGCAAAAATGGGTTTAGCGGTCAACGAGGACAAAACAAAAAAATTGATTTGGACAAACAAAGAGTCCTCTCGTTGGGGATGCACCGTGAACGTTGACAATTATTGTTTTGAGGTAGTCGACGAGTTTACCTACCTCGGATCTTCCGTCAACAAAAAAAATAATGTCAGCCAAGAAATCAAGCGGAGAATAGTGCTCGCCAATAGATGTTTCTACGGACTTCGGCAGCACTTTAGTAACACCACCTTGTCTCGGAATACTAAGAAACAGCTTTACCAGGTGCTAATCTTACCCGTTCTGTTGTATGCTGCCGAATCATGGGTGCTTACTACAACGGACATACAAAACCTGGGAGTATTCGAGAGAAAAGTACTCCGAAAACCAGTACAGAAATTTCAGTCAGGTAAACTGACTGATAAGTACCATCACCCAATAATAATTCCTATTACAAGATAATTAATTACCTACAAGTGCCGGTTTAGAAATTATGGGAGAAATATTAATTTTCCAAACAAGGTCATTTTATATGGGAGGTACCAGAGGGTGATCCGGTATAATCCATATTCATTCCTGATTCAAATCATCATAACTATACAACTTACGCAAAATTCGACTGTACTTATAAAAATATATGTATTTAAAACTATGGGGGTATGTTCGGTATTTTGTATGGGAGGTACCTGTAGGTGTGCGTCAAATAGTTATGTTTTGTAAGGTTTTGCTTCCTATCACAAGATTAATTAATTGACCAATTTTCATTACCTCCCAAGTGACCGTTTGAAAATTATGGGATAAATGTTGATTTTTCAAAAATAGGTAATTTTGTATGGGAGGTACCAGAAGGGGTGATCCGATATAATCTATATTCATTCCTGATTCAAATTTTCATAACAGTACAAGTTACGCCAAATTTGACTGAATTAATTGTACTTACAAAAAAAGATATGTATGTAGGACTATGAGGGTAAATTCGGGAATTTGTATGGGAGGTACCAAAAGGGGTGCGTCAAATAGTAAGGTTTTCTGAGGTTTTGCTTCCTATCGCAAGATAAATTAACCGACCATTTGTCATTATCCTCCAAGTGTCCGTTTGGAAGTTATGGGAGAAATATTAAATTTGCAAAAATAGGTCATTTTGTATGGGAGGTAGCAGAAGGCGTGAACCGATATAGTTCATATTCATTGCTGAGTCCAGTTTTCATATGCAAACATCATATGCAAAATTTGAGTGAATTCAGTTTAGTTACAAAAAAGATATGTATGTAAAACTATGAGGGTCATTTAGGTAATTTTTATGGGAGGTACCAGAAGGGGTATGTCAAAGGTTTCGGTTTTCTTAGTGTTTGTCTACTTTTGCAAGATAAATAAACTGATCAAATTTAAATATCCTACGATCGTCCGTTGGGAAGTTATGAAAGAAATATAAATTATCCAAAAATAGGTAATTTTGTATGGGAGGTACCAGAAGGGGTGGGGCTATTCTGCCCATTTTCAATTCCATAAGTTCGTTTTGAAAAATATTAATACTGGTAAATTTTCATACTGATCCGTTAAGGTTTTCTCAAGTTATCCTGCTGACTAGCCATCCAGCCAGCCAGACAGACGGACATAGCTCAATCGTCTTAAAAAAGTCCTAAAACGAATTTGGTCTTAAGATACTTGGGGTCTAACTCGTCTCCTTTAATGCGTTACACTTTTTTTCGTATCAAATGATATATACCCTCATCCCTAAGGGTGATAGTATAAATATATGGACCTATCTGTGTCGAAGGCGAGTTTCGCCATCGGATGAACCATGAGCTGTATGAGCTTTACCACGACATCGACGTAGCTAAAAGAGTCAGAATCCAACGACTACGATGGCTGGGGCATGTTGCCAGAATGGATGTAAATGCTCCAACGAGAAAGGTGCTTGAAGGCGAACCTGAAGGACGACGCAGAGCAGGGAGACCCAAACTCCGTTGGAAGGACCATGTGGTAAGCGACGTGCCACCATCTGGTAGGACTAACTTGAGAACACACGCAGAAGCCCGAAACATGTGGAATTCTTTAGTACTTTAGGCCTCAAATTTATGAACTACGTTCGTAAGTTGTAATGGGCCACTTAAGTAAAAAAGTAATTAAGTAATATTTTTAACATTTTTATATTGTGATATTGTCATAGTTCGGTTTGAGATCAGTTCTATTGGCAATTATTTATTATTGCCAATAGGGTTTTAATCAAGAGTTTGTGAAATGTATTATGTTGACAGCAGGTTAGGCGTATGACATCATTTCGACATTAACCACAATGTCTCGTCAGCGTCCTTTTGCTGTGCCTTCTCCTCTATCATCACAAACCTTAAGGGAAGAAAGCATCTCAAAGTTAATGAGAACTTTTCCCTCCGGTGCGAAGAAAGCATCCTCGAAGGGCACAACATGCCAACATAATATTCTAAATATTCTTAATATTTTTAAAATATTGTAAAATATTTTTAATATTTTTAATATTTATGAAATTTTTAATATTTTTAAGATTTATGATATTGTCATAGTTCGGTTTGAGATCAGTTCTATTGGCAATTATTTATTATTGCCAATAGGTTTTTAATCAAGAGTTTGTGAAATGTATTATGTTGACAGCAGGTTAGGCGTATGACGTCATTTCGACATTAACCACAATGTCTCGTCAGCGCCCTTTGCTGTGCCTTCTCCTCTATCATCACAAACCTTAAGGGAAGAAAGCATCTCAAAGTTAATGAGAACTTTTCCCTCCGGTGCGAAGAAAGCATCCTCGAAGCGCACAACATGCCAACATAATACACACACAAATTTTTAATATTATAAATATTTTTAATATTTTTAATAATTTTAAATATTTTTTGTATATTTAACATTTTTAATAGTTTTAATATTTCTAATATTTTTAATATTTTTAATATTTTTAATATTTTTAATATTTTTAATATTTTTAATATTTTTAATATTTTTAATATTTTTAATATTTTTAATATTTTTAATATTTTTAATATTTTTGATATTTTTAATATTTTTAATATTTTTAATAATTTGAATATTTTGGATATTTTTAATATTTGTAATGTTTTTATAATTTTCACATTTTTAATATATTTAAAATTTCTAAGATCTTTAATATTTTTAGTATTTTCAATAGCTTTAATAATTTTAATATTTTTAATAATATTAATATTTTTATTATTTTGAATTTTTTTATTATTTAAAATATATTTTAATATTATTAATATTTTTAGTATTATTAATTATTTTGTTTTTTTTTTAATTTTTTAATATTTTATTATATTTAAAATTTTTATTATTTTAACATTTGTGACATTCTTCAAATTTTTTAGATTTTTAAAACTTTTAAAATTTTTGATGTTTTTATTATTTTTAATATTTTTAACATTTTCACTATTTTTTGAATGTTTAATATTTGTAATATTTTTAGTATTTTTAATTTTTATTTTTTTAATTATTTTAATATTTTTAGTATTTATAGTATTTTAATAATTTTAATATTTTTAATGTTTTTAATATTTTAAATACTTTTTATACTTTTAATATTTGTAATGCTTGTAATGTTTTTAATATTTTAACTATTTTTAAAATTTAGATTATATTTTGTAAATTTTTGATATTTTTACTATTTTTAGTATATTTAACATTTTTAATATTTTTATTTTGATATTTTTAAAATTTTTATTTTTTATTATATTTAATATTTTTATTATTTTTTATATTTTCAATATTTTCTATATTTTTAATATTTTAAATATTTTGTTTATTTATAAAATATTTTGTAATTTTTAACATTTTTAAAATTTTTTATATTTTAACATTTGCAATATTTTTAACATTTTTATTATTTTTAAAATTGTTAATGTTAATGTTTTTATTATTTTTAATATTAAATTTACGTTAAGTGTATCAACTAATACACCAAATTCGGCTTACGATCAGAAAAGTGTTTTTTATTGTTTGATATTTTTGGTCAAATTCAGTGTGTCACGCACTACGATGGCGCGTTTCGAACTCCATGACGAGTTCATCTTCAGACCCCTTTGTGACGAACTGATGCACAATGGTACATCATCAGCTGAATATATATCTACAATTATGTCAAACATGTACATGCGAAGTAGATATCAGCCGAAAATGTCCAGCACCAATTATATTTTGAATTTGACTGTTAATATCAAATATATATTTTTAATATTTTTAAATTTTTAATATTATTAATATTTTTACAACTTTTAATGTTTTTTATATTTGTAATATTTAAATTTACGTTAAGTGTATCAAATGATACATCAAATTCGGCTTACGATCAGAAGTGTTTTATATTTTATTGTTTAAATATTTTGGTCAAATTCAGTGTGTCACGCACTAGGATGACGCGTTTTGAACTCCATGACGAGTTCATCTTCAGATCCCTTTGTGACCAATTGATGCACAATGGTACATCATCAGCTGTATATATATCTACAATTATGTCAAACATGTACATGCGAAGTAGATATCAGCCGAAAATGTCCAGCACCAATTATAGTTTGAATACGACCGTTAATATTAAAATATAGATTTGTAATATTTTTAAAATTTTTAATATTATTAATATTTTTACTACTTTTAATATTTCTTATATTTGTAATATATTTAACATTTATTTTAATATCTTTAATATTTTTAATATTCTTAGTTTGACCTCCCGCACACCTCTTCACAACTCAGTGCTAATATTTCCCCAATTAAATTCCTTTGTTGCTCAAGGATTACTTTACATTCTTACGATATAAATAATAAATTATAATATTTTGATCTTAAACCACTGATATATTTCATGACCATGTGTTTTGTGTGTGTGTGTGTATGTGTTGCTCTATATGTGACAAATTTTCATAACAAGATTATCAATTAAAGCAAAAAGCCCACATATGAAATTTATAATCTTAGATTAACTATAGAAATGGAATTGCAGTGTGAATGCAGTAAAATGATGATGAAGTCGACTTCGAAATGCCTTACAATGCAAATGTAGTTGAAGGGAAATAAGACATTGAGCATATAAGATGGAATACAGTAATCTTTGAACTTTCATTTATATTTGTACGGAAACTTTTTCTTCAAATGAGCAAACTTTTTCCAGACTTCATTAAAAACAATTACAATTTTAAATTACTTTTTGAAAAAAATAAAAAAATTATTTGGTGCAATAAAAGTAATATTTGTTACAATAAAAAAGTACTTTTTAATACATAATGGATCAATAATGGGCTATTGTCGGGTGTCTTTCCCTTAGGAGGCTAAGGTGAAAGTTATATTGAACAACTAGAGTCTCTCTCCTTATTCGGAGTAGGCAATTTAATATGTTTCATGCAGTGCTTCAAGGCTAACTGTGCAATGAAGACGATTGGGGTTTAAAAGATTTTCTCTTCTTTCTCTATTGTTTCCCCTCCCATACAAATAAGGACTCTATCTCTCTCTCTCTCTGGCTTTTGTTACTGAAGGGTTCAATTAAACTATTTGTCTATTTAATTTAGGTCATTATGACAGTCATTCATGTCCCTGACCATGTCACCATCGTCTATAACTGACTTTGCGACTTGGTGTATCCCCCTCCTCTCATACTAGCATATCTAGTATAGGGTGCCGCTGGCATAAACAAATTGCTGCACTATAAATAACTTTAGACATTGTTTGTTTCCATAATAAATCATTGAAAGTGGCCACAGTTGAGAGAATTTTCATTTATGTGAAACGAAACACAATTGCTCAATTGCTGTCTTAAACGCGTTTGGCAAATAGTTCCGCAAGTACCTGTAAACAAATTTGCCGCAGCAAATTGTACGGGTGGTGTCTATCACCTACGCCTGATCAAGGTGATCGCGCGAGCATTGTGTTATTTTTTTTGTTTAAATCAATTTAAATTTGTTGCGATTTTTTATGCATTTTTATTATTTTTTTGAATATTTAATTAATATATTTTGTTAATCTTTAAGTAATGCATTTCATCCAAAGCTTAGAAAGATAGTTACATAGTGAGATAAAGAGAGAGAGAGAGAGCGAGAGTATGGTAAGAAAAACACATGCATTGCATAGTTTGTTGGGGGCGGGGGGACATTGTTGCATGAGAATTTATTGTGGTTTTTAGCTGGTGGGACAATGACAATTATTTAATAATATGTCAGCTTAGTCATATGTTAATTAATTGGAATTTCATTTAATTTGATTAATGTTTTTATTACCTTAACTGTAGAAGATTAAAAATTATAACCAAAAAAAGTTGGCAGTTAACTTTTTTCAAGACAGTTAGTTAGTAGGACCGGCCGTGGCATAGTGGTTAGAACACGCGACTACCATGCGGGAGATCGGAGGTTCAAAACTGGCTCCATTCATCTTAAAAAAAATTTTTCTTTCATTGTCGGCTCCCCTCGAATGTTGTTGACAGCAACTTCGCAGTATTAAGCGTCGATTCAATCGTCGTGTCTAGTAAGAGCTTCTCAAACAGCGACGTTCGCATTCGTCGATAAACAAGTAGGTGCCGTTAGTTGTGAATCTAAAAATAGAAAGCGTGTTAATTCACAACAACGCGAGAAGCTATCCCATACCTCATTCATGGGGTGCAAAGGGAAATTAAGTAATTCATTTTTAATCTAGTTACCGACGAAATATAATTTGTATTACAAATAAAATCCCAAAAAGAGCAAAGATATGCAAATATTGGCGCGACTCAAGGTGCGTTCACTACTTTCTAGTTTGGCAATAATTTTTCATTTTGATTAGTCAGTCCAAGCGCTGATTCACTTAAATTTCGCACAAATATTCAGTGTTGCAAATTGCATGGGAAGAAGAATACAAGTGCATATTAATGTCTATATTTTATTATTAATACTTCCATTTTGCACAAGATATCTTTATAATTTCGTTGCTTGAATATTGGTGACGCTGAATAACTTCATCCGCATGTTTGAAAACACTGTTTGCGCTAAAAAGTATGCAATAACTTGTATTTAATTTTTTTTTAAAACGCTAAGAAGTATGCAGTAGTTTTCTGTAATAATGCAAACAACAGGAAAAAATATTAGTGTTGATGCTGTAAATACATCTTTTCATACGTAACTTTTTTGTTTTTGAATAAAACTGTATACTTCTAAAGCAAAATGTTCTTGGTTTTTAAAGGACTTTAATTCTGAGAAAAAATATTTTTAAATTTTAGGGGTAGAAATTGCTCTAAATGAGGCCATCATTACAAGATGATGTCGTATGTCAGCGACATCTATAGGACAAATGTAGTACTCGTCGAAACCTATACACCGATGTCTTTGATTTAACGATTGAGCCACAAACAAAAAAACAGTGATAAAAAAACGATTTTGGATGTTTTTTCGGGGGGTGGGGAAGGAAAAAAATATTTTTTGAAGTTGTCTCGAGGTGATCTTTAATATTTGCCCTCGACTTTGGAAATTTTTTTTCGCGACCCAGTCTAGTGTACACTGTACGTATGGTATAACTGTACATATGCTACAAATGTATATATCACAGTACAACACATGATTTTGGGACTCAATTCTGAGAACTGCCCGTGAAAGTAGCCCCAAAACAAACAAGTTCTGCATCATTCGTTTTGTCAAGTTACATGTCATAATAATTTAATATCGATTTAAAGTTAGTAAATATCGTATAGGGAAATTTTATCGTTCTAGGCTTTTTTTTATATTGTTACTAGCTGACCCGGCAAACTTCGTCCTGCCAGCAAAGTTATTGGCATAAGAAAGAGTTGTACCAAGCTCTATGGACACAAATAAAATATGCCCTAAGGGAAAGTGGTCTAAGAACTAAGAACTCATACACACTTGCCATATTTTATATCTGAATCTCAAATGTTAAACGTTTTTAAAAGTTTACACGAAGTAGATGGTAGTGAAGGCTAAAAAAGTTCAGATTTAATATTACGAACTCTTTTTATCAGAAAAAGTTGTATCAACATCCGTCAGGCCGTAAAAGATATGTTTAGTGACATACACAGAAATAAATATAATTATTAAGAAAGATAGGGAAAACAAAACAAAACTTTTGCTATGATCTCTTTGTCCTCAGATCGAGTATTGGTAAGTACTACCTGTGTATCAAAATTTCTTTCATCACGACCTAAATACATTTGTATCACACTATAAATAAACATATCGTTTCAATATTATCATCTTCATCTTGAATTTTTCTGCTCTGTAGATAAACCTCACCATTTTGCAACGCGTATTCCGTCCACTACTCAAAAATTAAATTTTAGCCGGAATATTCATATTTCTTTGACCTCTAAAATATTTCAATTTAAAGGGCGAGGTATAAGAATTGCTAAAACGAATCAGCAGTGTCGTCAATGATGTGATAAAAATTTACTTATTGATAGGCATATATTCTAAAACCAAATTTTTAAGCCGATTGACTGACATATAACTTTCTGCGTTGGTGTACTGGGTGATTGTACCTTTTTATCCTAAGGAGTACGAATTTCCAAAAATGCCTTTATTAGGCTCAGCAACCCCATTAACCGTATGGTCTGGGTGATATCAACAGTTATTCCTATTTTCGTTATTGTCTCCTAATATTTCGCTATGGTAAAAACCACTTTGTGAAGCTCTCTAATTCTGTAGGAAGTGCGCCATTATAAAAGTTAGTCATTTTTCTTTTAGCCTTTTTGAGGTCTGGGTGACCATCTATAGCCAATCCTCAACTTTCACTGAAATTTTGTGACAAATGGGGTCAACCGTTTTCACAATTATGGTGATATCAAAATGTACATCTGTTTTATATATATAGACTTCTGAATAACTATGATGTTAAAAAAAGTGACTAAAGGACATTCCAAAAATTAAGTGTATCATAAGCTAAACACAGGCAACAGGTTCCAAACATACATTCAAAATTTTCTCATGTCAAAAAAAATTATATATTTTAAGTCTAAGTAAAATTGGACAATGGATATAAATTTTCGAAATAATTCAACCCCAGACAAATCAACTGTAGGTCCATATATACAAAAAAAATTCTCATAATAAAACAAATATACATTCAAAATTTCAATTGTTTAATTCGTAAAAATTTTCATTATAATTCCACCCTAGCGACACAAACAATTTTTTCTCAAGGTTCCACAAACATAAATACTAAATTTCAGTTAAATTAGTACATGCATTCAAATTTTCGATATAAATCCACCCTAGCGCCATCTTTGTACATACAATTTTTTCTGATGATCAAACAAACACAGATTCTGAATTTCAGTTAAATTGGCCCTTTCGTTAAAATTTTAATTGTAAACCGACCCCAGCGCCATCTACCGGGTGTACATAAAATGTTTTCTCATGATCAAACGAATATCAATTCTAAATTTCAGTTGAATTGGTACATGCATTCAAATTTTCGATATAAATCCACCCTAGCGCCACCTGGATTTGATTTTTTTCAACACAAACAATCTACGGAAAATTTCGAATCGAATAAAAAAAAATCAGCCAAATCGTTCCAGCCGTTCTCAAGTGATGGTATGACATACGTGGACCATTTCAATTTAATATATATAGATATAGTGGCGTATGATTATCATAAGTAATATTCCACCTAAATCATACGCCACAACAGTTTTATTGTATTTGCTTCAAAATAAACCCAGTTCAAAATCATTGGATGAAGGGATAAGTGAAACTGTTGCTTATGTAGGGAAACGTTATATAACTAGATTAAGGGAATTATAATTCTTAATTTCTTTGAATTTGCTTCAGCTAAATCGCACTAGTGATTCTCGAGTTATGTCAAACGAAATTCCCCTATACGTTACTTACTAACTTCAAATCGATATTAAATTATTATGGCATGCAACTTGTCAAAACGAATGATGCAGAACTTCTTCTTTTTGGAGCTACTTTCACGAGCAGTTCTCATAATTAAGTCCCAAATCAATAAGACGAATAATTTTGTACTGTGTATGGTATAACTCCACTATTACATGCATTCTGCACCACTATCCAAAAGTATGTATGACAAATGTGTTCTCTTCTAGCGCTGGGGCCCGTTGGCTTTATGGTTTACCATCAACTGTAGTTCGTTAAACTTTGACGGTTTCATTTGAGCAAGCAACCAAACAAATTAAACCGACAAGTAACCACTTGTTGTATTCAAATTTCACATGAAAAGTAATTTCAAACCTTCCTTCGATATGTGAATAATCAAATGCTACCACTCGTTAGCTAGTGATTGCCTCATCACTGTGTGTTTGGTTTGGTTATTTTTTTTTCTGAAATCCGATAAAATCTACTGAACAAACAAAACAAGAACGACAAATGAGAACTTGACAAATTACAACATTTTTGTACAATGAGAACATATATACATATTGAACTGAATTCAAGAACTTCAGTTTCAAACTTAAGTGAAATTCAAATATGTTTTTTTTTTGTTTGATTTTTGCGTCGGTTGTCAAAGTGTTTGATGGTCGGTACCGTGTTGTGTGTGTTGCACAAAAACCTACTAAGATCACGTTACCGTTAAACAGATAGACATATTGCCGCAAGTTAAGAGAGATATGTTTAACATTTTCGTGATTGATATTAAGCAAAGATTGCTAAGTATTGAAAGCAATGGCACTTTGGTACTATGGAGTCATTTGGTCTAGTATAAGGTAATGTCGACAGTTTTTCTTCAGCAAATCAAAACAGCATCAATTTCGTCCAAAAATAGCTATAGTCATACACAGCTAAATGTAAGTCAATAATGGCTTTCAAAGATTTCCCATGCAACTGCGACTGATGCTCTGTTGATATTCTTTAGTTGACCAGTTGGCTAACATTAGTGCTGAAATTACAAAACTTTCTATAGATTGCTGAAATGCCCTATGAAATGAGAACATGATTGGTATATAGAAAACTTTCTAGAGTTTCCTAACACAGTACAACACGTTTTGGGACTCTATTCTAAGAACCGCACGTGAAAGTAGCCCCAAAAAGAAGAAGTTCTGAATTATTTGTTTTGTCAAGGTACATGCCATAATAATTTATTATCGATTTGAAGTTAGTAAGTATCGTATAGGGGAATTTGTCACGTTTTAGGCTGTTTTGTTCGCCTTATCTTAAATACTATATGGTGGCGTATGATTATCATAAGTAATATTCCACGTAAATCATACGCCACGGAGTAAAAAAGTTTTATTGTAACTTCTACAAAATAAACCCAGTTCAAAATCATTTGTTGAATGAAAAAGTGAAACTATTACTTATGTAGGGAAACGTTATATGAACAGATTAAAGGAATTGTAATTCTTAATTTTTTTAAATTTGTTTCAGCTAAATCAAACTAGTGTTTATCGAGTTATGTAAAAAAAAGAGCCTAAAACGTGACATATTCCTCTATACGATACTTACTAACTTCAAATCGATATTAAATGATTATGGCATGTAGCTTGACAAAACGAATGATACAGAACTTCTACTTTTTGGGGAGTCCCAAATCTTACTTACTTACTTAGCTGGTACTTCTATGCAATCCCAGTGGATTATATACCGCACGTAGAAAAATATTATAAGCGCCTTGATCTTCTGCGCTTCATCTACAGTTAGTCAAACCGAGTTCTGTAAAGTTCTCAGTAACCTGGTCTTTCCAACGGAGTTTTGGTCGCCCTCTTCTGAGCCGTCCATCGAGTTCATTGTCGAAGACTTTTTGAGCTGGAGCATTTTCGTCCATGCGTACAACATGACCTAGCCAACGCAATTGTTGCACCTTAATGCGTTTGGCCACGTCAATCTCAGTGTACAGCTCGTACAGCTCATGAATCATACGACGCCGATACTCTCCGTTAACGATGATGGGCCCATATATTTTACGGAGTATATGTCTCTTGAATACCGCCACAGCAGATTCATCCGCTTGTGTCATAACCCAGGATTCTAAACCATACATTAAGACAGGTAGAACCAGTATCTGGTATAGCTGGAGTTTTGTTCGTCGAGAGAGGGCTCTGTCATTGAATCGCTTGCTTAGTCCGTAGTAGCATTTATTTGCAAGCAGGATTCTTCGCCGGATTTCTAGGCTGACATTCTTTTCTTTGTTGATGGCGGAGCCTAGGTAGACAAAATTATCTACCACCTCGAAATTATAGTTGTCAACGTTCACGCAGTTTCCAAAACGAGTAGATTCTTTGTTCGTTGAAACTAATAACTTCGTTTTGTCCTCGTTCACCGTTAGGCCCATTTTCGCAGATTCCTTCTGTATACCTTAGAAGGCTGCAGTCACATCCCGCAGTTTTCGACCGATGATGTCTACGTCATCAGCGTACGCGAGTAGCATGTGGCTTTTGTTGATTATAGTGCCACTCGTGTTTGCTGCAGCTTTTCTCATTATCATCTCCATCACAATGTTGAAGAGATCGCACGATAGGCCGTCGCCTTGTTTTAGGCCTCGTCTGGTAAAGAATGGCTCCGTAAGGTCCTTGCCAATCTTCATTGAAGACTTCGTGTCAGTCAGCGTCATTCCGCAAAGACGTATCAGCTTCGCTGGAATACCAAACTCAGCCATGGCTTCAAGTAATTTCTGCCGTATCGGGCTGTCGAAGGCAGCTTTATAGTCGACAAAAAGATGGTACGTGTCGATCTGTTTCTCTTGGATCTTTTCCAGGATTTGCCGAAGTGTGAAAATCTGGTCAGTTGTTGATTTTTCAGGTCTAAAGCCACACTGATAATACCCTATCAGGTTGGATAACACTGGCTTTAGTCTTTCACATAGCACACTCGACAGGACCTTATATGCGATGGGTAAAAGGCTGATCCCGCGGTAGTTGGAGCACACACTTGGATCACCTTTTTTCAGCACAGGGCATAATACGCTTACATTCCAATCGTCAGGCATGCACTCTTTAAGCCAAACGGTGCGCAGGAGCTGGTGCATGCTCGTTATCAGCTCTTCGCCACCGGACTTGAAGAGCTCTGCGGGCAGACCGTCGGCACCGGCTGCTTTGTTGTTTTTCAGCCGCGATATTGCTCTTCTTACCTCGGCTTGACTTGGTGGTAGGCAATCTAAGCCGTCGTCGACAATTGGCGTGATAACTTCACGTGCGCTGCCTTCTGGAACCAGCAGTTGCTGGAAGTGTTCTCTCCATATGTGCAGCACACTTTGCGTATCCGTGACCAGATTTCCATCACTGTCCTTACAGGTGGGGAGGCTATTACCGTATCCATTTGCTCTTACTTTCTGGTAAAATTTTCGGGCCTCACCTCTATCCCTGTATCACTCTATATCCTCGTTCTCACGTTCCTTCATCTGACGTTTTTTTCGCCTAAATAGCTATCTCGCCCGTTTTGCTTTCTCGTTATGCCGTTCCCTAACAGCACGGGTTATAATTGGCTGTAGCGTTGCCCTATAAGCAGCATCCTGTTCCTCAGACGCTATGCGACATTCTTCATCGTACCAGGATTCGTCCCAAATCAAAAAGCTAAAAAATTTTGTACCGTGTAAGGATAGCAAAAATTCTACAAAACATTATCAATTTCATACTGATATTCACTAGAGTACAAGAAAGTATGCCAACTACAAATCTGTCACAAGAGTATCTTGTGCTGCCCGGTTCCTCCATGTCGATGTAGTTTACTTTCTCTCTATTGACGCTGTTGTATAACACAATACAATTTGCAACTATGTATGTCGATGTACTGTTTCAATCATACGATGGTAATAAAACACTTAACACAAATTCCAACAACTCTCAATATTTGTACAATAATTAATTTGCAAATGTTTTGGAAATTTTTGTTTTCGTTTTTTCTCTCTTTCCCCAACTAACAACGATGATGACACACGTTGTAAATATTCAAACATTCATTTTGGATTCATTTGCTCAAATTCAGAAACATTTTTGTGTTATCAGCGAGTGTCGTGTAAAATTCCACAAGATGATATTTGATTAGACTTCAATATAAACATTGATTGATTATAGGTGACAAAACAAAAAGAGTACCCTTTGATTGCTAGAAGAAATAAGCAAGGAATACATATATATACTCTGCTACAGAGTGAAGTATTGAACTTCTCCCAAATACGAGGCAACTATCTGTATTGTGAGACTAACTTTTTTACAGTAAAACCACAAGGAGTTTGCGATCAACAATTGCTTTTCATAATATTGTCCTTTATCTGTTTATCTTTAAATAAAATTTCGCACTCGCCTGTAGTAATATGAAACATCTTCCTATATTACATATTTTCAGCCTTGAAGTAATCTTAATTTTTATTATAAATGTGACTATTTGTCTGTTTGTTTGTTGCTCAATCACCCTAAACGTCTGAACCGATTTCAATGTAATTTGGACGACAGTGGACTATATGAAAATTACAGTAGGCCATATATATTTTAAAATTTTGGGCGGAGTGGGCGTGGTAAAACGTTTTTTTAGAGCTAGATTGATAAAATTTGACATTCAGATAGTGCTCGGCAACATGAATATGAACATGCAGACAAATTTTTAAATTTCGATCACTGGGCGGTGGGGGTGTGGCAAAACATATTTTTAAAGCTAGGGAGATAAAACTTGGTACACACATAGTGCTCGGCAACATGAATATGAATATGCAGACGGAATTTTAATTTTGGATCAGTGGGCTGAGTGGTAGTGGCAAACCATTTTTTTTAGAGCTGAAAGGATTAAATTGGATAACCCGATAGTACTCCGCAACACAAATATAAATATGCAGATGAAATTTTAATTTTGGATTAGTGGGCGGAGGGGGCGTGGAAAATTATTTTTTAGTCCTAGAGCGATAAAATTTGTTACCCAGATAGTACTTGCCAACACAAACATATATATGCAGATGAAATTTAAATTTTGGATCAGTGGGCGGAGTGGTAGTGGCAAAACTTTTTTTAAAGCTGAAAGGATTAAATTTGATGCACAGATAGTGCTCGGCAACATGAATATGAATATGCAGACGAAATTTTAATTTTGTATTAGTGGGCGGAGTTGACGTGGCAACATTTTATTTCAGTCCTAGAGCAATCAAATCTGATACCCAGATAGTACTGGGCAACACGAACATGAATATGCATATAAAATTTTAATTTTGAATTAGAGGACGGAGAGGGCGTGGCAAAATTCTATTTTAGCTCTAGAAAGATAAAATTTTACATTCAGATAGTACTGGGCAACACAAATATGAATATGCAGACGAAATTTAATTTTTGTATCAGTGGGCGGAAGGGGGCGTGGCAAAACTTTATTTGAGCCTTAGAGAGATAAAATCTGGTACGCAGATAGTACTCGAAAAAACGAATATGAATATGCAGACGAAATTTTAATTTTGTATTAGTGGGCGAAGTGGGCGTGGCAACATTTTATTTCAGTCCTAGAGCAATTAAATCTGATACCCAGATAGTACTGGGCAACACGAACATGAATATGCACATAAAATTTTAATTTTGAATTAGAGGGCGGAGGGGGCGTGGCAAAATTCTATTTTAGCTCTAGAGAGATAAAATTTTACATTCAGATAGTACTGGACAACACAAGCCGGGCGTGGCTAGCCTTCCAATTTTTCCTCCGAAAGTTTATCCTGTTATAGCTTTACTAAAAACAAAATTTAGGTCCGATCGCGTTGGATGTATTGATATAATTACTCGATCTCTGAAGTGGGCGGAGTGGTACATTTGTATGGGAGGTACCAGAAAGGGCGAGGCTTGACTTCCAATTTATTCCCAAAACTTTATCCCGCTTTAGCTTTACTAAATACACAATTTGGGCACGATCGCGTTGGGTGTATTACTAATATTAATCGATTTCTAAAGTGGGCTGTACCAGTTGGGTATGGGAGGTACCAGAAGATGCGTGGCTAAAATTCCAATTTTATCTCATAGTCTTTATCCTGTTATAGCTTAACAAAATACATAATAAAGAGGGCGGAGTAGTACATTTATACAGACTGACATGGCTCAAAGACTTAAAAAGTCTATAATCGAATTTGGTTCAAATAAACTTAGGGTCAAAAGTGACTCCTTCTATGTGTAACACTTTTGTGTCGTATCAAATGATATATACCTTCCTACCCGTAGGGTGAGGGTATAAATATAAATTTATATTGAAACAAGGGGTTCCGACACGCAAAGTACTAAAAATTACATTTTGTTATTAAAAATTCTGTTTCTTTCGAAAACCAGTTTTCATATTTTCTAAAACAAAGTAATGAGATTGTAAATGGGCATAATTGCCCTGTTTCATAGTTCCATAGTTTCACATACATATCTATTTCGGAAGTACACTGAACATAGTCATATTATGCGTAAAATGCACGCTTGTGAGAGTTTGACTCGGTAATGAATAAGGACGATATCGTTGAACCCCTTCTGCCACCAGCCATAAAAAATTACCTTTTTTTGGGAAATTCAAATTTCTCCCATAACTTCCAAACGAACAACTGGAGTATGTTTAAATTTGGTAAGTTTAATTATCTTGTAATAATAGACTAAATATTAGAAAACCGAAGCATTTGCAAGACTCCTTTTGGTACCTCCCATACAAATGACCGAAAATACTCCCATAGTTTCTTTTAAAAATTTTTCCTTACTTCTGAGTTGGTATCGTATAAGACCCTTTTGGTAACTCCATACAAAATTAACAAATACCCATAAATACTGATTTGAACTTTTTACATTTGTTGGCAAATTCAAACAATATCATATATAGGGTGTGGGTATTTATCACTCAGTTTACGTGACCGAAATTTCTGTACTGGTTTAATGTTAAATGTCTCTTTGTTATGAAAAAACAACATAGAGATCAACATTATTCGCATAATTCGCGAAATACCAGTGGAAATGCTGGAAAGAAAGATCAAAAGAAGGAGTTTTAGAATAGACCAGCTACGGCATAGCCCGGCTTACATTTGAAAACAATTATCTACAAAAAGTTAATGCCAGACAATGTTCATTTAAGTCGTAGTAAAGATTCAGAAATTTAAGTTTAGTTTAGATATTTTATTAAAAATTAAAAAGACAACTTTTAAATGAATCACCATTTATCTTTCATAAATGGAATGGAATGATGTGCGTATGGTTAATACAAAATTCGCATAAAATTTATATCACTCATACGTTGTACATACATACATATATAGCGAGCATCATATGCAAACTCGCTGCATTTATACAGTACAGCACTTGGGACAGGGTAGTCATTCAATATTGTCAGCAATGACCAGTTTTCTTTTCATCACAGATGGGACAGCCCATATATGACCAGAAATTTGCGGTTATTGACGAAAATGCATAAAAAAAGGCGATAAATTACAATTTCTTTGAAGATTTCATTCAATGAAATTAGTCCAACATTATATATTACATAGATATATTAATAGAAATAGTTTATCGAGGTCTTAGCTACAATTCTGCTGAATCGGGGGTTTTTAATATACTGACCTATTACCTTCACCCTGACTTGGAATTACTCACCTTTCAGATTGGCTGTTGCACTGTGTTATTAAACCATTAACCCACAGTATTTGAATGATGTACGTATGATTAATATAAATTTTACATAAATTAATATTACTCATACGTTATACATTAGGGCGTTTCACTAAAAAAATTTTGCAACTCTTGAAGCGGAATATTACAGCTTGTGATCTAAAAGAATTTCGAAAATTTTTTGGGATTTTTTGAAGATGGGTATGGGGTCGCTGAAATAGATTTTATCAAAAAAATGAGGTTATAGAGAAAAAAATTTGATATTATTTTTTTCTGGTGCTTTTTGTTCATACAACTAAACAATTCTCTTAGCAAGGATCCGATCCTACGACAAAAAAATTATAGGTGTGAAAAATTATTATATTATGGACCACTTTGATAGTCTTAAAAGTGAAAAATAATTTTTCCTAGATTTCAAACCTCGATAACTTGAAAAGATTTCAAAATTTTTTCAAGATGTAAAATGCGTTAGAAAGATAATTTAGATACCTTTATTTTGGTATATATAAGTTTATATCTTACTTGTGAAAAATGTTGCAAAAAATAAAAAATAGACAAAAAAAAATTATTTTTATTTTTAAATTCACACTATTTGAATTTAAAAATATTTGAAATAGGCCCTTTTTAAAATGTAACAAAATTCATAATGCATAATTTTGTAACCTCAAACAGTAAAAGGGCTTTTGATGAATTAAAGTTGCCCACTTCCTTTTTTCGAAAGATACACTTTTATGGGAAAATGATGATGATTTTGTTTCTTCAAAGAAAAAGCTAGAAAAGCTATGTGTTGTGAATGATTTATCAGAAAGAGGCGTGGCGTCGGCTACAATATATAACAAAAAAATTACAAAGAATGAGGATTATTTTCAAAACTTATTGATTAGAGTTGATAACAATCAAAAAATTATATCTACTGTTAACAAAATTTTATTGAAAAAGCTCTTAAGAAACCAATTTGAAAATACTTCCACAGTTGTTCCACATTTAGTGGTTAATGTATTGTAATTTTAGATACAAATTTACTTTTTAATTTTAATTTGTTCATTAAATATGTTGATTTTTTTTTATTTAATATCCTTTATGTATGGGAATACAAATATATTGATGATATTTTTGATATTTTTATTAAAGCAATGTATTTTGGAGGTTTTTTTTTGCACTTAACCAAGAACGAAACATAATGAAATTCTTTTAATTTTCATAAAATTTGATAAATAAAAAAATATTTCTCAAACTTAAATTTTTGTCTTATATTTTCCAATAAGTAAAAATAAATCTATGTACCGAATGAAAGGTAATTTAAATACCTTTCCAACACATTTTACATCTTGAAAAAATGTTGAAAACTTTTCAAGTTATCGAGGTTTGAAATCTAGGAAAAATAATTTTTCACTTTTAAGACTATCAAAGTGGTCCATAATATAATAATTTTTCACACCAATAATTTTTTGTCGTGGGATTGGATCCATAAGAAGAGAATTGTTTAGTTGTATGAACAAAAAGCACCAGAAAAAAAATAATATAAAATTTTATCTCCATAACCTCATTTTTTTTGATAAAATCTATTTCAGCGACCCCATACCCTTCTTCAAAAAATCCAAAATTTTTTTCGAAATTCTTTTAGATCACAAGCCTTAATATTCCGCTTCAAGAGTTGCAAAAATCGCAAAAAACGCGTTTGGTGAAACGCCCTATTATACATACATATGTAGCTAGCATCATATGCAAACTCGCTCCATAGGTAATTGAATCAGGGCCATCATTCAATATCATTAGCAATGACCAAATTTCTGCTAATCACAGATGAGACCAGAAATTTGGAGTTATTGGGGAAAACTTATAAAAAAAGCGATAAATAACAAATTTTTAAAGATTTTATTCGATAAAATTAGTTCAACTTGAATTTTTAGATGGATATATAAAGAAAAATTATTTTTTTAAGCCTTATCTTCAATTCTGCTAAAGAATGAAATGAAAAATCATCAATGGTTCTTGAGATATAAACTTGGCGAACAAACTCGATAAGGAAAAAATATATAAAAGATCATAAAAAGTTTGGCCCAACGACAAACTCTTTGGAAGTTTTACTATACTGACCTAGTACCGTCACCCTGACTTGGAATTTCTCACCCTCCAGATTGGTTGCTGCACTGTGTTATTGTACTATGCATAAATTTCAATTAAACAGCCTCGACTTATGCTCCCCAGTGTAAACAAAACAATTTTTTAGTTAACTTATAAACTGTTAGTAACCTTAACACCTAGAGCGATTATAGCCAAAGCTTTGTTTGTTTATTATTTTTTTGTAAACTTTAAATTGTTTTATTCATATTTATAATTATTACTAAAATACCTCACAAGAAGATACCGTCGTCGTCGTCTCTTAATAAATTTGATTAAAACCAGACGTTTTGTCTATGTAATTATGGCTATTTTTTTTATAAAGTGTTACTTTTCTAATATCTTCAAGATTCAAAAAGATTATATTTCATTCTTTGTCTTTGATTGAAATGAACTTTGCAACTCCTACACTTATAATACATAGAGTATTGTACTCGTATACGATTTTTAAACTTTATGTGAAGTCATTATGAAATGTTAACGATATTTTTTTAAGTTTTTACTATGATGCTTCAATCTCTTAGCAAAGATATGAAAACAAATCTCTGATGCTAGAGATTAATTTCAATTAAATCTCTTATGGACGCAAAACTCTCATTGTCGCAATAACACTTTTGGTAAACGATGGCAAACGTTTGAAGCGGTTGGTGGCGGCACAGTGTTCTAAGTCCAATGGACAGAGAAAAAAAAATTATAAAAAAAATATTTACAAAAATATAAAAATAATGTAAAACAAACATAAAAAAATATAAAAAAAAATAAAATATAAAATATAAAAAAAAATAAAAACAATATAAAAAAATATGAAAAAATATATATATAAAACCAGTAAGAAAGTTTCAGTCGGGCAACCCGACTTACATATACCATCACCCTCAGTAAGACAAAAAAATTTCTGTCATATTGATATTATTACTCGATTTCTTAAGTGGGCGGAGTGGTACATTTTTATGGGAGGTACCAGAAGGGGCGTGTCTAGACTTCCAGTTTTTCTCTCGAAAACTGTATCCTGCTTGAACTTTACTAAATACAGAATTTGGGCACGATCGCGTTAGTTCTATTAATAATATTAATCGATTTTTAAAGTGGGCGGTACCAGATCAGTATGGGGCGTACCAGAAGGGGCTTGGCTAAATTTCCAGTTTTATTCTCAAAAACTGTATCCTGCTATAGATTTACCAAATAAATAATTAGGGTACGATCGCGTTGGATTTATTGATATTACTACTCCATATCTAAAGTGGGCAGAAAAGTACATTTGTATGGGAGGTACCAGAAGGGGCGTGGCTAAACTTTCAATATTTTTTCCAAAACTTTATACTGTTATAACTTAACAAAATACATAAATTGAGCACGATCGTGTCGAGTATATTGATATTATAACTCCATCTCTAAAGTGGGCGGAGTGGTACATTTGTATGGGAGGTACCAGATGGGGCGTGTCTAGACTTCCAGATTTTTTCTCCAAAACTTTATCCTGCTTGAACTTTACTAAATACAGAATGTGGACGCGATCGCGTTAGTTCTATTAATAATATTAATCGATTTCTAAAGTGGGCGGTACCAGATGTGTATTGGAGGTACCAGAAGGGGCGTGGCTAGACTTCCAATATTTTTTCCAAAACTTTACCCTGTTATAGCTAAACGATTGCGTTGATTGTATATTATTTCTCGATTTCTAAAATGGGCGGAGAGGTACATTTGTATAGGAGATACCAGAAGGTCTTGGATAGACTCTCAGATTTTTTTCTCCATAACTTTAGTTTGCTTTAGCTTTACTTAATAAAGAATTTAGGCACGATCGCGTTGGTTGTACTAAAAATATTAATAGATGTCTAAAGTGGGCGGTACCAGGTGTGGCAGGTATGAGATGGGGTTTGTCTAGACTTCCAGTTTTTTCCTTAAAAACTTTATCCTGCTATAGCTTTACTAAATATAGAATTTGGCCATGATCGGGTAGGGTGTATTGATATTATTACTTGATTTCTTAAGTGGGCGAAGTTGTACATTTGTATGGGAGGTACCAGAAGGGGCGTGGCTAGACTACCAATTTTTTTCTAAAGAACTTTACTCTGATATGGCATTACTTGCTACAGAATTTGGGTGTACTCGACTTCTAAAGTGGGCGAAATTATATATTTGTATGGGAGGTACCAGAAGAGGCGTGGCCATATAGCCCAGGGTAAATATTAACTCGTGCAAAGTTTCCAAACATTTGGTTGCGTCTTTCCAAAGTTATCGTGTGTCTCAGCCGGAAAGACAGACAGTGGGACATGGCTCAAACGACTAAAAAGTCCAGAATCGAATTTGGTTCAAAGAAACTTAGGGTATAAAGTGACTCCTTCTATCTGTTACACTTTTGGGTCGTATCAATTAATATATACACTCCTATCCGTAGGGTAGGGGTATACAAATTTCCAACAAATTAAACAAATTTTCGAAACTCTCAATGAAACGTTCTACAAAACACATAAACATTTGGCATTTTCCAACAAAAATAACAAGCGAAGTTCATTATTATCCTAATAACAATGATTAAGTATAATAATCATACTCATGCTCAAATTTAAAATTTCAAAATATTTTCCCAAATCCAAATCTTTAACCAGAAAAAACATAACACTCCAGTCATCGATACATGTGCTCGAACATCTACGCCAACAACAACAGCAACACCGACAACGACCGCAGCAATAGCAACTATTCATAAACATTGCTATAAATTGTAAAATGTCTTATACAATCCTACAGAGGCAAACTAAAGAGACAACAACATCAATTGTATAGTGGAGGGGGGAGATTATAACAATAGATGAAGTTTTATATGAAATAAACTAATCGTTATGATGATTTATCCATTTATTGTATGCAGACGATGCGCGATATGATGCATCCATTTACCACCCCTCCTCCTTTCTGACTCTGCTTAAGTATCTGCATAGAAGAAGCCGGCATACAGATAGTGCAGGAGGGGGACATGTTTAGTTAGCACTCAACTTTAACTTTAACTCCTCTGGCTAGCGCATCTTACAACTCTAACGCTGCAATGACAAACAATGACGATGTCGATGACGACGACGACGGCGACGATAAACTCTTGAAACCAGAAAACCACCAATAATACTTAAAGATATGAATATCACGACATTTCGTTTTCTAATGCCACCTCCATCGCCACCACCACCACAACAGCAATTTGGGTAAACGAAGAAGATGAAACAGGAGGTTTCTTATTTCACATAGATCGTTAATGGCTCAAAGAAAAATTGAGGGAATTTTTAAAAATATAAGTCTCAACCAGTAATAATAGGGTTCATAATATTAAGAAATTCTGCCTCCAATTGCACAATTTTAACATCCAATGTTTGTAACGGGTAAACTCAAAAAGTACTGGGCCGATTAAGGTAATTCTTGATTTGCAACGTCACAATTTGACTGCAGAACAAAATAGTTAACCTCACTTTATATAAAACTACAATTCACTAAATAATTTTCTATTCATGACAATATTTCTAAGGAACAGCATAGGTTTTTTAAATTTATTTTTTTAGCTGAACTTAAATTCAGCGGTCAAAGATTATTTTACGCTTGCTTCGTATCACTTGAGACTTACAACATGAACTTTGCAATACCAGTTAATCAGTTTGCATATAGCGCCTTGTCAAAATTTTAGAACAAATATAACTTTTTGTTTCCTATTTGTTTTTTCTTCGAGTGTATAATTTGTTGATTTTCGGTTTCTTCTTCTTTAGTTTTCATTTTGGAAATTATATACAACATGCATGTTTAACTAATAAAATGCTATTATTTGTGAATAAAAATTGTCTACTATAAATTGTCACTATGTTTAGATGATGGCCTCACACAGCAAACAATATACACATATACTCGTATTGTCTTGCTGCAAATGCTAAATATCAAGTATTTCTCGACGAAAAAAAAAAACAGAAAACGTTCAAAAGAAATAAATTTGATGTATAAAGGTCTTTGCGAGAAAAAATAACCAGGCATTGTTTTCGACATATCATATTCCCACTGAGGAGAACAATTTTTGGCTGCAATAAAAAATGCACTTACATAATTTTATATGGCAGTAGGTTAACCGCAATGACATAGTCCGGCAAACAGTTAAAAAATTTATATTAGGTGATTTAAAAAAAAGAGAGTGTTAACTCACTCTAGTGCAAGAAGCTGTGCCATATTTTATACTCCTCTCCAAAAATATTGTCCACCGAAAAATCGACAAAAAATAAAAATTGCCCAAAAAACCATACAAAAGTGGGCAATATTTGAAATGAAAAACACGACAATTTTTTGGGCATTTTTTATTAAATTTTGGAAAATTAATTTTCAAAAGTAGGCAATATTTCATAAAAGATAGTTGAACAAATTTCTTCATATAAATATTAATAAATTTAATTTAAATTTTTTTGGGCAATATTTAATTCTTGTATTTTGCACACCTTTAATTTTTTTATTGCCCACTATTTTCTGGGCGATTTTTCATTTCTATTTTTGGTCGATTTTTCGGTGGGAGATATTTCAGGGAGCCGCGTGCCAAGACTTCCAATTTTTTCTACAAAATATTATCCTACTATAGCTATACAAAACACAGAAACTGGACACGATCAAGTTTGGTGGATTGATATTATTACTCGATTTCTAAAGAGGCGTGACTAGACTTCTAGATTTTTCTCTAAAACTATATCACGCTATAGCTTAATAAAATACAGAATTTGGGCACATTCGCTTCTAAAGTGAGCGTAATGGTACTTTTGTATGAAAGGTACCAAAGGGCCTGTGACAATATATCTCATGATTACTTATGAGAGAGTAGTTTACTTACTTACTAAAGTGGCCCATTACAACTTACGAACGTGGTTCATAAGTTTGAGGCCTGAAGAACTAAAGAATTCCACACGCTTCGGTCTTTGCGTGTGTTCTCCAGTTAGTCCTACCAGATGGTGGCACGTCGCCTACCACTTGGTCCTTCCAACGAAGTTTGGGTCACCCTGCTCTGCGCCGTCCTTCAGGTTCGCCTTCAAACACCTTTCTCGCTGGAGCATTTACATCTATCCTGGCAACATGACCCAGCCATCGTAGTCGTTGCATTCTGACTTATTTAGCTACGTCGATGTCGTGGTAAAGCTCATACAGCTCATGGTTCATCCGATGGCGAAACTCGCCTTTGACACAGATAGGTCCATATATTTTTCGGAGTACTTTTCTCTCGAATACTCCCAGGTTTTGTATGTCCGTTGTAGTAAGCACCCATGATTCGGCAGCATACAACAGAACGGGTAAGATTAGCACCTGGTAAAGCTGTTTTTTAGTATTCCGAGATAAGGTGGTGTTACTAAAGTGCTGCCGAAGTCCGTAGAAACATCTATTGGCTAGCACTATTCTCCGTTTAATTTCTTGGCTGACATTATTTTTCTTGTTGACGGAAGATCCGAGGTAGGTAAACTCGTCGACTACCTCAAAACAATAATTGTCAACGTTCACGGTGCGTCCCCATCGAGAGGACTCTTTGTTCGTCGAAATCATTTTTGTTTGTTTTGTCCTCGTTGACCGCTAAACCCATTTTTGCTGACTCTTTTTCTAGTGATGAGAAAACTGCAGTAACATCCAGCAGATTTCGGCCAATGATGTCTATATTATCGGCGAAGGCTAGTGGCATGTGACTTTTGTGGAATATGGTGCCAGACATGTTGACACCTGCGTTTCTCATCACCTTCTCCATAACTATATTAAATAGTGTACAGGACAGGCTATCGCCCTGCCTGAGACCTCTTTCCGTGTTGGATGGTTCAGACTGATCCTTACCAATCTTAACCGAGGATTTGGTGTTGTCTAAGGTACATTTGCAAAGTCGAATCAGCTTTGCAGGAATACCAAACTCAGACATGGCCTCATAAAGCCTATTCCTTATCGAAGAGTCGAAGGCAGCTTTGTAGTCGACAAAGAGGTGGTAGGTGTCGATCTGCATTTCATGGGTTTTTTCCAGGATTTGTCGTAAGGTGCATATTTGATCCGTCGTAGATTTGCCAGGTCTAAAGCCGCACTGATATGGTCCAATTAGTTTTTCTACAATTGGCTTTAGACGTTCTTACAATAAGCTTGAAAGGACCTTGTACGCAATTGGTAATAGGCTTATTCCACGGTAGTTCTTACATTCACTACGATCTCCTTTCTTGTATATGGGACATAACAGACTGAGACTCCTTTCCCCGGACATGCTCTCCTCTTGCCAGATGTTCTCCATGAGCTAATACATGCTCGTAATCAGCTCCTCCCCGCCAGCCTTAAACAATTCTGCAGGGAGACCATCGGCTCCAGCAGCTTTGTTGTTTTTAAGGCGGGAGATGGCCACACGTATCTCGCTCTGGCTCGGAGGTGGACAGTTAATACCATCGTCATGGATTGGAGCAGTGTCTTCTGAAGTGGTGTCAGTATCCAGTAAATTTCTAAAGTGATTTCTCCATATCTTCAGAACGTTATTCGGGTCCGTCACTAGCTGACCATCGCTGTCATTGCAGGAGGGCAACCCTGTCTCACGCATTCTCGCTTTAACTCTCTTGTAGAATTTTCGGGCTTCCCCTCTACTTCGGAGCAACTCAGTGCACTCATTCTGCCTCTTCTTCAGCTCCTTCTTTTTTCTTCTAAAAAGACGAGTTGCCTCTCGTCTCTTCTCCCTGTGCCGTTCACGAACAGCTCGCGTTGCCATTGGCTGCAGTTTTGCCCTGTATGCAGCATCCGTCTCTCTCGTGGCATTGCGACATTCATCATCGTACCAGGCATATTCTTGAGACGGCTTTGAGTACCCAAGTACGCTTCTCGCAGTCCGTTCTATGGAGTCGGCTATATATTGCCACTGCGAGGTTGTATTATCAGGGGTTGGAGCATTCCGCAGCAGTTGAATTAGGTGGTTGGAGTAGGCGTCCGCTACCTCTGTGGTCCGCAGTTTACCGATGTCCAGCTTTCGTTGTGCCTGGTTACGTACGTTTTTCGCCATGCTTAGCCTAGTGCGTACCTTAACTGCGATAAGGAAGTGATCAGAGTCAATGTTCGCACCCCTGATCTCTCGTACGTCCAGAACACTCGATGCGTGCCTTCCATCGACTACCACATGATCAATCTGATTCCTCGTCAATTGATCTGGAGATAACCATGTTGCCTTATGAATGTTTGTATGGTCAAATCTAGTGCTGCTAACTACCATATTTCTTGCCGCAGAGAAATCAATCAGTCTGATGCCATTGTTCGACGTTTCGGTGTGCAGACTGAATTTTCCGATGGTAGGCTCAAATGCGGTTTCCCTGCCTATTTTAGCATTAAAATCGCCTAGTACAATTTTAATGTCATGGCTGGGGCTACGGTCATATACATTTTCTAGGCTCTCGTAGAACTCGTCTTTGTCCTCATCGCTTTTCTCTTCTGTCGGAGCATGGGCACATATAAGTGTTATGTGGAAAAACTTAGTTTTGACTCTTATGGTGGCTATACGTTCACACACTGGGTTGAACCTTGAGACTAGGTGTCGCAGTCTCTTGCCAACCACAAATCCACATCCAAACTCGTGCTTGTCCGCATGGCCACTATAGTAGATGTCGCACGTCTTCATGCGCGAGCACCCGTGTCCCGTCCACCGGATTTCCTGTAAAGCTGTTATGTCAGCCTTGTATTCTGCGAGGACTTCCGCCAGTTGGATGGAGGCACCAGGTCTATACAGTGTTCTAACATTCCAGGTGCATATCCTTAAATCATGGTCCTTAATTCGTTCGCGGTGGTCGTCAACATTTTGGGGGTCTATTTTATTCTTTTCTTACTTCTTTTCATTGCAATAGTTTATACGTCGGTGGCGGGTTGCAAGCCCAGCGCACCATCAATTATCTAGGCTTATTTAAAAAAACTTAATTTCCCTTTACATCCCATCAATGAGGTATGGGATGCTTCTCGCATTGTTGTCTCGCTTTCAAATTTAGAATCATGCGACGAATGCGAACGTCAATTTTTGAGAAGCTTTTACTAGACATGCCAATTATCTCGACACTTATACTGCGAACTTGCTGTCCGAGGGGATTGACGAACCATGGATGTGCTGAAGTCGCGTGTTCTAACCATCATGTCACGGCCGGTCCCCGTATAAGAATGTGAATACTTCATATGCAGTCTTAATATTAAGTTTTTATTACAGGAATCATCCCCTAAGGAATGATTTGACAAAAAGGTAACTCATTACAGGAAACGAGTTGGAGCACTAGTATCTTAAAACTAAATTCGTTCAGGGTATTTTAAGACGATTGAGACATGTCCGTTTGTCTGGTGGACAGGATCACTCGAATAGACCTTAACTGATCCTTATGAAAATTTACTAGTATCAATATTTTTCAAAATGAAGTAATGCGAATGAGCAGAATTGCCCCACCGCCTCTGGTACCCCCCATACAAATATGGATAACTAATATTTCTTACATAACTTTCAAATGGACAACTAGAGGAAGTTTAAACGTTTGCCACACCTCTTGTGGTACCTCCTTTACCAAATAACCTATTTTTTGGAAAATTAATATTTCTTACATAACTTCCAAACGGAAAACTGGAGGAGATATAGAAAAATTTTTTTTAATTGGAAAATTTTTTCAAAAAAGACATTTGCAACTATTTTTGACAATAATTTCAAAGTCAACTTCAATTATAGCACTAACATTCCTTGGCCCCATTGCTGGCCTAAGTTAGCACACGTGCGCACAAGTATCGCAATAATACCCGATCATGACAATAACAACATTTAATATGCTGTTTATTTGAGTTTATAACCAAAGAAAACCAACAACAACACCAACAATAAACAAAACAAAAACGTATTTTTTTGATTTATAAACCATTTGAAAACAATTCATGATTATTTGTGAAAAATATATAGAGACACTCGACAACATCTGCACAGCATCAATGGCAAAACCAAAAGTCGAAACGAAAAATTATAACGTGGGAAATTGTTTTGGGAATAACAAAAAAACAGTTTGGTTAATCTTCGAAGCCAACGACCAAGGCGACGAAGACACTTTTTTTCAAATAGATTTAATTAAACAAAATATTCAAGAATATATCCACATATCTATATATCTATCTGTATCTCTTTCTCTGGGGATATGTTTACGTCTTTATTTATTTGCGCGTAATTATTTCCCTAAGTGCTCAAGCAAATAAACGTAATGTTTTCATTACGTATTAACAACATAGGGCCGGTGAATGTACGTTAATACTTACGTACTTGTGATGTACGATTTACGTGAGAACTGTGTCAGCCCCTCAACCCTCTAGAGATAGATACGGGCGGGGGAGTGTACGTGTGATCAAACATTGTCATCATGTGGGTAGGCAGGCAGGCTGGCTAGCAAGCAAGCAAGCAGGCAGGCAGGCAGGCATCTACGAGTAGGTGTGCAGGTTCAGTGAATTGAAGTTTTTCTATATATTCCGATTGTTTACTGTTTTTTTATTTTAATAATTGCATTTGTTGTAACCTAGAATATACGCAAAGCCAACAAGAGCAAAAAAAGTTTTAAATTTACTTAAGTGTTGCTATTTATAGGAAAATTTATTCTTAACCCTGTAGCAAATGTTGAGCTACCATGCAAATATGAATATGGCAGATATGGCTATTGTAAAAAACAGAGTTAAAAATGCATCAGTTGTGTGTAAGCCAAGGGGAGGGGAAGGGGGGATAAAATTGTTAAAGCGGACAGGTGTTAAAAGTGAGTCTTTTGTGAGCTATAAACATGAAGAAAATAGAAGCGAGTAATAACACTGTGGAACATTTTCGAGGTCATTGTCAGGGATGTGGGAAATTCCAAGTCAGGATGAAGGTACTAGGCCTTTTTAGATCTTCAGCTATACCTTAAGAACTATTGATGATTTTTCATTTCTTGCTTCAGCAGAATTGTAGAGAACGCGAGACCCTTTGAGGGTTTTACTATACTGACCTAGAACCTCACCCTAATTGGGAATTGCTCACCCTCCACAGTGTTATTAATTTAAAAACCCACAATATTGGAACTACATGCGTATGATTAATATAAAATTCATATATAATTAACATTACTCATACGATGTAAATATATATGTAGTGAGTTTGCATATGGTACTTGCTACATATATCTGTACAACGTATGAGTAATAGTAATATTATGCGAATGTTATATTAATCATACGCACATTATTCTAATATTTTAGATTTATTGTTTAGTAACACTGTGAGAAATTCCCATGCAGGGTGAAGGTACTAGGTCAGTATAGTAAAACCCCTAAGAGGTTTGGCGTTCTCTACAATTCTGTTGAAAAATTAAATGGGAAATTATCAGGAGTTCTTAAGGCATCAAGTACAATTGGTAAGTGACTATGAGTAAGTGATTCTCCAACTCAGGAGAGAGATTCTAGATCCTCTATATAACCTTCCCCTAAGTATCCTAGCCTATTACGGGCTGGAGCGACACAACTACAAATAAGATGTTCCATCGTTTAAACATGTAAAACATGTGGAATGTTACATTAGATGCACATTAAAGGGTTTGTTATACTCGTATGCTCTTTTGTGGCGTGTGAAACTTACAATAAATCCGACCAACTCATGCAGTTTTGTCTCAGTGGAATTACTCTTGCAGTTATCATGCTGCTTCCTAAGTCAATCATCTTGATGCTGTTAACCGTGACAGGCACCGCATGAAACCTATTAAGTCACTTACTCCGACTTAGGAGAGAGATTCGAAGTCCGCTATATAACCTTTCTCTATGTATTCTAGCCTTCAAGAGGCTATAGCGACATAGCTTCAAAGAAGATGTTTCATCGTTTAGGAAAAAAAAAAAAAATTGTTGCAAGGTCTAAAACATGTGGTATGCTACAATAGACGCACATTGAATGGTTTGTTATACTCGTATACTCTGTGACGGATTGCAAATCTTCAGTAAATTCGACAAACTCATGCAGTTCTGTCTAAGTGGACTTATTCTTGCAGTTAGAAGATATATGAAATGTTCTAGGTAAAGATAATGAAGAAAGAGAAAATCGTGGAGAACCATTTCACAAGATGTACTCAAGTCAAGCATCTTGACCCAGTTAACCGTAAAAGATACCGCATAAAACATATTTAGTCAGTTAATCCGACTGAGGAGAGAGATTCTAGGTCCGTTACATAACCTTAGCCTTTGTATTCTGGCCTTCTAGTAGCCCCACTAGAGATAGCTACAAAGAAGATGTTTCATCGTTTCGGACTCCTCGTCGTCCTCACTCAAACGGTTGTAGTCCGGTATGGGCTACTGATGTTGCTATGACCTTTTAACCTCTAACCACCAATTATATACACGCCCTTCATTTACTCTTGAATATAACTTACCAACACAATCTGCATACACTGTTTCAATGCCATCGATCACACGACCGTCGCGTTCGGCAATACATGTGACTGCCACCAACGACACATTCTGTAATCGCCACGAACGACGAATGAGAGTGACGACCAACATCTACATCGACATCGAGAGCTCTACTCACTTAAATGATCGAGCATTTTGCTTGGTAAATTCGTCGATTGCTACCGCAGCGAAGATTGTTGCTCTGTACCCGTCTCAGGGCAATAATTTATCAAAAGAAATATTCTTTGGTTTGGTCGGACTTCGGTCTGTTGAACCAACTTTTGTTGATTAAACTCAAATTCCATTGGTTTAACTCGTCTACGATTTAAGTAATTGGACTTCGGTTTGTTGAATAGAACTACGGTCTGCTAAATCGGACTTCTATCTGTTAAATCGAACTTCGGTCTGTTGAATCGGACTTCGGTCTGTTGAATCCAACTCCAGTTGGTTATACCGTCAGTTGCACAGATTTCGGTCTGGTACACGAAGATACTCTTCGTTTCTGTAGCATTGTATTAGAAGTTAGCACCCCAACATCTTGATACTAACAAACCGATTTACGACATAAGCCGTTCATCGATACTACCACGAGCTGTAGAAGTCGATTTGCTGAAAAACGCGAGTTTCCCCACTATCCTTAGTTGCGAATTCGAAGCTGAATTACCAACAACTCCGAATCAACAATATTTTCCCGAATTGCTGATATAAACCCGAACTTCAGACAACCCCGAATTAACAATATATTCGCGAATTGCTGATATAAACCCGAACCACCGACAAACCCAAGTCATCAATAATCACTTGCTGATATTAACCTAAAACCCCGACAAAACCTGAATCACCAAGCTGACCACATACTGCTGATATTAATCGTAACCACCGATCAGTACGCTGCCGAATGCTGGTACGAGCCTGAATTATTGAAAGTACCTGACCTAACAGACCTCTACAGTTTTGGGAGTATAGTATAAAGATACCGATCACCTCAACTCGACCGATTCGTAATGTTTCCGATTATCTTAAATCGACCCGAGTCCCAAAACCTGTCATTGCAGTCATAGGTCATATCAATACTCGTCGAGCGTACACTAAAAGTTCTCGATCATCTAAAATCGGCCTGGGTATAAATTACCGGACAAGACAACAACGCTATCACTGAATCTGAATTGTTTTCGTATCTAAATACTTTATCCAGTACTGTTATTTTGCCCGAGTCAGCGAAATCTACTGAGTTCTTATTCCGTAATGTTTAGTGAGTCCTTATGTCGACGACTGAACTTACCTCAGCCGACGAGAAAATCACATTACAATCACTCCTACATAGGCTAACCATGTATTGCGATCGGAATCTGTTATATTCAGGTCATAGGGATCTAGCAGGTATACAGTTGGGTTGTGGAAATCCAATGTCTGCAGACTGTTTTCTTCATCCAGTCCTCCACTAAGCCAAATAGGTAACAATTGGGCGGATGAATATCTATCAGAAAGTCACGATCAGGGGTAATATAGAAAAAGTGCTACAAATCCACCTTGAGCAAAAAAATCGTATGGTGATAAAAATATTACTGCAGCCAACTTGACAAAAATAATGATGCAGTAGTTCTTATTTTTGGGGCTTTTTTCATGTGCAATTCTCAGAATTGAGTCCCAAATCAAGGAGCTGAAAATTTTTGTTCTGTATTATATATTGCCTTAAAGCCATCCAAGTGCAAGTGTTAAAACATTAATATGAGCTATTAAGTCATATCGTCATCGATATACAAATTGTGAAAAAAAAATCTACGCATTTGTATTTAGATCTATCTCATTTACAAAGTTGTCGTGACTCCAAACGACCCCAGTGCTTTAGATTTTCCCTAACTATTTAAACCGATTTCCATTCCATTTGAGTAACAAAGACAATTGTTTTTTTTTTTGTTCTCTATTTGTAGTTTTCTACTCATACATCATAATTAATGATTGTTAATTAAATACAATTATAAAATAGTTTGTTTGCAATCTTAAAAATTATTTCAATATAATTTTAGTATTATTACTTGTTATTGGCTATTGCTCTTGAGAGACAGACAGACGGACACGGGAGTGGGTCGCTATGGTGGTAAGAGTCGTTTATCTCATACGACGTTAAGTTCAATCAAATGATTGAGTGGATTTCGATATTGTAAAATTGTTAAAAATTACACTGGGGGTGAAATATCTGTAAGAGTTAATATATATTAAACTAGATCAAGAATATTGCCGAGTAATATCTTTGAATCAAACTGGTATTACCATTTCTTGAGATAATTCGGTCACCAAACGTTTGGCTTAACAAAGTGATGGTCTCACGAACCATTTCTCTTCCCAATGATTTGCAATGGCATGAGAAATAAAAAGTCAATTGGAACCGGCCGTGGCATTGTGGTTAGAACACGCGACTACCATGCGGGAGATCGCAGGTTCAAACCTGGCTCCAGTCATCTTAAAAGAAAAAATAAGTAAAATTTTCTTTCATTGTCGGCTCCCCTCGAATGTTGTTTGACAGCAACTTCGCAGTATTAAGCGTCGATTCAATCGTCGTGTCTAGTAAGAGCTTCTCAAAACAGTGACGTCATTCATGGGGTGCAAAGGGAAATTAAGTTTAAGATCGACCACTGGCTCTAATTCTTCCACAAGTTGGATCTTATATATGCTACAGCGGCGGTGGCTTCTTCTGTATGCATGTTACGCGATTGATTTAGCTGAATATTATTGAAAACAGTAAATGTGATCGATCAATAGTATTGTGCATTAGCTGCTTAGATGAATGCTTATGTGCCACATAAACTTAACAAAGTGCTTTCGGATAACATATAGCGCATTTTGAAAATAAGGACTAGTACCACTTTGTAACATTTTCGTATCAATCGTTTTATTAGAAAAGTCGTCAGAGCGATTTTTGAAAAGTGGGCGTGGCACCGCCTACATTCATCCTGGCTGTAATTCATAGTGTACTAACAACATATAAAATAAATCTCATCCTCATACCTCTGATAGTTCATGAGATACATCCATTTTAAATTTTAAATTGTATGGGCGTTACCACGCCAAGTATAGCCCAGGACTATAATCAGGTTATCAGCACCATTTTGTAAAATTTTCGTATCAGTCAGTCTATTAGAAAAGCCGTCAGAAGGATTTTTAAAGAAGGGTCGTGGCACCGCCTACTTTTTCCTACTGTAATTCATAGTATACTAACAACATGTATAATAAATCTCATCTTCATACATCTGATAGTTCATGAGATATATCCATTTTAAAAAGTATGGGCGTTACTACGCCCCTTTTTCCAATCACAACCAAGTTTAGCCAAGGACTATAAACAGGTGATCAGTACCACTTGGTAAAATTTTCGTATCAATCGGTCTATTAGAAAAGTCGTCAGAGCGATTTTTAAAGAAGGGGCGTGTCACAGCCCACTTACGCTCTGGCTGTTATTCATAGTGTACCAGCAACATATATAACAAATCTCATTTACATAACTCTGATAGTTCATGAAATATAGCCTTTATAATTTTCAAGTTGTATGGGCGGTACCACGCCCCTGTTTTTAATCACAACCAAGTATAGCCAAAAACTATAAACGGGTCATCAGTACCACTTTGTAAAATTTTCATATCAATCAGTCTATTAGAAAAGCCGTCAGAACGATTTTTTAAAAGGGGCGTGGCACCGTCCTCTTCCATTCTGGCTGTAATTCATAGTGTGCCAACAACATATATACCAAATCTTATCGTCATACCTCTGATAGCTCATGAGATATAGCCTTTTCAAATTTTAAATTGTATGGGCGTTACCACGCCCCTTTTTCCAATCACAACGAAGTATAGCCAAGGACTATAAACGGGTCACCAGTGTTACTTTGTAAAATGTTTGTATCAATCGGTCTATTGAAAAAAACCATAAGAGCGATTTTGTAAAATGGGCGTGGCACCGCCTACTTTCACCCTGGCTATAATTCATAGTGTACCAACAACATATATAACAAATCTCATCTTCAATCCTCTGATAGTTCATGAGATATATCCATTTTATATTTTTAATTGTATGGGCGGTACCACGCCCCTGTTTTCTATCACAACCAAGTATAGCCAAGGACTATAAACGGGTCATCAGTACTACTTTGTAAAATTTTCGTATCAATCGGTCTATTAGAAAGGCTGTTAGAGCGATTTTTGAAAAGGGGGCGTGGCACCGCCCGCTTCCACCCAGGCTGCAGTTAATACTGCACCAACAACATATATACTAAATCTCATCTTCATACCTCTGATAGTTCATGAGATACAGACGTTTAAAGTTTCAAGATGTAAGCCACGCCCACTGACCCGATTCCGCCCATTTTATTGTTGGATCACGAATTAACATATGGTGCCAAATGCATCCACACAAGTTCTCAATTCGATTGGTGAAACAATTCTCTTGATATTCCCTGCAATGGGCGGGGCCACGCCCACTTGATATATCAAACATGCAAGTAGCTTCTCTGGATTTTCTACCCTTAAATGTTTTTTTCCACTCTCTTTACCTGATATTTTTGTTTGAGCTGTATGTAGCAACCACATGACGTCCGATATATTGAATAAATGCAATATTTTGTAATGCTGTTGCTATTGTTGTTGTTGCTGCTATTATTGTTATTGTTTTTATATTC
This sequence comes from Muscina levida, assembly GCA_964034835.1. NCBI lineage: Eukaryota > Metazoa > Arthropoda > Insecta > Diptera > Muscidae > Muscina > Muscina levida. Next base: position 25,994,225 of record OZ035884.1, on the reverse strand, counting down.
ACTAATTATACATTGTTTACAAGTACATTAATTTGCTCGTTTGACGCTTCGTTCTAAGTAAATTACAATAACAAAACGCCACAAATTTTTGTATCCACTAGATAAACACAAAAAGAAGGACAGACGGACTCACATTCGCTTTCATATCAAAGAACATATATATGTATGTGCAACACAAACAACAACAACAACACAGCGGTGAAGTGAAAATCATTGAGTTACTGTTGCTGCTGCTGCTGCCATCCCATTTGGCCGCCCTCCCCCGTAATGCGGTATAATCCCACATTGCCCACCACAAAGGTGGGAGTTTAATAGGGTACAACAATTTGAAACAGAACACACACTCTCGCACACACACACACACTCCTACGTTTAGACAGTCAAGTTAGTCCGTCAATCGTTGTGAAACCAATTACGCTGCCATGATCAAGTGCCTTCGTGGATTGCTGATGGATTGCGCGGCAACCCATCGCATAGAGGGGTATGGAGGGACTGCAGATGGCGCTTAGATTAGTAGCGGCAAACACACAACACAATTGTTCAATATTTATATATCGTTTGTCGATTATAAATATACAATAAGCAATTATAATCAATCAACGCTTCAAGTGATTCCACAACAACAAAACAGCCCCAATTGGAATTCTATTGACCGAATGGTATTTTGTTTAGTTCAATTGTCTGAAATGATGCATGTGCTTATAGGTGGGAGTTGGGGTTGGAGTTAAGGCAACCACCTGTGTGTTGTGGAAAGAGAATATGCATATGATTGAGAGTAAGCGGGGTGAGGCTATTGTGTAATGTTACGTATATAGCAGTAACAGTTTTACTAAGTCCTTGCAAAGGATTTTGCTCGAGCTCTTCTGAGCCGTTGATTGGTACTTCGCATTAGCACTAAGCAACGCCTGACATAGACGCAAATAATGTATTTAGGACCAGTGCAAAAATTTTAGTCAGGGCAACAGATTGATAAATACCCTCACCCTATGTATGATCCCAAAATCATGTGTTGTACTGTGTAAGGTATTTAAACTTACCAAATTTAAATATCCTTCATTTGGTCATTTGAAAGTTTGGGAGAAATATTAATTTTCTAAAAAAAGGTCATATTGTAAGGGAGTTACTAAAAGGGGTTAGCCGATGTAGTCCATATTCATTCCTGAGTCAAACTCTTAAAAACGTACATCTTACGCAAAATTTGTTTGAATTCAGTGTACGTAGAAAAAATATATGTATATAATACAATGGGGGTGAATAAGGTCATTTGTATGGGAGGTATCGGGACCGGCCGTGGCATAGTGGTTAGAACACGCGACTACCATGCGGGAGATCGCAGGTTCAAACCTGGCTCCAGTCATCTTAAAAGAAAAAATAAATAAAATTTTCTTTCATTGTCGGCTCCCCTCGAATGTTGTTTGACAGCAACTTCGCAGTATTAAGCGTCGATTCAATCGTCGTGTCTAGTAAGAGCTTCTCAAAAACAGTGACGTTCGCATTCGTCGATAAATAAGTAGGTGCCGTTAGTAGTGAATCTAAAAATAGAAAGCGTGTTAATTCACAACAACGCGAGAAGCTATCAAATACCTCATTCATGGGGTGCAAAGGGAAATTAAGTAAGTAAGTATGGGAGGTATCAGAATGGGAGGTTCCTAAAGAGGTAGGCAGATATTTCAAAGTCAAATTTTCATAAGAGCTATCGAGCTTAAGGTAGGTATAAAACCTTCTTTTCTATATTCTAAGATGGTCAAGATCGGTAAAAAATTACTCAGTCTCAGTCTCTCTGTCTCCTCTGTTACAGCCGCAGTTTAAGAGCTCACGAGCTAAAATTTGTTATACAAGCTTCTATTGTCTAAGAAGAAGATCGAAAAAAAATACTTCCACCTCCCATGCAAATTCGCCCTTTTGGGGATGTCCGTCTATCCGCGACCGCGGTTACAGCAGTAGTTAAAGAGATATCGAGCTGAAATTTGGTATGCTAGCTTCTATCATCTAAACTTGATTTCCCTGTACACCCCATGAATGAGCTATGGGATAGCTTCTCGCGTTGTTGTGAATTAGCACGCTTTCTATTTTTAGATTCACAACTAACGGCACCTACTTGTTTATCGCGAATGCGAACGTCACTGTTTGAGAAGCTTTTACTAGACATGCCGATTGACTCGACACTATTACTGCGAAGTTGCTGTCGACAACATTTGAGGGGAGCCGACAATGAAAGAAATTTTTTTTTTTTTTAATATGGCTGGAGCCAGGATTTGAACCTGTGATCTCCCGCATGGTAGTCGCGTGTTCTAACCACTATGCCACGGCCGGTCCCGCTTCTATCATCTAAGCGGAGGTTAAATTATAAAATGAGTAAGATCGGTCAAAAACTACTCCAACCTTCCATACAAACTTCCTCTTTTTGGGAGTGCCCGTCTTTCTGTCCCCGCGTTTACAGACTTAATTGAAGAGCCATCGAGGTGAAATAAAGTGAAGGTTCAGTCCTGATTTGGGCAATATCCGACAAAAACTACTACCTCCTCCCATACAAATTCCTTGGGGGTGTCTGCACGGCTGTCCCCTCGGTTACAGCAGCAGTTTAACAGATATCGACCTGAAATTTGGTATGCAAACATCTATTCTCTCAGCGAAGTCTTAGTTCTGATTTGAGCAACATCTGACAAATCAATCTCACCTCCATTCATTCTCCTCCTTTTTGGGGGTGACCGTCTGTCTGTCGTTTCAGAGCTGTCAAGCTGATATTTGGTATGCAAGCTTCTATTCTCCAAGTGGAGGTGTAATGAATTTTTGGGGGTTAAAAATACATAAGTATCAATTTTCTCAGTTCATATAAACAATTCAAGTTCAGTACTTAACATTTCAGTAAAAAATGTAACATGATGCAGATAAAACTTTCACCTCTCATACGGGCCCAACTTTTATAGGGGTAAAAAGTTTACTATTTTTAGAAATTATGAAATCTGAGCTTCGACAGAGCCGAAGATAATTACCTTTCTAGATTTAAACTTCTTATGGGTTCTAAAAAGTACTTATGAAGATGTTTTGGGCTATTACATAGTGGAACAAAAAAAAATTTGTTTTGTAGACGAACACTCCAAACACTCCCAAAACTTGAGTTGCGGGTAAAAAACCGCGTTTTCATACCTTTACGCACTTATTAGCCAGTAACGTAGTCAAGTATGAACCGACTTTAAGTTTTTCAGCCGGTTTAAGAAAGAAGAAACTGCCTTTCCAACCATATATATAGTTGTATAAATAACTTGTCATAATTGGCTGTTTTTGCTTTAAAATCGAAGAAGGTTTTAGCTACTATTTTATAAGGTCACCCTTATGTTTATTATTTTATACAGTAAGTGCACGTTTTTACGGTGTAAACGCATATAATGTTTGTTAAAATCGGTTAACAAGTGGTCAAGTTATTTATATTTTTCGAGGAACGTAAACAATAAAAAAAAAATTTTTTCAATTGTGTAAATTAAGTATGAAAGTCCTCATTTCACATGTATAACGACTTCACTTTCTTTGTCTCAATGTGTTATCTATTCCTGGGTGCCCATAGATTATTTCGGTGCAAATGAGTTCTCTATCTCTCTCTTTCTCTCTCTCTCTGCGTGCCTGCATCTTGTGCAGTGCACACAAATTACGCAATCTGTAGGTGCATCGATGATAGATGCTAATAAATTAGGAATTTTGTTTAAATACACATCAAGAGGTCAAAGAGTTACAAATGTTATTTAACTCTCACTTTTACCTCATATGCTCATAGGCGAACAACTGGATGCTCCAATTTTATAAAACTTTAAATTGAATTTTGAAGTGGACTCATATCTGAATATGCGTGGAGGTGGAAGTGTAGGTGTATTGGCCCATTCTGGTGTTTATGTATGTGATAATATTCGATTCTTTTGAAGTTCTATAGTTTAACGGAAATTTTCTTATGAAGTCTTTGTAATAATAATTGTGGAAATCAAAACAAACAAGAAGAGAAGGGTTCATAAGACATTATATAACTGATTCAAACGAGGAATACAATAGATAGATATCGTCCAACCTTCATAGGAACCTAATTATGTAGACGAATTCAAGCTTAAGCTAATATTTGTTCTTACAATTTCACATTTACTGTATGTATGTCTACAAATATTCCCCTTCTGAAAATATTCATATAGTTTTTTGCTTTTGGCAATGATCAACATGACTGTTTCGATTTCTTTGATTGTCTCCAATTTAACTCCTTTTTATCTTTTTCAAAATAAAAATAAGCAATTCAATTAATTTTGGACACTAATTGCTAATCAGCTTTCTTGAACGAATGTCTTGACGAGATATGTTTCCCTAGGGCATTTTTGGACAACAATTTTATAATTTTTTTATGAACATTAGGGTGACACTTAAATGTATGACAAAAAAATTAAATTATTTAAAATTATTTTCTTCTATAACAATTGTTCTTACGTCGCACAGTGACGCCTGCAGAACAAATGATATTGCAAAAATCAAAAATTTCATGTGACCCTAAAAAAATATTGAATAAACCTATTTTACAGGAAATTGTCCAACAATTTTAAATATGGTTTTGTCAAGTTACATGCCATAATAATTTAATATCGATTTAAAATTAGCAAGTATCATATAGGGGAATTTGTCACGTTTTAGGCTCTTATCTATATAAAAAAATATGGCATGGAACTTGACAAAACAAATGATGCAGAACTTCTTCTTTTTGGGGCTACTTTCACGTGCAGTTCTCAGAATTGAGTCCAAAAATCATAAGTTGTACTGTGTAATATGTTCATGTAAGAGATGAAGTTGGACTAATTTTATCGAATGAAATCTACTAAAAATTCTGATTTTCATATATGTCCTAAAAATTTTCTCTATTGGTCATCGTTTAGTCTTCGACTCATTAACATTTTTTTATTTACGACATTAGTTTTATTAACATTTTTACTGCCACCCTAACGTCCAGTCATGGTCTATCCAATACGGTCGGTCTGTGTAACTGTGTGCGCCTCAACAAGATTTCGCGTGTCAAATTTATGTCAAACTTCTTGTTGAATCAACTGCCACAGACAGTGTGACATCGTATACGAAAAACGTGATAATATTCAATTTCAAGAGGACTTAACGAACATGCAGCAACATGTAACATAAAACAACAAGAACGAGTACGAGTATTTGGCAAACACATTATTCATGTTTCGATTTCCAAAGAAACCGAAACGCTTTTCCACTTCAAATGATGAATTTTCCCTGCTGTCAATCATGCGCGACGAGCGCCGGCCACAGTTGAGATTACGAGTATGTACGTGAGCGTGTATGACTGTATGCAGTTACTTATTGTCGGCCGGCCGGCTCTCAGTTTATTTGAGATTCTGTTGACGATGTGAACAAATGTGACAAGGATACACCTCGTTTCTGACAAAATACGCTAACAATGATTGACGCCTTTGGGTTATACCACAATCAATGGAAATTTGTGTGTTAACGATCAAAGGCTGTGGGTGAGGGGGGTGGAGGGAGGGAGAGGGAGGCGGGTAAAACAATAGTAAAGTAGTAAATCACAATTGGAGGACAAAATAGTTAATAGATAACACATAAATTCGAGGCAGCATGCTAAACTTGTCGAATTGTGATCATACAGAAATAACAGACAGCAACAACATGTTGTTGTCCGGGGGAGCTTTATCGCTCTGCTTAAAAGTGTTGCTGTTTTTTTAATCGTGTTTTGAAATGGCTATTCTTAGTATGTACTTCTAAGTAAACCTAAGATAAACTAGAACTAACAAATAAATTTTGTTAAGTTTTTTAAGTAAATGTCTAAAGTTTCCTTATCTTCTTCCCCAACTTTTTTTCACATCACCTACAATACCACACTTAACCCCAGCTGAGATGCACCAGCTATGTATATCCCTACCCTTTTCTCAATGCCGGTTTTGTTGTCGTTGTTGTTATCACAACATATGTAGTAAATATTTTAAAATGCAGCTAGAAATCTATTTTGTTCACACATATGTATCTATTTTTGTTACCTCATATATCATATCGACATACATACGAACATATAACTATACTACCACTTGTACGGTTGCAACAGTTGCTACTACTACTACTTCTGTTGTTATTTTTTGTAGCTGCTGCACGTGTAATTCATGCAAATCGGGCGCCAACAATTTGTTCATATCAGTAGCACTCGATCGACCGGCTAGATGTTTGGTTGGTTGTTCGGTTGCTTGGTTGGTTGTTTGGCTGGCAAAGACCAAATTGCCATCATTCAAATCATCGGGAGGAGAATCATACAACCACCAGCACAGCACCACCAGCAATTGTCATTACCCACCTGCTGTTGTTGTTGTAGCAGCAACTACAACTACCACTGTCAGTAGCAGCATTACCAGCAGCAGCTACTGCTGCTGCTGTTGCTGCTTTAGAGAACAACAGCAACTGCTACACCGTGACAGCTGACGTGACAATTGTTAGTAGCAATTGTATTGGCAACAAAAGCAACAACATGATGTTGTTGCCCAGGGGGAGCTTTATCGCTCTGCTGGATAGTGTTGCTGTTTCTTTGTTGCGCTTTTGATTTTGTTATCAGTCGAATTGTCAATCGCAAGTGTCACATCGATCTTGTTCAACATCTCACATTAAAACAATTGCCGTTTTGTGTTTGTTGTTGTAGCACTGTTGGGTTTGTTATTCAATTGCTGTTAATTTCATTTACACCGACAACGACACTGATCGAGATGTCAGTATGCGCGTTTCTCCAAGTGGTGGTACGAAAGTTTTAAATGCTTTTATATATGGTTGTATAGAATCGAAAACGGCAGGACAGATCTTTTTGATCGTGGGCGTGGTTGGATGATTGTTTCATTAATTGTTGATGGGACCGTCCGTGGCATGATGGTTAGAAAACGTGACTACCATGCGGGAGATCCCGGGTTCGATTTCTGCCTCCCATCATCCGCATTGTTCTTTCATTGCCTGCCCCCTCGAATGTTGTCGACAGCAACTTCGCAGTATAAGTGTCGAGTTAATCGAGTTGTCTAGTAAAAGCTTCTCAATCTGTGACGTTCGCATTCGTCGATAAACAAGTAGGTGCCATTTGTTGTGGATCTTAAATATAAAGCGTTTTAATTCACAACAACGCGAGAAGCTATCCCATACCTCATTAATGGGGTGTAAAGGGAAATTAAGTTATTTTTAAGTTAAATTTCACTAATCGCCTTGAAAATTTGTGTGGATGCATTTGACAACAAAATTCGTGATCCAACAAAAAAAAATGGGAGGTACCAAATCAGTGGGTCTGTCTTACAAGTTGAAACTTTAAACGGCTGTATCTCATGAACTATCAGAGATATGAAGATGATATTTGGTATATTTCGAATTCGAGTTAGGGAGGAAGTGGACAGTGCCACGCCCCTTTTCAAAAATCGCTCTGAAGGATTTTGTAATCGACTGATTGATACGAACATTACACAAAGTGGTACTGATGACCTGTTGATATACTTGGATGTGATTGGAAAAAGGGGCATGGTACCGTACAAACATTTTAAAATTTAAAATGTCTATATCTCATGAACTGTCAGAGTTACGAAGATGAGATTTGTTTTGTAATATATGTTGTTTGTATGAAGTATGAATATGAATAACTGCCAGGGTGGAAGTGGGCCGTGCCAGGCCCAATTTAAAAGAAACCGTTATAACAGCCATTTGACTTCTTTGGGGCACGGAAAATAGTTGGGACAACTTACTAAAATTTTCATCATGAATTTTTTACATCAAGTGGCTTTATAATTAAATTCATTATTCATTAAATTCATTAAATTCATTAAATTCTTTAAATTCATTAAATTCATTAAATTCAGTTCATAAAATTTATTAAATTCATTAAATTCATTGAATACATAAAATTCATTAAATTTATTAAATTCATTAATTTCAGTAAATTCAGTAAATTCATTAATTTCGTAAAATTCATCAAATTTATAAAACTGTTAAATACATTAAATTAAATAAATGCAAAAAAATGAATTAAATTTGTTACATTCATTGAATTCATTAAGTTTAATAAATTTATAAAATTCATTAAATTCATTAATTTTATACAATTCATTGAATTCATTGAATTCATTAAATTCATTAAATTCATTAAATTCATTAAATTCATTAAATTCATTAAATTTATTAAATTCATTAAATTCATTAAATTCATTAAATTCATTAAATTCATTAAATTCATTAAATTCATTAAATTCATTAAATTCATTAAATTCATTAAATTCATTAAATTCATTAAATTCATTAAATTCATTAAATTCATTAAATTCATTAAACTCATTAAACTCATTAAATTCATTAAGCTCAATAAAATAATTAAATTTATAAAATTCAGTAAATTTATTTAATTCATCAAATTCACTAAAATTAAATTCATTAAATTAATCGAATTCATTAAATTCATTAAATTCATGGAATTCATTAAATTCATTAAATTCATTAAATTCATTAAATTCATTAAATTCATTAAATTCATTAAATTCATTAAATTTATTAAATCCATTAAATTTATTAAATTCATTTTACGTACCGTACGTGTAACGTTCTGTGTTTTTCGAACTCTGGTAACAAATGGATGAAATTAATTTGATTTATTAAATTCATTCAATTAATTAAATTCATTAAATTAGTTTAATTCATTAAATTCTTTAATTTCGTTAAATTTGTTAAATTCATTAAATTCATTACATTCAGTAAATTAATTTAATTCATTTATTTATTAAAATTCATTAAATTAATAAAACCTTGTAAATCCATTAAATTCATTACATTCAGTAAATTAATTTAATTTATTAATTTATTAAAATTCATTAAATTCATAAAACTTAGTGAATCCATTAAATTCGTTTAATTAATTGAATTCATTAAATTCATTTAATTCATTAAATTCATTAAGTTTATTAAATTCATTAAATTCATTAGATTCATTAAATTCATTAAATACATTTAATTCACTAAATTCATTAAAGTGTTTAAATTTATTTAATTCATTAAATTCATAAAGTTTATTAAATTCATTAAAATCATTGAAATCATTAAAGTCGTTAAAGTCATTAAATTCATTAAAATCATTAAATTCGTTAAATTCATTGATAACATTAAATTATTCTACGTGTAAAGTACTGTTTTTTTCGAACTTTGGTAACAAATGGATGAAATTCTTTAAATGCAGTTAATCCATTAAATTCATTAATTTCATTAAATTCATTAAATTCATTTAATTCATTAAATTCATTAAATTCATTAAATTCATCAAGTTCATTGTGATACCACAGAAACCAGCAAAGATCACTAGTTTCAAAGATCCTCGTTGAACTATCCTGAGCGTCTCAGGATATTGATATTGACAATATCGTCGGGGTTACTTAGGACCCTAATAAAATAAGAACCCAGTATTGATACCCGTCTTTGCAGGGCAAATACTGAAAGGGTGTTCTATGCACTTCTCCTCTTCTTCATTCTGCAGAAACCACTCGCAACCTCAGTCACATTGCGTGTCTACCAATAAGACAGTGATTAAACGCCGGGTCACATTGACATTGAGAACTCTGCAAATCTAATCGATGCCACATCTATCTGGTTGAAATATCACCTCGAAAAAATTTTCAACTATCGTTTGTAGAAAAAGTAAAAACTAGTTTCTTCTTCATTTTTTTTTTGGTGGGGATTATTTTATTTATTGCATTGGGGTTTATTTCATTGGGGGTTATGTCGTAGCGCCCCATTCATTCTCCAAATGCGAAAAAGTACTCCCAATGTTGTTTATTTACTTGTCACCACTTGGAGGTCAATAAGTCATCTTAGTGTCTTATTTTTCCACCCAGTTTGAAATTTGTCTCTTCGCCAAACTATGAACCTGCAAATTATGTATAACGCAACAATGTATTCGCTACTTGTTCTCATATGGCAGTACATATGTTAAAGTGTCGGTTCGGTTCTCACACTCACACTCGGCAACGGAAAACACGTACCATTGGTGTGGCAACTCTTTACAAAAGCAAAACCTAATCATCACGAACCCCCTATTGAACCCATTAGCCCCAGAACAGCGCTACTACTGTGTACAAGTGTAGTACTTAGTAAATACTTTGCAAAGTGCGACAACAAAACCAAGATTTTAATATGCAACAATTGTTGCATTTTGATGTGATTGTTCATTTGTTTTCAAAGTAACAAATAGCAACAACAACAACAGGTACATAGGTACAACTCGTAAATCGTATGGCTCGCAACTCACATGAGTGCCACCAGCAGCACCATCGACACCGCCACCGGCCCCCTCACCACTCCCCTCCCAACAACTATTCCGGTGAGTTAGAATTAAGCACCATCGAGAGACTACTTGAAATTCCATAGGGCAAATGTTAGTGGGCGCTAAAAAACAGTCAGCATTCCTAAAATATTTTCGTAGTCTTGTTACGTGGATGGACGGATGGATGGATGGATGGATGTGTCTTGTGGTGGTTGAATGTAATAAGTGGACGTGTTGCATATGTAAGACATGTTTTGTGGCCAAGACGGGCTGGGCCGGGAGTCTACATCAAATATCAGTAGCTGTATCTGTATCTGCATGTGATAGTGTGTGTCTGTTTGTATCAGCTAGTGTTGCTTTTAAGGTGTTCGTACACTATGGCTATAAATTATTTAAACTAAAGTGTAATTTATATTGAAGGTAATTTAAATTCGGTCATAGATTTCTATATTAACCGTTAATCTTGTAATGATATCTACAGTCGTGAGTGACTGCCTCACTGACTGAGCGAGCGAGTGAGCGAGTGGACGTATGAGATACGAATGATATGTAGATTTACGAGTATTTTCATATTATGAATCCAATAATAATTTTGTTGTTTGTTTTATCTATTGTGGACATTGTAAATGTTAATAAGTAATTGTTAATTGGTCGTTAGTCAGTGTTTATCAGTAAAATTAAGGATGTTAATCTAACTAATCTTGAGAGGGAAAATGTTTAATATATCATAGCTGTTAAAAATATGTGATAATGGAGATATTAGGCGGGCTGGTGATACGATAACAAAGTTGCAGCCTATGTGTCGTGAACATTTGATATGAATAGTTGACGATTTACTAGATTGATCGTATTGACCTGTCATTAAGACAGACATTCGGAGGTATGATCCAATCATCCTAATAATTTTTGAAACTAATTTTACCTTGAGATACCTAAGATCTAATGCCGAAGACACGTAATGAACGGCAGAGCGTTGAGCGGCAACAAAGTGACACATATGAAATACTGTTCAAGTGGCTACGCTATGAGCAGCGCCGCTCAGGAATATAACTTATTCAAATTTTTAGTTGTTTTCTGAGCGGCAAAACATATAGATGGCAACAGCAAATGCAGAGCTTTTAATATCATTGGTACAAAGTCGAACCTTCTCAAATTCATTAAACAAAGTTAATTCATTGCATTCAATAAATTCATAAACTTTATTCAATTCATTAAATTTATTAAATTTATTAAATTTATTAAATTTATTAAATTTATTAAATTTATTACATTTATTAAATTTATTAATTCATTAAATTCACTAAATTCAATAAATTTATAAAATTCAATAAATTCATTAAATTAATTATATTCATTAAAATAATTAAATTTATTACTTTTAAATTAAATTCATTAAATATTCTTTAAATTCATTACAATCACTAAATTATAAATATATAGATTTATTAAATTTATTAAATTTACGTTAAAGTGTATCAAATGATACATCAAATTCGGCATACGATCAGAAAAGTGTTTTTTTTTATTGTTTGATATTTTTGGTCAAATTCAGTGTGTCACGCACTAGGATGACGCGTTTCGAACTTCATGACGAGTTCATCTTTAGACCCCTTTGTGACGAACTGATGCACAATGGTACATCATCAGCTGTAAATATATCTACAATTATGTCAAACATGTACATGCGAAGTAGATATCAGCCGAAAATGGAAATTCTTTCCCCACGATTCCCCTTTTTACCTCATATAGATTTAATTTATAAAATTCGTTAAAATTATAAAATTTATTAAATTTAATAAAATTCATTAAATTTATTAATTTCATTAAATTCATTATATTCATTAAATAATATAAATTGATTAAACTCATTAAATTAAGTTCACTAAATCCATTAATTAAATTAATTAAATTCACTAAATCCATTAATTCAATTATTAAATTTATTAAATTCATTAAATTTATTAAATTCATTAAACACATTAAATTCAATATATTTATTAAATAATATAAATTGATTTAACTCAATAAATTCAATTATTTTATAAAATGCATTAAATTCATTAAATGCATTAAATTTATTAAATTCACTAAATCCATTAAATAAATTAATTAAATTCAATAGATTCATTAAATTTTTAAAATTCATTAAATTCATTAAATTCATTAAACTCATTAAACTCATTAAATTCATTAACTTCATTAAATTCATTAAATTCATTACATTCATTCAATTCATTAAATTCATTAAATTAATTAAATTCATTACATTCGTTAATTCATAACATTAATTAAATTCATTAAATTCATTAAATTTATTAAATTCATTAAATTCATTAAATTCATTACATTCGTTAAATCATAACATTAATTAAATTCATTAAATTAATTAAATTCATTAAATTCATTAAATTCATTAAATTCATTCATTTCATTAAATTCATTAAATTTATTAAATTCATTAAATTCATTACATTAATTAATTCATAACATTAATTAAATTCATTAAATTAATTAAATTCATTAAATTAATTAAATTCATTAATTTCATTAAAGTCGTTAAATTCATTAAATTCATTAAACTTAATTCAATTTTTAAAAAATTTATAAAATTCATTAAATTTTTAAAATTCATTGGATACATTAAATACACCAACTTCATTAAAATCATTAACTTCATTAAACTCAGTAAATTCATTGAAATAATTAAATTCATTAAATTTCATTTAGTTCATTAAATTCGTTAAAATCATTAAATTTATTAATTTTATTAAATTCATTAAATTAATTAAATTCATTTCATACATTAAATTTAATTAATTAAATTCATAAAATTAACTAAATTCATTAAATTCATTTGATTTATTACATTCATTGAATACATGAACTTCACTAAATAATATAAATCCATTAAACTTAGTAAATTCATTAAATTCTTTAAATTCATAAAATTCAGTTAATTCATTAAATTCATTAAAATCATATAATTCATCAAATTCATTAAAGTCTTTAAGCTTATCAAATTAATTAAACCCATTAAATTCATTACTTTTAATTAATTCATTAAATTGCTATAATTCATTAAATTTATTAAATCCATTAAATTCATTAAGTTTATTAAATTAATTAAACCTATTAAATTCATTCAATTTTCTAAATTCATTAAACTCATTAAATTCATAAAATGCATTCAATTTATTAAATCCATCAAATTAATGCAGTACATTAAATTCATTAAATGCATTAAATACATAAAAGTCATTAAATTTATAATATTCATTAAATTCATTAAATTTATTAAATTTATTTAAATGCAAGTTGCACTGCTAAAATAAAACTGAAAGCGAAATGTAAAAGATATTTTCCATAATGTTGCCATTGTATTTTTTACTTACCTTACATGAATGGCACCATTAAGTTCCTTGAGCATGCATAAACAGGCCTCTGATGGCTTATTTGACTTTGATTCTCATTGTTTATGGGAATATGTCTCGTAACTGGTTTATTATGGCCGACTGCTGTTCTTTTCCTCACAGCTCTCATTAGAACAAAGTACGAATAAAGAGCGTTTGATTGGAGTTTATGCGATTATAATAGCATAATTGACACTACGTAGAATATTCTCATTTGTTGTTCTCACACATGTATGTATCTCCGTGTACCACTTGTTTCTCTCTATTTGCCGGTCTGATTTTTTCTTAAAGTCTAACATGCACATGTACGTAATAAATAACAAAAGTTTAACACATTACAACAGCTAGAAGTTACTTCCGATTCCGCTATGTCACATAATAATTTTTTAAAACTTGAATGGCGCATTTTTGATATTTTAAAATTGTTTAGTTTTTATCGCGACGAAATTACAACCGAACCACCGCACGTTACCGAATTTAAAGATAATTAGTGACTGATTATGACTTCTTGGATATCTTTAATTAATAGAAAAAGTTGTTTTAGTACTATTGTTACATAGGGCCTCTCGCGTTAATATTTTGCTCTTACTTAGTAAAATGAGCTGTGACCGACTTCTGTTCTCCTTTTTATATTTCGTATTTGCATAAAATTTGAGCAAGAGAGCGATTGGAGTTTATGCAAATGCATTTGTATATCTGTCACTAAAAAATTATCGGTGTTGTGATTCTTCCAATTGCTTTTGTAATTTGGGCTCCATCTTCTTTTGTTTCTCTATTTTTGCCGCTCTCAATATTTGTTGCTAACATCAAACACACACACATGCCCGCAGCTAATAACAAACGTTTAACAAAACGCAACAACTAGAATTTATTTCCGATTCCGCTTTAACACTTCTCGAACAGCCGAAATAAAACGCAAACAACGACGCACTACCGAATTAATTGAAAGAGATTGCGTGACTGATTATGACATTTTGGATAACTTTGACTGATAGCCGAGGTTCATGGATTTATAGTGGATCTTAGTTTATGGCCTCTCCCATTAATGTTTTGATTTTATTGTGACCGACTTCTGTTCTCCTCTTCACATTTCGCTTATTTATCTTAAATTGGAGCATGAGCGAGATTGGAGTTTCTGCATTTGTACTGTATTTGTCACTAGGATAATCGCAGTAGTTATTGTTACAAATGTACAATTGTTATTTTCCCTTCATTTCATTCTCTCGATTTGCCGCTCTCATTTTTGTCCTAACAACAAACACGCACATGCACGCAACTAATAAAAAAAGTAGAAAGCTCAACAACTTGAAGTTACGCCGATTTGTTTACTAATCGCGACGATTCTTATGAGTTTACAAGAAAATTAAAACACAACGAAGACCATGCACTCCCGAATTAGTTGAAAGTGATTAAGCGATTGATTATGGCATCTTGGATATCTTTGATTGATAGGAACAAATATAGAGATGGGAGAATAGGTAATTTAAATAGAATGGTACTTTTAGTATAAGTCTTAGTAACGGCAATTTATTAGAAAAAAGACCAGTATTTATTATTTTTATATCTACAACAAGAATAGAATGTAGCAGGGTACATATCAAGATATGAAGAAGAACCCATAGACACAATTTTCATATTCTATATATTTTATATTAGCGGTATTCAGTGTTTGATGCGAATGGTCTTGTGAAAGTGCAAATTGAAAATACTTCAACTTTTGTTTGCAATCCAACAACAAAATATACAAGCGGTATTCAGTGTTTCAGGTTGCAACGGTTTGGAAGTGCAATAATTTTATCATTGACAGTGAGCGGTTTTTAAGCTAGCTGCAAATTAGATAACAGCTGTTATACAGAATTATTGGTCATGAAAATTTGGGTTTTTTCTTTTTAATATTTATTTTTTTTGTATTGTCGGCTCATTTTCCTGAATTTTGTTTGACGATTCTAAATTATTGTTTACAAATGTCAGCTGTTCGAGTATCAGTGATGTAAACGCAATACACATAGAAAAAAGATTATACAGTTTTAGTGTTGCGCAAAAGCGATGATGTTACAATTGCAATTCTAAATTCCAAATTTTGGTGTGTTTTGGATTCCTTAATGGAGCTCAATTGTGTCTTGGTACCATAGGCTCAATATTATTGTGGGAAAATATTATGGCGTTAATAAATTTATGAAAAAGTTAGGGATAGAATTTATAGAAATTTAACAAACATGGACAAGATACACTAGGTGCAAGAAAAAAAATAATGTTAACTATCCTAAGAAAATTAAAAATAGTTTTTAATCTCGCTCTAACATAGATTAAATAACTTTTGTGGCATCTGTATCGCATAATATTTCACTTTTTAATAGTTGTATAAAATGTTGTACATTCATTTTGTGTAAGTTTTTTAATAAAGAAATATTGTTGTTTTTCCTTTTTTGCTGATGTAAGTGCCCTAAATGAACTTTTATTTTTAAATATTTCCATAATGAGAAGTAATTCTCATTTAAATACCTATTAAATATTTATGAATTCATTATATTTTTTTTTTAATTTTTATTTCAATAATAATGCGAAACATAAAATCTTAAATTATGTTCAAAATCGCGACGATTTTTAATATAATTTGAATGGTTTTCAGACAGTAATTCGGGATTTTGTGTTTGGGGATTGTGCATTTGGGGATTTTGATTTTGGGAATAATGTGGTACACTCTTTCTAAATTATGATACACACCCCTTGTTTGATTTCCTAATTGGATTCATAATACTTTAAGCTAATTATGCAAATTTAAAAAAAAAATAATTTGGAAGCAGAACACTGGGAAAAATTGTATATTAATAAAAATTTTAAAAAAAATATAAAAAACAAAATTTAATAAATATTTTCTTTGATGAGAAATTGAAGAGCTTTCATTTAAATCGGTGCAAGCAGTAAGAACTTATTACGGTTTTTGTATAAGACCAAGGCTTTTTTGGCTCTACGAAATAAGGTCCCATATCAAAAATGAAACAAAGCCCCAAAAATGGGGTTTTATTTCGTTATGAAACAGAGCCCCCAAATATCAAGAATGAAATAAGATCCCAACTAGATGCAAAAACACCAGAATTCATAAATGAAATAATGCCCAATTTTTGGGGCAATCCTTTCAAGTAATAAAAAGGCTACGTATGTGTGGTAGGGGTGGTAGTAGTAGTAATAAAAGAGGTGGGGGGCGTACACACTTTGTTTATTGATTTTTGAAAAATTACAGAGATAGAGAGAGTTGCGGGACTGACTACGTCGTAGGCGGCGGGGGTCCTGCCACCACTGCATGGGCCAGCTCGAGAGCCCATTTGCAATTTTATGGCTCTTGGCACGCGAGCTTAGTATCAAAGTTGTGTACCAAAAGTACTTTTTTATGCCAAAAAGTACTGTTATTGGCCTAAAACACTTTTCTGTGGCACAAAGTACTTTTTTTATACCATAATACTTTTTTTGTACTAAAAGGTACTTTTATTGTACTTTTTGGTACAAAGTACTTTTTTATACCAGAGTACTCTTTAGTACCAAAAAGTATTATTAATGTATTTTCGGCACGATGTACTTTTTTTTGTACCAAAGTACTTTTTTATGCCAAAAAGTACTTTTATTGGCCCAAAAACACTTTTTGTTGCACAAAGTACTATTTTTTTTTAACAAAGTACTTTTATATGCCAAAAAGTACTCTTATTAGCCCAAAAACACTTTTTGTTGCACAAAGAAAAAAGTACCAGAGTAATTTTTTGTACCAAAAGTACTCTGCCACAGAAAAAAGTTATTTGTGCGACAGATAAGTGTTTTTGGGCCAATAAAAGTACTTTTTGGAATCTGGTACATTACTCTGGTATAAAAAAGTACTTTGTATCAAAAAGTACAATAAAAGTACTATGTACCGAAAAGTACAATATAAGTGATTTTTAGTACAAAAAAGTTCTATGGTACAAAAAAATTTACTTGTGCAACAAAAAGTGTTTTTGGGCCAATAAAAGTATATAAAAAAGCTAAGAGCTAAGAGCCAATTTTCAGGAAAAGAGCGGCTCGCGAACGAGCATAATTAGAACATACATATTTTAAAAAATCGCAAACACAAAATTTTTTTTTTAAAAACGAGGAATTTTTACTCCTTTGGATTTTCTTCAGATCTTGATCTGTTCCCTGCTACTTTCTACTTTAATTATAAGTATAAAATTATATCTAATAAACTTAAAAAAACTTAATTTCCCTTTGCAACCCATGAATGAGGTATGGGATAGCTTCTCGCGTTGTTGTGAATTAACACGCTTTATATTTTTAGATTCACAACTAACGGCACCTACTTGTTTATCGACGAATGCGAAAGTTACTGTTTGAGAAGCTCTTACTAGACAAGACAATTGAATCGACGCTTAATACTGCGAAGTTGCTGTCAACAAAATTCGAGGGGAGCCGACAATGAAAGAAAATTTTCTTTATATTTTTTTTTCTTTTAAGATTACTGGAGCCAGGTTTGAACCTGCGATCTCCCGCATGGTAGTCGCGTGTTCTAACCACTATGCCACGGCCGGTCCCATGATCTAATAAACACTGGCCTTTTTTCTAACAAATTGCCCTTCTACTTGGGATTTGTACTAAAAGTACCTTTCTACTTAGATCACCTATTCTCCCATCTCTATATTTGTCCCTATCAATCAAAGATATCCAAGATGTTATAATCAGTCACTTAATTACTTTCAACTAATTCGGTAGTGCGTCGTCGTCATTGTGTTTTATTTCGGTGGTATGTCGTCGCGTTAGAAACCTAAACTCATTAATTATCGAAAATATTCCCTATAAACAATATAAATTACAATAATTTTCTTGTAAACTTGTAAAGAATCGTCGCGATTAGTGAAAAATAAAATTCGGAAGTACGTAACTTCAAGTTGTTGTGCTTGCTAAAACTTTTGTTATTAGTTGCGAGCTCGTGCGTGTTTGTTGTTAGAACAAAAATAAGAACGGCAAATTGAGAGAAAGGAATGAAGCGAAAATAACTAGTGCATTTGAGAGAACAACAACTGAGAATATGCAAGTGACAAATGCAATGCAAAAACAAATGCAGAAACTCCAATCGCTCTTATACTCAGTGTTGCCGTTTTGGTAGAATTCTACCAAATTTGGTCGGACGAATTTCAAGTTTTTAATTTTGGTCGGATGGTAGGCCCAAACTGATTATGGTAGATTTTCGAATAAAAATTTTAAATATATATTTTTATTATAATTTACCATGTGTTGCACATAATTTTATTTATAAATATTCACAGTTTACAAAATCATTACTATGTGTGAAACGCCGTCTATGTAGTTATAGACTATGTGAAAGTTCCCGTTTGTCGTATTTATATGCGAGTATTAAAACTAGTTTTCTTTTAATACTAAGCAATTTTGTAAAAAGAGAATATATAAACAATAATGTTGAAATTGATTATAAAAATAAAGCAAATTTAATTGATATTTCAAAAATTTTCATTGGTTCAAAAGCGGAAATTTTTTTAAAAGCGAACTTAACTGATTCTGAAATATATGAACTTAAGTCTATTTATTAGTTTGGAAAGGTTTGGAAATAATAAGTTATCATAATCTTTTCCACATCCAACATAGACAACGATATTTGCTCATCTTCAGAAAAGTTATATTTCATCGTTAACCACTCCTGTGTAAGATGGTCAATATTAATGGACAGTTTTTGGCACAAAAACTTGAATTGGAAAACACTATTATCGCCCCCGCCAATGGCTGATACGGGGTTTAAAAATTCCACTTCCTTTAAAATCGAGACATATTTTAATCGAAGCCGACGTTGCGATTATATAGAATTTGAGGCAATCGGATTTTAGCTGGTAGGCCTCTGACGGTGGAAAGGTTTTTAACAGCTCTTCACATTCAGTACTAACGTATATATTTTCAATTGGCAAAGTAATATGAGGTGATCGTACAGCGCAATTAAACTTTAACTCCGATTTTTTTATAAAGTTTTGACCCAGCTTTAAAAATATTTTTGTAGATTCAGAATGGTTTTTGAATGGTAATTTAAAAGTAATTTAATACATACTTTTAAAAAAGCAAATAAGCTTGTTACACTTATTTTGTATGTCGGCTAATATTAATTCTGCTCCTTTTAATTTATCTTGGCTGGATGCAAATTTAAATTCTCTGTAATCGCTTATGTATAAATATTAAATTGTATATGTAATCTTCTATTAAATTGTGTATAGTTTTCTTTGAATATAGCTCGGTTTGCATGCTTTACAAGCAAATTATAAAAATTCCCTACATTTCACGGGAATTTCTCCCCACACAAGATTTTTTTTGCAAAAATACCTACAAGTAGGGATTTTTCCCTACTTCTGGCATCACTGATTGATGTGTTTTCGATATTTTTTGCAATTTTGTAAAAAGAGAATATATAAACAATAATGTTGAAATTGATTATAAAAATAAAGCAAATTTAATTGATATTTCAAAAATTTTCATTGGTTCAAAAGCGGAAATTTTTTTAAAAGCGATCTTAACTGATTCTGAAATATATGAACTTAAGTCTAACGTTTTAAATTTCTATGTTGAATTTTTGGATCAATTAAAACATCGATTTGGTTTTAAGCGCGAAGACATTAAACTTTTTAATATAATAACGCCCCCAAGAGTAATTTCTTCGGAAAACTTAGATATATTTTATTTTAGAGTTTTCTATTCTTGCTGAATGTGATCCAGATTTAATAGTGACAGAGTGGAATTTATTGCGCCTCAGCAAGACATCTCTTTCTCCTGATTTAAGTATAGACATGTTTTGGAAAAATGTATCTGCTATAAAAAATGGTTTGAATGAACATTGTTTTGAAAATTTAGTAAAATTTGTCTTTTATTTACTTTCACTACCACATAGTTCAGCCGCTGCTGAACGAAAGTTGTCGTCTCTATCTCTTATAAAATCTTAATTAAGAAACAAACTTGAAATTAATACCATTAACAATATCATGCTTTGTAAAGAATTAACCACGAACAAAGGTCCGCATACTGTATGGTCAGCTAAAAAAGACTTTAAAACCCCGAATAAACTGTAGTGAACAGAAAATATGTTAAAAATGATCTCGGATTTACTGACAAATATGATCTCCAAAATCTCTGTATATATAAGAGATTTTTTTTGTTTATATAGTTTTGTAAAAGAATTAAAATAATAGACTGAATTTATATTATTTTTTGTTTAATTAATAAAAGTTTTCTATAAATTAAATATTGTTTTTTTTTCGTTACAATTTTGGTCGGTTTTGACCCAATGTGGTAGGATTTAGAAACAAATTTGGTCGGGAAAAAAAATTTCTTGTGGCAACACTGCTTATACTCCAATTTTGATGTAAATACGCGAAATGTGAAGAGGAGAACATAAATCGGTCACTATAAATTCAAAACATTAACATGAGAGGTCATAACTATGAACAACTATAAATCCATCAACCTCATCTTTAAAGTTGTCCAAGATGTCAAAATCAGTCACGCAATCTCTTTCAACTAATTCGGTAGTGCGTCGTTCGGAAGTATGTACTTTGCATACATATATCGTTGCGATAGAGACTTAATACTGTTCAATATAGAAAATATTGCATATAAAGTTTGTAAAGTTACTATAATTTTGTATTATAAACAAAAAACAGAAATTGGCTTGACAATTGATAAAGCGGAATCGGAAATAAGTTCTAGTTGTTGCGTTTTGTTAAACGTTTGTTATTAGCTGCGGGCATGAGTGTGTGTTTGATGTTAGCAAAAAATATTGAGACCGGCAAAAAAGAGAGAAACAAAAGAAGATGGAGACTAAATAACGAACGCAATTGGAAGAACCATAACAACGAGACTATTCAGTAAAAAATATACAAAAAATACATTTGCATAAACTCCAATCGCTCTCTTGGTCAAATTGTATGCAAATACGAAATGTGAAGAGGAGAACAGAAGTCGGTCACATTAAATTTTGACTAAGTAAAATCAATACATTAACGCGAGAGGCGTTGTACTAAAAATAATTTGGCCATCAATCAAAGATATCCAAGATGTCATGAACAGTCACTAAATCTCATTTAACTAATTCGGTAGCGTGCGGTGGTTAGGTCTTAATTTTCGTCGCGGTAGAGACTAAACTATTTGAAATATGAAAAATGGTTCATTCAAGTTTTAATAAACAATTACAAGTGATCTCTACTAACTAATTCGGTAGCGTGCGGTGGTTTGAATTTAATTTCGTCGCGATAGAGACTAAACAAATTTAAATATGTAAAATGCACCATTCAAGTTTTAAAAAAATATTGTAAGTGACAAAGCGGAATCGGAAGTAACTTCTAGTCGTTGTGCTGTGTTAAATTTTCGTTATTAGTTTCGTGCGTGTGCGTGTTTGGTATAAGAAAAAATTAGACCGGCAAAAAAGAGAGAAACAAGTGATACACAAAAATACATACATGTGCGAGAACACTAACTGAGAATATTCTACATCGTGACAAATGTGCTTTTATAATTGGATAAACTTCAATCAAACGCTCTTTGTTCGTACTTTGTTCTAATAAGAACTGTGAGGAAAAGAACAGAAGTCGGCCATAGTAACACAGTTACGAGACAGACCCCCAATAACAATGAGAACCAAAGGCAGATAAGATATCAGAGGCCTGTTTATGCATGCACAAGGAACTTAATGGTGTCACATTCATGCAAGGTTAGTAAAAATACGATTTACATTTTTATGATTTTTTAGTTAAATTTAAATTTAAAATTAGTTTTTTCTCGACTTGCTCGTAAGTTGTCAATATGTTCTCATGTGAAAAACTTACGGCCTTTATGTCCTAAACTAATCTCTAAAAGATGGTTAATTTGTGATTATATGCATACTTTTTCATACTTATACATTCGGCATATAACTTTTTACAATTTTTGCAAATAGGAAAAATGGCATAGCATAGTCGAATAGAGCATAAAAAAGTATGAACTCTCATTGTTTAATTTTTTTCGAAATTGCAAAAAAGTTTCCGCACCAAACGCAATTACTTTTTTTTCAGATCATATAGCCATTCAAGGTTTTTCTAAAAATGTTACGTCATCCCATCAGCTGTTCTTGACGTTTTGCATTGTTGTTTTATTTTTTCACAAATCTGTCAAAGTGATTTCAATTACAGGGTTGCCAACACCCTGCAATACATACATTTTTCACTAGAAATCTTAACTTTATTAACTAAGAGGCGATTTACACGATGCAATTTATTGCATGCAATGTTGCGTGCAACTATTGTTTGTAGGCAAACGGTGTAGAGAAGCAAGCGGGGTAGCAAAAATTGCACGGTTTTCGTTTTTCAAGACATTTTTTGACATTTCATTTTGCTATCGTTCGTATTCTTGTTAATTTGTTTTATTCGTATTCGGCTTCTAAAGTGTTTGTATCGTGTGTTAGGAGCATTTTTGAGAATAATTCATGTTATATATTAAGAAATTGTGAAGATAACGTGAAAGAGATATTTCTTTATTATTTCTTTAATACAATCTTCCATTTTTATTTTTGTAACTAGTGGACCCGGCAATGCTTCGCTATTGCTTAATTGTCGAATACCTATAATATGTTTGGCATGCCTACTTAAAGGGCTGAGCTTAAGGCTGATGACAGAGTGAGCACTATAAGCGTTGCTATGATATGTCGCTACAACTTGCTACAAAACTCTGCTTGTGTTTACTTATGTACTCGCTCAAATGTTGTCAGAGTGAGAGCAGTGCTACAAAATAGTTTCAGTGCTTGGCCGCTATAAAGCGTGTAGTGAAATGATTTATAGCAGCGACATATTGAAGTGAGAGAGAGTTAAATAAAAAATTTGGCATGGACAATGTATGGGCGCATGCGTGCGTTGTTTTTAAAAGGTTTTTTTGCATTGTTTTTTTTTCTGTTGCACCCGCACGCGTCTATTTATCCATTTGTTTGTGAAATCTAATTAAAAAAATTGTGCAAATAAATGGATTTTGATACAGAAACATTTATTACGGAAGTGTTTACCCCTCCTTTGTCTGGGACCAAAAAAATAAACATTATCACAACAGAATAATTGTTGGCAAAATTTACAAAATAAGACACACATAACATAAACAAATGAAAAACAAATACACTAAAGAGAGCGTAAAAAAGTTTGCGCTCCCATTCTCTCTCTCAAAAAACACATAATGTAGCACACAATCTAGCGCTTACTCTGACATGTCAAAGATTGATATAGCAATAAAGGTTGTAGCTTCAAGCATAGCAACGCCTGTAGCGCTCACTCTGTCATCAGCCTAAGCGTCGTTCTTGTACGCTCTGTAAACTATTTGTTATCCCAAGTTACTCCTTAACCTGATCAAACTAACAACGTCCCCCTAACCGATATTAAAACATACGTCAGCAAATTCATATCTCTAGCACCAATTACTATTTGTATACAAATATTACCTTATATAGCCCTAAAAACATGTATATATTCATGGCTCATTTATAGTACTGACATCATTGTCAGTATTTCCCTTTACATTTTTTCGACAAACTTTTTCTGGCGACTTATTGCCAAAATTTTTGACAAAATAAATTGACGCAGTGTAAATAATCCATAAAATTGACTGACACAATTCTTCAATTCTTGATCTTTGCTTGAATAACAGTACTTTATGACAGAAATAAAAGTACTTTTTGATACAGTAAACATCATTTTTGACACAATTAAGAAACTTTTTGGTTCAATAATAGTAATTATTAGTATTTTTTGGTACAATTAAGGTACTCTGTGATACAATTAATTGTTCTTTTTGTGCACTAATAATAGTAATTATTAGTATTTTTTGGTACAATTAAGGTACTCTGTGATGCAATAAATTGTTCTTTTTGTGCACAATAAAAGTATCTTTCAATACAATAAAATCTACTTTTTGGTACCAATAAAGTACTCTTTGATACCTTAAATGTTTTTTTAACAATAATTGTACTTTTTTGTACAATAAAAGCACTTTTTGGTACACTAAATTGTACCTTTTGGTACAATAAATGTACTTTTAGTTAATTAAATAAATTTTTATTATCTGTATATCAAATATTATCGCTCTAGGGCTAAAACAGTTTTGTCACGCTCCCTCCGCCCACTGGTCTAAAATGCCATCTACATATTCATATTCGTGTTGTCGTGTACTATCTAGGTGTCTCTAGGGATAAAATACAGTTTTCCACGCCCACTCCGCCTACCGATCCAAAATATTAATTTCGTTTGTTGTCGATAAACAAGTAGGTGCCGTTAGTTGTGAATCTAAAAATAGAAAGCGTGTTAATTCACAACAACGCGAGAAGCTATCACATACCTCATTCAGGGGGTACAAAAAGAAATTAAGTTTTTTTTTAAGTAGTCGAATACTACATGTATATTTCATTTTATGTCTCTAGGACTAAAATACAGTTTTGCCACGACCCCTTCCCCCAATAATGGAAAATTAAATTATCGTATACATATTCATATACGTGTTGTAGTGTACTATCTGGGTGCTAAATTTTATCTCTCTAGGGCTTAAATACAGTTTTGCCACGTCCACTCCTCCTACTGACCCAAAATTCAAAATTTGTTTGCATATTTATATTCGTGTTGTCGAATGCTATCTGTTATAAAATTTTATCTCTTGAGGACTAAAATACTGTTTTGCCACTCCCCCTTCGCCCACTCGCTCACTGATCGAATATTTAAATTCCGTCTGTATATTCATATTCGTATTGTCGAGTACTATTTGTATACTGAATTTTATTTCTGTGGGGCTAAAATACCGTTTGGTCACGCCCTCTCCGCCAACTGATACAAAATTTTAATTTCGTCAGCATATTCATATTCGTGTAGCCGAGTACCATCTATGTACCAAATTTGATTTCTCTAGGGCTAAAATACAGTTTTTCCACACCCCCTCCGTCTATTGACCCAAAATTAAAATTCTGTCTGGATATTCATATTCATGTTGCCGAGCACTATCTGTGTATCAAATTTTATCTCTCTAGCTCCAAAACTATGTTTTGCCACGCCCACTGTGCCTATCGCATCCAAATATAAAATTTCGTCTGAATCTTCATATTCGCGTTGTTGAGTACTATCTGGGTATCAAATTTTATATATCTAGCTCTAAAAAATTTTTGCCACGCCCACTCCGCCCGTTTGCCAAAAATTACAATTAAGTCGGCAAATTCAAATTCGTGTTGTCGAGCACTATCATGGTATCAGATTGTATCTATCTAGCTCTAAAAAAAGTTTTGCCACGCCCACTCCGCCAACTGGTCCAAAATAACAATTTCGTCAGCATATTCATATTCGTGTTGTCGAGTACTATCTGGGCATCAAATATTATATCTCTAGCTCTAAAAAACAGTTTTGCCACGCCCACTCCGCCCATTGGGTCAAAAATTAAAATTTCGTCTGCATATTCATATCCGTGTAGTCGAGTACTATCTGTGTAACAAATTTTATCTCCCTAGCTCGAAAAAAAATTTTGCCACGCCCACTCCGTCCATTGGGTCCAAAATTTAAATTTCGTCTGCATATTCATATTCGTGTTGTCGAGTACTATCTGGGTATCAAATTGTATCTCTCTAGCTCTAAAAAAAAGTTTTGCCACGCCCACTCCGCCCATAGGGTAAAAAATTACAAAAAATCATTGACATCGGTTCAGCCGTTTAGGCGTGATTGAGCAACAAACATACAAACAAACAGACAGACATTCACATTTATAATATTAATAGGATAAGAGTGCACTTGCATCATCTATAAATATCTTATTAAAAACTTAAAGAGGTGACCAGATTATTTATGCAATTTTGCAGTCCGTTTAAACATAAATAAAAATTAAAAAAAAGCTTTGGACATTTTAATTTAATAAAATTTAAGTATTCGTCTTTAATAATACAAGTCAGAAAAATGTACAACTTTTTCTTTTCGATCATCTTTCTGTAGAAATGCAAATATGGGTATTTCCACAGAAGTGTCAACCGTGATCGAAAAATTAAAAGTTGTCAAAAAAATGTTTCTGACTTGTATTAGTATAGACGAATACATCAATTTTATTAAATTAAAATGCCCAAAGCTTTTCTAAGTTTCCGTGTTGATTTAGCGGATTGCAAAATTGCATTCTTTTGCTGGTCACAAGTTTTAAATTTTCATATTATATTTACTGATGACGTAGTCAAGAACTAACATAAAACGCACTTCTATTTCGTGTAGCATAACGTAACCCTGTGTTTTGTTAATTATGACGTCTTTTTTACATAATGTTGAGCTAGTAGGGAGCTATTCAAAATATATTATAAAATACACAAGAGTATAACTTTTATGTGCTTTTTTTCAATTGAATCGTACGATCATAACATTCGTAAGGCTGTAATTACCCATATGTAATTTTGAATTACAAAAACACTGGTTTATTTTTGAAAAATGTTCATATATTGTACACATTACTTCCAAATCAATCAAGACGACGCGAAAGTGATTTAAGGGTCAATGGGCAATAACAAGATCTGTAAAAAATGCAATAAAAATAATTCGAAAAATTACACATAACGGATTTGGGATATGTTATTATCTACTGTCAAATTTTTGAATAAGCTTTGGCATTTATATTGTGTTTCATAGCCTATATAGATATTATATCAGGTCTGAAAACTTTTTTTCAGATTTTTTTTATTCAGTTAAATTCATACTTAAAATGAAGAATTAAGATTATAATTTTATTTTAAAGTTTAGATAATGTTAATGATTGGCCAAAATTTATCAATTGGATTTGCGAAAATTTGTATACTATATTTATATGAATGTATTGCAAAATTGGTTACATGTTTGTAACGGGTAAACTCCTAAACTACTGAGCCGATTTAAACAAATACTTTTTTGAAACATACAAATTTGGCTGTTGAATTGATCTGTATACTTATTCTTTATTGTTTTTGCACTATAATAGCAGTTTATCCCTTTCTTTCTAGAATCTAGAACTCTGCATTTACGGGTTAAAAATTTAGTCGCTTTTGTAAGCTTTTCAACTCCAAAAATTAGCAAAAATTCCAAAAATTTGTTCTTATTTTAAAATCACCACGTGATAGATAAATTTTCACAGTAGTTCCTTTACCCTTTTAGTCTGAGCAATGCAATGATACCACAATTGCCCCCTTCTTTCCATTTTTTTCTATACCTTAAGCATTTGCTTATATTTTTTTTCATAATAGTGATCATTCAATTCTTTGTGTGGTCCATTAAAGCCCACACGCCTAAAACTGGACATGTCACCATCACGAGCTTGGCTTAAGTTTATCGCATTACAAAATTAATTGAAACTACACTGAGTCGCAGTTATCACTAACTAGCGCCGATATGATGATATTCAAAACGTAACAAGTTTTATTTTTTTTTTGTTACGAACATATTTCATTAGAAATCAATTTGTTTCAATTGCATTTGCACGACGATGTCAATGATGCATAACCACTTCATATTGGTGGCCCCCTCCAATAGCGTCGAGTGGATCATATACATGCAGTCACTTACTTAGTCTCTCACTCACCCATTGCTCTGTTAATCGTCAGAAAAACAACAAAGGGAACCCCAACCACAACAACAAAAGCCACAAAAGCCATCGATGACGACGACGACTACGACAACCTAATGATGACTGGTGAAAAGTATGCTGCGTGTCAATTGCCATTTGGTTGATCGCTTTGTTTTATTTGTATAGGGGAAGGGAAGGCGAGGGGCGTACTCCTGTTGGCGTCTTGGCCGATTCGCATTAATGGGGCTCCCACCACATCTTAAACACATAGCAAACTACACAATTGAGTGGAAGGCAATGCCAATATCGTCCAGAACAGAGCAATAACAACAGCAACAATAGCAACAACAACAGCGTTGACATGAACAGAAACAACAGCAGACGCTGATGTACTCGATGATGTTTGTCCATATGTCTATATCGGAAATGCCAGAAACATTAAGGAACCACCACTAACACCACTGCCAACAGCAGCAGTAATAATAACGCTATCAACTGAACTGTTACTGTATGGAGTTCACATAAACGTGTATATGTTTTCATATGACCACAACTAGGACGAGGCCCTATTTTGTCGGGGGGGACATCAAAGAATTATTGATGCCTTACTGAGGCAGAAGATGATAATTTTAAAATTAAAGTTTAGGAAACATAAACTGTAATTTAGTTTATGTTTCATGTTAAGTCAGAAACCATCTGTTGGAATGGCGTAAATACAATTAATATATCTATATCTAGCGAAATTGGTTAGATGTTTGTAACGGATAAACTCAGAAACTACTGGACCGATTTGAAAAAAAACTTTTTTCGGAATACCGCAAATTGGCTAAAGAACAGAATGGTATATTTATTGTGTTTGTTTTTCTTTTTTTACTAATTAAATTATTAGGTGCAACGGGTTAATTTAAATTTGATTTGAATTATTACTTTTAGGGTATATCAATAAAATGTTACCAACATTACGGTCAACTTTAATTGTCGTCCTTTCTGTGATACGGCTTATATAGTGAAAATACAAATTGGTTTTGGAGTTACTTCTTTGCAAATTATACAAATACTTGTTGTAGTTGTCCGCTTGTTTTTTTTTTGTTACTTCTCTTGCAACAGTGGCGGTCTTAAGTTGGCGTTGACGGCGTTAATGTCTGACATGAGAATTTTTACACAAAAAAAAACTAAAATTAAATTCTATATGTATTCCACACAATGTTACAACAATAGCCACAACAACCATATCGAACAAACCGATAATTAAAAAAAGCTCTACACAAACCCGCCAACCAACCAAAAACTACGCTACTTTATCCTAGCACTGGAGCAGACACAACGAACATACGTACAGACGGACTCACAAACTCTAAGGCGCGTTGACAGTGAGTCATACATCACTATATCGTGCCACACCGAAGGTACACACCGGCATGATATGTGGCATCGTCAACGAAAGGAACAAAATGCTAGTCCACCAACGACACCACCGCTGCCGCCACCACAACAGAAAAAAAGGGTAAACACTACACAACCTTAAGTCAATCATCGCCTTGGAGCAGCAACAGCTAGCAACAACAACAGTTGTTGCATTATCGCGTTTGTGAGTTACGAGCACACACCCGGGTACTTGTGGCGGCCAAATGATATGAAGCCAATGATATGACAGTGAGGACAGTGAGTATGTGGCGCGGCTTTAACAACGAATGAACTGTGGTCATCTGTAATTTTGAAGTGTTTGCCAAAGAAGACAAAAGACGGCAATGCGTTGATAAAACCAAGTTAACATTTCTGGCTTTAATTGTCCTTTGATGTCTGGTAGCAGCAGAAGAAGAATTGAATTATGTACATACTACATAGTTAGTTAACGACGAGGGACGAGAGAAAATTATAGGGGAATATACGAACAGAAGAATATAAGATATTTGGCGTTACATACAACATGTCTTCCAGGGTTCAAATGAAGATTATGAAGATATACACGATATGTGTTATGCAATTTTTTCTATAATTGCATATGTCTTAAATTTATCATTCTACTACAATTCCTTTTGTTATTATAACTTTTTAAAATTGATGATGTTATGTTTCATTTGGTACAACTAAAAATTTAATGCACAGGAGAAAACCTTTCACAAATTTTTAATTTTAAGCTACATTTTGTCCTTGTTAGACTAAATGTTAAGATTAACGTTTTCACATTGTATTTGTCATTGGCTTGACAATTTAAGATTTATTAAACTTACTTTGTTATTATAAACGGTGACACTAATTAAGTATAAACATGCCAACATGCATGTCAGTAGGAAATATATGTATAAACTTTAACTATAAAGTGCAATAAGCGACAAATCTGTTCCTCAAAATGGTGTTAAAGAATGAAGATGTTATCAGATATTACATTCCATAAAATTACCAGAGAACAATTAAAAAAAACATTTGCATACTTTTTTTGAAACATTGATATTTAAAGAATTTGTTTTCATCATCATTCGGTTCAAGATCTTTCTATTGTTGCTAATAGAGTTTGTTTTACAAGAGTTGTATGAAATGGATTATGTTGACAGCTGGCAGGGCGAAAGCTATTTCGATAGTTACCAAACTATCATCATCAGCACCCTTTGCTGTGCCTTCTCCACACATTATCACGACCCACACACCGGTGCGAAAATGGTATCACCGAAGACCACAAATCAACATAATTTTAGTTCAAAAGTTTCTTGAATAGTTTGAATCTTAGCGAAGAAACCACATCATATAAAATATTGGGCAAAAATTCTCATTGAGAATCATA
This sequence comes from Muscina levida, assembly GCA_964034835.1. Classification (NCBI taxonomy): domain Eukaryota; kingdom Metazoa; phylum Arthropoda; class Insecta; order Diptera; family Muscidae; genus Muscina; species Muscina levida. Next base: position 25,963,156 of record OZ035884.1, on the reverse strand, counting down.
TTTGTGTTTTTAATCTGTTTACATTTCCTATTGTCCAACGATTTATCAGAGTTGCGCCGATTAAGGGGTAAATCCTTGGCTGTCGGCAAGCTACACAGCACTCAATAACCTGCGCCTTTTCACATGTTTGAACTTTTAAAATTGTAGTTCTCACGTTTTTAAAGTGCTCACGCCAATATTAGTACTTATCACTTAATAAATGTATCTCAGATCTGAATGGGACACTTAATCCAGCACATGCCACACAATATAATACACTCAAGAAAATTTATTCATCAAAACAACCCAGCAGTAAAATTAATTAAGGAATTAGAAGGCTTTCACACAGGATGACATTGCGACCCCAACCCTTTCATACTCCCTTGCCTTATTTAGCATTATAAATACAAGAGTGAGTCAATATTTCTCTCCACCAAGCGGTTATCAAAATCGTAATCTACGATGAATTCCAAGAAAATGTGCCCAAGAAACCATGGGTCAAAAATCCAAATCGAGCCCCCGGGTTTCTATCGAGAAACTTTTTGTATTGGGGAAAAATCCACAACAAGGTCCGCAACTGCCCCGGAATTGGCGCTAGAGGGTTCAAATGTATGACCGACCCCCAGTAATTTTTTCCTCCTAACATTTCGACCACACTTACCTACTCCCCAAGTTCAAGTTCACCCCATACAGAACAATTTTTTTATAAACTTTGCTCCCACCGCTCTAATTGAGTCAATTGTATCTCCAGCCTCCAATATTTTTTCAACCCCAACAGTTCCTCACCCTCTTTCATCAACAACAACGCTAGAAGCTATCCCATACTTTAGTCATGGGGTGTAAAGGGAAATTAAGTAAGTTTTAAGTTTTGTTATTTGATGAAACGATTCAAACGCCGCTCCGGGTACGAAGAAATTTCTATTATTTTATTTGTTACTAGCTGGCCCGGCAGACGTCCTACCTCTAAATTATTGAAAAAGATGTTGAGTGCAGATAAAATCTAATCACGATTGGGTTATTACTTTGGCCCCTGAAATATTTCAATTTAAAGGGCGAGATTTTCCCGAAAAAAATCTTTAGATATATGAAGATATATCTTAAAGATTATTGTATATTATTATAAGAATTGCTAAAATGGATTAGCAGTGTCGTCCATAATTTGATGAAAACTTACTAATTGATAGGCATATATTCTGAAACCACATTTTTAACTTAACTTAACTTTCTGCGTTGGGGTACTGGGAGATTCTACCTTAAGGTGTTTGGTCCAATCAATGAATGCACTTTGTCCCTTTTTATCCCAAGGAGTACGAATTTCCAAAAATTCCTGCATTCGGCTCAACAACCCTATTAACCGTTTGGTCTGGGTGATAGCAACAGTTTTTCCCATTTTCGTGTTAGTCCCCTAGAATTTCGCAATGTGAAAATCCACTTTGTGAAGCTCTCTAATTCTATAGTAAGTGCGCCAATATAAATGTTCGCCATTTAACCTAAAGCCGTTTTGCGGTCTGGGTGACCATCTACAGCCCATCCCCAACTTCCACTGAAATTTTGGTACAAATCTGTTCAACTGTTTTCGCAATTAGTGGTGGCATTAAAATGTAAAACTCAATAATTTTGATGTTAAAAAAAGTTTTATATGTCATATCATCAATGATGACTAAATTACATTCCAAAAATGAAGTGTATCATAAGCTAAATACCAGCAACTGGATCCAAACACATGTCAAATTGTTTGATTCGTTCAAATTATGATTTAAAATCCAACAAAACGCCACCTACCGGGTCCATTTGAATATACACTTTTTTTTGATGATCAAAAAAGCATACAGTCTGAATTCCAGTTAACTTTGTCCATCTATTAAAATTATGGATATAAAAACACCCCAGCGTCATCTACCGGGTCCATTAATACATAACATAGTTTCTCATGATCAAAACAAATATGCATACTAAATTTCAGTTGAATTGGTCCATACATTCAAATTTTCGATATAAATGCACCCTAGCGCCACCTGGAGTAATTTTTTTTCTTTACAAACCACATCTGAAAATTTTGAGTCGATTGAAAAATAAATCAGACAAATCGATCTAGCCCTTCTTAGGTGATGGGTTTACATACGTGGACCGTTTCATTTTTATATAAACAGATTTATCATTTTTTTATTTTGTTTCTATTTGTTATTTGTTATTTGTTATTTGTTATTTGTTATTTGTTATTTGTTATTTGTTATTTGTTATTTGTTATTTGTTATTTGTTATTTGTTATTTGTTATTTGTTATTTGTTATTTGTTATTTGTTATTTGTTATTTGTTATTTGTTATTTGTTATTTGTTATTTGTTATTTGTTATTTGTTATTTGTTATTTGTTATTTGTTATTTGTTATTTGTTATTTGTTATTTGTTATTTGTTATTTGTTATTTGTTATTTGTTATTTGTTATTTGTTATTTGTTATTTGTTATTTGTTATTTGTTATTTGTTATTTGTTATTTGTTATTTGTTATTTGTTATTTGTTATTTGTTATTTGTTATTTGTTATTTGTTATTTGTTATTTGTTATTTGTTATTTGTTATTTGTTATTTGTTATTTGTTATTTGTTATTTGTTATTTGTTATTTGTTATTTGTTATTTGTTATTTGTTATTTGTTATTTGTTATTTGTTATTTGTTATTTGTTATTTGTTATTTGTTATTTGTTATTTGTTATTTGTTATTTGTTATTTGTTATTTGTTATTTGTTATTTGTTATTTGTTATTTGGTGTTTGTTATTTGTTATTTGTTATTTGTTATTTGTTATTTGTTATTTGTTATTTGTTATTTGTTATTTGTTATTTGTTATTTGTTATTTGTTATTTGTTATTTGTTATTTGTTATTTGTTATTTGTTATTTGTTATTTGTTATTTGTTATTTGTTATTTGTTATTTGTTATTTGTTATTTGTTATTTGTTATTTGTTATTTGTTATTTGTTATTTGTTATTTGTTATTTGTTATTTGTTATTTGTTATTTGTTATTTGTTATTTGTTATTTGTTATTTGTTATTTGTTATTTGTTATTTGTTATTTGTTATTTGTTATTTGTTATTTGTTATTTGTTATTTGTTATTTGTTATTTGTTATTTGTTATTTGTTATTTGTTATTTGTTATTTGTTATTTGTTATTTGTTATTTGTTATTTGTTATTTGTTATTTGTTATTTGTTATTTGTTATTTGTTATTTGTTATTTGTTATTTGTTATTTGTTATTTGTTATTTGTTATTTGTTATTTGTTATTTGTTATTTGTTATTTGTTATTTGTTATTTGTTATTTGTTATTTGTTATTTGTTATTTGTTATTTGTTATTTGTTATTTGTTATTTGTTATTTGTTATTTGTTATTTGTTATTTGTTATTTGTTATTTGTTATTTGTTATTTGTTATTTGTTATTTGTTATTTGTTATTTGTTATTTGTTATTTGTTATTTGTTATTTGTTATTTGTTATTTGTTATTTGTTATTTGTTATTTGTTATTTGTTATTTGTTATTTGTTATTTGTTATTTGTTATTTGTTATTTGTTATTTGTTATTTGTTATTTGTTATTTGTTATTTGTTATTTGTTATTTGTTATTTGTTATTTGTTATTTGTTATTTGTTATTTGTTATTTGTTATTTGTTATTTGTTATTTGTTATTTGTTATTTTATTTTACTTTATTTTATTTTATTTTATTATTTTATTTTATTTTATTTTATTTTATTTTATTTTATTTTATTTTATTTTATTTTATTTTATTTTATTTTATTTTATTTTATTTTATTTTATTTTATTTTATTTTATTTTATTTTATTTTATTTTATTTTATTTTATTTTATTTTATTTTATTTTATTTTATTTTATTTTATTTTATTTTATTTTATTTTATTTTATTTTATTTTATTTTATTTTATTTTATTTTATTTTATTTTATTTTATTTTATTTTATTTTATTTTATTTTATTTTATTTTATTTTATTTTATTTTATTTTATTTTATTTTATTTTATTTTATTTTATTTTATTTTATTTTATTTTATTTTATTTTATTTTATTTTATTTTATTTTATTTTATTTTATTTTATTTTATTTTATTTTATTTTATTTTATTTTATTTTATTTTATTTTATTTTATTTTATTTTATTTTATTTTATTTTATTTTATTTTATTTTATTTTATTTTATTTTATTTTATTTTATTTTATTTTATTTTATTTTATTTTATTTTATTTTATTTTATTTTATTTTATTTTATTTTATTTTATTTTATTTTATTTTATTTTATTTTATTTTATTTTATTTTATTTTATTTTATTTTATTTTATTTTGTTTTATTTTATTTTATTTTATTTTATTTTATTTTATTTTATTTTATTTTATTTTATTTTATTTTATTTTATTTTATTTTATTTTATTTTATTTTATTTTATTTTATTTTATTTTATTTATCATACTACTTTAACTCTATTCAATGAACATTTCTCCTCGAGTTTATAATTTGTGCGTGTATAAAACAGATTAGAATAAAAACGCTGACATTTAAACGGAGAGTAAACAGATATTAATAAAACACTTGTTTTTTGTCATTGTAACTCGACATGGCCGCGAAACATTGACAGCATATCTTCCGTCTCGTCGAGTGACGGACACTGATTTGCGATTTTATTATTTCTGTGTACATCAGCTCCAAATGGAAGTGCTAAGGACACCATTTTATAAAGATCCTCCAAGAGCATTTCGTGTTGCGGACATTTCGGGCGTCCCGCAAGTAGTAGGAGCTTACGCCCGGACTATTGCATTATTCTCAAAATATAAGAATTACGATTTGCAGCTGATAGATGTGGACACCGTTAAAGTTTCCGAATTCCATCGAGGCATTGAGAATGGCTTCTATAATATTTCGTTGCATCCGGGAGCGTCTAGAAGGTATTTTGCCAACGTTACATTCAGCTATCCGGTGGAATGGTCAAAATCTTGTGTTATGGTGTCGGCTGAACCGGAATTGCCGATATACTGGTATGTGGTTTGGCCCTTTGGACGGTACATATGGACCATTATAGGTGCTACTATGATATATGTGGCTTACTTGATGCGCTGCCTTAAACATCCAACGGCAAACTTTTCGCTTAATCTCCTTACCAGTTTGGCAGTGGTGCTGCAAAGTTCCAACATGTGTCTGAAGATGGTGAACGCCGCCCTTAGGTTACAGGTCTTCTATGCCCTGCTCATGGTCATGGGATTTGTGCTGAACAGCTACTATTGCTGTTACCTAGCTACGTACAACTTGAGACCGGTATTTCAGCCGTTCCCGCGGACTGTGGAGGATCTCGTCAAGGCCAATCGAAAAATCTGGGTGTCGAGTAATATGTATGAAGAACTGTCCAATGATCCGTATGTGGACCTTACTCCACTCAATTCAATACTTGTGGAAAAATCTCGCATGGAAATTGGCATGGGCCTTAAGGGTCTTAATCGATCGTTTGCCCTTGTGATAACATTTAACGATTGGTTATTTATGCAAAAGCTCCAAAGGGGTCTCATACAACCCAAATATCAACTGTCCGACATATGTTTCGACAATTATTTGAGCTCCTTTCCGCTCCAAGTGGAATCAAAATTCATAAGAGATTTGGATTATTTCATCTTGCTTGTTCAACAATCTGGTCTATGGGAAATTTGGGACGAAGAGGCATTTACTGCGGCCATGCACGCAAAAATGTATCCTACATATCACGATGCCTACCCCGTACTACCCCTGAATTTAGATTACTTCCGAATAGCATGGATTGTACTGTTCGGAGGCTGCACTTTGTCATCGTTTTGTATTATCGGCGAAGTGATGGTTCACAGTCGCAAGAATAAGGTGCAGCGAATAAGGTCCTGCACGTCGATATATTATGTTCGAGATTGGTAGTTACGGATGTGGAAGCTATAGGAATAACCGTAGCTGAAGTAATAATAGAAAAAATTGTCTTTGTACTTAATGCGAATATTTTTCTTAAGCTTGAGAAAAAAAATATTAAAAAAATAGTTGAATAGTTAGAAATTCGAGTTAAAAGGCTTAACACTTTCTGTTCGTTTTCACATTGATTCATATCTATAGTTGGAGAAAGCAGAATGGATCATTATAAAATGCTGTAATTCGAATATAAAAAATATACATGAAATTTTTAATGAACATTTTTTTTTGCAAATTTTCCTATTTATGTCGCTTCAGTTTCAGTCTATTGGCTATATTTCGAGTTACAAATATCTGATAAAGGCAAATATTTTATTTTTTTTTTTAATTTTTTCCCTGCTCACGATTATTTTTTTCCACAAGAAACCGGTTTCCAAAACCGGGTTTATGTACCGGTTTTTTTATCGGCGTTGGAGAAATTTTGCAAGTTTATTGCTAAATATCATTGTGATAGTACTACTAATATAATATCAAATGGCTTCGAAATTAGTATATTTGAATGGCTCAAAAGCTTAATCGATTAACTCCTGTAAGTGATATTTTATATAACAAATATACTAAGAGATGGTCATGAATTCTAGAAAATCATAAACAAAATGGTCGTTATAAAAATCTGGCTATCAAAATTCGATACTAATCAACATTTTTATACCCAGTAGGAAGTATCGTCATACACGACTTTGTCGTCAACGCTGTCCTCAAGACAAAATGTGAAAAATGTATGTACTTGTCGTCAGAACACTCGGTTGACGACAAGCTGACCGACAAAATACTAATGTTGTCGTGCATCAAACAAAAAAGTTCAATTTCTAGGAAAAATAACGACATAGAATTGAAGAGAGGAAAGTAGAATTAAAAAATTTTCAGTTTGTTGGAAACAGCAGTACGTGACGGTTCATGTAGCGCACGTATTCAATAAAACTACTTCAATTTGTTATTTTAAATTATTAAGCACTGGTAACGACAATTTTACCGACATTGTCGGTGATTATGTCGTGCATGATTGTGTGGGCGACATGTCGCTTATTTAGGCATCAACGACAATTTGACCGACATTGTCGCTCATCAGATCGTGCATGACTAAGCGGACACTTGTATGAAAATTTCGTCGAAGATTTGTATGGACGGTCCCCTACGTGTCATCAACGTTTTACTATGGTCGTGCACCTATCCTTGAGGATGTCTTGCAGACACTTCCTACTGGGTAATTGTTTATTTTAAATTACCGATATTTTAAGTTCTGAGAAAACGCTTCCCAAAACCGGGCCAACGAACCGGCTTTTTATCGGCTTCTGCAAAATTGTGAAATTTTAACACAAAAATCAGTTGTGTGAACTGGTTTCTTAACTTGAAATCGGTTTTAAAAATATCATGCTTAACCGAAAATTTTATAATACCGGTGAACCGGGTTTGTATTGCAGTCACCAAAATTATGATACTTATCGGTTTTGTAAACCGATTTCTAAAAATAATAATCAAAACATTCGTCATCAAAACCTGTAACCGGTTTCAATAATCCAATGCCTAACTGAAAGTTTCAGTGAGAAACTGTACCAACAGAGGTGCGATAGTGTTGTATGGAGATTCATAGTAACAAGATTTGGATACGGACCACCCCTTAATTTTGTGTGGTTGGTTAAAAAAAAGCATGAGTCAAGAACTAGGGGTTAGGTTGGGTTCAAATGGCTGCACATCGTGGTCAATGTTGGTGGGGTAGGAGAAAAAACCAACAGTAATCGAGATCGACCCAAAGTCGTTTTTCCCTCCTAACATTTTCGCCCAAAATTCCTACCACCTGAGGGGGTTCCCATACAAAAATTATTTTTATACCATCACCCTTAGGGATGAGGGTATATATCATTTGATACGACCCAAAAGTGTAACACAAAGAAGGAGTCACTTTAGACCCTAGGTTTCTTTGAACCAAATTCGATTCATGACTTTTTAAGTTGTTTGAGCCATGTCCGTCTGTCTGTCTGTCTGTCTATCGGGCTGTCCAGCTAGTACGCACGATAACTTTTAAAAGACTCAACCAAATATTTTGAAATTTGGCACGAGTTAATATTTTCCCAAAACTACTTACGGTATTGCAATGGACTACATGGCCCGCCCCTTCTGGTACCTCCCATACAAATACATCATTCCCCTCACTTTAGAAATCGAGTATTAATATCAATACGCCTTCTGGTACCTCCCATACAAATGCACCAAACCGCCCACTTTAAAAATCGAGTAATATTATCAATATAAGAGAAAAATTTTTCTTTTACTGAGGGTGATGGTATATGTAAGTCAGGTTGCCCGACTGAAACTTTTCTACTGGTTATTTATAAAATTTGCTCCCACCGCTCTAACTAACACATCGTATCTACTCTCTATCTTCAAACTTTAAGATGGTACCCAATAATTTTTTTTATTTTTTTATAATTTTATGAAAAATTGCCGCTCCCTTGGTGCCTCCTAAAAGCGTAAAATGTATGACCAACCCCCACTAATTATTCGCTCCTAATATTTTTTCAGACATACGTACCCCTAATCTTCACCCCCTAAGGAGACTCTCATACAAAACACAATTTTTTTATATGATTTGCTACCACCGCTCCAACTGCCTCAAAAGTGTCCCTAGAGAAATCAAATGTATGACCGACCTCCAATATTTTTGCAACCCTAATAGTTTCTCAGAACATATCTACCCTCTATATTCAGTCCTTAAGGTGGGCCCCATTTTTTTAAAATTTTTTTATGAAATAAGCTTCTCTCGCTCCCGTGGTGCCTCCTAGAGGAGTATAATATATGAGCGACCCCCATTAATTTTTCTCACCTAACATTTTTCCCGAACATACCTAACCCTTCTCTTCACCCCCTAGGAGGCTCCCACACAAAACTCTAATTTTTATAAAATTTGTTCCCAACGCTCTGACAGCCCTAAAAGTGACCCTAAAGAAGTTAAGTGTATAACCGACTCCCAATATATTTGCAACCCCAATAGTCTCTCAGAACATATCTACCTCCTATATTCAACCCTTAAGTTGTGGCCCCCATACAATTTTTTTTATTTATTGTAATTTTTTTATTAAATCAACTCCTGCAGCTTACATGGTGCCTCCTAGAAGGGTAAAATGTTTGACCGACCCCCACTAATTATTCCCTTTTAACATTTTCCTCAAACATGCCTGCAGCCCATCTTCACCTACTAAGGTGGCCCCATACTAAAAATCAATTTTTTTTATAAAATTTGCTCCCACCGCTCTAACTGACCCAAAAGCGTCAAATGTATGACCTGCCTCAAATATTTTTGCAACCGCAATAGTTTCTGAAAACATATCTACTCTCTATATTAAGCCCTTTAGGTAGGATCCTTACAATTTGTATAACTATTTTTATGAAAATCAGATCCTGCCTCCTATAGACCTGCCTCCTATAGAGGTAAAATGTATGACCGACCACCACCAATTTTCCCCTCTCTCCATACAACACTTTCAGAATCCCGGTTTTGAAAACCGGTTTCCTTAACAAATATATGCAAAACGATTGTTATTAAAAATTAGGACCGGTTCCAAAATTCTGATGCTAAACCTAAAAAACTTAGATCGAGCTCTTCTCATCAAAATTTTGAACCAGTTCCAAAAATCTTATAAAATCAGACTAAAAATCAAATTGCCCTTATTTTAATCCTATTAAAAAAACCGGTTATCACAACCGGTGTCATGAACCGGTTTTTTTATCAGCTTCCATAAAATTGTAAAACGTTTTGATGCAAAAGTTGCTTAATATATTTTAGTTAACACCGTTTGCTTATAATAGGTTATACATATGGTCAAGAACTGTAAACGACTATTGGCGAGGCGCTGTCTAATAAAACCTCGAGCCGGTTACATAAATCTGATGATAAACTGACATTTTTATATTTGTATTATTCAAATGACTAAAATTTTTAACAAATCGTTTCTTAAAAACCGGTTTCCAAAAACCGGGTACACGAACCGATTTTTTATCGGAGTCGAAAAATTTTTTTTAATTAAATTACGTTTTTTTTTTCATATTTTACAGTGTGTTTTAATATTAGCACACCAGACAACTTTTCTTCATACATTGACGTAAGGATGGACTACGTTAAACGTACTCATTATTTTGGTTTTTTTTGTTTATGTGGCCCTTGTCTCATGTACAGATCGTCTTTCTATCCAAAAAAGGTACGGTCATGTTGAACAAAGATCGTAGGCACTATCAGCTGCACAACTAAAGCCACACATTAAGTGCAACAACTCTTAGCTCTTTAGCTCATCGTTCATTCATAGGTTCCAACATTCTGATACTGGGTGAGTACTTTTACCCGCAACATCGCATGGAGCTGAGTGATGGAAGTTATAAAAGGAAGCAGCGTTTGTCCTGTCCTGTCTGTGACTTTATGCGATAGGCAACAAGAGGAGAGAAAAACACACCACTCAGTCAGTCTCAGTCTTACATACGATATTTGCTTAGCCAGTCATTGAGTCAATAAGTCTTCTATAGATGGGCTGGCATTCGGTCATGGCCATGTTGAGCTACGGCTTAAAAGATAACAATTTACAAAACATGGTCAACAAATTTAATTTAACAAAATGCGACAGACACATGGAACTATGACATAGCACCAACAACACCACTGCAATAGCAACATAAAGTAATTAAGACAAAAGAAGAAGGAAATACGATGTAGGTAATGAGATAAGGGCTGTATATAACCTAAAAAAAATAAAATAAAATAAAATAAAATAAAATAAAATAAAATAAAATAAAATAAAATAAAATAAAATAAAATAAAATAAAATAAAATAAAATAAAATAAAATAAAATAAAATAAAATAAAATAAAATAAAATAAAATAAAATAAAATAAAATAAAATAAAATAAAATAAATCAAAATAAAATAAAATAAAATAAAATAAAATAAAATAAAATAAAATAAAATAAAATAAAATAAAAACAAATAAAATAAAATAAAATAAAATAAAATAAAATAAAATAAAATAAATCAAAATAAAATAAAATAAAATAAAATAAAATAAAATAAAATAAAATAAAATAAAATAAAATAAAATAAAATAAAATAAAATAAAATAAAATAAAATAAAATAAAATAAAATAAAATGAAATAAAATAAAATAAAATAAAATAAAATAAAATAAAATAAAATAAAATAAAATAAAATAAAATAAAATAAAATAAAATAAAATAAAATAAAATAAAATAAAATAAAATAAAATAAATCAAAATAAAATAAAATAAAATAAAATAAAATGAAATAAAATAAAATAAAATAAAATAAAATAAAATAAAATAAAATAAAATAAAATAAAATAAAATAAAATAAAATAAAATAAAATAAAATAAAATAAAATAAAATAAAATAAAATAAAATAAAATAAAATGAAATAAAATAAAATAAAATAAAATAAAATAAAAAAAAAATAAAATAAGAATAGAATAGAATAGAATAGAATAGAATAGAATAGAATAGAATAGAATAGAATAGAATAGAATAGAATAGAATAGAATAGAATAGAATAGAATAGAATAGAATAGAATAGAATAGAATAGAATAGAATAGAATAGAATAGAATAGAATAGAATAGAATAGAATAGAATAGAATAGAATAGAATAGAATAGAATAGAATAGAATAGAATAGAATAGAATAGAATAGAATAGAATAGAATAGAATAGAATAGAATAGAATAGAATAGAATAGAATAGAATAGAATAGAATAGAATAGAATAGAATAGAATAGAATAGAATAGAATAGAATAGAATAGAATAGAATAGAATAGAATAGAATAGAATAGAATAGAATAGAATAGAATAGAATAGAATAGAATAGAATAGAATAGAATAGAATAGAATAGAATAGAATAGAATAGAATAGAATAGAATAGAATAGAATAGAATAGAATAGAATAGAATAGAATAGAATAGAATAGAATAGAATAGAATAGAATAGAATAGAATAGAATAGAATAGAATAGAATAGAATAGAATAGAATAGAATAGAATAGAATAGAATAGAATAGAATAGAATAGAATAGAATAGAATAGAATAGAATAGAATAGAATAGAATAGAATAGAATAGAATAGAATAGAATAGAATAGAATAGAATAGAATAGAATAGAATAGAATAGAATAGAATAGAATAGAATAGAATAGAATAGAATAGAATAGAATAGAATAGAATAGAATAGAATAGAATAGAATAGAATAGAATAGAATAGAATAGAATAGAATAGAATAGAATAGAATAGAATAGAATAGAATAGAATAGAATAGAATAGAATAGAATAGAATAGAATAGAATAGAATAGAATAGAATAGAATAGAATAGAATAGAATAGAATAGAATAGAATAGAATAGAATAGAATAGAATAGAATAGAATAGAATAGAATAGAATAGAATAGAATAGAATAGAATAGAATAGAATAGAATAGAATAGAATAGAATAGAATAGAATAGAATAGAATAGAATAGAATAGAATAGAATGTTGTTGTTATTTTGTCAACGAACATTTTTTAAACGTATAGTAAGAACATTTTTTCAATTTTGTTTTGTCAAGCAAGCAAAAGTAATTTTGTGATCTTTGATTCGACCTATAATAACAACATATGGGAAACTCCATAGTCACATACGTTTCAGGCCGTACATTTCAATGAGAAGATAAACATGAAGTCAGTTTTTTCTTCTTTTACAAAAACACAATATGATTTGAATATTATGTAATTTATTTTACAATTTACTAAACTTCAAAAACTTTTTTAATCGGCCTTATTCCCGTAGTCGTCGTCGACGCAAAACGACGTCGTCTTGTGACGACGCTGTAAAATCGGTATTCTCGTAGTCGTTTTCGATAACTATCGGTTACTATTGACACAAATTTGGTAATGTCAAATTAGGAAATGTGACGACGACGTTGAATCGAAACGACTCTGAATCTGTCGTCACAGTTGTTAATAACGACTTGAAACAATTTGAAGAAATAATTTTAGTTTTTATAAATTTAAAAAAAGGTTTTGTTTAATGACGTCAAGAATAACAATGTCGAGTAACAAATAGGGGCTTGGAAACAAAATCCCTCAAAGGTACAAGGATTTTGTCTTATTTTAAGGGCCAATGTGAGAAAATTGGTGAAAAACAATTTAATTCCTTTGGAGCGCCTTTAAGAATCCTTTGCGGTTGTAGTTACGAATGTGGTCTTCTTTATTTGTAGCAAAAATTTTGATATGGGTTCCATCGACATATCCAATAACTCCAGTAAATCCTGTTTTGTTAAAAAAATTTAGTTTATGCTTCCGATTTGTCATCCTCAGTTACTTCCAATTGTATCCAAGGTGGACAAATCACCTCTCTAATGCATTCAGGGTTTCCACAGGAATCTTGCAACTACTGGCTGCACTTACACTTAGGTTGTAAGGCCCCTGTCCATAGGACCTCAATGTTCCTGACAACTTAATTATGACTGAAACATAAGTCCTGAGTTCACTTTTCATGATAGGAACTATTTCTATAGGAACTATTACGTAATTAAATGCTGCTATATTAAGACTTAAGTAGTTCTCGAATCTAAAAAAAAGTTGGAAGACCGGCCAACAGATAACCTCAAATTACGATTTTAACACCGATGAACATACTCGTTATTTGGCAAGTTTAAAATCATCGGATCATAGTCGATGTATTTCCTTTCAGTATAAGATATTTCTTGCTTTCCTCATCGCTTGAATTTGATTCGGGCACAAAAATATTTTTTCATGAAACACAATAAAAATCAAAATAAATCAGCTGTTACATCAGCTGTTGTCATTTCTTTCATGTTATCGATTACCAGTCGACGTCGTCTCATTGTAATTACAGAATACCGAAATAGCAATAATGTGACGACGATGTTGAATTGTAGTGACATTGACATTAAAACGACGACGATGTCGACGACGACTACGGGAATAGGGGTGAATATCTTTTTACAACCTATTTTGTCAAACGTGACGTGACGTTGCGTGATGTGATATAAATTGCCTTTTTGATAATTTTTGACAAAAGTATTTTCAAAATAAGGGAATATAATAATGTTTATATACAAAAAACTGTTGATCACGAATGTAACATTAGAATGCCAATAAAATAAAATCAAATTTTTGCAGCAAACTGATCATTTTTACTAATATTGGAGTTATTTACTGTTGTAACAAATATTTTCTGATAAGAATGCTTATGCATCATCCGATAAAATAAAATCTAAATTTTGCAGCAAACTGATCATTTTTACTATTATTGGAGTTGTTTACTGTTGTAAAAAATATTGCATCATCAGTAAATATGTAATGAAAAATTCAAATCGTTAATGGAATTTTGCAGTCCATTTAATCATAAATGAAAATAAGATAATCTTTGGACATTTTAATTTAATAAAATTAAGTATTATATACAAGCAAAAAAAAAATTTAAACTTTTTATTTTTTGATCACGGTAGACCTTCCGGTGAAAATACCCATATGAAATCTTTTTAGTTGTCTTTAAGTCATGGGGAAATTTGTTTAAGGCCAAGCTAGACATACGGCAATACAGTATTTGTTCAAAATTTTACTTATCACGACGACTTTTACTCCTTGTTTCCTTTTACGTTATTAAAAAAAAAGTTTTTTTTAAAAAAATTATTTTAATACATTAACAGCTTAACAGTTTATTTACATATCAAACAGTCCCTTAAAGCTCTCTCTCTCTCTCTTTCTGCACCCATCCCCTTCCCAATTGTTCACCAATCGTCTCTGGGCACCCGATACGTTTCGTTGTTACTACGTATGATATTAACACCAGCTCCATAGTAAGGTATAATATAATGTGAACCATCCGCAGGACCCACTATTTGCAAGGCTATCAAGATAATATCTACTAGTTGGCCAATGAAGAAGCCGCCCAAAGTACAAGCCTTCAGTAATCCCATACCATAGTAACCCAAATAAAAGCGGTCCAAACCAAACATGCCCGTAAAAACGGACAGTAAAAGAACGGTGTCCAAATGATAACCATTACTAGAAGAAAGATGTAGGTAGAATGAAATTTTTTGTGTTGTACATGTTACTTATGGTACTCTACTTACGTCCATTTACACGGCATTTCCTTGGTAAAAGTATTGTTATTAGTGCCCAAACATTCTACACCCTCTGCGGCCAGACACCAAACTGGAAGAACATTGGGTGTAAAGTAATTAGCGTGAGATTCATATTGAGGTGTCCACTTACCTTTCGCTATGCCATTGCGCTCGCAGCCATAAAACTGTTGGGTTTTCGGATCAATTTGATTTCTACCCGGTTCTGGACATAAATACTGACCCATCAGCAGCGTAGTACAATCATAGGCAACTCCCTGTACGAGGGTGATCAGGAAAAATATTACTAATAAATGTTTGTACATGTTTTTAGAAGAATATTGTTTTCGAGTTGAGGTAAACAAAGCTTTTACTTGACAGAATCTGATCAGTGTGGGTAAATTATTTACAATAGATATGACAACGATAAATGATGGCACGTTTTGTACTTGTGCTGTTTGGTACCATACGTTTTCGCGGGGAATAGTAGCAAATAAAAGTTCTTGCGATATAATTTCATCACTTTTCCTAATTTATTTACTTTTGTTTGCATTTGCTGCAAAATGAATTTACCATTACTGTGTTTAAAAGTGTTCATAGTGTCAATACTCACAATAGCAACGGTATGTAAATAAACCCAGAAAAAAATACCAACCGTACCAACTGTTGCAAACCAACCTTCCTGATGAACACAGCTGTGTATTAAAACAGGGTTGTTACAAAACAATTGCACCAATTGCACTTTGTTGTCGACCTGCTGTCTAATAAGAAAAGAGGAATAGAAATAAAAACAAAGAAAAAAATATTCCAATTGAAACGAACCAAGGCATTAGACCGCTATCGACATCGTAAATATTTCAATCATAAAACGACACAAACCTGACCTATCAAGGAGACTTGACCACTTGCGCACCACTCTGCATCTACACTAAAAGACCTATGGACCTCAGGGGAAGATAAAGACTTCAGCCTGCAAAAGCAAATCAAAAAGTAAGTTGTAGCAATCTTGGCAACCGGGAGTGGGGTGAAGTGACTGCTTCTAATCTGTAGCACATATTGTCATTTTCTTGCTACAGAATATGTTACTGAAGATACGTCATGCTCTATTGGAAGTAACCAATCATCCCAATGCAAAACAATCGGCAATTATCATTAACAATGAAGTAATTATTACTTCTGGCTGTGTACTTCAGCCATATGTTCGACCCATTCTACCCTTTGTAGCCGATCACACTAATGATAATGTCTGTGCTAGCACTAAGATTATACACAAACTCCAACAATGTCGTCTCATCAACGCACAGGATCTCGAATCGGAGGAGGCACAACATTTAAACTCTTTAAGCTATCAGGTCACCTTTGATCGTCGTAAATTGCCGGTAGCGGTGACGAAGCGTAATGCCAGTACACCCCACATATTGACGCGTTATCGTGCGAAACTCTTGTACGTTTTCAGCTGTAAAGAGATCTCTAGAAATCTACATAAATTGCTAAATTCTGTAACGTTTAATGACGCACAAACTAAAGACCACAATGAGGTATTGGTCACCAGTTTTTTGGTTCTTACAATGAGGCCGGAAAGATCAGTGGAAGAGCAACCGGAAAAGTTTGAAAGATTTCTAGAGCATATCGCCCATTATTTGCGTTACATAAATGCCATACGTCCATTGGATGACGTATTAACAATGTGTACGCCATTTGGCATGGAAAACTTTTACAAGACCATCAGTATTGGTAAAGTATCGAATGTCATTGGTAAAGGTGGATCACTATTTGTGCTGTCGAACAATTTGCCTTTGGGTTGTGAGGGATCAGCGGTGTTTAATAATAAACTGTAAGTACTGATACTTGTCCAAATAACACGCATCATAACAATTAATGTTGTTCAACTTTGGCCAGAGAAACAAATGCAGTGGACATTTGACAAAACATCCTAATTCGAGATTACATATTTTACAGGAGAGCGAAAAATGATGCAGGGATATAAAACCCAAGAACTTAATACCCAAAATCGATTTGGGGAGTATGTCCGAAAATCTCACGGTTGTTCGTCAAATGTTCACAGAATTGTTTGCTGCTGTGTAATCTCTAATCTAGCTTATATTTTTATTCATTTATCTCTCCCTTAATCTTTTAGGCGCCTTATTGGGCTAATCATTTCCACAACATTCCAACGTAACAATGAAAATCTGCACATGACATTGGTAGCAAATTTTGCTCACTTGTTAAGTGATTTTATGAGACAACTGGGTATTAAGATTACTTCAATAACATTACCCCGAGAACCCTCAAATTTTGCATGTATGTCAGACACCATAAACTCATTCCATAACAAACAATTTAAACATTTATTCTTTTCACCCGCAACACAGGGGAACGTACAATGGTGGTGATAGAGGCCAATGGCAACCAGGGTACAGGCACTTTTGTAAAAGTTCAAAATAAAAAATTCATATTAACCTGTTCACATGTAGTGTTTCAGGTAAATATTTGCAAAAAGTGTTTAGTAAAAAATCTGTACTAAATTTTGTGTTCTTTTCTAGGTTAATTCCAAAGTCTATTGCCGCAGCGTTGATGGTGAATTCGAAGTTGATGTTTTGTGGCGTAATCCTAACTATGATACCGCATTCGATGTAGCCTTATTGTCGACGCCTCCCAACATTCCCGAACGTTATTGTGTTCGTTTAGCACAAACAAAACCTTGCCTGGGCCAAACTATCTACAACGCAGGCTTTCCATATTTTGTAAATTTTAATTTGAAATATGATTTCAATCCTTCTATATTCCAAGGTCGCATTATTAAGTATTCACCAGCGGCCATTATGTCTGATGGTTGTGTACAGGCGGGCCAAAGTGGTGGCCCCATGTTTGATGAACATGGCTGCCTGGTGGGTGTTTGTGTGTCCAACAATAAAATGGATAATGTGGTATATCCAAATATTAACAGTGCAATACCGATTATAACGATACGCTCAATACTAGTAGATTATGCAAAGACAAATGGTAAGTTCGATATGAGATATTCCCCCTTATTATGTATGTCGTAGTCACGTCGAATCTTTGCCGTCCTTCATGTCCTTCTTCATCAGATGATGAGAAGTTCTTAACACCAAACATTTCTGTTAACTATTACTAATTTTATACAAATCAAAAAAACAATCGAATCTTGTCGAAAGTCGACAACGACATATGTAATAAGAAGGATTAATGAATATAAGCGATCGCAATTAAAAGTCAATTTTAACAGCTTTTAGAATATAGCGTAATATGATAAGTTTTCAAAATTTGATATTTGAAACGTTGCACTCGTTTACATTTTTGTTTATAAATTTGTTGTTTTATTCTATTGATATGTTTTTGTTTTCTTTTCAGATCTGCTGGTACTTAATAATTTAGTGGCTAATCCAGATATACAAAGAGTTTGGTCCCTAGCACCACCTCCTGTTATAAGCAAACTCTGAACATTAGCCGATGTTTATGACTTACGACATATTAAATATATCGGACTATGTAATGCTTTTTTCATTAATAATTGTTAAGAAAAAAAATATATTTTATATACACACTTTTTAAAAGTCAATTCAATTGTTTTTAATTTCTAGACGGATTTTAAATTTTCGATTTGGAAAAAGGGGTCATGGCAAGGCAGAGGATCAGGTCTGCCTATAGTAAGGCTTGGCATTCCAAATAAAATACTACATATTGAACTGCAAACAAGATTAATAGCTAAGTGTTGTCAGACCTAGATGGATCCAAATTAATAGTTTAGTAATTGATATCTACCGTGGCATAATATATAGAATACACAACTTTCATTCAGCTTATAGGAGCTCGAGCCCAGCCTCAGCCATCATCATTTCATTGTTTTTCTTCTCGATTTTATATACCGTCAAGCATTTATTTTAGTTTATTTTATATTATTAATTTATTTTATTTCTTTATTATAATAATAATATAATAATATAATAATATTATAATATTATTAATTTACTTGTTTTTACTTATTACTTATATTACTTTTTTTACTTATTTTATTCATTTTGTATAATTTGATTTATGTATTTATTTACAAATTTATTTATATATTTAATTTGCTTATTTATTATTTTTCTAATTTATTTAATTACTTATTAATTTTCTTGTTTATGCATTTTTTTACTTATTTATTTATTTCATTTTATTTTACGTATTTGTTAACTAATTAATCTTCTTATTTATTTAATAATTTATTTGTATATATAAATTACTTATTTATTTTTTTTACTAATATATTAAATTATTACTTTACTTGTTTTTACTTATTTATTTTTTTTTTATTTTATTTATAACATTTATTTTATTTTGACATAAAGTGTTGTCAGCTCTAAATGGACCCAAATTTATAGATTAGAACACAGAATTTTCATTCAGATTATAGGAGCTGGAGCAGCGCCACATCCATCTTTATATCCATGAGCAGCGGTCCTCTCGTTTTTAGAAATTTATTTTACTTATTTTATATTATTAATTTACTTATTTTTTTATTTTATTTATTACATTTATTTAATTTTTACCTTGTTGTATTTTTTTACATATTTTATTCATTTTATATAAATTTGTATAATTTTATTTTATGTATTTATTAACTTATTTATTCACTTATTTATTTATATATTTAATTTACTTTTTTATTTTTTTTCCTAATTTATTAAATTACTTATTAATTTTCTTGTTTATGTATTTTTTTATTACATTTTATTTTATGTATTTATTAACTTATTTTTCTTCTTATTTATTTACTAATTTATTTATTTGTATATATAAATTACTTTTTTTATTTTTTTACTAATATATTTAATTTACTTGGTTGGTTGGTATGCAGGCATCTCCTTCTTCAAAGGAGAACACTTAGGTCCCTATGGACCCATTGTGACACCCGTTGGGCATTTGTGCCATACCTTCAACCTATGCTATCAGCGCGTGTGCTGACTGATCGCGTTGCCAGTTGTCGATTGGGAATCCGGAGTTTCGATCCAATCCGTCCAGTTGATAATTTTGCAAAAGTTGTTAATCCTTCCGATGTCCAACGATGCAAGTTCTTCTACACCATTTAAAAAGGGTTTCCCCAGGGTTTCCAGTCTCCTTCTGTATAGCGCTGGGCAATCACAAATAATGTGGTCGGTGGATGGTTCACTGCTACTGTTTCCGCAGTAGTAGCATTCGCTTTTCGTTGCGAATCCCATTCTTTTCGCATGCTTGCCTATGGGTCCATGTCCCGTCAGGAAGGCAATAATCTTCCTTATCTGGTCCCTCTCAAGACTTACCAGGTACGATGCACGTTTCGCGTTGTATTCTGGCCAAGTCATTTTGGCCTTTCTACAGGTTTCTTCATTCTTCCATCTGTCGTTTGCAATTCTAAACGTTAGATTTTCAATGGTACTTTTACAGGTGGATATAGGGCGAAGTGCTTAATTTACTTGTTTTTACTTATTTTTTTTTTTATTACATTTAATTTATTTTTACTATATTGTATGTTTTACTAATTTTATTCATTTTATATAACATTGTATAATTTTATTTTATATATATATTTATGCACTTATTTATTTACTAATTTATTTAATTTTTTCTAATTTATTTAATTTTATTTTTTTTATTTGATTTATTTCTTTATTTATTCAATTTTTTATTTTATTTATTATATTTATTTTACTTAATATTTTCTTTAATGTATTGTATTGTACGATGTTTTATTTATTTATTGTATTTAATTTCATTATTTCCCACTCAGATATTTAACTTCCGAATTCCACCACTCATTAAAGCTTGAAAACTTTACCTTTCGTTCTATTTATTTGCATATTCATTACAACATAAAAGGAAGATATCTAAACAAAAAAAATTCAACTTACGTACACTACTATGATAATTTTGTATTATATCCTTATTAATTCTAAAAAGTTATTACATCTAAATCGTATAGTTTAGTAGTTTTAAAATATCAACAATCGTAGTATTAATTTTGATCCAGGCATCGATTGACATGCGCCTCTAAGAGAATAAGTGATTTATAGCCTTCATGACAGATGGGACAACGAAATTCGAAATGCTCAGGCGGTCTTACAGATTGACTTGAGGGTGAAGGTGGAGTTAAATCCTTAAAATTCAAAATGTAAATAAAAAAAATTAGATGATGTTAAAAAAATCTGAGAAATGTACTTATTGTACTTACTCTTATAGGTCTTTGAGGATTATTGATGAAAGATTGGGCAGCAGCTGCTGCAGCCACTAGTGGTGAGGCTGAAGCACTGCTTGCCGTCGACATACGTCGATCATAATTTTCAGCTAACTTTTGATGTTCTTCGATGAGTTCTTGATTTCTTTTTTGCAATACCTTTAAATCTTGCAGAATTTGTTGTTTCTCACCCATGGCCAATTGGCGACTTTCTCGTTCCATTTCAAAGTCTCGGCGATGAACTTCGTTTTGTTGTTCCAAAAGTAAAATTCGTTCGTTTTGCTCGGTTGAAGTGGCCAACAGCCCATTATTGGAACTTTGTAATTCATCAATTCTTTTTTGTTTGTCAGCATCGGATGCTTTTAACTCGGCTATTTCTGCAGTACATTTTCTAAATAATTCTTGGGCAGCGGTTAGATTAACCTTTAAGCAATCGATTTCACCAATATATTGTTTTTCCTTTCAAATAAAATAAAAATGATAAGTCAATGATTTCATATAATGTTACTGATATTTGATAAGTTACTTACCACATCCTTTAGATCCAAATTTGAGGCCAAAAGTTCTGATAATTTTCGGTTAAGTTCTTTAATAGCTTGTTCGTGTTGACCTCGTAGTATGTATATATCATCAAAATTCTTTTCGGTCTTGTCTTGTAATTTTTTGGGTAAAAATTCATAGGAAGCCTAAGAAAGCAAAAATAAAAATTAGATATTGTTAAATGGTAATGTTACAGAAATCAAGCGAACTTACAGTCTGTAGCTGTTCCAATTTTACAATTTGTGATCTCATATTTTCAATTAATGCTGTTTTCTCTGATATGGTCCTTATCATTTCCTCACGATCATTTTGACGTGCCAAATCTACAGCTTTTGTGTGTTCAATTTGCTCATCGATACTTTTCTTTAGATCCGAGTTTTCGGCGCGTAGCTAAAATTGAAAAAAAATGCAATAAATATTTCTGTAGAAAACATTCCAGTGATGATGCTAAAAGTGTTACAACGACTTTATAAAAAGTGGGAATGTCACTTATGAATACAAAAATGCAAAAAATTATAGAAAAAATGAGGATTTAAAAAAAATAAAATTTCGGAATACTTTTTTCTTTGCTTAAACATTACTAAGAGAAAAAAATTATAATAATAAAATATATATATATATATATATTAAATAAGGGAAAAGATAAAAAATATGATAAAAAATAAGATTTTAAAATTTTATTTTTTTTAAAAAAATTTGCATTTTTGTCAATTCTCATATGTATATTCGAAAAATTAGTTTGATTTTTTTCTTTCAATTATAAAGTTTTCTTTTGTTGTTTAATTTTTTTGTAAGAGGAATTTTTTTTATAATATTAAAATTTAAAAAATTTATAAGAAGAGTTTATCGGTTTTGCTTGAGTCGATCAATAAAAAAACCAATAATAATAAAAAAATATTAAGATTAAAAAAAAATTGTTGTTTTTGTTGATTTGCCATTAGAAATTGTTGTGCTATCAAAACAAAGATTCTATTTATTTACCTTTCTATAATTGTTCAAAAAATTAAGATTTAAAAACAAATCATTTCATCGATTTTGTATAACAATTAAAAAAAAATAAAAATGTATAAAACATTTTTGTTGTTGAGAATTGAAAAATAAGATAAAATTTTCGAAAAAAATTATATAATTTTAATTTTTTTTTTGTTTAACAATTATACGTACCGCTTCAATTTGCTTTTGACATTCACTCAACTGTTCCTTGTAATGACTTTCCATATAATTCATTTTTTCTTTCCACTGCAGTGAATTCGTATAAAACAACTTCATTGTCTCGTTGACCTTTTCCAAAGTATCTGTGTAGTAAATAAAGATGACAAGTATTAGTACAGAAAAACACAATAACACAACTCAGGGGAATTCCCTACTTTTTAACTGCATATACTCGGTGACCATATTTTGTAATTTCACCACATCTTCGGCACATGCCTGCATAGAAATACTGGGAAATTGTGAGTAGACACTTGACTAAAAATAAAACAAGAATACCAAAAATAAATTAAAGTCATAAATAGATACATACGTATGTATGTAGATGCCATCACAATGATGGAGCAAGACAATATATACCTTTAAGACATCAGCATTAATTTCACCCATTATGAAACTAGAAGCCAAACTATTGTTTTTCGATGATGATGATCCTTGAGAATTCTGTGACTTGTTCATATTTTGTAAAGATTTGTTAGAGGGTTCAATGTTTTCCTTGTTGCCATTCTGATTAATTGAACGATTTATAGGTGTTTCATTAGTTTTTGTTTGCAAAGAAGTTTTTGGACTTTGTGTTAAAGGCGATGGTACAGCACAATCTTCCAAACTCAATGGAAGAAAGTCGTCCTCCTTCACTTCGACTGGTGGTCGTGACCATAAAATACTGTCAGCGGATCTTTCCATTGTGACAGCTGCAGCTGTAATGGCAGCAGTAACAGCTGTGGATGATATTGGAGTCTGCTGCTGCAACTCCTTTTCGGTGTTGTTTAAGGAAGTTGGTGTGGGCGTTTTATTTGATGATTCGCGAGCATTTTCCAATTCTTTAATTTGACTGTTTTTCAATGAGGAAAAAGCACTGCCGCCGCCTGATGAATTCGATTGTAAGGATGAGTCCACTTTATCATCATGACTGCCGTTATTGCCATCGCGATCCATTGACGGCATAGGTGATGTGCCCAATATGACAAAAGATTCTTCGTCAGACATGATGAGGCAATAATAAACCACAAGCAGCAGCAACAACAACAACGAACCTCTTTACAAATGGGAATCACAAATTTAACTAAAAGCAAAGAGCAAACAACAACAAGTATTATAAAGCAGAAATACACATATGTGAGAAAAAAAATACAAAGTGGTATTTCGTGATTCGGATGATATAAGTACGTTTTTTTGTACCGTTTGGTACAAAATAAAGAAAAGTGTTTATATTATAATAATAATTGTACGTTTTTAGTACTGTTTGGTATACAACAAAATAAAACACATTTTGTGCTTGTAGAATAAAAACTTTTTAAAAATAACCGTCTCTAGATAAGTTTTGTCCAGTAAAACAAATTTTTATTTTCTGACAAACAATTATTTGTTGTAAATATTTTTGTGTAAGTGTGACCGCTGAGCAAATGTATTTCCCTTAATGTTTATTTGACACAATTTGACCCCAATTTGATCAAACAAAATGATTCGAATGTACATAGTGTGTAAACAAAATTCAAAAATTCTGTATTGTTTGGACAATATTCTGAGTTAATATGTTAAAACATATTTTGATTAAATATATTTGCCCAATCTGACCGTACCTTAAATAGTTCCCATTTCTATAGATTATATAAATCATACTACTACTTGTGTATTTTGTTTTTCAATAGATCACCTAGTTTAGTGTAATCTAATTTTTACTAGTTCACAAGATTTCATACTAACCTAGCCTAACCTAAGCAAAGAAGGTTTGCTTTTGCCAGCATTTTCAATGTTGCTATTGTTATAATTGATGTGAGTGGCACTATCCTTATAAAATATATAAGGTATATATATTTAGCAGGACTTTGTCACATATTGAAACTTGAATATGCTGATGACTAAACAGCTCTACTTCTACTGAGTGTCTTTAAGCCATCAGATTTCCATTGAAATAACTTCGTTTTGTGACTGAAAGCATTGGGTAACTATTGACACATAATTTGCACAGGAAAATATTTCATATGTTGGTGATTCACCAGTCGTTAAGAAACCAGAATAACAGAACAAAACTATTGATAACATTTTGCAAGGTAATATTTTCCTTTGATAATGACGCATCACCACTCCTGAGAAACTCATACAAAAGAAATTGCTATGCTAGAAATTTAAATCGATATACAGTCGAATTCTAAGGGACTGGATATTTACTTCGCTATAAAGAAAACTCGCTATACAGAAAACAAAAACAATTTTGTCCTTTTAAAATTTTTTATTTGTAGTAGTCAGTTATTTTGTTTTGAAGTACATTTTTCTACTTTTCTTCTTTAATATTATTTTCTAATACATTTAGAGAAGTTAACACAGTACATATCGCGATATGCAAAGGCAAACTGATAGCGACTGCAAGAAATGTGAGGGATGGTAATGATACCAGTTGCATAGTTCGGTACCAGTTGCATGCCCCTTTTTGGGTTAAAAAAAGGGGCAAAGTGCTATCATGTACGAATTTTCAAAAATCCCTTCATTTGACTCAACAACCCTATAAACCGTTTGGCCTGGGTGATAACAACAGTTTTTCCCATTTTCGGGTTAGTCCCCTTAAAGTTTCATATGCGAAAAACCACTTTGTGAAGATCTTTAATTTTATAGGAAGTGCGCCAATACAAATGTTCGCCATTCTACCTTAAGCCGTTTTGTGGTCTTGGTTACCATCTATAGTCCATCAACAAATTTCACTGACATTTTGGTACAAATCGGTTCAACAGTTTTCGCAATTAGTGGTGACATCAAAATGTACATCCATTTTTATATATAACATAGACTTCTCAATAATTTTGATGTTTTAAAGATGTTTATATGTAATGTTATCACTGGTGACTAAATTTCATTCCAAAAAATAAGTGTATCATAATCTAAACACCGGCAACTGAATAAAAACATACATACAACATTTTCTCAAGTCCAAAAATACATTTTAAGTTTGAGTAAAATCGGACAAATGATTTAGAGTTTCAAAATAATTCAGCTCCAGCCAACTCAACAGCGGGTCCATTTATACAGAAAAAAATTTCTCATAATAAAACAAATATACATTCTAAATTTCAGTCAAATTGTTTAATTCGCTAAAATTTTCATTATAATTCCACCCTAGCGGCACCCACAGGGTCCATTTATACAGAAACATTGTACTCATGATCACTCAAATATACTTACTAAATTTCAGTTAAATTGGTCTATTCATTCAAATTTTGATTAAAAATCTACCCAAACGCCACCTACCGGTTCCATTTGCACATACAGTTTTTTCTGATGATCAAACAAACATACATTCTGAATTTCAGTTAAATTGGTCCATTTGTTGAAATTTTTATTATAAACCCACCCCAGCGCCACCTACCACAGCGCTGGTGGACCACCCTTAACATTTAGGGGGATGAAAAATAGATGCTGGCCGATTCTCGATATGCTCACAAACTTTCATGAGGATCGGTCGAGCCGTTTCAGAGGAGTTCAATCACGCACCCCGTGACACGAGAATTTTATATATTAGATTTAAATTTTATTCGAGTTCAAGACCAGGTTTTGAAAGCATTTATAGCTCAGAATGATATTATCATAATGCCAGACAGTCTATATAGTTATTTCGTATTCAGCCACGAATCCTCATCATCAGACTTTGATACAATGTTTGGGAAATGTTTATCAAGTTTTATGCACCAGAATCTCATAACTAAATGAGAGTTCTGCCATGAGAACATAGACTGGAAAAACTTCGCAAGCATTCACTATGAGCAACCATTCGCATAACTTCAATGGTCAATGGCTTTCACAACATAAAGAAACAAGAAAGAAGTTTAGCGAATGGTTTCTCACACTAAATGCTTTCCGGATTAAAGTTTTATCAAAGTAAAATAAGAATGTCTTGTAAGATTAAAAAAGAAGCATAAAAGAAAAACCAGAATTTAAAAAAATTTTAACTCTGCGTCCTCGGAAAAAATGAATAACTTAACCATTTGTTAACCGATTTTTACAAACAATTATGCGTTTTACTTATGAAAGTATGCGCTTTCTGAATAAAATAGGGAAATAAAAGGGTGTCATTATAAAGTAGTGGTTACAAACTTAAAATATTGTGAAAAAATCAAAAAAGTTTGCGATTTTGAGGCAACTACAGACAGGTATGACAAGTTAAAGTTTGGACAGGTTTGACAAGACAAGGCAGCAATGTCTTCTTTCCAAATTCGCTGACGAACTTAAAATTGGTTGATATTCAACCACGTTAATGGTTTATAAGTGAGTAAAGGTACGAAAAACCGGTCTCATAGTGGTCTTTATGATCTATTTTGGCTGCCTAGACACGTTCAGATTGTATTGATATGTTCACAAAAGTTGTTTAACTTTAACTTCCACTGAGCTATCGAAGGTCACATAATAAAAGGTCGAATCGGTTGCCACTACTTACTGCTAATTTCCGTAAAGTGGAAGTTGTCATTACGTAATTATGGGTGATTGACTATAAGAACTGTCTTTACGTATGGGCCCAAGATCAAGCATGGCAAAAGCGCTGGTGTATGCGGATAACTAACTGTGGGAATAACCAAGATACAATAAATCCATCAATTCTACGTGGTGTTAAACAAAAACCTCGGGAAACTAAAACCTTTGAAATCAGTATCTGCTGTGTTCCGAAACATTGTATTATACACCAGGGAACGAAACAACATATTTCTTTATTAGTTAATCTTAAACACCGCAAAAATCAGAATAATCTGTTGGCGCCATTTCTTGGATGTATAACAAATTATCACTCCAGCTACTTCCAGATATTTCAACAGTAGGTTTTATGGATAGATGTCGCGGTACAATGCCTGATTGGAAACTATTAAATAGTTCACCCACTTATATGTATAATTTTAGATTTTGTGAAGAACTGGGTGTAGAAAAGAGATATAAGGCGTGTGATCTGCAAAACCGTCTGTAAGACTGCTGGATCATTGTGGTTCGCATATATATATTAAATACCGTTCAGAGTATTTGGTTGGTTTCACATACATATTTCGGAAATGGTTAATCAACTTCGCAAAAATCAATAGAATCTGCGGACACCATCTCTTGGAAGTATAAAGAATTATTAGCCCAGCTACTTCCAGTTATTTCAACAATAATACTTTTCTGGCTAGAGGTGGCTACCCAATGTCTGATCGTGATTCTCTGGAAGATGTCCATCGCCCATCTTAAATTTTTGATTTTGAAAAAGACTAGATGTGGAAAACACGTAGTGGGTTTGAGAGCTCGAAAAGCGGCTGTATGACGGCTAGATCATTGTGGCACAAATATATCAGATCCCCAAAGGCATATATAGTATGGTTGAAGAATCCTGTGTGATTCTATCTAATCGCAAAATTCTATAGAATCTGCGGACACCATCTCTGGGAAGTAGATAGAATTATTAGCCCAGCTACTTCCAGTTGTTTCAACAATAACACTTTTATTGGCTAGAAGAGGCTATCCAATGCCTGATCGTGATTATCTGGTAGATGTCCATCTTAAATTTTTGATTTTGTAGAAGACTGTGTGTGAAAAACACGTAGCAGGTTTAAGATCTCAAAAACCGACAGTATGACAGCTAGATCTTTGTGGCCCGAATACATCAGACCGACATCGGACTATATGGTTTGTCTGTGCAGAGGTGAGTAGAGTTTGGCCTGTGGGTATCTAACTGGTCACCGCAACATGACACGTAACAAGCAAATAGTATAAATCCATACTGGACTACTGTCGTGTGTCTAACATCTGACAATTCCTGGACACAAACTTTGAATCTACAGAAAAAAAAAAACAAAAAAAGTGTTGCCAAAAACGATGGTACAATAATCAGATTAGATGCCCCATCGAGTGCCGATTAATTGGTATAAAGAATTATCCTCCAGCTACATCCTCTAGCTGTTACAACAACAACTTTCCTGTGTGTAAGGACGATACTGAGTCCAAGAAAATAGAACATCTTCAATGTAGTTGTCTGGCAGTGGCCTGAAGGAGGCAACTTTAACTTTTCATCACTACGCAATGTCTCAAATGTCTTGTTACAAAACTGCCCGTCCTATTCCTTTCAAAAATGGGTAGGAATGTTAACTTTAAGTGGAAAAAAACTGCTTGCAAGCCCCCTCTAGAAGGCCTATCTCATTTAATGCCTATTGTAGGCATGTATTCGACAATTTACCCATTCGTTGGATACTTTGCAACCAGAAGAAATATAAATATAACTTTGGATGGCGAAATTTTATCGCCGACCAAAACGCACAGCTGTACTCAGTACATACTAATTTTATAAAGGTTTGCAAGCTGAAGGAATATAAACATGGATGACGAAATTTTAGCACCGACCAAAAAGCATATCTGTACTCAGTACTAATTTTATAAACGTTTCTGGCATGCACACCTACAGACTGTGACACACTACACACGAGACGAAAACAACATGGATTTAGCATCCCTGAAAAGACAGCAAATGACTTCTTGTATTAGACTAAAAGGGGGAGCCCCAAAATTCCAATGTGCATTTAACGCATAATTTATCATCGCCGCTAATGACTCATACTATTGATTACTTACCTTCTCTGTTTTGAAATTATATTGCAGATCTCCCAATGCACTGAAAATTGTTAAAACTTAAAAAGTGACTTTTATCGCACCACTGCAATTCCTTTCAATGTTTTGAGACGTAGTTTGTTTAGGCTGTTCAGCGTTTGTTTGTTTTCTTTTTCTTACAGTTATGTGATACTCTGCCCCAGTTTGTCTGTGTGTCTGTCTGCCTGTGTTTAGTTCAATCAATTGTAGCGTAATTATTTTTTCAGCAGCAATAGTAGAGCACTCGAGAAGTTTTTGATACTTCTCACGATTCTTATCTATTTTCTATATTAAACAATGAATGTTTATCATCGTTTGAAAAATGTTACACTGTTCACATATATATGGGGATTTTCTGTGATTTTTCACTTATTGAGGCGATTCGTTCGTAGAAACAACAATCAGAATCCAAAAAACTATACGACCCGACGAAATGAAAAACAAAACAGTAATAAAGTAAATTTTTTTATTGTTGCCGATATAAAGATGCCATATCGTTGAGAGAGTTGATAAGAGATGGCAACTAGTGTACTTTAGTACTCTTTGTAATGAATTTAACGTAAACCAAAATATCGCCAGGAAGACACTGAGGAAAATGTGTGGTTTGAAGTCGTTTAATGCTATTGCAATTCTGTGTTCGTGGAAACTCGTTAGGCTGCCAAGGAGCTTGAAATAATGATAATAGGATTACAGAATATTCTCGCTTAAATAATTGTGTTTGTAAATGGAAGAAAATGTTTGCAATAAATTTTTTTTATCGTTATTTTTTGAACAAAAGTATAAACACATTATAATATTACCATGAATGTCAACATTATCGATATTTTTCTGTTGAATTTTACTTCACCGGTGAGGTCTGGTTGGAAAAAGTAGATCGATCCCAGAAAACCAAACTGAAGGGGATTCATGGCGCTTAAGATTAAAGGGCCTCTTTGGACTTATTATTATTATAACCTATGTGTGGAAACTAAAATTAAAGGAGGATTGTTATTTTTTGGACAGAAGTTCAAACTTATAATATTTCCATGAATACCAACATTTTCGATATTTTTCGTTTGAATTGCACTTTATCGGGTCTGGTCTGATTAGAGAAAGTAAAGTTGCAATTCTCTTTAGATCGATCCCAGAAAACCAAACTAAAAGGGACCCATGGGCCCCTTGGGACTTATTATTACAACCTATGTGTGGGTATTCAAATTAGAGGTGGTAATGTCACGATTCCGATTATGCAATTTTAGGTCTCTACTACAAGATGAACTATTTTTTTAGCATCATAGGCGTGCTTTTGGAAGCAGTAGGTGGAAACATTTAAATATAATTACAATCATTTCAATTAAAAGCAATTCATTATGATGCGTGGAAAGTTTCGGATTACTATGAAATTTATTATGTTAAAAGACGTTTTCGGTGACACAAAAATATAACAGATGCTTTCAAATGACGTCATTTGAAGCCGAAGTTGTTGATTAACCCGGCTACAATCCGAGTTATAAGGTAATGACGTCTCATTTCACAGTGGAACAGTGAAAAACCACACAAACGTAGTTATGCGTGTCTGATACTATTACTGGAGCTGAGAAAAACCTTAGCTCAGTACGACAAGAATAGTAAATTTCAAATAATTTTATGTCTTCGTCGCTTATTCTAAAAAGTAACAAAATTAAATCTTTGTCAAATACACCATCGAGCGGGAGCTTTGTTACCACCACCAAACGAAGATCATAAGTTCCTTCAGATATATTTCGTTGGTGATTTGGCAATTGTATTAGATCAACGTTGTACAATTTTTACTGCGATTAAACTCGAAATGATCGATCAATTGCAAAATCTTCTGCATTAGCATAACGCATTGGTCAGATTGTTCCAAACCGCATTGAATACGATGCATTTTGACGACCACAAAACTTTATCAGAGCAGACGAAAGAACCTCTGGAGGTCATGGAAGACAATTCAATGCTCCCACTAATAATGAAGTCGCAGTGATAATTGTTGGGGAGAAATTGTTCTCAAGCGTCGGGATAGTGGACACTGCACTTCAATACCCTTTGATGTTCTGCCGTGGAGAGGATGGCTATCATCTCAATTTAAAGATGGTCAATACAACGAAATGTTTGTTTACGAGTACAAGTCATCACTTATCTTTATTTTCCATATAAGTTCGAATTCGTATTTCAGGAGAAGCAACGAATTAAAAGGATAGCTTAATGGATTTTTATGCCTATCGATTGATGATTCGGCAAAATGGTGACAATCGTCTGTAAAGATATCGCAGGTTATTTCAACAGTACAGCGTTGACATGTACGTCAAGGTCGAAACTAAGCATCTCAATTTCATTCGTTTTAATCAGTTGCCACATTGCGAGAAGCTTGAAAACGTTTGCATTTGCTCGAAAACAATACGCATTGAAACTCAACGCTCGCCGAGGCAACTGTTTCTGCTCCAGCGAATCAAATTCGTATATTGTTTGCGATCATCATAGCCACGTGTCAACCGTCGAAACCGAGAGCATTGGGGGACAAATAAAAGAACGAGATATCTAACGACAGTTTGCACAGAGCTCGCACGACAATATCGAATTTTGAAATTAACGAAATTGGGAATACCAGCGTTAAATCGTTCGTGGCCGACGAGAATGAGGCGACCAACTATCCGACAGAATTTTTGAACTCCCTAGATGTGTCAGCTGAAGGTGGGATCATAATCATGTTGCGAAATTTGAATCATCCGAAATTGTTCGACGGTACTCGGTTGTCTGTCAAGAAACTGATAAACAATGTGATTAAAGCGATCATCATGGGCAAATTTTAAGGAGAGGAAGTCCTTATTCCACGAATTCATATCATTACAACCGACCGTCCCTTCCAATTCTAGCTAATTTAATTCCTCATGATGACAATCAATAAATCGCAAAGCTCTTCGTAGGAAGGTTGTGAGATCAACCTCGAAGTGTCGTGATTTCGCACGGTCAGCTGTACGTTCGCGTGTCGGCAAACCGCCTTCATTCGAAAAACATTGTTTATCAGATCGATCTTCACTGATTTAAATTAAAATCTGAACTATCTGTGTTTTAATATAACCCTAGAGCTTATATAAAGGCTTTAGCATAGGAGCGAGACGAAGTTTGCCGGGTCCGAAGTTGTATGGCAGAACAACGTTTGCCGGGTCAGCTAGTTTTTTAATAAAATTATTATTGTTTTTTTTCATAACGGCAAAATTTCCTAAGTTCTCTATGAAAAAATTACCCCCAAAAGAGCGGGTGAATACTGATGTTAAAAAAAAATTTCTCAACAAAAATTCCGTCTCTATACAATAAAATTTTTTTCAATATATATTTTTTAAATAACTAATAAAATTAAGATATAAAATTTAATAACTACTTAATACACAACAAAAATAATACATTCCTTAAAAAGGACAAGTATGTATTACAAAATAATTTAAAAAAAAAAATCCAAATCATTTAGAAACAAATTACAGACGCAATTAGAAAAACCTTCAGCGATAACAGAAAAAAGTACTTTTTTGCATCGCAAAGTTCTTTTATTCTAAAAGTAAATTTTACTGTGTATTCTACTTCTTTTAGCTTTTAGAAACATTTCAAAATTTTATTAATTTTTTAATAAAATTCTTTGGATGCGGTTTTTTTTAATTTTTTCCAACAACAGTTTTTAAATTGTCTACAAAAAATACCCCAATAATATCACGTGATTACTGACATTTTAAAAAAAATAATTCTCCACAAAATTCCAAATTCATATGTGTATAATTAATTTTTTTTTAAATAACTTAAAAACTTTACAACAAAAAATATTGCATTCCATTAAAATTGCAAATATGTTTTACAAAAGAATTTAGAAAAAAATATCCAAAACATTTAGAAATAAATTACAGAAAAACTTTAAGCGATGACAAAAAAGTACTTCTTTGTCCCGCAAAATACTTTTATTGTACCACAAAAGTACTTTTACTGTAACACAAAATACTTTTATTTTACCACAAAGTAGTTTTATTTTACCTAAAAGTAAATTTATTGTAACAAAAAGTAAAATTTTTTTTCCTAAAAAGTACTTTTCGTATAACAAAACGTTATTTTATTGTAACAAAAGTACTTTTTTTAAACTGTTTGATAGTTAATTATTATACCAATGGTTAATATAAAACTTAAAAAAACTTAATTTCCCTTTGCCCCCCATGAATGAGGTATGGGATAGCTTCTCGCGTTGTTGTGAATTAACACGCTTTCTATTTTTAGATTCACAACTAACGGCACCTACTTATTTATCGACGAATGCGAACGTCACTGTTTTGAGAAGCTCTTACTAGACACGACGATTGAATCGACGCTTAATACTGCGAAGTTGCTGTCAAACAACATTCGAGGGGAGCCGACAATGAAAGAAAATTTTATTTATTTTTTTCTTTTAAGATGACTGGAGCCAGGTTAATATATTGTACTAAAAAGTACTTTTTTGAACTAAATTTGAAGTAAATTTTTTGTACCAAAAATTATTTTTATTTCACCAAAAAGTTCATTTATTGTACCAAACAGATCTTATTATGTACGCCAAAGTAGTCTTGTTTTTCTAAACTGTCCTTTTATCATACCAAAGTGTATATTATCGTACAAAAGAGTACATAGGCTACTTCTATTATACCAAAAATACTACAATTAAAAAAAATACTTTTATTGTACCGAAACGTCTTTTTATTGTATCCGAAAGTACTTTTATTGTACCACAAAGTACTATTATTTTACCACACAAAGTACTTTTATTGTACCAGAAAGTAGTTTTTTTTTGTGCCACAAACTACTATTATTGTGCCACAAAGTACTTTTATTGTGCCTACAAGTATTTTTTTTTACAAAAAAGTAATTATTATTATTGTACTGAAGAATAATGTTATTGTTCCAAAAAGTAAAATTTTTTTGTACTAAAAATTTGTTTTATTGTGTCAAAAGTACATTTATTGTACAAAAAGGTATTTTTATTGTACCAAAAGTTACTTTTTATTTTCCAGAAGGTACTATTAATGTAGGTTTTATTGTACCAGAAAGTACTTTCTTGTGCCAGAAAGCATTTTACTGTACCTAAAAGTATTTTTATTGTACAATAAAGTAATTTAATTGTGCCAAAAGTACTTTTTATAGTATCGAAAAGTTATGCTGAGAAGTGATGTTATTGTTTAAAAAAGTATAAATTATTATACTAAAAAGTAGTTTTATTGGGCCGAAAGTACATTTATTGTACGAAAATGTATATTTTTTGTACCAAAAGAGACTTTTTATGTGCCAGAAGGTACTAGTAATGTACTATTATTGTGTCAGAAAGTATTTTTAATGTACCTATAAGTAGTTTTA
This sequence comes from Muscina levida, assembly GCA_964034835.1. NCBI lineage: Eukaryota > Metazoa > Arthropoda > Insecta > Diptera > Muscidae > Muscina > Muscina levida. The sequence continues at coordinate 25,928,176 of OZ035884.1, read as the reverse complement.
TTGTACCTGTATTTTTATTGTACAAAAAAGTAATTTAGTTGTGCCAAAAGTTCTTTTTATAGCATCTGAAAAGTAGACTTATTGTCCCAAAAAGTACAATTTACTGTACCAATAACTTGATTTATTGTGCCAAAAGTACATTTATTGTACGAAAAAGTATTTGTATTGTACCGAAAGGTACTTTTTACTATTAAGAGGTTTTACTGTATCAGAAAGTACTTTTATTGTGCTAAGTACTATTATTGTGCCAGAAAGTATTTTTTAAGTTCCTAAAAGTACTTTTTTTTGTACCAGAAAGTACTTTTATTGTACCTAAAGAAATTTTTATTGTACAAAAAAGGACTTTTATTGTGCCAGAGTATTTTTTATGTTCCTAAAAGTACTTTTTTTGTACCAGAAAGTACTTTTATTGTACCTAAAAGTATTTTTATTGTACAAAAAAGTAATTTAATTGTGCCAAAAGTACATTTTATAGTATCGGAAAGTACTATTATTGTAGTGAAAAGTAATCTAATTGTCCAAAAAGTACAATTTATTGTATTAAAAACTAGTTTTATTTTGCCAAAAGTACATTTATTGTACGAAAAAGTATTTTTATTTTACCAAAAGGTGATTTTATGTGTTTATTACTGTTAAAATACTGAAAAGTACAATTTATTGTACCAAAAGGTGAGCCAAAAATTAATTTTAAAAAATACTTATATTGCAGTAAAAAGTACCTCAAAGTACATTTATTGTGTCCTCAAGTACTCTTATTGCACCGAAAAGTTCATTAATAGTGCCAAAAATTGATTTCAGTGTTTATTTATTATTTTACCAGAAAGTACTTTTGTTGTACCAAAAAAAAAATACTTTTATTGCACAAAAAAGTACTTTAATTGTGCCAAACATTATTAGTATTGTATCGAAAAATTCTGTTGAATGTTAAATGTTTTTTTCGTTACTTCTTCATATTTTTAATTTTATTTTGCAAATTTTTAGTCAAATTAGAACAGCTGACTTCGAATACTTGATATTTTTTTTTGTCTATTTTGTCAAACAAACAACTTTTGTAATTATTATAAAACTCTCTTTTTCTAATTCATCAACTTAAAATGCGATAGTTTTGAACTAGTACGTTTTTGCGCTAGTGTGTCAAGTCTTGCCACGGTTATAACATTCACGCGTTTAAAAATAATAGCCTCCCAACAGCTCTCTTGACCACTGCTTTCGGTATTATTTTAAAGATGTTGGTATTTTTGTATATTTTTCCCTGTTTTAAAAAAAAATTCCGTATTAACAGTTAAGAATTAAAAAATTTGTTATTTTGTTACAGTTTGTTTTATAAAGATATATCGACAGTCCTTTGACTTGTATCTGCATAGTATGATCTTCGAAATGAAAAGTGGACAGCAGGCTAGCAATACATACCAATTATTTTATGTCGAATAAAAATTAGTTTTTAAATGACCACAAAAAAGAATCTTTTTTATATGAATACAAGTTATGTAAATAAGGAAAAAATATTTCGTTTCTTAAGCATATTTTATTAAATTATCTTTGAAAAATATATATGTGTGTGTGTAAAGTATATGTATATAAATATATACAATTTCACTTAAACAATCTAAAGATTTAAAAAAAATAAAATAATATAGACAGTTTAGAAAAGTAAAGCTTAAATTAAAGTTTAGTATGTACAATATGTTGTTATAGTTGTAGCAATAAGTAGGAAAGTTTAGCCATTATTATTATGTTAAGGTATTATATATACTCCATTTATATGTATGTATATAGAGAGAAGTAATTATAATTAAATCTCTTATAATGTAAGTGAAAGGAAGGAAGGAAAAAGGATCATAGAGCGAGAAATAACCAATTTCAATATATTCTAAATATCAAATATATACTAGAAACACAAACATAATACAATTTTCTTTTGAAAAGCCGAACAAAAACTAAATATTTAACAAGTAATCATAATTGCAGAAATAAAAAAATGATGGTGACACAAACTAAGTCATAGTTTAAGCTGCAAGGTTAACATAATACATACTATATGTGTGTAGTAATCGTTGTACAAATGTGTAGAGACATAATAAAATGCACAAAGGTGACATAGGAGGCTGATGATGTTATATTCCTGAATTCGCTTAAATATGAAAATTATATAATTACGATGGATTAGAGAATGACTTTGATAACAAGTTTTAAATATACTACGTACAATTTTGTAATATGTATTAGGGATTATGCTCTGACAACAATATTGAAAGATCATATTAAGCAGTATTAGGAACCCATTACTAGTATTTTTTTTTTTAAATCTTATCTAAAAGTTGCATTTAAGTAATGGTCATGCTTGTTTTAGACTTGAACCCAACGAAGTAACTTTAAATTAGATTTTAAACCATACTCATTTTTTCTATTATTTCAAAAACATAGACTATTTTATATAAAGTTAACATTTTCTATTCCCAAAAGTAAAATAGAGAAAACATTTCGAATTAGTTCTCATAAATATTGTATTACCCAGTAGGGTACAATAATAGTTCGGGACTAGTCGTCCATAGGACAGTGAAGTACGTAGTTCACCTTCCATACAAACAACTGTCTCATTTAGCATGGAAATGTTTTGGGCTTGGGGCAATTGTCTTTTATGTACCAGTATTGAACAAGTTCAGATATTCTAGTTGGGCGGTAGATCATTTTCTTCTTATTTGAACTTGTTTTAAACCACTTAAAAAAAAGTTGATATGAAAAACAAGAAAATTGACAAGTTAGAAATAGTTTCCAGTAATTGTGTTAAAAAATTAAACTATAAATTCCATACAGTTTGTACCTGACTTACTATATGTTCAAAAAAAAGTGTAAAATACGAAATTAAAAGCAATTTTTTGCATAAATTCTTTTTTTACTTTATAAGTACAAAATGATATAAAAAGTACAAAAAGAATATTAACTGTACCAAAAAGCACTTTTATTGTACCAAAAATTAGTTTTATTATATAACCCAAAAAGTACTTTTATTATACCAAAAAAGCTTTGTTGTTTTACCAAAAAAGTACTTTTCTTGATACAAAAAGTACTTTTGTTGTAACTAAAAAGTACTTTTGTTGTAACTAATAAGTACATTTGTTATACCAAAAAAGTACTATTATTGTAACCAAAAGGTAGTTTTAATATCACCAGATAGTACTTTTGCTGTACTAATAAGTACTTTAAATGTACTTCTACTGTACTAAAACTCACTTTCATTGTACTATAAAAGATATTAACTGATCCTAAACGTCCTTTTATTGTACCAAAAAGTATATTTGTTAAACCCAAAAAATACTTATATTGTACCAAAAAACATTTTTTTCGGTTACAAAAAAGTATTTTTCTTTATCCAAAAACTAACTAAAAAGAAGTACTATTTTTGTTACTAAAGGTTACTTTTATTGAAACCAAAAGTACTATTAAAAGTACTTTTTTGTGCTAAAAATTTCTTTGTTTTGTACTAAATATGCTTTAAATGTACCAAAAGATGCACTTATGTTATAAAAAAAAATATTTTTTTGGATACATTTAAGTATTTTTTTTGTACGCAAAAGTATTTTTTATTTTATGCAACTTGTACTTTTGAAGTAACAAAGCGTACTTTTGTTGTACTAAAAATTATTTTAAATAAGTACTTTTGTTGTACTAAAGAGTACAAAAATAATTTTATTTTATCCAACTTGTACTTTTGTAGCAAGAAAACGTAATTTTGTTGTACTAAAAATACTACTATTTTACCCAGCAAGTATTTTTGTTCTACTGAAGTGTACTATTATTATACTAATAAGTACTTTTACTCAAAAAAGGCCTTTTGTCCTTTTATTGTACCAAAAAGTATTGTTATTGTACCATAAAATACTTTAATTGTACAAAAAAGTACTTTTGTTGTACTAAAAAGTACTTTAATTGTACCAAAATCTACTTTAACCGTACAAAAAAGTACTTTTGTTGTATAAAATGTACTTTAATTGTAAATTTTTGCTGTACCAAAAAATACTTTAATTTTACCAAAAAGTACTTTAATTGCACCAAAATGTACTTTAATTGTATCAAAAAGTACTTTAATTGTAAACTTTTGCTGTACCAAAAAATACTTTTTGTTGTACGAAAAACTATTTAAATTGTACCAAAAAGTACTTTATTGCACGAAATAGTACTAAAAAGTATTTTTGTTGTACTAAAAAATACTTTAATTGTACCAAAATGTACTTTAATTGTATCAAAAAAGTACTTTTATTGTACCAACAAATACTTTTGTTGTACAAAAATACACATTTGTTGTACTAAAAAGTACTCTAGTTGTCCAAAAAGTACTTCAATTGTAACAAAAAGTACTTTAATTGCACCAAAATGTACTTTAACTGTAACAAAAAGTTCTTTAATTGTAAACTTTTGCTGTTCCATAAAAATACTTTTGTTGTACTAAAAACTATTTAAATTGTACCAAAAAGTACTTTTATTGCTCGAAATAGTACAAAAAAAGTATTTTTGTTGTACTAAAAAATTCTTTAATTGTACCATATATAACTTTAATTGTACCAAAATGTACATTAATTGTAACAAAAAGTACTTTTATTGTTCCAAAAAAAACATTTTTTGTACAAAAAAACACATTTGTTGTGCTAAAAAGTACTCTAGTTGTCCAAAAAGTACTTTAATTGCACCAAAATGTACTTTAATTGTAACAAAAAGTACTTTGATTGTTAACTTTTGCTGTAACAAGAAATACTTTTGTTGTACTAAAACTATTTAAATTATACCAAAAAGTACTTTTATTGCTCGAAAAAGTACAAAAAAGTATTTTTGTTGTACTAAAAAATACTTTAATTGTACCAAAATGTACTTTAATTGTATCAAAAAGTACTTTTATTGTACCAAAAAATACTTTTGTTGTACAAAAATACACATTTTTTGTACTAAAAAGTAGTCTAGTTGTCCAAAAAGACCTTCAATTGTAACAAAAAGTACTTCAATTGCACCAAAATGTACTTTAATAGTAACAAAAAGTACTTTAATTGTAATCTTTTGCTGTACCTAAAATACTTTTGTTGTGCTAAAAACTATTTAAATTGAACCAAAAAGTACTTTTATTGAACGAAATAGTACTTAAAAGTATTTTTGTTGTACTAAAAATACTTTAATTGTACCAAATATTACTTTAATTGTACCAAAATGTACATTAATTGTAACAAAAATTACTTTTATTGTACCCCAAAAAAAACATTTTTTGTACAAAAAACACATTTGTTGTGCTAAAAAGTACTCTAGTTGTCCAAAAAGTACTTAAATTTTACCAAAAAGTACTTTAATTGCACCAAAATGTACTTTAATTGTAAACTTTTGCTGTACCAAAAAATACTTTTGTTGTACTAAAAACTATTTAAATTGTACCAAAAAATACTTTTATTGCACGAAATAGTACAAAAAAATACTTTAAGTGCATCAAATATTACTTTAATTGTACCAAAATGTACTTTAATTGTAACAAAAATTACTTTTATTGTACCAAAAAACACTATCGTTGTTCAAAAAATTGCTTTTGTTGTACTAGAAAGTACTCTAATGGTACCAAGATTTTAATATTTTACTTTATTTGTATTTTTTACATATTATATTTATCATTGTACTAAAAAGTACAAGCGATGCAAATAGTAACTATGAAGTTTTGAAATCCTCTTCATAGTTCCATATTCTGAAACCTGGAACTACACCGTTTTGGACTAATCAGAGACTTTTTAGATACAACTACAAAGAAGTACAGCTTATCGATGTCAACTAGTTTATCATATATAGTTTGAAAGGAATTGTTTCCTCTGCCTACATCTCTGAAAAGTGGAAATTTGAACTATGCTGCAGAAATATCCTAAACTTTATTTGGAAGAAATAATTATAATTCCACATCTATAAATTTAATAACATAAATAGGTGAAGAAGACAAACTTTATAAAGTTCATCGATGCTAATTATATCTCGATCATTATGACAAAAGTGGATATGTCCAAATATTTAATTTACAGGAAGCCGATTAAAATTTTTGTAATTTCATAAAGACAAAAGGGCATAATATCAGCTTTTTGTATAACCATTTAATAGGCTTCGATTCATGTCAGACATCTATTGCCAACTTTTTCTAATAATTCTGAAAAGCATTTTGCAAAACACTAGACATATAAACTTTTGCCATAATTGTACAGATATTTTTTACACATTTTTATATTGAGAAATCCAATCTTGAATCGAAAAAATTTTCGAAAGTTGAAAATACAATTACTTGTCGCTATTTATGTTAAATGAGAAAATTCACCGGATAGTTATTTATAGATTTCCTTAAAAAAGATAATCAAAGTACTATAGTAATCGTCTTTATATCTTCTCTTTCAACAACCCAGCCATCACTATACAATACAAAAAATAGAACATTTCACAAACCTCTTAACCTTTGGGCCTCTAACAACAATACTTGATAAGCCTTTCAATATTTCTAAGAGCACTTTAACAATATTTCTCTTTACCAATTAAATTGTAACACTGTAAAGTAATCATTGAGCAAAAGAGGGAATTTTGGTATTTGAACACTTTTCAAATTCTGTTCGACAGAATTTTAAACATTGCCCACCTTGGATATGGACACTTATGTTACTCATGTGCAACTAATAACCCATTAACTTAATGGATTTTTAATACTTCAAATAACGCCTATCCATCCTACCCAACGACATTACTCAAAAATTATCGTTATACGTTCACATGCACTCATCATATATTTGTAGCCAGCCTCGTTAATATCAACAATAATTTTCGAATGTCAACAACATTCCATAAAAAAGTACATTTTTCTAATAATCGAATATATTTTTTTTTAATGTGTTTAGAAAAAGATTCATTTGTGATAGCAAAATTTTCGGTTTAATGCGAAACTTCTATCTCTCTCTGTCTCTCTTACGAGTCTTTTGTGAGCTTACATTTTGTCTTCAGATTGGTTTTGTAACTATGTATGTGTATGTATTTTGATTTATGCTTCTATACTATTAACACTATCAAAATCTGATACTGAATCTGAACCATATTCGCCGAAAGCACCTCCGGCTCCTCCAGCACCGCCACCAATACTAGTATTCGTCAGGGGCATTGTAGTACCCGAACCATTATACGAATGTGGTCCCAATGGTGTTGCATTGTGTGCCGATCGAGGTTTCAATACATCCGGTATGTAAATTGGTGCTGGACCAGCCATTTCCACTATACTTGGCCTTCGCGCCTGCGTGCAACGTTTTATCGGTGACATAAATGTAAACAGTGTGAGGGTAATAACTAAAGTTATAATTAAGATGATGGCTCTGGCCATACCGCCACCTCTAATGGCCGATATCATCGCCATAATGAGTAATAAGATGACAATGGAAAATTTGGTCATTGTCACAGCTGTCGAGTGTATCTTGCCGCCATTGCGTGATATCATATTTGAGGGTCCATAGGCAAAATATAGATTATGACGATCCACAAAATGTTTAAAGCATATGTAAACCATGGCAAAGGGCATGATAAGCGGACAAAAGACACTGTAGACGATCGAGATGGTAAAGACCAATGTGGACCAGGCGTAGTGGGTGCCAAAGGGAAACTCAATTAAAATTGACTTCCTTATATATGGGGTTTCCGCTTTCGATTTGGCTGTGATCAACATCCAGATGTATATGATTAATTCGGGAAAACGCAACAATTCCAGCGAAGTACCAATAAAGCCGGCGGTTATCACATAGTTGACGTAGAACGAACCACGATCGGGTAAGAAAATACACTGCCACTTCAGGGTGTCGTTACTTACAGACCACTGCAACAAAGCCTGGGCAGACGTCAAACCCAACGATGGCAATATTAAGATCATAAACAGCAAGTAGCCAAAACATTTGGTCATTATCGAATAGTTCTGCTTTGATTTGGTATAATGGCTCATCCATTTATCTGAGAAAGCCACAATGACGGGCATTAGCACTGACAATGTCCACAGCATAAGGGTAGGCAAGAATTCCGATACCAATGGAGAGAGCCTAGAAATATTGTCCTTAGCCAGGGCCACAGTATCCAAGAGATTGACAATCATAGCGGGTGTAGTCAAAAAGAACAGTATAACAAAGAGTAAAATATTAACGGTGGCCCATTTGAGCATCCAATGACCGCGGCTGATATTGAGATTTTCCCAAAACAAATCATCGGGAGATGGAGCAAAGCTTAGACTCCATTGACGGTAGGTACCTGGTGTGAAATGACCTACAATGTTTTGTGCTTCTTGTACAGTAGATACGGTAAGGAAAGCAATGCCTAGAGGTTCGTTAAGGGCTGCAGCTCTAAGACGGGCTACATCGCCATGTAATGCACGTTCTTCGCGCTGATAATATTCGTAAGCATTTTCAGTTTTGCAGGAGCAAAGTTCTGGACGGACCTAAAAAGAAGAAGGAAACGTAAAGGGATATTAGAAGAAGCGTGAGAATATAAAAGAGGCAAGAAGGGGAAAACAAAGGGAGATTAGAAAAAGAGCGCGAGAAGATGGTAAGAGTGCCGTTATAAGAAATGTTTTATATAGCTACAAATAAATAAAAATAAAAAATAAAGACACACTAGTTGGCAACACGAAATTATCGATTTTTTTGGTATTCTATTAAATTTGACATATGAATTCCGATCACACAAATTTTGGGTCATCTCTAAGAAGCTCAACGACAATTTTCTAATATCGGAAAAAAATTAATTGTTGATATTTTCTTAAAAATAATTTGAAGTTTTTATTTTAAATTAAAGAAAATTGGAATCGACACATACATTTTGGGTCATGTCTCCTAATCAGAAGAAATTTTTCTAACTTGTGCCTTGAAGTGCAAAGAAAAAGAATTAGTACTTTTTAAAAAAAAATAAAATTATATTTGGCCGTATGAAAATTTTGGGAGAAGATGAACTCGTCATGGAGTTCGAAACGCGTCGTCCTAGTGCGTGACACACTGAATTTGACCAAAAATATCAATCAATAAAAAACATTTTTCTGATCGTAAGCCAGAATAAATAAATAAATAAATTTGATGTATCATTTGATACACTTAACGTAAATTTAATATAAAACACGATCGACTAAAACTAACAAACAAACAGTTTAAAATTTTGGGAAATTTTTTTAAACATATTTCTAATTTTGGTCCTGTTTTATGATATGAAAATTTGTATTTCCTAATTTGATGAAATTTAGCTTTCATCTACCAAAAAGAGCGCAGAAAAAGAATTAGTACTTAAAAAAAAATTAAATTTGGACGTATGAAAATTTATGGTATGAAAATCTTTAACATCTTAAGAAAAAAACAAAATACACGACCAAAAAATTAAGGAAAAAAAATATTTTGTCCAATAAAAGTTATCTGCTATGTTAATTGGTATTGGAACGCCGAGTGTTAATGAGATTTTATACCAGTTACACAGCAGATAACTTTAATTGGCCAAAAATCATAACAACAAATATTTTTTTCCTAATATTTTTGTCATCCATTTCATTTTTTTCTCAAGAAGTTAAAGAAACATCATCATTAAACTTACTGGGGATCTTAACGACATTATTATCTAATATCGGAAAAAAACTAAAGGTGGATTTTTTATTAAAAATAATTTTAAGTTTTTATTTTAAATTAAAAAAAAAACCAGTAAGAAAGTTTCAGACGGGAAGCCCGACTTACATATACCCTCACCCTAATAAAACATAAAATTTTCTAGTATTATATTATTACTCGATTTCTAAAGTGGGCGGAGTGGTACATTTGTATGGGAGGTACCAGAAGGGTCGTGTCTAGACTTCCAGATTTTTTTCTCCAAAACTCTATCCTGTTATAGATTTACTAACTACAGAATTTGGGCACGATCGCGTTGGTTGTATTAATAATATTAATCGATTTCTAAAGTAGGCGGTACCAGATGGGGCGTGGCTAGACTTCCAGTTCTGTTCTCCAAAACTGTGTCATGCTATAACTTTACTAAATACGGAATTTGGGTACGATCGCGTTGTATTTATTGATATTATTATTTCATCTCTAAAGTGGGCGGAAAGGTACATTTGTATGGGAGGTACCAGAAGGGGCATGGCAAGACTTCCAGATTTTTTTCTCGAAAACTTTATCCTGTTATAGCTTTTCTAAATACGGAATTTGGGTACGATCCCGTTGGTTGTAACTCGATTTCTAAAGGGGGCGGAATGATGTATTTGTATGGGAGGTACCAGAAGGGGCTGGGCCATGTAGCCCATTTGCAATACCGTAAGTAGTTTTGGGAAAATATTAACTCGTTTCAAAACATTTGGTTGCGTCTTTCGAAAGCTATCGTGTGTTCCAGCCGGACAGCCAGACGGACATGACTCAAATGACATAAAATATCATGAATCGAATTTGGTTCAAAGAAACCTAGGGTCTCCTTGTATGTATTACACTTTTGGGTAATATTAAATGGTATATACCCTCCTACTCGTAGGCTGAGAGTATAATAAACTTTGATCAAACATATAGGGGGAAAACTAATTTGTTGTTGTTGTTGTTGTTGTACAGTATTATCTGTAGCAGTTTGCAAATTATTTTACCTGTAGTGTATCTTTGTCCCGATGATGTTCACAGTATATCTTTGCATCCAACACTCTCTCATATTCTGCTGTGCGACCATAAAGTTTCGATATGTTGTACGCCACCTGAACATCTTCGATATTGACATCGGGAAACAATTCCTGTATATAATTACGGACCACAGTCTTATTGCGGTCATTGGCTGAAATATTTGTGATCATAATTGTACGAGTTGCTGCTTTCTTAAAAGCATTACGACCCGATGAACGCCGCATTATCAATACGATTAAAGGCACATAGATAACGGTAACTATAACATGAACCCACAGCCACGCCGAGTCAGGTGTTAAGTTGGCCATTGTTGTACGCCCAAAGGCATTGACATCGTATTCACCATTCTTGGGGCCATTGAGGAAATTCACCGGTAAAATAACCACTAAAGATACGGCCGTCACAATGGCCATTACAAGCATAAGATGCTTTTGAAATGATAAATAGTAGACAGCATCTGGTCCCGTATGTAGTAGGATTTGTTCTTTGCGCAGTTTAAACGTTATCATAATCCATGAGAATATACCCTGATCATATTGTATAGGCGAAAGGGGCGTTGAGTCCATTGAATTTGAGGTAATACTACCACGTGGCTCATCGTGGCCATTAGGACTAGTTGGGGCGGATGAATTGTTGCCTGCAGCACTTCCTCCACCACGTTGTTGCTCTTGTGACGTATTGGAGGAATGAGGCTGTTCTATTAGACTTGTGCCTCTTGAATAAAATATTTCAGTCCATCGTTTACGATTTCCATCACTATTGACTAAAGCGAGGCGTCCATAGTCACCGGCATGATGTCGCAACACCGTAAACAGGACAATGAGAAGAACCCATGCCAAAACGTTGAGTACAAGAGTTTCGGGTACACCATTGTAGGCATTAATGATAACAGATGTCTTATTGATAACTTTACAGCCATAAGTGGCATCATCGTCATACGAAGCTCGTAAGTTGAAAATACTGTCCATGTTCGTTGGCCAAAAGCTGGGAGTGCGCGTAACTTCGCGTCCCAAGTTTTAAAGTAAATTACAAATGAAAGTCTGCAAAAGAGAGAGAGAGAGAGAGAGAGACATAGATCGTATTAGAAAACATATAAACAAAACAAATGAATGCAATATATATAATAAAAAGTCTTCAATTCGATATTATCTGCTTAAAGTAAAGCCATTTTTGAAATGTTGTTAAAAATATTGTACACATATAAAAAACACTTGCCAAAACACATTCTTCACACACATTTTAAATATTCCTTCAAACAATTAGTCATCCATTAATAATATAGACTCGTCACTGAACACATCTACTTACAATTGTTTACCATTCAAAAAAGTAGGAAAAAAAAACAAATCAATTCAAATGCTTTCGTTATTTCTCAACTACAATATTACGAATACTGTATGTGGGGAAAGAGTAAAGCTAATAGTGATAACATTTTTTTTTAGTTTGAATAATTCAGTGTTCATGGTACTCCAATTCAGACGATTACAAACATAACTAGATGGAATAGTCGTCGTCTGGTAGACCATCTCGCCGTCGTCTGATGTTGATGTCTATTTTGCATGGAAATTCACAATTGTTTTTATTTTATTTATTTGTTTTTTTTTTCGTTGTTTTTTTTTATTGAAAGCCGGTTCATTTGTTTTGTGCAATTGTGTATTATATAGTTTACTCCTTTGTTGCTGCTATTGATTGCATATTAAATATAATGGAATTACTAAACATTTGCATGCTCAAAGTTTGCACAGCCATCTCTCATTACGCTATTAAGTTTATCAAATTGGGTCGAAATTAATAAAAAAACAAAATATAATAATATTTCTATTAACAACAATAAACTATAGACAAATAAGCATGTTTGATGTGGGAGACAAAGCAAACTAATGGAGATAAATGTTTAATGTTTTATCAATTATTTTAAGATTAAATAAATCTATCTAAATGGAAAACTCTTATACTCATTGTCAAAGTTTTATTAAAATGAGGCATATGACGGTTGACAATTTTTTTTATTTATCTTTGGATAATTATCACCTACTGATAATATGTTTGTAATATGTCAACACTAGAGATAACACGCTTCTGATTTGCCTGTGTACGAACTTTTTTCTTTTTAAATTAACACACAAATTGCTCGTAAGCGGTATTTGTATTTTTATTCATTTATTTGGTGACTTCTGTTCCAAGATATTTACAGATGGTGACGTCAGCGTAAAGGTGTTTTTATTGAAATTATCGGCATTTTACTGACTTTTTGTTAAGTCTAAATAATGGTTGACAATGTTTTGGAGACTTTTGAAATATGTATATTTTTGAACAAAGGCAAAATTTGAAGACTACATGTATTCTAGGGTGATCGTTATAATCGATGTAGTATTTTTGTCAACACCAGCACTACCGCTAAATGATAAGCGTTTGCAGAGTTTAGGATAACCAATGTTGGAGCATGATTGGCGTATGTTAACTCGTGTCGCTTAAGGCTTAAAGTTTCAAAGTTCCAGTAGTCACGTTTTGAACATCATCTGTATATGAAAAGCGAATGCAGTCATCAGCAAGAAAATTTAAAAGATCATTTAAAAAGAGTAAAAAAAGTATTGACCCTAATAAAGATCCCTGGCGAACTCCACTAGGGACAGGTACCGTTGACAACAACAAATTGATTTCTACCGTACAAGTAGGAAAAAATAACCTTAACCGACAAGTGTAACTGTCAATGTTGAAATTAGAGGACAATTTTTTTAACAAAATATCTTGGTCTACACAGTCAAAAGCTTTCTCTAGATCCAAAGACAAAAGCACACATATAAACCCTTATTATGTATGTCGTAGTCACGTCGAATCTTTGTCGTTTTTCAAATATGGCATCGCTGATATCATATTCTTCTTCATCAGATGATAAAAAATTCTCAACTCTAAACATTTCTGTTAACTATAACTAATTTTATCCAAATAAAAAAATCAAAGTCGTCTACGACATACGTAATCAGGGGGATATTCTGGTCATACACTTCCTCACTAATGGTCTTAGTAAGTCCAACAATTTCAACCGCCAACTTTTTTGATATTTTTTCGCTATCTATTTTAAGTTTGAATGAATTTGTATCCACTATTTTATACGGATACCATAATGTTTATCATTTTATTCAGAAATTACATGCTTTCATGAGTAAAGCGCATATTTATTTGTAAAACAACGTGGTTGTGGTTACAAAGTGGTTAAGTTATTCCACAATTTTCATCTCGTAATTTTGTTCCCTCCTGAAAAATATGGTATATGGAAGATAAGCAATTGCTTATGAAAACCACAGAACTTATATGTGGTATTAACATAGATAAACCAAAATGTGTTTTATACAGCTTCCTGACAAAAAATTTTAGATTCCAACAAATCCTAACAATGTGTGTGTGGGTTAATTTTTATCAGATTGGAATATAATACGCTATATTTTAATAATATTTATAATTGAGTATCTTTTGATAGCACTGTTAAATATTGCAATGTAATCACTAAAGGAACTAATGCAACTGTATTGTATAACATCTGTGTATTAATACCAAGATACGAATTTAGAACATCTATGCTTATTAAATTTAAAAACACCATAGGTACCAATACGGCGTACTGAGGTACAACAAAGGATTGAAACAGTGAGCGTTGCTAAAAGAAAGATACTGAAAACATTCAGATATAAATGACAAAACAAATCAATGTTGTCTATAAGGCTTATCTCATAAAATATAATTACACATTGATCTAACACAGCCAGATAGGCTAAGATCCTAAAAACGTTCAGATATAAATAAAACAAACTGATTTACAAAAAAAAAATAGGAGCATCTATGTTGTCTATAAATCTTATCACATAAAATAGAATAAGCTATTGAATCGAACGCCTTTCTAAAGCAGCCAGAGCTTACGACTGTTTATTATACAAGAACCTTCTTATAGTATCAGTGATATGCATACCATCAGTTGCGACGGCAATAGCCATGATTTTGTATACTGCATCAAACAGTTAAACTTCAGCATTATACTGCAAGTGTAATTCTCTCGAATGTAAAAAGATTGAATATCAGCTAAAATTAACATAAGTAAGTAGTTAGCCATTTGAAAATCATGATCAATATCACAGATTTCATAATCACCGCTGTTACCGTCGGTCGCAGTAATACGTAATATATTAACTTAATTCTATAAGTTCTATTTTCTGAGAAAGCTATAAAACAAGGCAAAGTCGGCACCTGTGCCCATGGGGCTCTGGATGCACACAATAATGGCTGTTTAGCTTATATTATAATCCACTAGGTGTTAGTACTTAAATTAAAGATATTATCGCCGCGATTTCAACCATTTCCTCTATGGCTAAGTTAACAGTATTTTTCTAAAATTATTTCTGATGTTTTTTAATTAAAGTTTTGAACTTCTTTTTGGTGTGAATAAACCGTTAGAAATAACACTTATTAAAAAATTAAAAAAAGTGAATCACCCAAAAATTTTGGAGGTCAGCTTTGACAGCCCGTTTACCTCCTCAGCTCACCCCACTGCAATTACGCACAAACTGCGAAGTAGGAACAAGGTTCACAAAGCGCTAGCCGGCAGCACTTGGGGAATGGACAAAGAAACTTTGTTGGCTACCTACAAAACTATTGGCCGGTCAGTGGTTAGCTATGCTGCTCCAGTGTAGTCTCCGTCGCTGGGTGATACCCAATGGAGAAATATCCAAAGCTGCCAAAATGTCGCCATAAGGATTGTAACGGGCTGCATGCAGATAACCTCAGAACACCATCTACATGAGGAAATGAAGGTCCTCCCGGTCAAGGAACCTAATATCATGTTGACCAAGTAGTTTCTCATGGGATGTCATCGGAGGAGTCATCCCAACTTTTTACATCACACAGTTGGATGTTCCCTCGAGGCATGTCAGGAAGGACCTTCGGGTACTCGAGGAGAACATCCGCACCTATGTGCAGGATCCCTTGGATCGCACCACATATGCAGCAGCTTTGAACGACATTTATAGAGACGCCATCAATTCCGCGGTTTCAGGTTACCGCATGAATGTCATTCTTGGAGGTCGCCCACCCCCTGTAGCTGAAACAGTTGAAAACGTGCCACGGAAGACAAGAGTGACCCTGGCACAACTTAGATCGGGATGGAGCATCAGGCTCATTGCCTAGACCGTGCCGTTTCTAATGTATGCCCAGCATGTGGTCACGGTATCCGCCACATTTACACCTGCCCAGCCCATCCTACTCCATTTAGCCCATTGGATTTGTGAGCTAATACAGTGGAATTAGCACAAAGTTTAGAGCCGAACGTTGGTATAATTTTTCCCCTTTTATCCCTTAAAATCAAATTTCAGTAAGACAAATATTTGGATGTCCTGGATGCAGCAATAGCTGTTTGATCTTAGTGATAGTACCAGTTTAATTTAATTTTTGGACTTTTTACCCCTAAGACTATTGATTTCGAAAAATACTTTAGTGTAGCTCCTAAATTCTATAGGGAGGATGCCTTTATAAATTATCGTGGTTCTACTAAGCCGTAGGGTCTGGTTGATGGAACCAGTTTTATACCTTTATACCTTCCTTTCCGGTCACGGAATGAACAACATGCCAAATTTCAAGGCTCTAGCTTTGATCATTTTGGCTGGGCAGTGATCCATCTGTCATGTGATAGAAATTGCACAAATTGTATTACAATCGGTCCATTAGTATGACCGATAAAAGGTTTTTTTTTTGCAAAAGAGGCGTGGCACCACCATTTTCCCTTCGATACGTATCCTCCTTGTACCGGTAACATATGTAGCAAATCTCATCTTCATACCTCTAATGACTCGTGAGATATGGCCGATTGAAATTTCGGTTTGTGCAGGCGGTGCCACACCTCTTTGTTTAATTATATTTTCATATAGCCTATGATAGAGGCTTAACGGACACTACACACTGACAGAATTTCATTGAAATCGGTCCATTTATTTGGCACATATAAAGATTTTTAAAAAGCGGCATGCCGTTGCCCTTTTCCACAAAAAAAGTATATTTTATATCGAGCCCTTACCGCCAAAATAGTGTAAGCGACAAAAACAAAATTTTATAGGAGAAGGTTTTTTGTAATTACCTCTGCTTTTGGTCTAAGTATTACCGTGAAATTTAAAATGTAAGCATTATTTTGTCTAATATTTATGATAAAATTGGTTTTATTTACATATCCACAACATAACGGGTATTTTTGTCGCTTACATTATTTTCGCTGTCATGCTCACAAGCTTCTGATTAATGTTGTGTCGGTTACGTTAAAATAATTTAAAAAAAAACTTCCAAACAGACACTTTGGGGGTAATGAAAATTAGTCGATAAATTTATTTTGTGATAGGAGGCAAAACCATAGAAAACTTAACTATTTGACACACACCTTAGTCTTACATACATATCTTATTTGTGAGTACACTGAATTCAGTCAAATTTTGGGTAAGTTGTACGGTTATAAAAATTGGACTCAGGAATGAATATAGACTATACCTGTTTACGCCTTCTGGTACCTTCCATGCTAAATTACCTTTTTTGGAAAATTAATATTTCTCCCATAACTTCCAAACCGACACCTGGGGGACAATCAGATTTTGTTAGTTTATTTATCTTGTAATAGGAGGCATAACCTCAGAAAACCTAACTATATGACACACCCCTTTTGGTACCTTCCATATTAATAACAGATATTGCCCTTTTACATGCATATAATTTGTGTACGTACACTAAATTTAGACAAATTTTGCCTAGAAAAGCAATAATTGAACGTTGATTCACGAAAAAAAAATAAGACGCGTTGTGCTGTCCCTAATTGTACCTCCTATACAAATAAGTAAAATTTTTTCACACATTTCTTCTTCAATATCTTAAAATTCTAATTCAGTAGTCTTCGAAGAAAAAATGTTTGTGAATTTATTATTTCCACAGAATTAGAATCTATCTATGAAACAAGCGATTTTTTGTTGAAAACTGAAAAAAAAATTATTTTAAATTAAAAAAAACACGCTTACCTCAAGTTGATTTAACGACAAAACGAAAAAATAGTAAAATCGCGAATATATTGTAATACTTTGTTACAGAAAATTTTAATGTAAGCGACACTTCGCAGTCACAAAAAATGTAAACAAACTAAGAATGTTCACTTACCTTAAAATTGCTTTTGCTGTAAATTCGTAACGGAACTTTTTACAGTTCTAAAATTTTAAGAGATGATGCAAATAATAGTAAATAATCGATTTTCATCAAAAAACGAAAATCGATAAACGTGTCGCTTACACTATTTTGGCGGTAAGGGCTCGATATGTACGACCAATATATGTATCAAATCTCGAATTCGTACCTAAAATTGGTTTATGAGATACAACCATTTCAAATTTTGTGCTGAATAGGGCAGCAGTACGCTTCAAGGTTCTAGCTTTGGTCGGTTTCCCTGGGGAGTGATTAGTTAGTCTCGCACTTGCTAACTACGAAAGAAAGCCAATGAAGGTACAAAAATAGGTCTAACTGGGTCCAGAAATGCCGTAGAGCAAAGGTAGCATAGCAAGAATCATCGTGATAATACCGTTAATTTTACCCTATGTGAACTTGGTTTTAGTTTACTGAAGATGATGGCATCTTCTCTTTGCCAGCCGAACGAGCCCTTTAAGTGCAATCGAATTTTTTATTATTTTTTTCAAAGATCTTGAAATTTGTTTTGCAGCCTTTTGGTACTCTCTAGGTTCATTACGATCAATACGATTGTGCATTGTCTTAAAAACAGATTTGACATCATCACACATGGTCACCCTTAAATCGCTGAAGAGGCGCTCATTTATGCGCGTGTGTGTGTGTTTGTGTAGTGGTAATTATCTTTATGCCTGCTGATACCCCTCCATATAAAATCACAGCAAAGCACCACCAAAAAAAATATCTAACAATTAAATGATAAAAGAAACTAATTCCGATGTCGCACATGAATTTTCGCTAAGGAAAAAGGTATTAAAATTAATGGACAAGGAAGGCAACAAAAAGCGACGAACATTAAATGCATGATCAAAAGACTGCGCGCCATCACCACCACCATCATGATCAGCAGCAGCAGTGTTATGCCAGCATAAGCGAGGAAATTTAACGGAAAAACAAAATTGAAAATTGAAAATTAACACAAAAGTTAAGTCAACAATGCACAATTTTAAGCCACCAAATCACAGCCACATATGGATACAATTAACAAAAGATATACGTATAAGTACATACATATGTATGTATGTATAGAAAGACTAAATAAAACGATGAATCATCTTACTAGTTTTGAATGAAATAGACAGACGGGTTTTGTTTCATTTCTTGCTGTATTTTTTGTTTCTTTTTATATTTTGGCCAAGGTAATAAAATAAAAATTTGTAACATGTAAAAATCAGATAGCAAAAGAGAGCTAACCAAGTGGAAAGACAGACAGACAGACAGCAAGAAGTGAAATATGAAACTTCAATTAAGACACAACAACGACTGAAACAAGAGGATGAGGTTCGAGTACCCTAAATAACCACACAGATGAGAGTAGGTGGTAGGTAGTAGATAGACCTCTAGCAGTTACAGTCTACCACCCATTCAGTTCTATGACCTCCCTCCAGCCCCCTCCAAATCGTAGCATATAAGGAAATGGAAAATCAATGACACCGCATTAGCGGCGTCTGTCGCATCTCCCTGCACTCGACTTTTTTTTCTTTTTTCTGCTTTCGACGTAATCACACAGACGTCATAACAACAAATGTCTGAATAACTTTTGACTACTCTTACCAATGACACTTTACTTTTTTGCATACAACCACAACTTATCATCTAGAATTTCAGAGAAATCCTACAAAAACTCCATACGTATATGCAATCCTTGATTAAATAGCTGCAGCGCCTTGTTTATGACACAACAGCAACAATAAAATGCCACGCATTTAAAATTTGTATTGTATAAATATCTGTCTGTTTTGCAAAATCACTTTTTCGTCTTCACTTTAACAATTCCCACAAAACCATCACCAGCGCCGTCTGTCTGTCTATTCGTTAAAAACCGACCGACCGACCGCATCACCAACCAGCCGTACTTCACTTAATAACACCCTGCCCGTGTCCAAAGTGACTTTTAACTTTTTAGCAAACCCGCCGTAATAAGTTTATTTACCTAATATTTCTCTTGTGTTTTGTTAAATTGTTTATTTCTTCACTTTTTAGTTGTTACTGCTTGGTGCTGCGTTGTTGTTATCGTTTTTGGGCATTGCAAAACATTATAAATTTTAATTATTTGCTGTTGTTTTCTGCGTTTCGCTATTGTTTGTGTTAGTTTGGAGAGTAGTAAAAAATAACTAATGCACTGCTACAAAACAAAACAGATGGTCTAATAAGAGAGATGTCAGGGTTGCTCTGCTATGTTAACGGAATGGTAGCAGTGCTCTTCACTTGCAACTCTGCATGATAGTGGTTGTGTATTGCGACCGTGTTCCAGGTGACAATTCACAATAGTTATATGGAAAAGGGAACCGTTAAATGTCTTCAATAATATAAAATAAAATAAAATAAAATAAAATAAAATAAAATAAAATAAAATAAAATAAAATAAAATAAAATAAAATAAAATAAAATAAAATAAAATAAAATAAAATAAAATAAAATAAAATAAAATAAAATAAAATAAAATAAAATAAGAAACAAAAAAATAAGAAAATAAGAAGTAACAAAATAATAAAAAAAATAATTAAAAATAAAAATTATTCACATGTATAAAATTCAAAATTCACCACTATTATTAAATAAAATCATAAAAATATAAACGAAATTTACAATTTTATTTTACATTTTCTTTAAATTTCCACATTTATAAACAACTAAAATTTTGTTTCACTTACCTTATAAAAAATAAAAAACCATATATAAAAATTCATCACTATTGTTGAATATAAAAAATATAAAAAAATCTAAATTTTTTTTGTATTTTTTAAAAACATGTTAAATTAAAAATTAAAATAAAAAAAAACAAATATTAAAAATAATAATAAAAATCCATTGAAACAATTCAAAATATATAAAATTAACACAACATTCATAACTATTTATTAAAATTAAAATAAAAAATAAGCACAAAAGCAAATTATAAAAAAAATTTCATATAAAAAACTAACAAACAAAAATTAAAAAAATTCTACAAATATTAAAATGTGGTAAAAAACACAAAATAATTAAAACATAAACAAAATTAAAACATTATTAAAAATTTTCAATGAAATAAAAAAAAAAAAATTCAGAAAAATAATTTTTATTTATTTATAAAAAAGTGAAAAAAAGCTAGATATTTTTCATTCGGGTAAAAATTTTAATATGAATAAATTTAGGAATTTTGCTTAAAAATAACATTTCTGATTATAATGAAAAAAATATTCACGCCATATGAATATTAAATTACTCAAATTAATATTAAATTAAAATTATAATAAAAAACCACCGAAGTTTTTATTACTTACTTACACTTAGCTAACACTTCTTTGCAATACCACTAATTTATATACCGCTCTAAGAAAAATATTATAAGCGCCTCGATCTTCTGCGCTTCTTCTCCAGTTAGTCACACCAATTTCTGTAAGGTTCTCAGTAACTTGGTCTTTCCAACAGAGTCTTGGTCGCCTTCTTCTGCGCCGTCTGAGCGCATGCGTACAACATGATCTAGCCAACGCAACCACTACACCTTAATACGTCTGACCACGTCAATGTCGGTGTACAGCTCGTACAGCTCATGATTCTTACGACACCGATACTCTCCGTTAACGATGATGGGCCCATATATTTTACGGAGTATTTTTCTCTCGAATACCGCCAGAACCGATTCATCCGCTTGTGTCATAACCCAGGATTCTGAACCATACATCACGACAGGTAAAACCAGTATCTAGTAGGCCTTAGCAAGAGTACGTAAATTAAATACTTCAAGACATTCTATATTTTTATAATAATTTGCTTTACAATATTTCCCTGAAACAAATACTATAAAACATGGAAGAGTTTAGAAACAAATACAATAAACTGAAGTATACGACAGAAATAAACAATGTAAATACAAATGCTCACAATTTATTGTATTTGATATTTGAAGAATTTGGTAAAATACTATTTTGGTTAAATACTCAAGTATTTTGCTTATCGTTTATTGGATTTGTTTAAATTTTTGAACAATATAATGCAAGAAAAAGCTTCTGTTTGTATTAGGGAAATAAAAATGAAAAAAGATTTGTATTTTCTACTATTCCTTTTTTAAAGGGCATCCTTCCAACACATCCGATGGACAATAGTAGAAAAAGAGGTCTTAGAGAAACATATTTTAAGAACGAACCCTAATATGATAAAACTATGCAAATTTTGACGTTTCAGCAAAATTTACCACACCCATCACCCACATCTCACACGAATCAATAAATATAGCGCAAAATTTCAGGAAAATCGTTGTAATTTATTTTCAAATTCACTAAATCAGATTTAAAAATATATGTTCTAAGAGTTTAAAATTAACGAGAAACTTTTTATGTTGGGGAAAAAATCAACAAGTCCCGCAACTGCTCCCAACATTTTCGCAGAACATTGCTGCATAAATTTTTTTATTTTACAATTTTTTTTTACGAAATTAGCTCCTGATGCTGCCATGGTGCCTCCTAGAGGGGTAAACGGTATGACCGACCCCGATTAGTATTTCGCTCCTAACATTTTTCCTCTCTAGGAGATTCCATGGGAGCGGCAAGAGCTGATTTCATACAAATATTATAAAAATAAAAAAAAAAAAAATTAAAAAATGTAAATGTTCTAAAAAACTGTTGGAGTTGTAAAAATATTGGGGGACTGTCATACATTTGACTCCTCTTAGGGTAGTTAGAGCGAAGACCCGGGGTAGTTGTGGTTCTTGTTGTGGATTAGTACCCCAATACAAAAAGTTGCTCGTCAATAACACAGTGCAGCAGTAAAACTTGAACCATTTGAGACCGCCAAAATCTGAAAGCTTATGATGGTAGAAGAAAACCCCTAGCTGGGTTTTGAATTATTAGCTAAGGTTTTTTTATTATTCATTTTTGAAAGTTCAAAAATCATGTACTGATTCTTAAGGCTATATCTCGTGAACTATTCAAAATTTTGATGTCTCTCTTTGGTAAAATTTTAGCTCTTAATCAGATCCAAAAATTTAACCTTCAGATAAAATCAAAAACACAACATAATCTCATTTAAAACAACAAAAAAGTAAAAAAAGTTGTAAAATTTCATCATAGATGTTTATTGTTTTTTGATTTATTTCTATTTTGTATCTATTTCATTTTAAAAAGCATAGCATTTTTAATTTCGATATACGTACAATTGAAAGTGATTTCTGTACAGTTTTGCTGTTTTGAGTAAGATGTTGTTGTTTCTCTGATTAAAAGCTAAAAATTTGCTGAAGAGAGAAAAGCTATATTTGGAATAGTTCACGAGATATAGACTACTAAAATCTTCCTCTCAGTCGAAAACTTCAAAAATGAATTAAAAGAAAACCTTAGCTAATAATTCAAAACCCAGTTAGGGTTTTTCTTCTACTATCATAAGCTTTCAGATTTTGTGGGTTTCAATTGGTTCAAGAGTTTGAAGTAGGAAAATGTGCTACTGTGTAATCGGGGGGTCGATTTTGATTTTGACCAATGGTGTCAAGGGCAATTTTTCCTAGAATTCATCGTAGATTACGATTTTGATAACCGATTGGTCGAGGAAAAAATTTACCCTCTTCATTATTGAGTACAGAGAAGCAAATTCATCATCAAATTATATTCTTTATTTTTTCCCCATTTTAATTTTGGATTTCCCTAAAAAATATTCTACGCCATGATATGCCCTATGTTGCATCATATTTTTATCAATGATGCACATATTCAACAACCATAACTAACTTCATGAATCTGTATAAAGTTTTTATACATCTCATAATTTTTTGTTCCCTTTCAAATGTAATGCCTTTAAAAACGAAACCAAAAATCAAATGTTTTAAAGAATACTCGAGTATTTTTTGTATTATTTGCTTACTTTACTTTTTTTGAAGCTTTAATTTATTGTGTTTGCTTTTTCCAAATATAAGTAAATACAAATTCTCCTGCACAATAAGACAAACACAAATTGTATTTGTTTTCGTTTTTCGTTTAAATTTACTTAGTTTGGTCGTCGAGCAGTATTTTAAAAACAGGAAGAGTAGTTTGAAAAAGCAAATAAATTTGAAATCAAATACATTTGTTGCTATGCCCTAGTATCTAGTATAGCTGGATTTTTGTTCATCGAGAGAGGGCTCTGTCATTGAATTGCTTGCTTAGTCCGTAATAGCATTTATTGGCAAGCAGGATTCTTCTCCGGATTTCAAGGCTGACATTATTTCTTTGTTGATGGCGGAGCCTAGGTAGATAAAATTATCCACCACCTCGCTTATTCCTTATGTATACCTAAAAAGGCTGCAGTCACATTCCGCAATTTTCGACCGATGATGTTTACGTCATCAGCGTACGCGTGTAGCTCGTGTTTACTGCAGCTTTCCTCATTATCATCTCCATTACTACGCTGAAGAGATCACACGATAGGCCGTCGCCTTGTTTAAGGCCTCGTCTGGTGTAGAATGGCACCGTAAGGTCCTTGCCAATCATCACTGAAGACTTCGTGTCAGTCAGCGTCATTCCGCAAAGACGTATCAGCTTCGCAGGAATACCAAACTCAGCCATGGTTTTGAGTAATTTCAGCAGCTTAATAGTCGACGAAAAGATGGTACGTGTCAATCTGATTCTCTTGGGTCTTTTTGAGGATTTGCCGAAGTGTGAATAATCTGGTCTGTTGTTGATTTTCCAGGTCTAAAGGCTCACTGATAAGGCCTGATCAGATTGGATAACACTGACTTTAGTCTTTCACATTGCACACTCGACATGACCTTATATGCGATGGGTAAAAGGCTGATCCCACGGTAGTTTTAGCACACACTTGGATCACCTTTTTCAGCACAGGACATAATACGCTTAAATTCCAATAGTCGGCCATGCACTCTTTAAGCCAAACCGTACACAGGAGCTGGTGCATGCTCGTTACCAGCTTCTCGCAATCGCACTTGAAGAGCTCTGCCGGAAGTCCTTCGGCACCGGCTGCATTATTGTTTTTCAGCCGCGATATTGCTCTTCTTACCTCGACTTGACATGGTGGTGGGCAATCTAAACCGTCGTCGAAAATTGGCGTGATACCTTCACGTGCGCTGCCTTCTGGAACTAGCAGTTGCTGAAAGTGTTCTCTCCATATATGCAGCACACTCGGCGTGATCTGTAACCATATTTCTATTCTTGTCCTTACAGGAGGGGAGCCCATTACAGTAGCCATTTGTTGTTACTTTCTGGTAAAATTCGGATGTTCGGGCCTCACCTCTATCCCTGTTAAAAAAAAACTTAATTTCCCTTTACAACCCATAAATGAGGTATGGGATAGCTTCTCGCGTTGTTGTGAATTAACACGCTTTCTATTTTGAGGTTCACAACTAACGGCAGCTACTTGTTTATCGACGAATGCGAAAGTCACTGTTTGAGAAGCTCTTACTAGACATGCCGATTGACTCGACACTTATACTGCGAAATTGCTGTCGACAACATTCAAGGGGAGCCGACAATGAAATACATTTTTTTTTTGTTTTTTTTTTTTTTTGTGTATTTTAAGATGGCTGGAGCCAGTAGTTGAACCTGTGATCTCCCGCATGGTAGTCGCGTGTTCTAACCACTATGCCACGGACGGTCTCCGTGTATCCCTGTATCGCTTTATATCTTCGTTCTCCCGTTCTTTCATCTGACGTTTTTTCGCCTAAATAGCTGTCTCGCCTGTTTTACTTTTTCCTTGTACCGTTCCCTAACAGCACGGGTTACAATTGGCTGTAGCGTTGCCCTATAAGCAGCATCCTGTTCCTCATACGCTATGCAACTCGTCATCGTACCAGGATTCGTCTGAGCGCCGTTTTTCATATCCTAGCATGGTTGTTGCGGCGGTTGCCATGGAATGCGCAATAGGCTGCCACACGTTGTGTCGTAGTAGTTGAGACGGCTGGTTGGCTATCTCTGGGGTTTGCAGCATCGCGATGTCCAGGTTTCTTTGTGTTTGGTTACGTGCGTTTTTCGCTCTGCTCAATCATGTGCGCACCTTGGCTGCAACCAGGTATTGATCCGAACTAATATTAGCACCACGGATCACACGCACGTCCATGACACTAGATGCATGCCTGCCATCAATTACCACATGATCAATTTGATTTTTGGTGTTTTGATCGGGGATAGCCTAGTTGCCTTTTGGATATCTTTGTACTGGAATTCGGGTCCACTCACTTCCATGTTCCTTCCAGCTGCGAAGCTAACCAGCCTATACCCGTTGTCGGACGTGTCGGTATTCAGGCTGAATTAACCGATCTATGGACCAAGAACATCTTCCCTTCCTATTTTTGCATTAAAGTCTCCCAGAACAATTTTAATGTCGTGGCCAGGGCAGCGGTCGTATGAAGATTTTATTTGAATATATAAAGAAAAATTGTGAAAATTTATTTTGAATAAAATTATGAATTCGGCTTAAACATATTTTTTTTATTAAAATGAAACAATTTTTTTATTTTGAAGAATTGAAAAATTTTTCCTTAAGAAATCTAAAATTTCTTAGAAATTAATATTAAAAATAATACTCAAAAGAAATATTGTTGTTAGAATCAAAACATTTTAAATTTTATAATAAGATTATCTTATTTTTCGATTAAATTTTTTTATTTTCATTTTATTGTCTATCAAAAGTTTAATATACATATTTATTTTTGTTGTTGTTTTTTTTTAAACAACAATTAACAATTTGTGCTTATGTTTAGGATATTTAGGTGTGGGTATAATTTTGCCATCAAAATATTCGTGTTGTGGTTCTGCCTCTGGCTCTTGTTTTTCTTCCTCTTTAGGTAAAGTCTGAGGATGATGGGGTTTTTGTTCTGGTCTCAAATTCTCCAAAATTCCTGTCCATTCTCCATTCAGTTGATTTTCGGGCTTGGAAGGCTCCTCCACTTCTTCTACAACCGGTGGCAATGGAGCTTCTGGGGTTGGTTTCTTGCCGGGTGGACGAGAAGGACGTTGAGGACGGTGACCAATGGGTTCCGGTTCTGCCTCCTGCTCTTGCTGTACTTCTTCTTTAGGTAAAGTCTGAGGATGATGAGGTTTTTGTTGTGGTCTCAAAGCCTGCAAAATTCCCATCCATCCGCCGTTCAGTTGATTTTCGGGCTTAGAGAGATCTTCCTCCTCCACTTCTTGTGTAACCGGTGGCAATGGAGCTGCTGTAGTTGTTTTTCTGCCGGGTGGACGAGGACGTGGACCACCAGATATGGGACGGTGACCAATAGGGGCGGCCACAGGTCGATCACCAGAGGAGACCAAATTTTGGGCAGCCGCCATGGCTACCAAAGCCAACATTAAGCAAACGATGGCAAATTTCATTATTACACCTTATGAGTCTAGTCTCGAGCACTTGACTAATGTCTTGACTATACAAAGGAGTAGTTTAAATACATTTAACAGTGGGGGAGTTGATCTCACTAAGTATGTTGGAATATTGCAAATGTTTTGCCAATGTTGTGGGAGAGATAATTTGTAATTGTTGAACATCACGTAATTATAACAATTTGTATCGAAGTTCTTAGGTTACTGTTTTTTTTCGGCGAAACTTTTAGATAAGATAAGCGCAATTTGTTAGTAAAGGAAAACAAATTCATTACTTGTTCTTTGTTGTGATTTTCCGTTGGTAGTAGCAACGATTTGGAATGAATTTGGTAAAGGGTAAAGAAAAGGCTACACCAATTTGAGGTAATTGAAATTGATAATCTTAAGATAAAAAAATCGTTAATTTTGTCAAAAGCTCAAAAATTAATTAATACAATCGTATCGTAGAGTGCGCTGGAGACTTTGTGACTATGACTATGAAATACCCTACGTTCAAAATTATTTTATAAAAAAATATCAAAATGTCATATAAAAATAATTTATTTTAGATGGCAATTTTTATATAGATAACTGATATATCAATCCAAATAACAGACCGATGTAATCATCTGAGATTTAAGAATCGACTATCCAGTTATCTTAACAAATCATAGTATTGCTCTCAATAAAATACACCTGCTAATAACAATCAATTTTCATGTATAAAACAAATTTGAAACAATTACCTCATTATTCATTAGTCACATATGCTATTTGCATTTATCATTGATATCATATCATAATTATAACTCAGACAACATCTTATCATCATTACTAAAGACAACAGCATACAATTGCCATACAGCCGCCCCCTACCATTTGAGTACAAAAACCAAAATTCATATCGTCTACAAGTTAGTTTCTCTTCTCTGCTATTCTCGGTCTCTTAGCACACATTTCTCGAGCCATCATGCGATTTGCATATATTATTGTTATATTTGCCACTTTGACATATTTGCCATCACTTACCTCAACATTTTTGCTAAACGAACCCTTGAGACTAATAAATCGCCTACTCACTATGGCCATGGGTGAGGCTCCAACGGAAAACGCACCTGTACTGCAACGTTCACTTGGAGCAGTAGGAGCTGAAACTGAAGCTGAAGCTGACATAAAGGATATAAAAGTGCCTAAGCTACAAGTTGCCGAGGGGAATATTAAAGAAGCTCCAGTACATTTAGAAGCTGAACCGGTGATATATCATAAACATTTTATTAATGTTACTGAATATCACATGACAAATGGTGTGAAAGGGCAGTGATATATATAGATTTAACATGTACACACATACATACATACATTTGTAAATAAAGCTATGTCTGTGTGGCATGACTGTGTCAACATACATATGTAATGTGTTGATACTTTTGTTCATACATATAATGTTTTGAAAAACTACTTTTAAACGAGCTGTTCTCGTGATGAACATCAAATTACATAAAATGACAAATGATTTACGTATATGTTTACACGTATCTTGGAGTTTGTTTTTATTGTGCAAAGCACGAATGACTTTTTTGCTGAAGTTTTAAATTAGGTTCAGATTACGTTACTTTCATTGTATGTGATAAGACAAGGGGTACATGGACATCAATCTATTAATTTTATATATTACAATTGTTGGTGCGAGATCGCATCAGACACACATTGAGTAGCAGGAAACCGTTTTTTTTGTTGAAAACACTCAGCCGGTTTTTACAAAATATCGATTTTTGAATACCCGGTTTAACCGGTTTTTTGAGGTTATATCGGTTATATCGGTTTTCCGAAATCATGAAAAGTTGAAGATATCGATTTTTTTGCCTTAGAACAACCCCAAAAATTTTTCTAAGCAACATCTTTATAGAAAATTTTATTGTTCCAAAGTCCCATTTTACGACACTTTTCTGACTTTTCTTGAAATAAGAACGAAAAAGGGTACATAAGTAGTCCAGATAGAGAGTTTAAATGTTTCACAACAACGAAAATGACAAACTTCAGACTCTGAATGAAAAGAAACAAAACCAGTAAGAAAGTTTCAGTCGGGCAACCCGATGGTATCATATACCATCACCCCCTGTACAACAAAAAATTTTCTATTATACTGATATTGTTACTCCATCTCTAAAGTGGGCGGAAAGGTACATTTGTATGGGAGGTGCCATAAGAGGCGTCGCTAGACTTCCAATTTTTTCGCCAAAACTTTATCCTGTTACAACAACAAAATACAGAATTTGGGTACGATCGTGTCGAGTGTATTGATATTATTACCCTATTTCTAAAGTGGGCGGAGTTGTACATTTGTATGGGAGGTACCAGAAAGGGGTGGGCAAAGGTGGGAGATGTTGGTTACCAGAAGGAGTTGGGCGAAATAGTCCATATTCATTGCTGAGCCATATTTTTAATACAGTTTACCTTGCGCAAAACTTCTTTGTAGGTAAATGTATATGGGTGAGATACCCAAGTGCTGTGGTAAATGTTTCGTTTTTCTGAGGTTCTGCCTACTGATACAAGATAATTGAATTGATCAAATTGTAATTTCCTGCAGTTATCCGTTTTGTAATTATGAAGGAGGAATATTACTTTGTATTGGATGTATATAGACGATTATTTGCGGAAATTTAAAAATTCCCGAGCAAAAAGTGGTCAAAGGTCATGTTCTTAGTAAATCCTATGTTTTTTTTCCCGCAAATGAATAAAGTCAAATAAAGGGTGATTTTTTAAGAGCTATAGGAAAGTTTAAAAAAAAAACACATAAAATTCAGAAAAATGCATGAAATCTTTATTTGAATCGATAGTACGGTCCATATAATTTAATGTTTGAAGATTATTTCATGCAAATGTTGACCGTGACTGCGCCTCAAATGGTCCATCCGCTTAGTAAAATTTTGGCATACTCTTTCCAAACTTTTCGGCCGGTATCTTATGAATAAATGCTTCAATGTTGTCTTCCAATGCGTCAATTGAAGCGGGCATGTGTGTATAGACATAGCCCCACAAAAAATAGTCTAAAGGCGTTCAATCGCACGATCTAGGCGGCCAATTGACCGGTCCCGAACTTGAAATAAAATGTTCACCGAACTCGCCTCTCAATAAGTCCATTGTTAAGCGTGCTTTGTGGCATATGGCACCGTCTTGTTAAAACCACATGTCATGCAAGACAAGCTCTTGCATTTTGGGCAAAAAAAGTTGGATGTCATCTCACGGTAGCACTCACCATTCACAGTTACGTTACGATTCGCATCATGTTTGAAGAAGTACGGTCCAATGATGCCACCAGCCAAACTGTGACTTTTTCTGAATGCATTGGCAGCTCTTGCAATGCTTCTGGCTAATCTTCACTCCAAAATCGACAATTCTGCTTATTAACGTACCCATTGAGCCCAAATATTAGCTTCGTCGCTGAACACAATTTTTCGAAAAAAAGTGGATCTTCGGCCAACTTTCCAAGAGCCCATTCACCAAAAATTCTACGTTGCGGTAGGTCGTTCGCCTTCAATTCTTGCACCAGATGTATTTTGAAATGCTTCACACCTTAATCCTTTCGCAAAATTTTCCACGTTTTTGAGTAACAGAGGCCCTATTACTGCGAACGGCGACGAATCGATAATAGATGGTCATCAATAACACTGGCCGATACAGCTGCGAAATAGATGGCTGTGGCAAGGCTAGACCACAGAATATTCATATAATAGTCGCATATTCTTACCATCATGCTACGGTCTGACTCCATTTTGAACTCATAAGTCTCTTTTTTAGTAATTTGGGATCATCTACGTTCACCTAGAATGGACCAGTTTCTTAAATCATAATTATTTGCAAATACTAGTGAAAAATATGGCTAATTTGCTGAATCCGGTTTTGAAACTACTTAACTATGTGGTATAGACGGTAAAGTTATGTGACCTCGTATAAAAATGTCAAATTGAGAAATACTACTACAACTAACAAAAAAAACCAATATAATGTTTGAGTAAAACTTAAAAAAACTTAATTAATTTTCCTTTACACCCCATGAATGAGGAATGGGATAGCTTCTCGAGTTGTTGTGAATTAACACGTTTAGATTTTTTTAAATTAACAACTTACGGCCCCTACTTGTTTATCGACGAATGCGAACGTCACTGTTTGAGAAGATTTTACTAGGCATGCCGATTGCAGTCGACAACATCGAGGGGGCCGGCAATGAAAGATCTCCCGCATGGCAGTCGCGTGTTCTAAACACTATGCCACGGCCGGTCCCAATATACTTATACTACTTACTTACTTAATTTCCCTTTGCACCCCATGAATGAGGTATGGGATAGCTTCTCGCGTTGTTGTGAATTAACACGCTTTCTATTTTTAGATTCACAACTAACGGCACCTACTTGTTTATCGACGAACGCGAACGTCACTGTTTTGAGAAGCTCTTACTAGACACGACGATTGAATCGACGCTTAATACTGCGAAGTTGCTGTCAAACACCTTTCGAGGGGAGCCGACAATGAAAGAAAATTTTATTTTTTTCTTTTAAGATGATTGGAGCCAGATTTGAACCTGCGATCTCCCGCATGGTAGTCGCGTGTTCTAACCACTATGCCACGGCCGGTCCCAATATACTTATACTGAAAGGTATTTCTGGTCGTTACATCAAAAATAAAAAGCTCAAAATTCTTATATTACTCTAAAGTTTTCTGTTTTGGTTTACTAAAGTCCGTTAGAACAGAAAAACGTACGATTTTTATTTACAGATATTTATATAGAAATGCTTTATAAAACAAGTATACGGACCTTTGATCTAAACCCGCCATATCTAGACCAATTAAACACTATTTTTCGTGTTCAAGTTGCAGTTCTGCAAATTTCCTAACAAATTTGAATCAAATATTATGTAATCAAATCAAATATATGTAATTCCTTAAATGAATCTCTTTTTTTTTGCAGATATTCCAAGAAAATTGCCTAGAATACCAAAAACTCAGGTAACTATGACCTCATATATTCAAGGGTATTGTTGAGTAATTTATAGTGATCACAAATTAAGCCCCTTTTTGTGATTAGACGCTTAGTTTACGAGATAATCGCATTTAAAAATTTCCATATGAAAATCCACCATTGGCCACCCATTTCATAGTGATACCCCCATATATTATAGGTAATTTCATATGTATTTTATAGTGATCACAAATTAAGCTCCTTTTCTCGATTAGACGCTTAGTTTACGAGATAATCGCATTTAAAGATTTCCATATGAAAATCCACCATTGGCCACCCATTTCATGGTGATACCCCCATATATTATAGGTAATTTCATAATTATTTTATAGTGATCAAAAATTAAGCTCCTTTTCTCGATTAGACGCTTAGTTTACGAGATAATCGCATTTAAAGATTTCCATACGAAAATCCATCATTGGCCACCCATTTTATGGTGAAATCCCCATATATTACAAGGGATTTCTTAAGTATTTTATAGTGATCACAAATAAAACTCCTTTTTGCGATTAGACGCTTACTTTACGAGATAAATGCATTTAAAGATTTCCATATGAAAATCCATCATTGGCCACTCATTTCATGGTGAAAACCCCATATATTACAAGGCATTTCTTTAAGCTCCTTTTTGCGATTAGACGCTTAGTTTACGAGATAAACGCATTTAAAGATTTCCATATGAAAATCCACCATTGGCCACCCATTCCATGGTGATATCCCCGTATATTACAAGGGATTTCTTGAGTATTTTATAGTGATCACAAATTAAGCTCCTTTTTGCGATTAGACGCTTAGTTTACGAGATAAACGCATTTAAAGATTTCCATATGAAAATCCACCATTGGCCACCCATTCCATGGTGATATCCCCATATATTACAAGGGATTTCTTGAGTATTTTATAGTGATCACAAATTAAGCTCCTTTTAGCGATTAAACGCTTAGTTTACGAGATAAACGCATTTAAAGATTTCCATATAAAAATCCACCATTGGCCACCCATTCCATGGTGATATCCCCATATATTATAGGGTATTTCATAATTATTTTATAGTGATCACAAATTAAGCGCCTTTTCTCGATTAGACGCTTAGTTTACGAGATAATCGCATTTAAAGATTTCCATATGAAAATCCACCATTGGCCACCCATTTCATGGTGATATCCCCATATATTATAGGGTATTTCATATTATTTCCATTATAGTGATCACAAATTAAGCTCCTTTTCTCGATTAGACGCTTAGTTTACGAGATAATCGCATTTAAAGATTTCCATATGAAAATCCACCATTGGCCACCCATTTCATGGTGATATCCCCATATATTATAGGGTATTTCATATTATTTCCATTATAGTGATCACAAATTAAGCTCCTTTTCTCGATTAGACGCTTAGTTTACGAGATAATCGCATTTAAAGATTTCCATATGAAAATCCACCATTGCCCACCCATTTCATGGTGATATCCCTACCCAATTCAAGTGATTTCTTAAGTATTTTATAGTGATCACAAATTAAGCTCCTTTTCTCGATTAGACGCTTAGTTTACGAGATAATCGCATATAAAGATTTCCATATGAAAATCCACCATTGGCCACCCATTTCATGGAGATATCCCCATATATTATAGGTAATTTCATAATTATTTTATAGTGATCACAAATTAAGCTCCTTTTCTCGATTAGACGCTTAGTTTACGAGATAATCGCATATAAAGATTTCCATATGAAAATCCACCATTGGCCACCCATTTCACGGTGATATCCCCATATATTATAGGTAATTTCCTAATTATTTTATAGTGATCACAAATTAAGCTCCTTTTCTCGATTAGACGCTTAGTTTACGAGATAATCGCATTTAAAGATTTCCATATGAAAATCCACCATTGGCCACCCATTTCATGGTGATATCCCCATATATTATAGGGTAATTCATAATTATTTCATAGTGATCACAAATTAAGCTCCTTTTCTCGATTAGACGCTTAGTTTACGAGATAATCGCATATAAAGATTTCCATATGAAAATCCACCATTGGCCACCCATTTCATGGAGATATCCTCATATATTATAGGTAATTTCATAATTATTTTATAGTGATCACAAATTAAGCTCCTTTTCTCGATTAGACGCTTAGTTTACGAGATAATCGCATTTAGATTTCCATATGAAAATCCACCACTGGCCACCCATTTCATGGTGATACCCCCATATAATATAGGTGATTTCTTATGTATTTTATAGTGATCACAAATTAAGCTCCTTTTCTCGATTAGACGCTTAGTTTACGAGATAATCGCATTTAAAGATTTCCATATGAAAATCCACCATTGGCCACCCATTTCATGGTGATACCCCCATATAATATAGGTGATTTCTTATGTATTTTATAGTGATCACAAAGTAAGCTCCTTTTCTCGATTAGACGCTTAGTTTACGAGATAATGAAAATCCACCATTGGCCACCCATTTCATGGTGATATCCCCATATATTATAGGTAATTTCATAATTATTTTATAGTGATCACAAATTAAGCTCCTTTTCTCAATTAGACGCTTAGTTTACGAGATAATCGCATTTATGGTAGAGTGGACAGAGATGATTATGTTGTAGAAGCGGGGGGAGTAGCGGGGAATCCTCTGATCGCTCTATTACCTCTCTCGTTGTTGTTATTAAAGGAAGTTGTGGACTGTATGGAATGTATTTTATAGTGATCACAAATTATGTATTTTATAGTGATCACAAATTAAGCTCCTTTTCTCGATTAGACGCTTAGTTTACGAGATAATCGCATTTAAAGATTTCCATATGAAAATCCACCATTGGCCACCCATTTCATGGTGATACCCCCATATAATATAGGTGATTTCTTATGTATTTTATAGTGATCACAAATTAAGCTCCTTTTCTAGATTAGACGCGTAGTTTACGAGATAATCGCATTTAAAGATTTCCATATGAAAATCCACCATTGGCCACCCATTTCATGGTGATATCCCCATATATTATAGGGTATTTCAAAATTATTTCATAGTGATCACAAATTAAGCTCCTTTTCTCGATTAGACGCTTAGTTTACGAGATAATCGCATTTAAAGATTTCCATATAAAAATCCACCATTGGCCAACCATTTCATGGTGATATCCCCATATATTATAGGTAATTTCATAATTATTTTATAGTGATCACAAATTAAGCTCCTTTTCTCGATTAGACGCTTAGTTTACGAGATAATCGCATTTAAAGATTTCCATATGAAAATCCACCATTGGCCAACCATTTCATGGTGATATCCCCATATATTATAGGTAATTTCATAATTATTTTCTAGTGATCACAAATTAAGCTCCTTTTCTCAATTAGACGCTTAGTTTACGAGATAATCGCATTTAAAGATTTCCATATGAAAATCCACCATTGGCCACCCATTTCATGGTGATACCCCCATATAATATAGGTGATTTCTTATGTATTTTATAGTGATCACAAATTAAGCTCCTTTTCTAGATTAGACGCTTAGTTTACGAGATAATCGCATTTAAAGATTTCCATATGAAAATCCACCATTGGCCACCCATTTCATGGTGATACCCCCATATAATATAGGTGATTTCTTATGTATTTTATAGTGATCACAAATTAAGCTCCTTTTCTCGATTAGACGCTTAGTTTACGAGATAATCGCATTTAAAGATTTCCATATGAAAATCCTCCATTGGCCACCCATTTCATGGTGATACCCCCATATAATATAGGTGATTTCTTATGTATTTTATAGTGATCACAAATTAAGCTCCTTTTCTCAATTAGACGCTTAGTTTACGAGATAATCGCATTTAAAGATTTCCATATGAAAATCCACCATTGGCCACCCATTTCATGGTGATATCCCCATATATTATAGGGTATTTCATAATTATTTTATAGTGATCACAAATTAAGCTCCTTTTCTCGATTAGACGCTTAGTTTACGAGATAATCGCATTTAAAGATTTCCATATGAAAATCCACCATTGGCCACCCATTTCATGGTGATACCCCCATATAATATAGGTGATTTCTTATGTATTTTATAGTGATCACAAATTAAGCTCCTTTTCTAGATTAGACGCGTAGTTTACGAGATAATCGCATTTAAAGATTTCCATATGAAAATCCACCATTGGCCACCCATTTCATGGTGATATCCCCATATATTATAGGGTATTTCAAAATTATTTCATAGTGATCACAAATTAAGCTCCTTTTCTCGATTAGACGCTTAGTTTACGAGATAATCGCATTTAAAGATTTCCATATGAAAATCCACCATTGGCCAACCATTTCATGGTGATATCCCCATATATTATAGGTAATTTCATAATTATTTTATAGTGATCACAAATTAAGCTCCTTTTCTCGATTAGACGCTTAGTTTACGAGATAATCGCATTTAAAGATTTCCATATGAAAATCCACCATTGGCCAACCATTTCATGGTGATATCCCCATATATTATAGGTAATTTCATAATTATTTTATAGTGATCACAAATTAAGCTCCTTTTCTCGATTAGACGCTTAGTTTACGAGATAATCGCATTTAAAGATTTCCATATGAAAATCCACCATTGGCCACCCATTTCATGGTGATATCCCCATATATTATAGGTAATTTCATAATTATTTTATAGTGATCACAAATTAAGCTCCTTTTCTCAATTAGACGCTTAGTTTACGAGATAATCGCATTTAAAGATTTCCATAAATCCACCATTGGCCACCCATTTCATGGTGATACCCCCATATAATATAGGTGATTTCTTATGTATTTTATAGTGATCACAAATTAAGCTCCTTTTCTCGATTAGACGCTTAGTTTACGAGATAATCGCATTTAAAGATTTCCATATGAAAATCCACCATTGGCCACCCATTTCATGGTGATATCCCCATATATTATAGGTAATTTCATAATTATTTTATAGTGATCACAAATTAAGCTCCTTTTCTCGATTAGACGCTTAGTTTACGAGATAATCGCATTTAAAGATTTCCATATGAAAATCCACCATTGGCCACCCATTTCATGGTGATAGCCCCATATAATATAGGTGATTTCATAATTATTTTATAGTGATCACAAATTAAGCTCCTTTTCTCGATTAGACGCTTAGTTTACGAGATAATCGCATTTAAAGATTTCCATATGAAAATCCACCATTGGCCACCCATTTCATGGTGATATCCCCATATATTATAGGTAATTTCATAATTATTTTATAGTGATCACAAATTAAGCTCCTTTTCTCAATTAGACGCTTAGTTTACGAGATAATCGCATTTAAAGATTTCCATATGAAAATCCACCATTGGCCACCCATTTCATGGTGATACCCCCATATAATATAGGTGATTTCTTATGTATTTTATAGTGATCACAAATTAAGCTCCTTTTCTAGATTAGACGCTTAGTTTACGAGATAATCGCATTTAAAGATTTCCATATGAAAATCCACCATTGGCCACCCATTTCATGGTGATACCCCCATATAATATAGGTGATTTCTTATGTATTTTATAGTGATCACAAATTAAGCTCCTTTTCTCGATTAGACGCTTAGTTTACGAGATAATCGCATTTAAAGATTTCCATATGAAAATCCACCATTGGCCAACCATTTCATGGTGATATCCCCATATATTATAGGTAATTTCATAATTATTTTATAGTGATCACAAATTAAGCTCCTTTTCTCGATTAGACGCTTAGTTTACGAGATAATCGCATTTAAAGATTTCCATATGAAAATCCACCATTGGCCAACCATTTCATGGTGATATCCCCATATATTATAGGTAATTTCATAATTATTTTATAGTGATCACAAATTAAGCTCCTTTTCTCGATTAGACGCTTAGTTTACGAGATAATCGCATTTAAAGATTTCCATATGAAAATCCACCATTGGCCACCCATTTCATGGTGATACCCCCATATAATATATAATATAGGTGATTTCTTATGTATTTGATAGTGATCGCAAATTAAGCTCCTTTTCTCGATTAGACGCTTAGTTTACGAGATAATCGCATTTAAAGATTTCCATATGAAAATCCACCATTGGCCACCCATTTCATGGTGATACCCCCATATAATATAGGTGATTTCTTATGTATTTGATAGTGATCGCAAATTAAGCTCCTTTTCTCGATTAGACGCTTAGTTTACGAGATAATCGCATTTAAAGATTTCCATAAATCCACCATTGGCCACCCATTTCGTGGTGATACCCCCATATAATATAGGTGATTTCTTATGTATTTGATAGTGATCGCAAATTAAGCTCCTTTTCTCGATTAGACGCTTAGTTTACGAGATAATCGCATTTAAAGATTTCCATATGAAAATCCACGATTGGCCACCCATTTCATGGTGATACCCCCATATAATATAGGTGATTTCTTATGTATTTTATAGTGATCACAAATTAAGCTCCTTTTCTCGATTAGACGCTTAGTTTACGAGATAATCGCATTTAAAGATTTCCATATGAAAATCCACCATTGGCCACCCATTTCATGGTGATACCCCCATATAATATAGGTGATTTCTTATGTATTTTATAGTGATCACAAATTAAGCTCCTTTTCTCGATTAGACGCTTAATTTACGAGATAATCGCATTTAAAGATTTCCATATGAAAATCCACCATTGGCCACCCATTTCATGGTGATATCCCCATATATTATAGGGTATTTCATAATTATTTTATAGTGATCACAAATTAAGCTCCTTTTCTCGATTAGACGCTTAGTTTACGAGATAATCGCATTTAAAGATTTCCATATGAAAATCCACCATTGGCCACCCATTTCATGGTGATATCCCCATATATTATAGGGTATTTCATAATTATTTTATAGTGATCACAAATTAAGCTCCTTTTCTCGATTAGACGCTTAGTTTACGAGATAATCGCATTTAAAGATTTCCATATGAAAATCCACCATTGGCCACCCATTTCATGGTGATATCCCCATATATTATAGGTAATTTCATAATTATTTTATAGTGATCACAAATTAAGCTCCTTTTCTCGATTAGACGCTTAGTTTACGAGATAATCGCATTTAAAGATTTCCATATGAAAATCCACCATTGGCCACCCATTTCATGGTGATATCCCCATATATTATAGGTAATTTCATAATTATTTTATAGTGATCACAAATTAAGCTCCTTTTCTCGATTAGACGCTTAGTTTACGAGATAATCGCATTTAAAGATTTCCATATGAAAATCCACCATTGGCCACCCATTTCATGGTGATATCCCCATATATTATAGGGTATTTCATAATTTTTTATAGTGATCACAAATTAAGCTCCTTTTCTCGATTAGACGCTTAGTTTACGAGATAATCGCATTTAAAGATTTCCATATGAAAATCCACCATTGGCCACCCATTTCATGGTGATACCCCCATATAATATAGGTGATTTCATAATTATTTTATAGTGATCACAAATTAAGCTCCTTTTCTCGATTAGACGCTTAGTTTACGAGATAATCGCATTTAAAGATTTCCATATGAAAATCCACCATTGGCCACCCATTTCATGGTGATACCCCCATATAATATAGGTGATTTCTTATGTATTTTATAGTGATCACAAATTAAGCTCCTTTTCTCGATTAGACGCTTAGTTTACGAGATATCGCATTTAAAGATTTCCATATGAAAATCCACCATTGGCCACCCATTTCATGGTGATATCCCCATATATTATAGGGTATTTCATAATTATTTTATAGTGATCACAAATTAAGCTCCTTTTCTCGATTAGACGCTTAGTTTACGAGATAATCGCATTTAAAGATTTCCATATGAAAATCCACCATTGACCACCCATTTCATGGTGATACCCCCATATAATATAGGTAATTTCTTATGTATTTTATAGTGATCACAAATTAAGCTCCTTTTCTCGATTAGACGCTTAGTTTACGAGATAATCGCATTTAAAGATTTCCATATGAAAATCCACCATTGGCCACCCATTTCATGGTGATATCCCCATATATTATAGGGTATTTCATAATTATTTTGTAGTGATCACAAATTAAGCTCCTTTTCTCGATTAGACGCTTAGTTTACGAGATAATCGCATTTAAAGATTTCCATATGAAAATCCAGCATTGGCCACCCATTTCATGGTGATACCCCCATATAATATAGGTGATTTTTTATGAATTTTATAGTGATCACAAATTAAGCTCCTTTTCTCGATTAGACGCTTAGTTTACGAGATAATCGCATTTAAAGATTTCCATATGAAAATCCACCATTGGCCACCCATTTCATGGTGATACCCCCATATAATATAGGTGATTTCTTATGTATTTGATAGTGATCGCAAATTAAGCTCCTTTTCTCGATTAGACGCTTAGTTTACGAGATAATCGCATTTAAAGATTTCCATATGAAAATCCACCATTGGCCAACCATTTCATGGTGATATCCCCATATATTATAGGTAA
The DNA here is from genome assembly GCA_964034835.1 of Muscina levida. Lineage (NCBI taxonomy): Eukaryota > Metazoa > Arthropoda > Insecta > Diptera > Muscidae > Muscina > Muscina levida. The sequence continues at coordinate 25,887,465 of OZ035884.1, read as the reverse complement.
TTTCATAATTATTTTATAGTGATCACAAATTAAGCTCCTTTTCTCGATTAGACGCTTAGTTTACGAGATAATCGCATTTAAAGATTTCCATATGAAAATCCACCATTGGCCACCCATTTCATGGTGATACCCCCATATAATATAGGTGATTTCTTATGTATTTTATAGTGATCACAAATTAAGCTCCTTTTCTCGATTAGACGCTTAGTTTACGAGATAATCGCATTTAAAGATTTCCATATGAAAATCCACCATTGGCCACCCATTTCATGGTGATACCCCCATATAATATAGGTGATTTCTTATGTATTTTATAGTGATCACAAATTAAGCTCCTTTTCTCGATTAGACGCTTAGTTTACGAGATAATCGCATTTAAAGATTTCCATATGAAAATCCACCATTGGCCACCCATTTCATGGTGATACCCCCATATAATATAGGTGGTTCCTTATGTATTTGATAGTGATCGCAAATTAAGCTCCTTTTCTCGATTAGACGCTTAGTTTACGAGATAATCGCATTTAAAGATTTCCATATGAAAATCCACCATTGGCCACCCATTTCATGGTGATATCCCCATATATTATAGGGTATTTCATATGTATTTTATAGTGATCACAAATTAAGCTCCTTTTCTCGATTAGACGCTTAGTTTACGAGATAATCGCATTTAAAGATTTCCATATGAAAATCCACCATTGGCCACCCATTTCATGGTGATATCCCCATATATTATAGGGTATTTCATATGTATTTTATAGTGATCACAAATTAAGCTCCTTTTCTCGATTAGACGCTTAGTTTACGAGATAATCGCATTTAAAGATTTCCATATGAAAATCCACCATTGGCCACCGATTTCATGGTGATATCCCCATATATTATAGGGTATTTCATATGTATTTTATAGTGATCACAAATTAAGCTCCTTTTCTCGATTAGACGCTTAGTTTACGAGATAATCGCATTTAAAGATTTCCATATGAAAATCCACCATTGGCCACCCATTTCATGGTGATACCCCCATATAATATAGGTGATTTCTTATGTATTTTATAGTGATCACAAATTAAGCTCCTTTTCTCGATTAGACGCTTAGTTTACGAGATAATCGCATTTAAAGATTTCCATATGAAAATCCACCATTGGCCACCCATTTCATGGTGATATCCCCATATATTATAGGTAATTTCATATGTATTTTATAGTGATCACAAATTAAGCTCCTTTTCTCGATTAGACGCTTAGTTTACGAGATAATCGCATTTAAAGATTTCCATATGAAAATCCACCATTGGCCACCCATTTCATGGTGATACCCCCATATAATATAGGTGATTTCTTATGTATCACAAATGTGATCACAAATTAAGCTCCTTTTCTCGATTAGACGCTTAGTTTACGAGATAATCGCATTTAAAGATTTCCATATGAAAATCCACCATTGGCCACCCATTTCATGGTGATACCCCCATATAATATAGGTGATTTCTTATGTATTTTATAGTGATCACAAATTAAGCTCCTTTTCTCGATTAGACGCTTAGTTTACGAGATAATCGCATTTAAAGATTTCCATATGAAAATCCACCATTGGCCACCCATTTCATGGTGATATCCCCATATATTATAGGTAATTTCATATGTATTTTATAGTGATCACAAATTAAGCTCCTTTTCTCGATTAGACGCTTAGTTTACGAGATAATCGCATTTAAAGATTTCCATATGAAAATCCACCATTGGCCACCCATTTCATGGTGATACCCCCATATAATATAGGTGATTTCTTATGTATCACAAATGTGATCACAAATTAAGCTCCTTTTCTCGATTAGACGCTTAGTTTACGAGATAATCGCATTTAAAGATTTCCATATGAAAATCCACCATTGGCCACCCATTTCATGGTGATATCCCAATATATTATAGGTAATTTCATATGTATTTTATAGTGATCACAAATTAAGCTCCTTTTCTCGATTAGACGCTTAGTTTACGAGATAATCGCATTTAAAGATTTCCATATGAAAATCCACCATTGGCCACCCATTTCATGGTGATACCCCCATATAATATAGGTGATTTCTTATGTATCACAAATGTGATCACAAATTAAGCTCCTTTTCTCGATTAGACGCTTAGTTTACGAGATAATCGCATTTAAAGATTTCCATATGAAAATCCACCATTGGCCACCCATTTCATGGTGATATCCCCATATATTATAGGTAATTTCATATGTATTTTATAGTGATCACAAATTAAGCTCCTTTTCTCGATTAGACGCTTAGTTTACGAGATAATCGCATTTAAAGATTTCCATATGAAAATCCACCATTGGCCACCCATTTCATGGTGATATCCCCATATAATATAGGTGATTTCTTATGTATCACAAATGTGATCACAAATTAAGCTCCTTTTCTCGATTAGACGCTTAGTTTACGAGATAATCGCATTTAAAGATTTCCATATGAAAATCCACCATTGGCCACCCATTTCATGGTGATATCCCCATATATTATAGGTAATTTCATAATTATTTTATAGTGATCACAAATTAAGCTCCTTTTCTCGATTAGACGCGTAGTTTACGAGATAATCGCATTTAAAGATTTCCATATGAAAATCCACCATTGGCCACCCATTTCATGGTGATATCCCCATATATTATAGGTAATTTCATATGTATTTTATAGTGATCACAAATTAAGCTCCTTTTCTCGATTAGACGCTTAGTTTACGAGATAATCGCATTTAAAGATTTCCATATGAAAATCCACCATTGGCCACCCATTTCATGGTGATACCCCCATATAATATAGGTGATTTCTTATGTATCACAAATGTGATCACAAATTAAGCTCCTTTTCTCGATTAGACGCTTAGTTTACGAGATAATCGCATTTAAAGATTTCCATATGAAAATCCACCATTGGCCACCCATTTCATGGTGATATCCCCATATATTATAGGTAATTTCTTATGTATTTTATAGTGATCACAAATTAAGCTCCTTTTCTCGATTAGACGCTTAGTTTACGAGATAATCGCATTTAAAGATTTCCATATGAAAATCCACCATTGGCCACCCATTTCATGGTGATATCCCCATATATTATAGGTAATTTCATATGTATTTTATAGTGATCACAAATTAAGCTCCTTTTCTCGATTAGACGCTTAGTTTACGAGATAATCGCATTTAAAGATTTCCATATGAAAATCCACCATTGGCCACCCATTTTATGGTGATATCCCCATATATTATAGGTAATTTCATATGTATTTTATAGTGATCACAAATTAAGCTCCTTTTCTCGATTAGACGCTTAGTTTACGAGATAATCGCATTTAAAGATTTCCATATGAAAATCCACCATTGGCCACCCATTTCATGGTGATACCCCCATATAATATAGGTGATTTCTTATGTATCACAAATGTGATCACAAATTAAGCTCCTTTTCTCGATTAGACGCTTAGTTTACGAGATAATCGCATTTAAAGATTTCCATATGAAAATCCACCATTGGCCACCCATTTCATGGTGATATCCCCATATATTATAGGTAATTTCATAATTATTTTATAGTGATCACAAATTAAGCTCCTTTTCTCGATTAGACGCTTAGTTTACGAGATAATCGCATTTAAAGATTTCCATATGAAAATCCACCATTGGCCACCCATTTCATGGTGATACCCCCATATAATATAGGTGATTTCTTATGTATTTTATAGTGATCACAAATTAAGCTCCTTTTCTCGATTAGACGCTTAGTTTACGAGATAATCGCATTTAAAGATTTCCATATGAAAATCCACCATTGGCCACCCATTTCATGGTGATACCCCCATATAATATAGGTGATTTCTTATGTATTTTATAGTGATCACAAATTAAGCTCCTTTTCTCGATTAGACGCTTAGTTTACGAGATAATCGCATTTAAAGATTTCCATATGAAAATCCACCATTGGCCACCCATTTCATGGTGATATCCCCATATATTATAGGTAATTTCATATGTGATCACAAATTAAGCTCCTTTTCTCGATTAGACGCTTAGTTTACGAGATAATCGCATTTAAAGATTTCCATATGAAAATCCACCATTGGCCACCCATTTCATGGTGATATCCCCATATATTATAGGGAATTTCATAATTATTTTATAGTGATCACAAATTAAGCTCCTTTTCTCGATTAGACGCTTAGTTTACGAGATAATCGCATTTAAAGATTTCCATATGAAAATCCACCATTGGCCACCCATTTCATGGTGATATCCCCATATATTATAGGTAATTTCATATGTGATCACAAATTAAGCTCCTTTTCTCGATTAGACGCTTAGTTTACGAGATAATCGCATTTAAAGATTTCCATATGAAAATCCACCATTGGCCACCCATTTCATGGTGATATCCCCATATATTATAGGGAATTTCATAATTATTTTATAGTGATCACAAATTAAGCTCCTTTTCTCGATTAGACGCTTAGTTTACGAGATAATCGCATTTAAAGATTTCCATATGAAAATCCACCATTGGCCACCCATTTCATGGTGATATCCCCATATATTATAGGGAATTTCATAATTATTTTATAGTGATCACAAATTAAGCTCCTTTTCTCGATTAGACGCGTAGTTTACGAGATAATCGCATTTAAAGATTTCCATATGAAAATCCACCATTGGCCACCCATTTCATGGTGATACCCCCATATAATATAGGCGATTTCTTATGTATTTTATAGTGATCACAAATTAAGCTCCTTTTCTCGATTAGACGCTTAGTTTACGAGATAATCGCATTTAAAGATTTCCATATGAAAATCCACCATTGGCCACCCATTTCATGGTGATATCCCCATATATTATAGGTAATTTCATATGTATTTTATAGTGATCACAAATTAAGCTCCTTTTCTCGATTAGACGCTTAGTTTACGAGATAATCGCATTTAAAGATTTCCATATGAAAATCCACCATTGGCCACCCATTTTATGGTGATATCCCCATATATTATAGGTAATTTCATATGTATTTTATAGTGATCACAAATTAAGCTCCTTTTCTCGATTAGACGCTTAGTTTACGAGATAATCGCATTTAAAGATTTCCATATGAAAATCCACCATTGGCCACCCATTTCATGGTGATACCCCCATATAATATAGGTGATTTCTTATGTATTTTATAGTGATCACAAATTAAGCTCCTTTTCTCGATTAGACGCTTAGTTTACGAGATAATCGCATTTAAAGATTTCCATATGAAAATCCACCATTGCACTATGGTTTTTTTCCGTTTTTTTTGGCATAAACTCTAATTTAAAACCAATTGAATTGAAATATGGTTTGAATACATATTTTAGGCTCCCAAGATGACCTACCAAGTTTCAAATAATTTGGGGCACTATTTCATATAGCTGCCATATAAGCGATCTGTCCGACATGCAACAAGGCTTTATTAAACATTTTTGTTTTTTATTTTCTATTATATTTAATCAAAAAAAAAAAAAAAAAAATAACTATTATTCAAATTCACATTTTAGTATTCATATCCATAATTAGTGCTTCATTCTGAAAGAAAAGATACATTTAACAACATTTTAAATAGGTTTGGTTATGTTATTTACTATAGAAGTTACTCAATTTTCTTCTAGTTCAAAGTATTCATCTTCTGAATCAATAACCTCAAGTCCATCCAGTTCGTCATAATCTTCGTCGGACGAGTTCTGTGTGGAATCTGGATCATCATTTTCACATTGAATTTCTAAATGTGGTGCTTGTAGTAGAGATATAACTTCTGCTGGTATAGTTTTCTTTTTGATTGTATTTGGTCGTTCTTTTATATAGGTACTGGACAGCAACGGATCAGAAGTATCCATTGATCTATTGAAAACGTCTGTAATATTGTCTAATCGACTGCATTTTCTAGCGTGGCCTCTTCTATCGCTCTTATATAATTTATTTCGGGATTCTGATGCATGTTCCCCAAGGCATCCAACAGGAACTAAACAAGTGTCTATTATTTGGTACCCATGCACTAAGACTTTGTGGACAGTAGGCGACATCGGATACCAAGGATATTTTTTCTGATATGCCACAAAAACTTTAGCACAGAAGTCTTTAAACTTTTCCGAGTTTATTTCGTAGTCGCAGTTAATTGTTATTAGAATTGTATGAAAACTTTGTAAAATATCATAATCAAAATCAAGAATTGATGACAGTAAAGCTGCATTGGAAAATGCTCTTCTCGCTGTGTTGCCGTCATTGGAGTTTCCACTGCCATTTGAAAGAGGCTTGTCCACATTTAGGCCCATTTCTTTCATCATTTTTAATTGTAAAAGTCTTTTTCGTTCTTTTAGTTTAAGCTTATCGCAGTCCTTGACATGCCACTTTTTAAGCTCAATTCTATATGAGATTTTTAAAACAAACTCGAAAAAGCGGATCCAAGCATGTAAAGGGCTGATTCCATATTGAAGAGCGTGTGCGTTAGCCATAAAAGCCTTCGAGTTTATATCTTTAATGTTGAGCAATTGTTTTGGCTTCGCTCCACAGATTGGGCAAGACTGACAAGAGTTGGTGCCTGACAATATGTTTAAGACTTTCCCATCTATTAGTGTCATGTGGCCAATATACTCGACATATATATATTTTTCTTTAAATTTATACAAATATATTTGCATGTTGCGAATCTGGGCATCCAAATTTTCCTTTTCTTTTAATATCAGGGAGGTAGTTTCCTTAATGAACTCAATCTTCAATGGGCGGCAAAATCTAACAGATTGCGGAGTCTTATTGAGCCAAATAATTTGTTGCGTTTCATTTATCAATTTCAATGGGACAATTGTAGTAACAAACAGTGAACTGTCAGTTGAAGGACTATCATGGATCTGGAAACGCTGTTTGTATAAACTCTGGCCGGACGAACCATCATATCCATAGCTGAAGAATAGCTTGCAATGTACCACGTTGGAAAGTGTTTCTAAGACCTCGTGTTGCAATTCAAGAATGCGGGATGATGTGTGATCCAAAAGATTTTGCAATGATACAAGTGCCTTATTTTCAAAATATTCAATTCCTTTTGGCCTGAGTTTTAATTTGGAACTAAGTACGGCCGGATATGCCGGGTATATATCACATCCGTGAATTTTTGCATTTCTTTGTATATTTATATATTGTCGTTTTTTGAATCCATTTTCCATTAAAAATGCAAGCGCACTGTCAGCTGACATTTGTTTGGGCTCATCCGCAAAAAGCTTCTTTTTTATTTCATTAATACTCTCACAACTCGCAGCTGCTTTTAAAACAACAGCCAAGTCTTTTTCGTTAGATTTTTTAGCTGAAACTGTGGCAGCATGTATGAGTAAGGGAGATAAGTTGTTATTCTCCTCTGAAAGTTCCGCGGCTAATTTTCTTTTCAGACGAGGACCAGCGCTTTCGTAATCACATTTTGGGCGACACACTTTATTTGCCAATGCATAATGACCAGTGATTTCTATGAATAGGCTTTTCCCAAGCCAATTTGCGTGCTTTCTCTTAAATCTTTCTACAGTTGAATTACATTTAGGCAAGTGTTTTTTTAAATAATTGACAAAGGTTTTACTTTTTCATTTATCGACTTTATGGTTTCGTTATCTAAATGTTTTTCTGCGATGACACTCAATATGTGCTGATGTACAGCGTCTCCTGAGCGATTGTTGTTGCTCCAAATGTCAACCAGCTCAGCACGACTGAACACATATGGTACTAGAAAAATTTGATTTTTTCGAAAGCGTGTGGATTCGGACAAAAAGGATTAGTTTCTCATTAATCTGCACAATTTGGTTAATAGTTTATCACTTACAACATTTTGCAACGCTTTGCCATGCAAAAGTACTGATCCACGAAACACAACTAGACTTGTTAAGCTCGTTCTAAAAATACACATAAACAAAACACGGTACAATTGGACAAAAACACATAACAACGACACAAACATTGGTAAACTATAGTTTAACATACCTGGACAATTGTTTTCCATATTTATTCACTTCACTTTTGTGTAAACTTTCGCCAGAGCAAACAATCAAAGTCGCAAAATTTTTCCCGCCAATTTCATACAAAACAGGTGGTACATAATCAGCTGACTTTAACAGCGCGCAAGCAGAACAGTATTGCTCCACATGTTATAGTTTAATATTTTTTTATCTGGCTAGGGTTTTTAAAAATAAAAATTAAACAAATTTTTAAAATACTAAACAAAAAAAAAATTTACTTTATGCCAAAACTAACGGAAAAAAAACCATAGTGCATTGGCCACCCATTTCATGGTGATATCCCCATATATTATAGGGTATTTCATAATTATTTTATAGTGATCACAAATTAAGCTCCTTTTCTCGATTAGACGCTTAGTTTACGAGATAATCGCATTTAAAGATTTCCATATGAAAATCCACCATTGGCCACCCATTTCATGGTGATATCCCCATATATTATAGGTAATTTCATATGTATTTTATAGTGATCACAAATTAAGCTCCTTTTCTCGATTAGACGCTTAGTTTACGAGATAATCGCATTTAAAGATTTCCATATGAAAATCCACCATTGGGCACCCATTTCATGGTGATATCCCCATATATTATAGGGTATTTCATATGTATTTTATAGTGATCACAAATTAAGCTCCTTTTCTCGATTAGACGCTTAGTTTACGAGATAATCGCATTTAAAGATTTCCATATGAAAATCCACCATTGGGCACCCATTTCATGGTGATATCCCCATATATTATAGGTAATTTCATATGTATTTTATAGTGATCACAAATTAAGCTCCTTTTCTCGATTAGACGCTTAGTTTACGAGATAATCGCATTTAAAGATTTCCATATGAAAATCCACCATTGGCCACCCATTTCATGGTGATATCCCCATATATTATAGATAATTTCATATGTATTTTATAGTGATCACAAATTAAGCTCCTTTTCTCGATTAGACGCTTAGTTTACGAGATAATCGCATTTAAAGATTTCCATATGAAAATCCACCATTGGCCACCCATTTCATGGTGATATCCCCATATATTATAGGGTATTTCATATGTATTTATAGTGATCACAAACTAAGCTCCTTTTCTCGATTAGACGCTTAGTTTACGAGATAATCGCATTTAAAGATTTCCATATGAAAATCCACCATTGGCCACCCATTTCATGGTGACATCCCCATATAATATAGGTGATTTCTTATCGATTAGACGCTTAGTTTACGAGATAATCGCATTTAAAGATTTCCATATGAAAATCCACCATTGGCCACCCATTTCATGGTGATATCCCCATATATTATAGGGTATTTCATAATTATTTTATAGTGATCACAAATTAAGCTCCTTTTCTCGATTAGGCGCTTAGTTTACGAGATAATCGCATTTAAAGATTTCCATATGAAAATCCACCATTGACCACCCATTTCATGGTGATACCCCCATATAATATAGGTGATTTCTTATGTATTTTATAGTGATCACAAATTAAGCTCCTTTTCTCGATTAGACGCTTAGTTTACGAGATAATCGCATTTAAAGATTTCCATATGAAAATCCACCATTGGCCACCCATTTCATGGTGATATCCCCATATATTATAGGTAATTTCATAATTATTTTATAGTGATCACAAATTAAGCTCCTTTTCTCGATTAGACGCTTAGTTTACGAGATAATCGCATTTAAAGATTTCCATATGAAAATCCACCATTGGCCACCCATTTCATGGTGATACCCCCATATAATATAGGTGTTTTCTTATGTATTTTATAGTGATCACAAATTAAGCTCCTTTTCTCGATTAGACGCTTAGTTTACGAGATTATCGCATTTAAAGATTTCCATATGAAAATCCACCATTGGCCACCCATTTCATGGTGATATCCCCATATATTATAGGTAATTTCATAATTATTTTATAGTGATCACAAATTAAGCTCCTTTTCTCGATTAGACGCTTAGTTTACGAGATAATCGCATTTAAAGATTTCCATATGAAAATCCACCATTGGCCACCCATTTCATGGTGACATCCCCATATAATATAGGTGATTTCTTATCGATTAGACGCTTAGTTTACGAGATAATCGCATTTAAAGATTTCCATATGAAAATCCACCATTGGCCACCCATTTCATGGTGATATCCCCATATATTATAGGGTATTTCATAATTATTTTATAGTGATCACAAATTAAGCTCCTTTCCTCGATTAGGCGCTTAGTTTACGAGATAATCGCATTTAAAGATTTCCATATGAAAATCCACCATTGACCACCCATTTCATGGTGATACCCCCATATAATATAGGTGATTTCTTATGTATTTTATAGTGATCACAAATTAAGCTCCTTTTCTCGATTAGACGCTTAGTTTACGAGATAATCGCATTTAAAGATTTCCATATGAAAATCCACCATTGGCCACCCATTTCATGGTGATATCCCCATATATTATAGGTAATTTCATAATTATTTTATAGTGATCACAAATTAAGCTCCTTTTCTCGATTAGACGCTTAGTTTACGAGATAATCGCATTTAAAGATTTCCATATGAAAATCCACCATTGGCCACCCATTTCATGGTGATACCCCCATATAATATAGGTGTTTTCTTATGTATTTTATAGTGATCACAAATTAAGCTCCTTTTCTCGATTAGACGCTTAGTTTACGAGATTATCGCATTTAAAGATTTCCATATGAAAATCCACCATTGGCCACCCATTTCATGGTGATATCCCCATATATTATAGGGTATTTCATAATTATTTTATAGTGATCACAAATTAAGCTCCTTTTCTCGATTAGACGCTTAGTTTACGAGATAATCGCATTTAAAGATTTCCATATGAAAATCCACCATTGGCCACCCATTTCATGGTGATACCCCCATATAATATAGGTGATTTCTTATGTAGTGAATCACAAATTAAGCTCCTTTTCTCGATTAGACGCTTAGTTTACGAGATAATCGCATTTAAAGATTTCCATATGAAAATCCACCATTGGCCACCCATTTCATGGTGATACCCCCATATAATATAGGTGATTTCTTATGTATTTTATAGTGATCACAAATTAAGCTTCTTTTCTCGATTAGACGCTTAGTTTACGAGATAATCGCATTTAAAGATGTCCATATGAATATCCACCATTGGCCACCCATTTCATGGTGATACCCCCATATAATATAGGTGATTTCTTATGTATTTTATAGTGATCACAAATTAAGCTCCTTTTCTCGATTAGACGCTTAGTTTACGAGATAATCGCATTTAAAGATTTCCATATGAAAATCCACCATTGGCCACCCATTTCATGGTGATACCCCCATATAATATAGGTAATTTCTTATGTATTTTATAGTGATCACAAATTAAGCTCCTTTTCTCGATTAGACGCTTAGTTTACGAGATAATCGCATTTAAAGATGTCCATATGAAAATCCACCATTGGCCACCCATTTCATGGTGATACCCCCATATAATATAGGTGATTTCTTATGTATTTTATAGTGATCACAAATTAAGCTCCTTTTCTCGATTAGACGCTTAGTTTACGAGATAATCGCATTTAAAGATTTCCATATGAAAATCTACCATTGGCCACCCATTTCATGGTGATACCCCCATATAATATAGGTGATTTCTTATGTATTTTATATTGATCACAAATTAAGCTCCTTTTCTCGATTAGACGCTTAGTTTACGAGATAATCGCATTTAAAGATTTCCATATGAAAATCCACCATTGGCCACCCATTTCATGGTGATATCCCCATATATTATAGGTAATTTCATAATTATTTTATAGTGATCACAAATTAAGCTCCTTTTCTCGATTAGGCGCTTAGTTTACGAGATAATCGCATTTAAAGATTTCCATATGAAAATCCACCATTGGCCACCCATTTCATGGTGATATCCCCATATATTATAGGGTATTTCATAATTATTTTATAGTGATCACAAATTAAGCTCCTTTTCTCGATTAGGCGCTTAGTTTACGAGATAATCGCATTTAAAGATTTCCATATGAAAATCCACCATTGACCACCCATTTCATGGTGATACCCCCATATAATATAGGTGATTTCTTATGTATTTTATAGTGATCACAAATTAAGCTCCTTTTCTCGATTAGACGCTTAGTTTACGAGATAATCGCATTTAAAGATTTCCATATGAAAATCCACCATTGGCCACCATTTCATGGTGATACCCCCATATAATATAGGTGATTTCTTATGTATTTTATAGTGATCACAAATTAAGCTCCTTTTCTCGATTAGACGCTTAGTTTACGAGATAATCGCATTTAAAGATTTCCATATGAAAATCCACCATTGGCCACCATTTCATGGTGATACCCCCATATAATATAGGTGATTTCTTATGTATTTTATAGTGATCACAAATTAAGCTCCTTTTCTCGATTAGACGCTTAGTATTACGAGATAATCGCATTTAAAGATTTCCATATGAAAATCTACCATTGGCCACCCATTTCATGGTGATACCCCCATATAATATAGGTGATTTCTTATGTATTTTATAGTGATCACAAATTAAGCTCCTTTTCTCGATTAGACGCTTAGTTTACGAGATAATCGCATTTAAAGATTTCCATATGAAAATCCACCATTGGCCACCCATTTCATGGTGACATCCCCATATAATATAGGTGATTTCTTATCGATTAGACGCTTAGTTTACGAGATAATCGCATTTAAAGATTTCCATATGAAAATCCACCATTGGCCACCCATTTCATGGTGATATCCCCATATATTATAGGTAATTTCATAAATATTTTATAGTGCTCACAAATTAAGCTCCTTTTCTCGATTAGACGCTTAGTTTACGAGATAATCGCATTTAAAGATTTCCATATGAAAATCCACCATTGGCCACCCATTTCATGGTGATACCCCCATATAATATAGGTGTTTTCTTATGTATTTTATAGTGATCAAAAATTAAGCTCCTTTTCTCGATTAGACGCTTAGTTTACGAGATAATCGCATTTAAAGATTTCCATATGAAAATCCACCATTGGCCACCCATTTCATGGTGATATCCCCATATATTATAGGTAATTTCATAATTATTTTATAGTGATCACAAATTAAGCTCCTTTTCTCGATTAGACGCTTAGTTTACGAGATAATCGCATTTAAAGATTTCCATATGAAAATCCACCATTGGCCACCCATTTCATGGTGACATCCCCATATAATATAGGTGATTTCTTATCGATTAGACGCTTAGTTTACGAGATAATCGCATTTAAAGATTTCCATATGAAAATCCACCATTGGCCACCCATTTCATGGTGATATCCCCATATATTATAGGGTATTTCATAATTATTTTATAGTGATCACAAATTAAGCTCCTTTTCTCGATTAGACGCTTAGTTTACGAGATAATCGCATTTAAAGATTTCCATATGAAAATCCACCAGTGGCCACCCATTTCATGGTGATACCCCCATATAATATAGGTGTTTTCTTATGTATTTTATAGTGATCACAAATTAAGCTCCTTTTCTCGATTAGACGCTTAGTTTACGAGATAATCGCATTTAAAGATTTCCATATGAAAATCCACCATTGGCCACCCATTTCATGGTGATATCCACATATATTATAGGTAATTTCATAATTATTTTATAGTGATCACAAATTAAGCTCCTTTTCTCGATTAGACGCTTAGTTTACGAGATAATCGCATTTAAAGATTTCCATATGAAAATCCACCATTGGCCACCCATTTCATGGTGACATCCCCATATAATATAGGTGATTTCTTATCGATTAGACGCTTAGTTTACGAGATAATCGCATATAAAGATTTCCATATGAAAATCCACCATTGGCCACCCATTTCATGGTGATATCCCCATATATTATAGGGTATTTCATAATTATTTTATAGTGATCACAAATTAAGCTCCTTTTCTCGATTAGACGCTTAGTTTACGAGATAATCGCATTTAAAGATTTCCATATGAAAATCCACCATTGGCCACCCATTTCATGGTGATACCCCCATATAATATAGGTGTTTTCTTATGTATTTTATAGTGATCACAAATTAAGCTCCTTTTCTCGATTAGACGCTTAGTTTACGAGATAATCGCATTTAAAGATTTCCATATGAAAATCCACCATTGGCCACCCATTTCATGGTGATATCCCCATATATTATAGGTAATTTCATAATTATTTTATAGTGATCACAAATTAAGCTCCTTTTCTCGATTAGACGCTTAGTTTACGAGATAATCGCATTTAAAGATTTCCATATGAAAATCCACCATTGGCCACCCATTTCATGGTGATACCCCCATATAATATAGGTAATTTCTTATGTATTTTATAGTGATCACAAATTAAGCTCCTTTTCTCGATTAGACGCTTAGTTTACGAGATAATCGCATTTAAAGATTTCCATATGAAAATCCACCATTGGCCACCCATTTCATGGTGATACCCCCATATAATATAGGTAATTTCTTATGTATTTTATAGTGATCACAAATTAAGCTCCTTTTCTCGATTAGACGCTTAGTTTACGAGATAATCGCATTTAAAGATGTCCATATGAAAATCCACCATTGGCCACCCATTTCATGGTGATACCCCCATATAATATAGGTGATTTCTTATGTATTTTATAGTGATCACAAATTAAGCTCCTTTTCTCGATTAGACGCTTAGTTTACGAGATAATCGCATTTAAAGATTTCCATATGAAAATCCACCATTGGCCACCCATTTCATGGTGATATCCCCATATATTATAGGGTATTTCATAATTATTTTATAGTGATCACAAATTAAGCTCCTTTTCTCGATTAGACGCTTAGTTTACGAGATAATCGCATTTAAAGATTTCCATATGAAAATCCACCATTGGCCACTAATTTCATGGTGATATACCCATATATTATAGGGTATTTCATAATTATTTTATAGTGATCACAAATTAAGCTCCTTTTCTCGATTAGACGCTTAGTTTACGAGATAATCGCATTTAAAGATTTCCATATGAAAATCCACCATTGGCCACCCATTTCATGGTGATACCCCCATATAATATAGGTGATTTCTTATGTAGTGAATCACAAATTAAGCTCCTTTTCTCGATTAGACGCTTAGTTTACGAGATAATCGCATTTAAAGATTTCCATATGAAAATCCACCATTGGCCACCCATTTCATGGTGATATCCCCATATATTATAGGGTATTTCATAATTATTTTATAGTGATCACAAATTAAGCTCCTTTTCTCGATTAGACGCTTAGTTTACGAGATAATCGCATTTAAAGATTTCCATATGAAAATCCACCATTGGCCACCCATTTCATGGTGATACCCCCATATAATATAGGTGATTTCTTATGTATTTTATAGTGATCACAAATTAAGCTCCTTTTCTCGATTAGACGCTTAGTTTACGAGATAATCGCATTTAAAGATTTCCATATGAAAATCCACCATTGGCTACCCATTTCATGGTGATATCCCCATATATTATAGGGTATTTCATAATTATTTTATAGTGATCACAAATTAAGCTCCTTTTCTCGATTAGACGCTTAGTTTACGAGATAATCGCATTTAAAGATTTCCATATGAAAATCCACCATTGGCCACCCATTTCATGGTGATATCCCCATATATTATAGGGTATTTCATAATTATTTTATAGTGATCACAAATTAAGCTCCTTTTCTCGATTAGACGCTTAGTTTACGAGATAATCGCATTTAAAGATTTCCATATGAAAATCCACCATTGGCCACCCATTTCATGGTGATACCCCCATATAATATAGGTGTTTTCTTATGTATTTTATAGTGATCACAAATTAAGCTCCTTTTCTCGATTAGACGCTTAGTTTACGAGATAATCGCATTTAAAGATTTCCATATGAAAATCCACCATTGGCCACCCATTTCATGGTGATATCCCCATATATTATAGGTAATTTCATAATTATTTTATAGTGATCACAAATTAAGCTCCTTTTCTCGATTAGACGCTTAGTTTACGAGATAATCGCATTTAAAGATTTCCATATGAAAATCCACCATTGGCCACCCATTTCATGGTGATACCCCCATATAATATAGGTGTTTTCTTATGTATTTTATAGTGATCACAAATTAAGCTCCTTTTCTCGATTAGACGCTTAGTTTACGAGATAATCGCATTTAAAGATTTCCATATGAAAATCCACCATTGGCCACCCATTTCATGGTGATATCCCCATATATTATAGGTAATTTCATAATTATTTTATAGTGATCACAAATTAAGCTCCTTTTCTCGATTAGACGCTTAGTTTACGAGATAATCGCATTTAAAGATTTCCATATGAAAATCCACCATTGGCCACCCATTTCATGGTGATACCCCCATATAATATAGGTGATTTCTTATGTATTTTATAGTGATCACAAATTAAGCTCCTTTTCTCGGTTAGACGCTTAGTTTACGAGATAATCGCATTTAAAGATTTCCATATGAAAATCCACCATTGGCCACCCATTTCATGGTGATACCCCCATATAATATAGGTGATTTCTTATGTATTTTATAGTGATCACAAATTAAGCTCCTTTTCTCGATTAGACGCTTAGTTTACGAGATAATCGCATTTAAAGATTTCCATATGAAAATCCACCATTGGCCACCCATTTCATGGTGATACCCCCATATAATATAGGTGATTTCTTATGTATTTTATAGTGATCACAAATTAAGCTCCTTTTCTCGATTAGACGCTTAGTTTACGAGATAATCGCATTTAAAGATTTCCATATGAAAATCCACCATTGGCCACCCATTTCATTGTGATACCCCCATATAATATAGGTGATTTCTTATGTATTTTATAGTGATCACAAATTAAGCTCCTTTTCTCGATTAGACGCTTAGTTTACGAGATAATCGCATTTAAAGATTTCCATATGAAAATCTACCATTGGCCACCCATTTCATGGTGATATCCCCATATATTATAGGGTATTTCATAATTATTTTATAGTGATCACAAATTAAGCTCCTTTTCTCGATTAGACGCTTAGTTTACGAGATAATCGCATTTAAAGATTTCCATATGAAAATCCACCATTGGCCACCCATTTCATGGTGATACCCCCATATAATATTGGTAATTTCTTATGTATTTTATAGTGATCACAAATTAAGCTCCTTTTCTCGATTAGACGCTTAGTTTACGAGATAATCGCATTTAAAGATGTCCATATGAAAATCCACCATTGGCCACCCATTTCATGGTGATACCCCCATATAATATAGGTGATTTCTTATGTATTTTATAGTGATCACAAATTAAGCTCCTTTTCTCGATTAGACGCTTAGATTACGAGATAATCGCATTTAAAGATGTCCATATGAATATCCACCATTGGCCACCCATTTCATGGTGATACCACCATGTAATATAGGTGATTTCTTATGTATTTTATAGTGATCACAAATTAAGCTCCTTTTCTCGATTAGACGCTTAGTTTACGAGATAATCGCATTTAAAGATTTCCATATGAAAATCCACCATTGGCCACCCATTTCATGGTGATATCCCCATATAATATAGGTGATTTCTTATGTATTTTATAGTGATCACAAATTAAGCTCCTTTTCTCGATTAGACGCTTAGTTTACGAGATAATCGCATTTAAAGATGTCCATATGAATATCCACCATTGGCCACCCATTTCATGGTGATACCACCATGTAATATAGGTGATTTCTTATGTATTTTATAGTGATCACAAATTAAGCTCCTTTTCTCGATTAGACGCTTAGTTTACGAGATAATCGCATTTAAAGATTTCCATATGAAAATCCACCATTGGCCACCCATTTCATGGTGATATCCCCATATATTATAGGGTATTTCATAATTATTTTATAGTGATCACAAATTAAGCTCCTTTTCTCGATTAGACGCTTAGTTTACGAGATAATCGCATTTAAAGATTTCCATATGAAAATCCACCATTGGGCACCCATTTCATGGTGATACCCCCATATAATATAGGTGTTTTCTTATGTATTTTATAGTGATCACAAATTAAGCTCCTTTTCTCGATTAGACGCTTAGTTTACGAGATAATCGCATTTAAAGATTTCCATATGAAAATCCACCATTGGCCACCCATTTCATGGTGATATCCCCATATATTATAGGGTATTTCATAATTATTTTATAGTGATCACAAATTAAGCTCCTTTTCTGGATTAGACGCTTAGTTTACGAGATAATCGCATTTAAAGATTTCCATATGAAAATCCACCATTGGCCACCCATTTCATGGTGATATCCCCATATAATATAGGTGATTTCTTATGTATTTTATAGTGATCACAAATTAAGCTCCTTTTCTCGATTAGACGCTTAGTTTACGAGATAATCGCATTTAAAGATTTCCATATGAAAATCTACCATTGGCCACCCATTTCATGGTGATACCCCCATATAATATAGGTGATTTCTTATGTATTTTATAGTGATCACAAATTAAGCTCCTTTTCTCGATTAGACGCTTAGTTTACGAGATAATCCCATTTAAAGATTTCCATATGAAAATCCACCATTGGCCACCCATTTCATGGAGATACCCCCATATAATATAGGTGTTTTCTTATGTATTTTATAGTGATCACAAATTAAGCTCCTTTTCTCGATTAGACGCTTAGTTTACGAGATAATCGCATTTAAAGATTTCTATATGAAAATCCACCATTGGCCACCCATTTCATGGTGATATCCCCATATATTATAGGTAATTTCATAATTATTTTATAGTGATCACAAATTAAGCTCCTTTTCTCGATTAGACGCTTAGTTTACGAGATAATCGCATTTAAAGATTTCCATATGAAAATCCACCATTGGCCACCCATTTCATGGTGATACCCCCATATAATATAGGTGATTTCTTATGTATTTTATAGTGATCACAAATTAAGCTCCTTTTCTCGATTAGACGCTTAGTTTACGAGATAATCGCATTTAAAGATTTCCATATGAAAATCCACCATTGGCCACCCATTTCATGGTGATACCCCCATATAATATAGGTGATTTCTTATGTATTTTATATTGATCACAAATTAAGCTCCTTTTCTCGATTAGACGCTTAGTTTACGAGATAATCGCATTTAAAGATTTCCATATGAAAATCCACCATTGGCCACCCATTTCATGGTGATATCCCCATATATTATAGGGTATTTCATAATTATTTTATAGTGATCACAAATTAAGCTCCTTTTCTCGATTAGACGCTTAGTTTACGAGATAATCGCATTTAAAGATTTCCATATGAAAATCCACCATTGGCCACCCATTTCATGGTGATACCCCCATATAATATAGGTGTTTTCTTATGTATTTTATAGTGATCACAAATTAAGCTCCTTTTCTCGATTAGACGCTTAGTTTACGAGATAATCGCATTTAAAGATTTCCATATGAAAATCCACCATTGGCCACCCATTTCATGGTGATATCCCCATATATTATAGGTAATTTCATAATTATTTTATAGTGATCACAAATTAAGCTCCTTTTCTCGATTAGACGCTTAGTTTACGAGATAATCGCATTTAAAGATTTCCATATGAAAATCCACCATTGGCCACCCATTTCATGGTGACATCCCCATATAATATAGGTGATTTCTTATCGATTAGACGCTTAGTTTACGAGATAATCGCATTTAAAGATTTCCATATGAAAATCCACCATTGGCCACCCATTTCATGGTGATATCCCCATATATTATAGGGTATTTCATAATTATTTTATAGTGATCACAAATTAAGCTCCTTTTCTCGATTAGACGCTTAGTTTACGAGATAATCGCATTTAAAGATTTCCATATGAAAATCCACCATTGGCCACCCATTTCATGGTGATACCCCCATATAATATAGGTGTTTTCTTATGTATTTTATAGTGATCACAAATTAAGCTCCTTTTCTCGATTAGACGCTTAGTTTACGAGATAATCGCATTTAAAGATTTCCATATGAAAATCCACCATTGGCCACCCATTTCATGGTGATACCCCCATATAATATAGGTAATTTCTTATGTATTTTATAGCGATCACAAATTAAGCTCCTTTTCTCGATTAGACGCTTAGTTTACGAGATAATCGCATTTAAAGATGTCCATATGAAAATCCACCATTGGCCACCCATTTCATGGTGATACCCCCATATAATATAGGTGATTTCTTATGTATTTTATAGTGATCACAAATTAAGCTCCTTTTCTCGATTAGACGCTTAGTTTACGAGATAATCGCATTTAAAGATTTCCATATGAAAATCCACCATTGGCCAACCATTTCATGGTGATACCCCCATATAATATAGGTAATTTCTTATGTATTTTATAGCGATCACAAATTAAGCTCCTTTTCTCGATTAGACGCTTAGTTTACGAGATAATCGCATTTAAAGATGTCCATATGAAAATCCACCATTGGCCACCCATTTCATGGTGATACCCCCATATAATATAGGTGATTTCTTATATATTTTATAGTGATCACAAATTAAGCTCCTTTTCTCGATTAGACGCTTAGTTTACGAGATAATCGCATTTAAAGATTTCCATATGAAAATCCACCATTGGCCACCCATTTCATGGTGATATCCCCATATATTATAGGGTATTTCATAATTATTTTATAGTGATCACAAATTAAGCTCCTTTTCTCGATTAGACGCTTAGTTTACGAGATAATCGCATTTAAAGATTTCCATATGAAAATCCACCATTGGCCACCCATTTCATGGTGATATACCCATATATTATAGGGTATTTCATAATTATTTTATAGTGATCACAAATTAAGCTCCTTTTCTCGATTAGACGCTTAGTTAACGAGATAATCGCATTTAAAGATTTCCATATGAAAATCCACCATTGGCCACCCATTTCATGGTGATACCCCCATATAATATAGGTGATTTTTTATGTATTTTATAGTGATCACAAATTAAGCTCCTTTTCTCGATTAGACGCTTAGTTTACGAGATAATCGCATTTAAAGATTTCCATATGAAAATCCACCATTGGCCACCCATTTCATGGTGATACCCCCATATAATATAGGTGATTTCTTATGTATTTTATAGTGATCACAAATTAAGCTCCTTTTCTCGATTAGACGCTTAGTTTACGAGATAATCGCATTTAAAGATTTCCATATGAAAATCCACCATTGGCCACCCATTTCATGGTGATATCCCCATATATTATAGGTAATTTCATAATTATTTTATGGTGATCACAAATTAAGCTCCTTTTCTCGATTAGACGCTTAGTTTACGAGATAATCGCATTTAAAGATTTCCATATGAAAATCCACCATTGGCCACCCATTTCATGGTGATACCCCCATATAATATAGGTGTTTTCTTATGTATTTTATAGTGATCACAAATTAAGCTCCTTTTCTCGATTAGACGCTTAGTTTACGAGATAATCGCATTTAAAGATTTCCATATGAAAATCCACCATTGGCCACCCATTTCATGATGATATCCCCATATATTATAGGTAATTTCATAATTATTTTATAGTGATCACAAATTAAGCTCCTTTTCTCGATTAGACGCTTAGTTTACGAGATAATCGCATTTAAAGATTTCCATATGAAAATCCACCATTGGCCAATCATTTCATGGTGATACCCCCATATAATATAGGTGATTTGTTATGTATTTTATAGTGATCACAAATTAAGCTCCTTTTCTCGATTAGACGCTTAGTTTACGAGATAATCGCATTTAAAGATTTCCATATGAAAATCCACCATTGGCCACCCATTTCATGGTGATACCCCCATAGGTGATTTCTTATGTATTGTATAGTGATCACAAATTAAGCTCCTTTTCTCGATTAGACGCTTAGTTTACGAGATAATCGCATTTAAAGATTTCCATATGAAAATCCACCATTGGCCACCTATTTCATGGTGACATCCCCATATATTATAGGTAATTTCATAATTATTTTATAGTGATCACAAATTAAGCTCCTTTTCTCGGTTAGACGCTTAGTTTACGAGATAATCGCATTTAAAGATTTCCATATGAAAATCCACCATTGGCCACCCATTTCATGGTGATACCCCCATATAATATAGGTGATTTCTTATGTATTTTATAGTGATCACAAATTAAGCTCCTTTTCTCGATTAGACGCTTAGTTTACGAGATAATCGCATTTAAAGATTTCCATATGAAAATCCACCATTGGCCACCCATTTCATGGTGACATCCCCATATAATATAGGTGATTTCTTATCGATTAGACGCTTAGTTTACGAGATAATCGCATTTAAAGATTTCCATATGAAAATCCACCATTGGCCACCCATTTCATGGTGATATCCCCATATATTATAGGTAATTTCATAATTATTTTATAGTGATCACAAATTAAGCTCCTTTTCTCGATTAGACGCTTAGTTTACGAGATAATCGCATTTAAAGATTTCCATATGAAAATCCACCATTGGCCACCCATTTCATGGTGATACCCCCATATAATATAGGTGTTTTCTTATGTATTTTATAGTGATCACAAATTAAGCTCCTTTTCTCGATTAGACGCTTAGTTTACGAGATAATCGCATTTAAAGATTTCCATATGAAAATCCACCATTGGCCACCTATTTCATGGTGACATCCCCATATATTATAGGTAATTTCATAATTATTTTATAGTGATCACAAATTAAGCTCCTTTTCTCGGTTAGACGCTTAGTTTACGAGATAATCGCATTTAAAGATTTCCATATGAAAATCCACCATTGGCCACCCATTTCATGGTGATACCCCCATATAATATAGGTGATTTCTTATGTATTTTATATTGATCACAAATTAAGCTCCTTTTCTCGATTAGACGCTTAGTTTACGAGATAATCGCATTTAAAGATTTCCATATGAAAATCCACCATTGGCCACCCATTTCATGGTGATATCCCCATATATTATAGGTAATTTCATAATTATTTTATAGTGATCACAAATTAAGCTCCTTTTCTCGATTAGACGCTTAGTTTACGAGATAATCGCATTTAAAGATTTCCATATGAAAATCCACCATTGGCCACCCATTTCATGGTGATACCCCCATATAATATAGGTGATTTCTTATGTATTTTATAGTGATCACAAATTAAGCTCCTTTTCTCGATTAGACGCTTAGTTTACGAGATAATCGCATTTAAAGATTTCCATATGAAAATCCACCATTGGCCACCCATTTCATGGTGATACCCCCATAGGTGATTTCTTATGTATTGTATAGTGATCACAAATTAAGCTCCTTTTCTCGATTAGACGCTTAGTTTACGAGATAATCGCATTTAAAGATTTCCATATGAAAATCCACCATTGGCCACCCATTTCATGGTGATACCCCCATATAATATAGGTGATTTCTTATGTATTTTATAGTGATCACAAATTAAGCTCCTTTTCTCGGTTAGACGCTTAGTTTACGAGATAATCGCATTTAAAGATTTCCATATGAAAATCCACCATTGGCCACCCATTTCATGGTGATACCCCCATATAATATAGGTGATTTCTTATGTATTTTATAGTGATCACAAATTAAGCTCCTTTTCTCGATTAGACGCTTAGTTTACGAGATAATCGCATTTAAAGATTTCCATATGAAAATCCACCATTGGCCACCCATTTCATGGTGATACCCCCATACAATATAGGTGATTTCTTATGTATTTTATAGTGATCACAAATTAAGCTCCTTTTCTCGATTAGACGCTTAGTTTACGAGATAATCGCATTTAAAGATTTCCATATGAAAATCCACCATTGGCCACCCATTTCATGGTGATACCCCCATAGGTGATTTCTTATGTATTGTATAGTGATCACAAATTAAGCTCCTTTTCTTGATTAGACGCTTAGTTTACGAGATAATCGCATTTAAAGATTTCCATATGAAAATCCACCATTGGCCACCCATTTCATGGTGATACCCCCATAGGTGATTTCTTATGTATTGTATAGTGATCACAAATTAAGCTCCTTTTCTCGGTTAGACGCTTAGTTTACGAGATAATCGCATTTAAAGATTTCCATATGAAAATCCACCATTGGCCACCCATTTCATGGTGATACCCCCATATAATATAGGTGATTTCTTATGTATTTTATAGTGATCACAAATTAAGCTCCTTTTCTCGATTAGACGCTTAGTTTACGAGATAATCGCATTTAAAGATTTCCATATGAAAATCCACCATTGGCCACCCATTTCATGGTGATACCCCCATATAATATAGGTGATTTC
The DNA here is from genome assembly GCA_964034835.1 of Muscina levida. Lineage (NCBI taxonomy): Eukaryota > Metazoa > Arthropoda > Insecta > Diptera > Muscidae > Muscina > Muscina levida. The sequence continues at coordinate 25,863,002 of OZ035884.1, read as the reverse complement.
TTATGTATTTTATAGTGATCACAAATTAAGCTCCTTTTCTCGGTTAGACGCTTAGTTTACGAGATAATCGCATTTAAAGATTTCCATATGAAAATCCACCATTGGCCACCCATTTCATGGTGATACCCCCATATAATATAGGTGATTTCTTATGTATTTTATAGTGATCACAAATTAAGCTCCTTTTCTCGATTAGACGCTTAGTTTACGAGATAATCGCATTTAAAGATGTCCATATGAATATCCACCATTGGCCACCCATTTCATGGTGATACCACCATGTAATATAGGTGATTTCTTATGTATTTTATAGTGATCACAAATTAAGCTCCTTTTCTCGATTAGACGCTTAGTTTACGAGATAATCGCATTTAAAGATTTCCATATGAAAATCCACCATTGGCCACCCATTTCATGGTGATATCCCCATATAATATAGGTGATTTCTTATGTATTTTATAGTGATCACAAATTAAGCTCCTTTTCTCGATTAGACGCTTAGTTTACGAGATAATCGCATTTAAAGATGTCCATATGAATATCCACCATTGGCCACCCATTTCATGGTGATACCACCATGTAATATAGGTGATTTCTTATGTATTTTATAGTGATCACAAATTAAGCTCCTTTTCTCGATTAGACGCTTAGTTTACGAGATAATCGCATTTAAAGATTTCCATATGAAAATCCACCATTGGCCACCCATTTCATGGTGATATCCCCATATATTATAGGGTATTTCATAATTATTTTATAGTGATCACAAATTAAGCTCCTTTTCTCGATTAGACGCTTAGTTTACGAGATAATCGCATTTAAAGATTTCCATATGAAAATCCACCATTGGGCACCCATTTCATGGTGATACCCCCATATAATATAGGTGTTTTCTTATGTATTTTATAGTGATCACAAGTTAAGCTCCTTTTCTCGATTAGACGCTTAGTTTACGAGATAATCGCATTTAAAGATTTCCATATGAAAATCCACCATTGGCCACCCATTTCATGGTGATATCCCCATATATTATAGGGTATTTCATAATTATTTTATAGTGATCACAAATTAAGCTCCTTTTCTCGATTAGACGCTTAGTTTACGAGATAATCGCATTTAAAGATTTCCATATGAAAATCCACCATTGGCCACCCATTTCATGGTGATACCCCCATATAATATAGGTGATTTCTTATGTATTTTATAGTGATCACAAATTAAGCTCCTTTTCTCGATTAGACGCTTAGTTTACGAGATAATCGCATTTAAAGATTTCCATATGAAAATCTACCATTGGCCACCCATTTCATGGTGATACCCCCATATAATATAGGTGATTTCTTATGTATTTTATAGTGATCACAAATTAAGCTCCTTTTCTCGATTAGACGCTTAGTTTACGAGATAATCGCATTTAAAGATTTCCATATGAAAATCCACCATTGGCCACCCATTTCATGGTGATACCCCCATATAATATAGGTGTTTTCTTATGTATTTTATAGTCATCACAAATTAAGCTCCTTTTCTCGATTAGACGCTTAGTTTACGAGATAATCGCATTTAAAGATTTCCATATGAAAATCCACCATTGGCCACCCATTTCATGGTGATATCCCCATATATTATAGGTAATTTCATAATTATTTTATAGTGATCACAAATTAAGCTCCTTTTCTCGATTAGACGCTTAGTTTACGAGATAATCGCATTTAAAGATTTCCATATGAAAATCCACCATTGGCCACCCATTTCATGGTGATACCCCCATATAATATAGGTGATTTCTTATGTATTTTATAGTGATCACAAATTAAGCTCCTTTTCTCGATTAGACGCTTAGTTTACGAGATAATCGCATTTAAAGATTTCCATATGAAAATCCACCATTGGCCACCCATTTCATGGTGATACCCCCATATAATATAGGTGATTTCTTATGTATTTTATATTGATCACAAATTAAGCTCCTTTTCTCGATTAGACGCTTAGTTTACGAGATAATCGCATTTAAAGATTTCCATATGAAAATCCACCATTGGCCACCCATTTCATGGTGATACCCCCATATAATATAGGTGATTTCTTATGTATTTTATAGTGATCACAAATTAAGCTCCTTTTCTCGATTAGACGCTTAGTTTACGAGATAATCGCATTTAAAGATTTCCATATGAATATCCACCATTGGCCACCCATTTCATGGTGATACCACCATGTAATATAGGTGATTTCTTATGTATTTTATAGTGATCACAAATTAAGCTCCTTTTCTCGATTAGACGCTTAGTTTACGAGATAATCGCATTTAAAGATTTCCATATGAAAATCCACCATTGGCCACCCATTTCATGGTGATATCCCCATATAATATAGGTGATTTCTTATGTATTTTATAGTGATCACAAATTAAGCTCCTTTTCTCGATTAGACGCTTAGTTTACGAGATAATCGCATTTAAAGATGTCCATATGAATATCCACCATTGGCCACCCATTTCATGGTGATACCACCATGTAATATAGGTGATTTCTTATGTATTTTATAGTGATCACAAATTAAGCTCCTTTTCTCGATTAGACGCTTAGTTTACGAGATAATCGCATTTAAAGATTTCCATATGAAAATCCACCATTGGCCACCCATTTCATGGTGATATCCCCATATATTATAGGGTATTTCATAATTATTTTATAGTGATCACAAATTAAGCTCCTTTTCTCGATTAGACGCTTAGTTTACGAGATAATCGCATTTAAAGATTTCCATATGAAAATCCACCATTGGGCACCCATTTCATGGTGATACCCCCATATAATATAGGTGTTTTCTTATATATTTTATAGTGATCACAAATTAAGCTCCTTTTCTCGATTAGACGCTTAGTTTACGAGATAATCGCATTTAAAGATTTCCATATGAAAATCCACCATTGGCCACCCATTTCATGGTGATATCCCCATATATTATAGGGTATTTCATAATTATTTTATAGTGATCACAAATTAAGCTCCTTTTCTCGATTAGACGCTTAGTTTACGAGATAATCGCATTTAAAGATTTCCATATGAAAATCCACCATTGGCCACCCATTTCATGGTGATACCCCCATATAATATAGGTGATTTCTTATGTATTTTATAGATCACAAATTAAGCTCCTTTTCTCGATTAGACGCTTAGTTTACGAGATAATCGCATTTAAAGATTTCCATATGAAAATCTACCATTGGCCACCCATTTCATGGTGATACCCCCATATAATATAGGTGATTTCTTATGTATTTTATAGTGATCACAAATTAAGCTCCTTTTCTCGATTAGACGCTTAGTTTACGAGATAATCGCATTTAAAGATTTCCATATGAAAATCCACCATTGGCCACCCATTTCATGGTGATACCCCCATATAATATAGGTGTTTTCTTATGTATTTTATAGTGATCACAAATTAAGCTCCTTTTCTCGATTAGACGCTTAGTTTACGAGATAATCGCATTTAAAGATTTCCATATGAAAATCCACCATTGGCCACCCATTTCATGGTGATATCCCCATATATTATAGGTAATTTCATAATTATTTTATAGTGATCACAAATTAAGCTCCTTTTCTCGATTAGACGCTTAGTTTACGAGATAATCGCATTTAAAGATTTCCATATGAAAATCCACCATTGGCCACCCATTTCATGGTGATACCCCCATATAATATAGGTGATTTCTTATGTATTTTATAGTGATCACAAATTAAGCTCCTTTTCTCGATTAGACGCTTAGTTTACGAGATAATCGCATTTAAAGATTTCCATATGAAAATCCACCATTGGCCACCCATTTCATGGTGATACCCCCATATAATATAGGTGATTTCTTATGTATTTTATATTGATCACAAATTAAGCTCCTTTTCTCGATTAGACGCTTAGTTTACGAGATAATCGCATTTAAAGATTTCCATATGAAAATCCACCATTGGCCACCCATTTCATGGTGATACCCCCATATAATATAGGTGATTTCTTATGTATTTTATAGTGATCACAAATTAAGCTCCTTTTCTCGATTAGACGCTTAGTTTACGAGATAATCGCATTTAAAGATGTCCATATGAATATCCACCATTGGCCACCCATTTCATGGTGATACCACCATATAATATAGGTGATTTCTTATGTATTTTATATTGATCACAAATTAAGCTCCTTTTCTCGATTAGACGCTTAGTTTACGAGATAATCGCATTTAAAGATTTCCATATGAAAATCCACCATTGGCCACCCATTTCATGGTGATACCCCCATATAATATAGGTGATTTCTTATGTATTTTATAGTGATCACAAATTAAGCTCCTTTTCTCGATTAGACGCTTAGTTTACGAGATAATCGCATTTAAAGATTTCCATATGAAAATCCACCATTGGCCACCCATTTCATGTATTTTATATTGATCACAAATTAAGCTCCTTTTCTCGATTAGACGCTTAGTTTACGAGATAATCGCATTTAAAGATTTCCATATGAAAATCCACCATTGGCCACCCATTTCATGGTGATATCCCCATATATTATAGGGTATTTCATAATTATTTTATAGTGATCACAAATTAAGCTCCTTTTCTCGATTAGACGCTTAGTTTACGAGATAATCGCATTTAAAGATTTCCATATGAAAATCCACCATTGGCCACCCATTTCATGGTGATATCCCCATATATTATAGGTAATTTCATAATTATTTTATAGTGATCACAAATTAAGCTCCTTTTCTCGATTAGACGCTTAGTTTACGAGATAATCGCATTTAAAGATTTCCATATGAAAATCCACCATTGGCCACCCATTTCATGGTGACATCCCCATATAATATAGGTGATTTCTTATCGATTAGACGCTTAGTTTACGAGATAATCGCATTTAAAGATTTCCATATGAAAATCCACCATTGGCCACCCATTTCATGGTGATATCCCCATATATTATAGGGTATTTCATAATTATTTTATAGTGATCACAAATTAAGCTCCTTTTCTCGATTAGACGCTTAGTTTACGAGATAATCGCATTTAAAGATTTCCATATGAAAATCCACCATTGGCCACCCATTTCATGGTGATACCCCCATATAATATAGGTGTTTTCTTATGTATTTTATAGTGATCACAAATTAAGCTCCTTTTCTCGATTAGACGGTTAGTTTACGAGATAATCGCATTTAAAGATTTCCATATGAAAATCCACCATTGGCCACCCATTTCATGGTGATACCCCCATATAATATAGGTAATTTCTTATGTATTTTATAGCGATCACAAATTAAGCTCCTTTTCTCGATTAGACGCTTAGTTTACGAGATAATCGCATTTAAAGATGTCCATATGAAAATCCACCATTGGCCACCCATTTCATGGTGATACCCCCATATAATATAGGTGATTTCTTATGTATTTTATAGTGATCACAAATTAAGCTCCTTTTCTCGATTAGACGCTTAGTTTACGAGATAATCGCATTTAAAGATTTCCATATGAAAATCCACCATTGGCCAACCATTTCATGGTGATACCCCCATATAATATAGGTAATTTCTTATGTATTTTATAGCGATCACAAATTAAGCTCCTTTTCTCGATTAGACGCTTAGTTTACGAGATAATCGCATTTAAAGATGTCCATATGAAAATCCACCATTGGCCACCCATTTCATGGTGATACCCCCATATAATATAGGTGATTTCTTATGTATTTTATAGTGATCACAAATTAAGCTCCTTTTCTCGATTAGACGCTTAGTTTACGAGATAATCGCATTTAAAGATTTCCATATGAAAATCCACCATTGGCCACCCATTTCATGGTGATATCCCCATATATTATAGGGTATTTCATAATTATTTTATAGTGATCACAAATTAAGCTCCTTTTCTCGATTAGACGCTTAGTTTACGAGATAATCGCATTTAAAGATTTCCATATGAAAATCCACCATTGGCCACCCATTTCATGGTGATACCCCCATATAATATAGGTGTTTTCTTATGTATTTTATAGTGATCACAAATTAAGCTCCTTTTCTCGATTAGACGCTTAGTTTACGAGATAATCGCATTTAAAGATTTCCATATGAAAATCCACCATTGGCCAACCATTTCATGGTGATACCCCCATATAATATAGGTAATTTCTTATGTATTTTATAGCGATCACAAATTAAGCTCCTTTTCTCGATTAGACGCTTAGTTTACGAGATAATCGCATTTAAAGATGTCCATATGAAAATCCACCATTGGCCACCCATTTCATGGTGATACCCCCATATAATATAGGTGATTTCTTATGTATTTTATAGTGATCACAAATTAAGCTCCTTTTCTCGATTAGACGCTTAGTTTACGAGATAATCGCATTTAAAGATTTCCATATGAAAATCTACCATTGGCCACCCATTTAATGGTGATACCTCCATATAATATAGGTGATTTCTTATGTATTTTATAGTGATCACAAATTAAGCTCCTTTTCTCGATTAGACGCTTAGTTTACGAGATAATCGCATTTAAAGATTTCCATATGAAAATCCACCATTGGCCACCCATTTCATGGTGATATCCCCATATATTATAGGGTATTTCATAATTATTTTATAGTGATCACAAATTAAGCTCCTTTTCTCGATTAGACGCTTAGTTTACGAGATAATCGCATTTAAAGATTTCCATATGAAAATCCATTTCATGGTGATATACCCATATATTATAGGGTATTTCATAATTATTTTATAGTGATCACAAATTAAGCTCCTTTTCTCGATTAGACGCTTAGTTTACGAGATAATCGCATTTAAAGATTTCCATATGAAAATCCACCATTGGCCACCCATTTCATGGTGATACCCCCATATAATATAGGTGATTTCTTATGTATTTTATATTGATCACAAATTAAGCTCCTTTTCTCCATTAGACGCTTAGTTTACGAGATAATCGCATTTAAAGATTTCCATATGAAAATCCACCATTGGCCACCCATTTCATGGTGATATCCCCATATATTATAGGTAATTTCATAATTATTTTATGGTGATCACAAATTAAGCTCCTTTTCTCGATTAGACGCTTAGTTTACGAGATAATCGCATTTAAAGATTTCCATATGAAAATCCACCATTGGCCACCCATTTCATGGTGATACCCCCATATAATATAGGTGATTTGTTATGTATTTTATAGTGATCACAAATTAAGCTCCTTTTCTCGATTAGACGCTTAGTTTACGAGATAATCGCATTTAAAGATTTCCATATGAAAATCCACCATTGGCCACCCATTTCATGGTGATACCCCCATAGGTGATTTCTTATGTATTGTATAGTGATCACAAATTAAGCTCCTTTTCTCGATTAGACGCTTAGTTTACGAGATAATCGTATTTAAAGATTTCCATATGAAAATCCACCATTGGCCACCCATTTCATGGTGATACCCCCATATAATATGGGTGATTTCTTATGTATTTTATAGTGATCACAAATTAAGCTCCTTTTCTCGATTAGACGCTTAGTTTACGAGATAATCGCATTTAAAGATTTCCATATGAAAATCCACCATTGGCCACCCATTTCATGGTGATACCCCCATATAATATAGGTGATTTCTTATGTATTTTATAGTGATCACAAATTAAGCTCCTTTTCTCGATTAGACGCTTAGTTTACGAGATAATCGCATTTAAAGATTTCCATTTGAAAATCCACCATTGGCCACCCATTTCATGGTGATACCCCCATATAATATAGGTGATTTCTTATGTATTTTATAGTGATCACAAATTAAGCTCCTTTTCTCGATTAGACGCTTAGTTTACGAGATAATCGCATTTAAAGATTTCCATATGAAAATCCACCATTGGCCACCCATTTCATGGTGATACCCCCATATAATATAGGTGATTTCTTATGTATTTTATAGTGATCACAAATTAAGCTCCTTTTCTCGATTAGACGCTTAGTTTACGAGATAATCGCATTTAAAGATTTCCATATGAAAATCCACCATTGGCCACCCATTTCATGGTGATATCCCCATATATTATAGGGTATTTCATAATTATTTTATAGTGATCACAAATTAAGCTCCTTTTCTCGATTAGACGCTTAGTTTACGAGATAATCGCATTTAAAGATTTCCATATGAAAATCCACCATTGGCCACCCATTTCATGGTGACATCCCCATATATTATAGGGTATTTCATAATTATTTTATAGTGATCACAAATTAAGCTCCTTTTCTCGATTAGACGCTTAGTTTACGAGATAATCGCATTTAAAGATTTCCATATGAAAATCTACCATTGGCCACCCATTTCATGGTGATACCCCCATATAATATAGGTGATTTCTTATGTATTTTATAGTGATCACAAATTAAGCTCCTTTTCTCGATTAGACGCTTAGTTTACGAGATAATCGCATTTAAAGATTTCCATATGAAAATCCACCATTGGCCACCCATTTCATGGTGATACCCCCATATAATATAGGTGATTTCTTATGTATTTTATAGTGATCACAAATTAAGCTCCTTTTCTCGATTAGACGCTTAGTTTACGAGATAATCGCATTTAAAGATTTCCATATGAAAATCCACCATTGGCCACCCATTTCATGGTGATACCCCCATATAATATAGGTGATTTCTTATGTATTTTATAGTGATCACAAATTAAACTCCTTTTCTCGATTAGACGCTTAGTTTACGAGATAATCGCATTTAAAGATTTCCATATGAAAATCCACCATTGGCCACCCATTTCATGGTGATACCCCCATATATTATAGGTAATTTCATAATTATTTTATAGTGATCACAAATTAAGATCCTTTTCTCGATTAGACGCTTAGTTTACGAGATAATCGCATTTAAAGATTTCCATATGAAAATCTACCATTGGCCACCCATTTCATGGTGATACCCCCATATAATATAGGTGATTTCTTATGTATTTTATAGTGATCACAAATTAAGCTCCTTTTCTCGATTAGACGCTTAGTTTACGAGATAATCGCATTTAAAGATTTCCATATGAAAATCCACCATTGGCCACCCATTTCATGGTGATACCCCCATATAATATAGGTGATTTCTTATGTATTTTATAGTGATCACAAATTAAACTCCTTTTCTCGATTAGACGCTTAGTTTACGAGATAATCGCATTTAAAGATTTCCATATGAAAATCCACCATTGGCCACCCATTTCATGGTGATACCCCCATATATTATAGGTAATTTCATAATTATTTTATAGTGATCACAAATTAAGATCCTTTTCTCGATTAGACGCTTAGTTTACGAGATAATCGCATTTAAAGATTTCCATATGAAAATCCACCATTGGCCACCCATTTCATGGTGATACCCCCATATATTATAGGTAATTTCATAATTATTTTATAGTGATCACAAATTAAGATCCTTTTCTCGATTAGACGCTTAGTTTACGAGATAATCGCATTTAAAGATTTCCATATGAAAATCTACCATTGGCCACCCATTTCATGGTGATACCCCCATATAATATAGGTGATTTCTTATGTATTTTATAGTGATCACAAATTAAGCTCCTTTTCTCGATTAGACGCTTAGTTTACGAGATAATCGCATTTAAAGATTTCCATATGAAAATCCACCATTGGCCACCCATTTCATGGTGATACCCCCATATAATATAGGTGATTTCTTATGTATTTTATAGTGATCACAAATTAAACTCCTTTTCTCGATTAGACGCTTAGTTTACGAGATAATCGCATTTAAAGATTTCCATATGAAAATCCACCATTGGCCACCCATTTCATGGTGATACCCCCATATATTATAGGTAATTTCATAATTATTTTATAGTGATCACAAATTAAGATCCTTTTCTCGATTAGACGCTTAGTTTACGAGATAATCGCATTTAAAGATTTCCATATGAAAATCCACCATTGGCCACCCATTTCATGGTGATACCCCCATATATTATAGGTAATTTCATAATTATTTTATAGTGATCACAAATTAAGATCCTTTTCTCGATTAGACGCTTAGTTTACGAGATAATCGCATTTAAAGATTTCCATATGAAAATCTACCATTGGCCACCCATTTCATGGTGATACCCCCATATAATATAGGTGATTTCTTATGTATTTTATAGTGATCACAAATTAAGCTCCTTTTCTCGATTAGACGCTTAGTTTACGAGATAATCGCATTTAAAGATTTCCATATGAAAATCCACCATTGGCCACCCATTTCATGGTGATACCCCCATATAATATAGGTGATTTCTTATGTATTTTATAGTGATCACAAATTAAGCTCCTTTTCTCGATTAGACGCTTAGTTTACGAGATAATCGCATTTAAAGATTTCCATATGAAAATCCACCATTGGCCACCCATTTCATGGTGATATCCCCATATATTATAGGGTATTTCATAATTATTTTATAGTGATCACAAATTAAGCTCCTTTTCTCAATTAGACGCTTAGTTTACGAGATAATCGCATTTAAAGATTTCCATATGAAAATCCACCATTGGCCACCCATTTCATGGTGATACCCCCATATAATATAGGTGATTTCTTATGTATTTTATAGTGATCACAAATTAAGCTCCTTTTCTCGATTAGACGCTTAGTTTACGAGATAATCGCATTTAAAGATTTCCATATGAAAATCCACCATTGGCCACCCATTTCATGGTGATACCCCCATATAATATAGGTAATTTCTTATGTATTTTATAGTGATCACAAATTAAGCTACTTTTCTCGTTTAGACGCTTAGTTTACGAGATAATCGCATTTAAAGATTTCCATATGAAAATCCACCATTGGCCACCCATTTCATGGTGATACCCCCATATAATATAGGTGATTTCTTATGTATTTTATAGTGATCACAAATTAAGCTCCTTTTCTCGATTAGACGCTTAGTTTACGAGATAATCGCATTTAAAAATTTCCATATGAAAATCCACCATTGGCCACCCATTTCATGGTGATATCCCCATATATTATAGGTAATTTCATAATTATTTTATAGTGATCACAAATTAAGCTCCTTTTCTCGATTAGACGCTTAGTTTACGAGATAATCGCATTTAAAGATTTCCATATGAAAATCCACCATTGGCCACCCATTTCATGGTGATACCCCAATATAATATAGGTGATTTCTTATGTATTTTATAGTGATCACAAATTAAGCTCCTTTTCTCAATTAGACGCTTAGTTTACGAGATAATCGCATTTAAAGATTTCCATATGAAAATCCACCATTGGCCACCCATTTCATGGTGATATCCACATATAATATAGGTGATTTCTTATCTATTTTATAGTGATCACAAATTAAGCTCCTTTTCTCGATTAGACGCTTAGTTTACGAGATAATCGCATTTAAAGATTTCCATATGAAAATCCACCATTGGCCACCCATTTCATGGTGATACCCCCATATAATATAGGTGATTTCTTATGTATTTTATAGTGATCACAAATTAAGCTCCTTTTCTCAATTAGACGCTTAGTTTACGAGATAATCGCATTTAAAGATTTCCATATGAAAATCCACCATTGGCCACCCATTTCATGGTGATACCCCCATATAATATAGGTAATTTCTTATGTATTTTATAGTGATCACAAATTAAGCTACTTTTCTCGTTTAGACGCTTAGTTTACGAGATAATCGCATTTAAAGATTTCCATATGAAAATCCACCATTGGCCACCCATTTCATGGTGATACCCCCATATAATATAGGTGATTTCTTATGTATTTTATAGTGATCACAAATTAAGCTCCTTTTCTCGATTAGACGCTTAGTTTACGAGATAATCGCATTTAAAAATTTCCATATGAAAATCCACCATTGGCCACCCATTTCATGGTGATATCCCCATATATTATAGGTAATTTCATAATTATTTTATAGTGATCACAAATTAAGCTCCTTTTCTCGATTAGACGCTTAGTTTACGAGATAATCGCATTTAAAGATTTCCATATGAAAATCCACCATTGGCCACCCATTTCATGGTGATATCCCCATATATTATAGGTAATTTCATAATTATTTTATAGTGATCACAAATTAAGCTCCTTTTCTCGATTAGACGCTTAGTTTACGAGATAATCGCATTTAAAGATTTCCATATGAAAATCCACCATTGGCCACCCATTTCATGGTGATACCCCCATATAATATAGGTGATTTCTTATGTATTTTATAGTGATCACAAATTAAGCTCCTTTTCTCAATTAGACGCTTAGTTTACGAGATAATCGCATTTAAAGATTTCCATATGAAAATCCACCATTGGCCACCCATTTCATGGTGATACCCCCATATAATATAGGTGATTTCTTATGTATTTTATAGTGATCACAAATTAAGCTCCTTTTCTCGATTAGACGCTTAGTTTACGAGATAATCGCATTTAAAAATTTCCATATGAAAATCCACCATTGGCCACCCATTTCATGGTGATATCCCCATATATTATAGGTAATTTCATAATTATTTTATAGTGATCACAAATTAAGCTCCTTTTCTCGATTAGACGCTTAGTTTACGAGATAATCGCATTTAAAGATTTCCATATGAAAATCCACCATTGGCCACCCATTTCATGGTGATATCCCCATATATTATAGGTAATTTCATAATTATTTTATAGTGATCACAAATTAAGCTCCTTTTCTCGATTAGACGCTTAGTTTACGAGATAATCGCATTTAAAGATTTCCATATGAAAATCCACCATTGGCCACCCATTTCATGGTGATACCCCCATATAATATAGGTGATTTCTTATGTATTTTATAGTGATCACAAATTAAGCTCCTTTTCTCGATTAGACGCTTAGTTTACGAGATAATCGCATTTAAAGATTTCCATATGAAAATCCACCATTGGCCACCCATTTCATGGTGATACCCCCATATAATATAGGTGATTTCTTATGTATTTTATAGTGATCACAAATTAAGCTCCTTTTCTCAATTAGACGCTTAGTTTACGAGATAATCGCATTTAAAAATTTCCATATGAAAATCCACCATTGGCCACCCATTTCATGGTGATACCCCCATATAATATAGGTGATTTCTTATGTATTTTATAGTGATCACAAATTAAGCTCCTTTTCTCGATTAGACGCTTAGTTTACGAGATAATCGCATTTAAAGATTTCCATATGAAAATCCACCATTGGCCACCCATTTCATGGTGATATCCCCATATATTATAGGTAATTTCATAATTATTTTATAGTGATCACAAATTAAGCTCCTTTTCTCGATTAGACGCTTAGTTTACGAGATAATCGCATTTAAAGATTTCCATATGAAAATCCACCATTGGCCACCCATTTCATGGTGATACCCCCATATAATATAGGTGATTTCTTATGTATTTTATAGTGATCACAAATTAAGCTCCTTTTCTCGATTAGACGCTTAGTTTACGAGATAATCGCATTTAAAAATTTCCATATGAAAATCCACCATTGGCCACCCATTTCATGGTGATATCCCCATATATTATAGGTAATTTCATAATTATTTTATAGTGATCACAAATTAAGCTCCTTTTCTCGATTAGACGCTTAGTTTACGAGATAATCGCATTTAAAGATTTCCATATGAAAATCCACCATTGGCCACCCATTTCATGGTGATATCCCCATATATTATAGGTAATTTCATAATTATTTTATAGTGATCACAAATTAAGCTCCTTTTCTCGATTAGACGCTTAGTTTACGAGATAATCGCATTTAAAGATTTCCATATGAAAATCCACCATTGGCCACCCATTTCATGGTGATACCCCCATATAATATAGGTGATTTCTTATGTATTTTATAGTGATCACAAATTAAGCTCCTTTTCTCGATTAGACGCTTAGTTTACGAGATAATCGCATTTAAAGATTTCCATATGAAAATCCACCATTGGCGACCCATTTCATGGTGATATCCCCATATATTATAGGTAATTTCATAATTATTTTATAGTGATCACAAATTAAGCTCCTTTTCTCGATTAGACGCTTAGTTTACGAGATAATCGCATTTAAAGATTTCCATATGAAAATCCACCATTGGCCACCCATTTCATGGTGATACCCCCATATAATATAGGTGATTTCTTATGTATTTTATAGTGATCACAAATTAAGCTCCTTTTCTCAATTAGACGCTTAGTTTACGAGATAATCGCATTTAAAGATTTCCATATGAAAATCCACCATTGGCCACCCATTTCATGGTGATACCCCCATATAATATAGGTAATTTCATAATTATTTTATAGTGATCACAAATTAAGCTCCTTTTCTCGATTAGACGCTTAGTTTACGAGATAATCGCATTTAAAGATTTCCATATGAAAATCCACCATTGGCCACCCATTTCATGGTGATACCCCCATATAATATAGGTGATTTCTTATGTATTTTATAGTGATCACAAATTAAGCTCCTTTTCTCGATTAGACGCTTAGTTTACGAGATAATCGCATTTAAAGATTTCCATATGAAAATCCACCATTGGCCACCCATTTCATGGTGATATCCCCATATATTATAGGTAATTTCATAATTATTTTATAGTGATCACAAATTAAGCTCCTTTTCTCGATTAGACGCTTAGTTTACGAGATAATCGCATTTAAAGATTTCCATATGAAAATCCACCATTGGCCACCCATTTCATGGTGATACCCCCATATAATATAGGTGATTTCTTATGTATTTATAGTGATCACAAATTAAGCTCCTTTTCTCAATTAGACGCTTAGTTTACGAGATAATCGCATTTAAAGATTTCCATATGAAAATCCACCATTGGCCACCCATTTCATGGTGATACCCCCATATAATATAGGTGATTTCTTATGTATTTTATAGCGATCACAAATTAAGCTCCTTTTCTCGATTAGACGCTTAGTTTACGAGATAATCGCATTTAAAGATTTCCATATGAAAATCCACCATTGGCCACCCATTTCATGGTGATATCCCCATATATTATAGGTAATTTCATAATTATTTTATAGTGATCACAAATTAAGCTCCTTTTCTCGATTAGACGCTTAGTTTACGAGATAATCGCATTTAAAGATTTCCATATGAAAATCCACCATTGGCCACCCATTTCATGGTGATACCCCCATATAATATAGGTGATTTCTTATGTATTTTATAGCGATCACAAATTAAGCTCCTTTTCTCGATTAGACGCTTAGTTTACGAGATAATCGCATTTAAAGATTTCCATATGAAAATCCACCATTGGCCACCCATTTCATGGTGATATCCCCATATATTATAGGTAATTTCATAATTATTTTATAGTGATCACAAATTAAGCTCCTTTTCTCGATTAGACGCTTAGTTTACGAGATAATCGCATTTAAAGATTTCCATATGAAAATCCACCATTGGCCACCCATTTCATGGTGATACCCCCATATAATATAGGTGATTTCTTATGTATTTATAGTGATCACAAATTAAGCTCCTTTTCTCAATTAGACGCTTAGTTTACGAGATAATCGCATTTAAAGATTTCCATATGAAAATCCACCATTGGCCACCCATTTCATGGTGATACCCCCATATAATATAGGTGATTTCTTATGTATTTTATAGCGATCACAAATTAAGCTCCTTTTCTCGATTAGACGCTTAGTTTACGAGATAATCGCATTTAAAGATTTCCATATGAAAATCCACCATTGGCCACCCATTTCATGGTGATATCCCCATATATTATAGGTAATTTCATAATTATTTTATAGTGATCACAAATTAAGCTCCTTTTCTCGATTAGACGCTTAGTTTACGAGATAATCGCATTTAAAGATTTCCATATGAAAATCCACCATTGGCCACCCATTTCATGGTGATACCCCCATATAATATAGGTGATTTCTTATGTATTTTATAGTGATCACAAATTAAGCTCCTTTTCTCGATTAGACGCTTAGTTTACGAGATAATCGCATTTAAAGATTTCCATATGAAAATCCACCATTGGCCACCCATTTCATGGTGATATCCCCATATATTATAGGTAATTTCATAATTATTTTATAGTGATCACAAATTAAGATCCTTTTCTCAATTAGACGCTTAGTTTACGAGATAATCGCATTTAAAGATTTCCATATGAAAATCCACCGTTGGCCACCCATTTCATGATGATACCCCCATATAATATAGGTGATTTCTTATGTATTTTATAGTGATCACAAATAAAGCTCCTTTTCTCGATTAGACGCTTAGTTTACGAGATAATCGCATTTAAAGATTTCCATATGAAAATCTACCATTGGCCACCCATTTCATGGTGATACCCCCATATAATATAGGTGATTTCTTATGTATTTTATAGTGATCACAAATTAAGCTCCTTTTCTCGATTAGGCGCTTAGTTTACGAGATAATCGCATTTAAAGATTTCCATATGAAAATCCACCATTGGCCACCCATTTCATGGTGATATCCCCATATATTATAGGTAATTTCATAATTATTTTATAGTGATCACAAATTAAGCTCCTTTTCTCGATTAGACGCTTAGTTTACGAGATAATCGCATTTAAAGATTTCCATATGAAAATCCACCATTGGCCACCCATTTCATGGTGATCCCCATATATTATAGGTAATTTCATAATTATTTTATAGTGATCACAAATTAAGATCCTTTTCTCAATTAGACGCTTAGTTTACGAGATAATCGCATTTAAAGATTTCCATATGAAAATCCACCGTTGGCCACCCATTTCATAGTGATACCCCCATATAATATAGGTGATTTCTTATGTATTTTATAGTGATCACAAATAAAGCTCCTTTTCTCGATTAGACGCTTAGTTTACGAGATAATCGCATTTAAAGATTTCCATATGAAAATCTCCCATTGGCCACCCATTTCATGGTGATACCCCCATATAATATAGGTGATTTCTTATGTATTTTATAGTGATCACAAATTAAGCTCCTTTTCTCGATTAGACGCTTAGTTTACGAGATAATCGCATTTAAAGATTTCCATATGAAAATCCACCATTGGCCACCCATTTCATGGTGATATCCCCATATATTATAGGTAATTTCATAATTATTTTATAGTGATCACAAATTAAGCTCCTTTTCTCGATTAGACGCTTAGTTTACGAGATAATCGCATTTAAAGATTTCCATATGAAAATCCACCATTGGCCACCCATTTCATGGTGATACCCCAATATAATATAGGTGATTTCTTATGTATTTTATAGTGATCACAAATTAAGCTCCTTTTCTCGATTAGACGCTTAGTTTACGAGATAATCGCATTTAAAGATTTCCATATGAAAATCCACCATTGGCCACCCATTTCATGGTGATACCCCCATATAATATAGGTGATTTCATAATTATTTTATAGTGATCACAAATTAAGCTCCTTTTCTCGATTAGACGCTTAGTTTACGAGATAATCGCATTTAAAGATTTCCATATGAAAATCCACCATTGGCCACCCATTTCATGGTGATACCCCAATATAATATAGGTGATTTCTTATGTATTATATAGTGATCACAAATTAAGCTCCTTTTCTCGATTAGACGCTTAGTTTACGAGATAATCGCATTTAAAGATTTCCATATGAAAATCCACCATTGGCCACCCATTTCATGGTGATACCCCAATATAATATAGGTGATTTCTTATGTATTTTATAGTGATCACAAATTAAGCTCCTTTTCTCGATTAGACGCTTAGTTTACGAGATAATCGCATTTAAAGATTTCCATATGAAAATCCACCATTGGCCATTCATTTCATGGTGATACCCCCATATAATATAGGTGATTTCTTTTGTATTTTATAGCGATCACAAATTAAGCTCCTTTTCTCGATTAGACGCTTAGTTTACGAGATAATCGCATTTAAAGATTTCCATATGAAAATCCACCATTGGCCACCCATTTCATGGTGATACCCCAATATAATATAGGTGATTTCTTATGTATTTTATAGTGATCACAAATTAAGCTCCTTTTCTCGATTAGACGCTTAGTTTACGAGATAATCGCATTTAAAGATTTCCATATGAAAATCCACCATTGGCCACCCATTTCATGGTGATATCCCCATATATTATAGGTAATTTCATAATTATTAAGATCCTTTTCTCAATTAGACGCTTAGTTTACGAGATAATCGCATTTAAAGATTTCCATATGAAAATCCACCATTGGCCACCCATTTCATGGTGATACCCCCATATAATATAGGTGATTTCATAATTATTTTATAGTGATCACAAATTAAGCTCCTTTTCTCGATTAGACGCTTAGTTTACGAGATAATCGCATTTAAAGATTTCCATATGAAAATCCACCATTGGCCACCCATTTCATGGTGATACCCCCATATAATATAGGTGATTTCTTTTGTATTTTATAGCGATCACAAATTAAGCTCCTTTTCTCGATTAGACGCTTAGTTTACGAGATAATCGCATTTAAAGATTTCCATATGAAAATCCACCATTGGCCACCCATTTCATGGTGATATCCCCATACATTATAGGGTATTTCATAATTATTTTATAGTGATCACAAATTAAGCTCCTTTTCTCGATTAGACGCTTAGTTTACGAGATAATCGCATTTAAAGATTTCCATATGAATATCCACCATTGGCCACCCATTTCATGGTGATATCACCATATATTATAGGTAATTTCATAATTATTTTATAGTGATCACAAATTAAGCTCCTTTTCTCGATTAGACGCTTAGTTTAAGAGATAATCGCATTTAAAGATTTCCATATGCAAATCCACCATTGGCCACCCATTTCATGGTGATACCCCCATATAATATAGGTGATTTCTTATGTATTTTATAGTGATCACAAATTAAGCTCCTTTTCTCGATTAGACGCTTAGTTTACGAGATAATCGCATTTAAAGATTTCCATATGAAAATCCACCATTGGCCACCCATTTCATGGTGATACCCCCATATAATATAGGTGATTTCTTATGTATTTTATAGTGATCACAAATTAAGCTCCTTTTCTCGATTAGACGCTTAGTTTACGAGATAATCGCATTTAAAGATTTCCATATGAAAATCCACCACTGGCCACCCATTTCATGGTGATATCCCCATATATTATAGGTAATTTCATAATTATTTTATAGTGATCACAAATTAAGCTCCTTTTCTCGATTAGACGCTTAGTTTACGAGATAATCGCATTTAAAGATTTCCATATGAAAATCCACCATTGGCCACCCATTTCATGGTGATACCCCAATATAATATAGGTGATTTCTTATGTATTTTATAGTGATCACAAATTAAGCTCCTTTTCTCGATTAGACGCTTAGTTTACGAGATAATCGCATTTAAAGATTTCCATATGAAAATCCACCATTGGCCACCCATTTCATGGTGATACCCCCATATAATATAGGTGATTTCTTATGTATAGTGATCACAAATTAAGCTCCTTTTCTCGATTAGACGCTTAGTTTAAGAGATAATCGCATTTAAAGATTTCCATATGCAAATCCACCATTGGCCACCCATTTCATGGTGATACCCCCATATAATATAGGTGATTTCTTATGTATTTTATAGTGATCACAAATTAAGCTCCTTTTCTCGATTAGACGCTTAGTTTACGAGATAATCGCATTTAAAGATTTCCATATGAAAATCCACCATTGGCCACCCATTTCATGGTGATATCCCCATATAATATAGGTGATTTCTTATCTATTTTATAGTGATCACAAATTAAGCTCCTTTTCTCGATTAGACGCTTAGTTTACGAGATAATCGCATTTAAAGATTTCCATATGAAAATCCACCATTGGCCACCCATTTCATGGTGATATCCCCATATAATATAGGTGATTTCTTATGTATTTTATAGTGATCACAAATTAAGCTCCTTTTCTCGATTAGACGCTTAGTTTACGAGATAATCGCATTTAAAGATTTCCATATGAAAATCCACCATTGGCCACCCATTTCATGGTGATACCCCCATATAATATAGGTGATTTCTTATGTATTTTATAGTGATCACAAATTAAGCTTCTTTTCTCGATTAGACGCTTAGTTTACGAGATAATCGCATTTAAAGATTTCCATATGAAAATCCACCATTGGCCACCCATTTCATGGTGATATCCCCATATAATATAGGTGATTTCTTATGTATTTTATAGTGATCACAAATTAAGCTCCTTTTCTCGATTAGACGCTTAGTTTACGAGATAATCGCATTTAAAGATTTCCATATGAAAATCCACCATTGGCCACCCATTTCATGGTGATATCCCCATATAATATAGGTGATTTCTTATGTATTTTATAGTGATCACAAATTAAGCTTCTTTTCTCGATTAGACGCTTAGTTTACGAGATAATCGCATTTAAAGATTTCCATATGAAAATCCACCATTGGCCACCCATTTCATGGTGATACCCCCATATAATATAGGTGATTTCTTATGTATTTATAGTGATCACAAATTAAGCTCCTTTTCTCAATTAGACGCTTAGTTTACGAGATAATCGCATTTAAAGATTTCCATATGAAAATCCACCATTGGCCACCCATTTCATGGTGATACCCCAATATAATATAGGTGATTTCTTATGTATTTTATAGTGATCACAAATTAAGCTCCTTTTCTCGATTAGACGCTTAGTTTACGAGATAATCGCATTTAAAGATTTCCATATGAAAATCCACCATTGGCCACCCATTTCATGGTGATATCCCCATATAATATAGGTGATTTCTTATCTATTTTATAGTGATCACAAATTAAGCTCCTTTTCTCGATTAGACGCTTAGTTTACGAGATAATCGCATTTAAAGATTTCCATATGAAAATCCACCATTGGCCACCCATTTCATGGTGATATCCCCATATAATATAGGTGATTTCTTATGTATTTTATAGTGATCACAAATTAAGCTCCTTTTCTCGATTAGACGCTTAGTTTACGAGATAATCGCATTTAAAGATTTCCATATGAAAATCCACCATTGGCCACCCATTTCATGGTGATACCCCCATATAATATAGGTGATTTCTTATGTATTTTATAGTGATCACAAATTAAGCTTCTTTTCTCGATTAGACGCTTAGTTTACGAGATAATCGCATTTAAAGATTTCCATATGAAAATCCACCATTGGCCACCCATTTCATGGTGATATCCCCATATAATATAGGTGATTTCTTATGTATTTTATAGTGATCACAAATTAAGCTCCTTTTCTCGATTAGACGCTTAGTTTACGAGATAATCGCATTTAAAGATTTCCATATGAAAATCCACCATTGGCCACCCATTTCATGGTGATATCCCCATATAATATAGGTGATTTCTTATGTATTTTATAGTGATCACAAATTAAGCTTCTTTTCTCGATTAGACGCTTAGTTTACGAGATAATCGCATTTAAAGATTTCCATATGAAAATCCACCATTGGCCACCCATTTCATGGTGATACCCCCATATAATATAGGTGATTTCTTATGTATTTATAGTGATCACAAATTAAGCTCCTTTTCTCAATTAGACGCTTAGTTTACGAGATAATCGCATTTAAAGATTTCCATATGAAAATCCACCATTGGCCACCCATTTCATGGTGATACCCCCATATAATATAGGTGATTTCTTATGTATTTTATAGCGATCACAAATTAAGCTCCTTTTCTCGATTAGACGCTTAGTTTACGAGATAATCGCATTTAAAGATTTCCATATGAAAATCCACCATTGGCCACCCATTTCATGGTGATATCCCCATATATTATAGGTAATTTCATAATTATTTTATAGTGATCACAAATTAAGCTCCTTTTCTCGATTAGACGCTTAGTTTACGAGATAATCGCATTTAAAGATTTCCATATGAAAATCCACCATTGGCCACCCATTTCATGGTGATACCCCCATATAATATAGGTGATTTCTTATGTATTTTATAGTGATCACAAATTAAGCTCCTTTTCTCGATTAGACGCTTAGTTTACGAGATAATCGCATTTAAAGATTTCCATATGAAAATCCACCATTGGCCACCCATTTCATGGTGATATCCCCATATATTATAGGTAATTTCATAATTATTTTATAGTGATCACAAATTAAGATCCTTTTCTCAATTAGACGCTTAGTTTACGAGATAATCGCATTTAAAGATTTCCATATGAAAATCCACCGTTGGCCACCCATTTCATGATGATACCCCCATATAATATAGGTGATTTCTTATGTATTTTATAGTGATCACAAATAAAGCTCCTTTTCTCGATTAGACGCTTAGTTTACGAGATAATCGCATTTAAAGATTTCCATATGAAAATCTACCATTGGCCACCCATTTCATGGTGATACCCCCATATAATATAGGTGATTTCTTATGTATTTTATAGTGATCACAAATTAAGCTCCTTTTCTCGATTAGACGCTTAGTTTACGAGATAATCGCATTTAAAGATTTCCATATGAAAATCCACCATTGGCCACCCATTTCATGGTGATATCCCCATATATTATAGGTAATTTCATAATTATTTTATAGTGATCACAAATTAAGCTCCTTTTCTCGATTAGACGCTTAGTTTACGAGATAATCGCATTTAAAGATTTCCATATGAAAATCCACCATTGGCCACCCATTTCATGGTGATCCCCATATATTATAGGTAATTTCATAATTATTTTATAGTGATCACAAATTAAGATCCTTTTCTCAATTAGACGCTTAGTTTACGAGATAATCGCATTTAAAGATTTCCATATGAAAATCCACCGTTGGCCACCCATTTCATAGTGATACCCCCATATAATATAGGTGATTTCTTATGTATTTTATAGTGATCACAAATAAAGCTCCTTTTCTCGATTAGACGCTTAGTTTACGAGATAATCGCATTTAAAGATTTCCATATGAAAATCTCCCATTGGCCACCCATTTCATGGTGATACCCCCATATAATATAGGTGATTTCTTATGTATTTTATAGTGATCACAAATTAAGCTCCTTTTCTCGATTAGACGCTTAGTTTACGAGATAATCGCATTTAAAGATTTCCATATGAAAATCCACCATTGGCCACCCATTTCATGGTGATATCCCCATATATTATAGGTAATTTCATAATTATTTTATAGTGATCACAAATTAAGCTCCTTTTCTCGATTAGACGCTTAGTTTACGAGATAATCGCATTTAAAGATTTCCATATGAAAATCCACCATTGGCCACCCATTTCATGGTGATACCCCAATATAATATAGGTGATTTCTTATGTATTTTATAGTGATCACAAATTAAGCTCCTTTTCTCGATTAGACGCTTAGTTTACGAGATAATCGCATTTAAAGATTTCCATATGAAAATCCACCATTGGCCACCCATTTCATGGTGATACCCCCATATAATATAGGTGATTTCATAATTATTTTATAGTGATCACAAATTAAGCTCCTTTTCTCGATTAGACGCTTAGTTTACGAGATAATCGCATTTAAAGATTTCCATATGAAAATCCACCATTGGCCACCCATTTCATGGTGATACCCCAATATAATATAGGTGATTTCTTATGTATTATATAGTGATCACAAATTAAGCTCCTTTTCTCGATTAGACGCTTAGTTTACGAGATAATCGCATTTAAAGATTTCCATATGAAAATCCACCATTGGCCACCCATTTCATGGTGATACCCCAATATAATATAGGTGATTTCTTATGTATTTTATAGTGATCACAAATTAAGCTCCTTTTCTCGATTAGACGCTTAGTTTACGAGATAATCGCATTTAAAGATTTCCATATGAAAATCCACCATTGGCCATTCATTTCATGGTGATACCCCCATATAATATAGGTGATTTCTTTTGTATTTTATAGCGATCACAAATTAAGCTCCTTTTCTCGATTAGACGCTTAGTTTACGAGATAATCGCATTTAAAGATTTCCATATGAAAATCCACCATTGGCCACCCATTTCATGGTGATACCCCAATATAATATAGGTGATTTCTTATGTATTTTATAGTGATCACAAATTAAGCTCCTTTTCTCGATTAGACGCTTAGTTTACGAGATAATCGCATTTAAAGATTTCCATATGAAAATCCACCATTGGCCACCCATTTCATGGTGATATCCCCATATATTATAGGTAATTTCATAATTATTAAGATCCTTTTCTCAATTAGACGCTTAGTTTACGAGATAATCGCATTTAAAGATTTCCATATGAAAATCCACCATTGGCCACCCATTTCATGGTGATACCCCCATATAATATAGGTGATTTCATAATTATTTTATAGTGATCACAAATTAAGCTCCTTTTCTCGATTAGACGCTTAGTTTACGAGATAATCGCATTTAAAGATTTCCATATGAAAATCCACCATTGGCCACCCATTTCATGGTGATACCCCCATATAATATAGGTGATTTCTTTTGTATTTTATAGCGATCACAAATTAAGCTCCTTTTCTCGATTAGACGCTTAGTTTACGAGATAATCGCATTTAAAGATTTCCATATGAAAATCCACCATTGGCCACCCATTTCATGGTGATATCCCCATACATTATAGGGTATTTCATAATTATTTTATAGTGATCACAAATTAAGCTCCTTTTCTCGATTAGACGCTTAGTTTACGAGATAATCGCATTTAAAGATTTCCATATGAATATCCACCATTGGCCACCCATTTCATGGTGATATCACCATATATTATAGGTAATTTCATAATTATTTTATAGTGATCACAAATTAAGCTCCTTTTCTCGATTAGACGCTTAGTTTAAGAGATAATCGCATTTAAAGATTTCCATATGCAAATCCACCATTGGCCACCCATTTCATGGTGATACCCCCATATAATATAGGTGATTTCTTATGTATTTTATAGTGATCACAAATTAAGCTCCTTTTCTCGATTAGACGCTTAGTTTACGAGATAATCGCATTTAAAGATTTCCATATGAAAATCCACCATTGGCCACCCATTTCATGGTGATACCCCCATATAATATAGGTGATTTCTTATGTATTTTATAGTGATCACAAATTAAGCTCCTTTTCTCGATTAGACGCTTAGTTTACGAGATAATCGCATTTAAAGATTTCCATATGAAAATCCACCACTGGCCACCCATTTCATGGTGATATCCCCATATATTATAGGTAATTTCATAATTATTTTATAGTGATCACAAATTAAGCTCCTTTTCTCGATTAGACGCTTAGTTTACGAGATAATCGCATTTAAAGATTTCCATATGAAAATCCACCATTGGCCACCCATTTCATGGTGATACCCCAATATAATATAGGTGATTTCTTATGTATTTTATAGTGATCACAAATTAAGCTCCTTTTCTCGATTAGACGCTTAGTTTACGAGATAATCGCATTTAAAGATTTCCATATGAAAATCCACCATTGGCCACCCATTTCATGGTGATACCCCCATATAATATAGGTGATTTCTTATGTATAGTGATCACAAATTAAGCTCCTTTTCTCGATTAGACGCTTAGTTTACGAGATAATCGCATTTAAAGATTTCCATATGAAAATCCACCATTGGCCACCCATTTCATGGTGATATCCCCATATATTATAGGTAATTTCATAATTATTTTATAGTGATCACAAATTAAGCTCCTTTTCTCGATTAGACGCTTAGTTTACGAGATAATCGCATTTAAAGATTTCCATATGAAAATCCACCATTGGCCACCCATTTCATGGTGATACCCCAATATAATATAGGTGATTTCTTATGTATTTTATAGTGATCACAAATTAAGCTCCTTTTCTCGATTAGACGCTTAGTTTACGAGATAATCGCATTTAAAGATTTCCATATGAAAATCCACCATTGGCCACCCATTTCATGGTGATATCCCCATATAATATAGGTGATTTCTTATCTATTTTATAGTGATCACAAATTAAGCTCCTTTTCTCGATTAGACGCTTAGTTTACGAGATAATCGCATTTAAAGATTTCCATATGAAAATCCACCATTGGCCACCCATTTCATGGTGATATCCCCATATAATATAGGTGATTTCTTATGTATTTTATAGTGATCACAAATTAAGCTCCTTTTCTCGATTAGACGCTTAGTTTACGAGATAATCGCATTTAAAGATTTCCATATGAAAATCCACCATTGGCCACCCATTTCATGGTGATACCCCCATATAATATAGGTGATTTCTTATGTATTTTATAGTGATCACAAATTAAGCTTCTTTTCTCGATTAGACGCTTAGTTTACGAGATAATCGCATTTAAAGATTTCCATATGAAAATCCACCATTGGCCACCCATTTCATGGTGATATCCCCATATAATATGGGTGATTTCTTATCTATTTTATAGTGATCACAAATTAAGCTCCTTTTCTCGATTATACGCTTAGTTTACGAGATAATCGCATTTAAAGATTTCCATATGAAAATCCACCATTGGCCACCCATTTCATGGTGATATCCCCATATAATATAGGTGATTTCTTATCTATTTTATAGTGATCACAAATTAAGCTCCTTTTCTCGATTAGACGCTTAGTTTACGAGATAATCGCATTTAAAGATTTCCATATGAAAATCCACCATTGGCCACCCATTTCATGGTGATACCCCCATATAATATAGGTGATTTCTTATGTATTTTATAGTGATCACAAATTAAGCTCCTTTTCTCGATTAGACGCTTAGTTTACGAGATAATCGCATTTAAAGATTTCCATATGAAAATCCACCATTGGCCACCCATTTCATGGTGATACCCCCATATAATATAGGTTATTTCTTATGTATTTTATAGTGATCACAAATTAAGCTCCTTTTCTCGATTAGACGCTTAGTTTACGAGATAATCGCATTTAAAGATTTCCATATGAAAATCCACCATTGGCCACCCATTTCATGGTGATACCCCCATATAATATAGGTGATTTCTTATGTATTTTATAGTGATCACAAATTAAGCTCCTTTTCTCGATTAGACGCTTAGTTTACGAGATAATCGCATTTAAAGATTTCCATATGAAAATCCACCATTGGCCACCCATTTCATGGTGATACCCCCATATAATATAGGTGATTTCTTATGTATTTTATAGTGATCACAAATTAAGCTCCTTTTCTCGATTAGACGCTTAGTTTACGAGATAATCGCATTTAAAGATTTCCATATGAAAATCCGCCATTGGCCACCCATTTCATGGTGATATCCCCATATATTATAGGGTATTTCATAATTATTTTATAGTGATCACAAATTAAGCTCCTTTTCTCGATTAGACGCTTAGTTTACGAGATAATCGCATTTAAAGATTTCCATATGAAAATCCACCATTGGCCACCCATTTCATGGTGATACCCCCATATAATATAGGTGATTTCTTATGTATTTTATAGTGATCACAAATTAAGCTCCTTTTCTCGATTAGACGCTTAGTTTACGAGATAATCGCATTTAAAGATTTCCATATGAAAATCCACCATTGGCCACCCATTTCATGGTGATACCCCCATATAATATAGGTGATTTCTTATGTATTTTATAGTGATCACAAATTAAGCTCCTTTTCTCGATTAGACGCTTAGTTTACGAGATAATCGCATTTAAAGATTTCCATATGAAAATCCACCATTGGCCACCCATTTCATGGTGATACCCCCATATAATATAGGTGATTTCTTATGTATTTTATAGTGATCACAAATTAAGCTCCTTTTCTCGATTAGACGCTTAGTTTACGAGATAATCGCATTTAAAGATTTCCATATGAAAATCCGCCATTGGCCACCCATTTCATGGTGATATCCCCATATATTATAGGGTATTTCATAATTATTTTATAGTGATCACGAATTAAGCTCCTTTTCTCGATTAGACGCTTAGTTTACGAGATAATCGCATTTAAAGATTTCCATATGAAAATCCACCATTGGCCACCCATTTCATGGTGATACCCCCATATAATATAGGTGATTTCTTATGTATTTTATAGTGATCACAAATTAAGCTCCTTTTCTCGATTAGACGCTTAGTTTACGAGATAATCGCATTTAAAGATTTCCATATGAAAATCCACCATTGGCCACCCATTTCATGGTGATACCCCCATATAATATAGGTAATTTCTTATGTATTTTATAGTGATCACAAATTAAGCTCCTTTTCACGATTAGACGCTTAGTTTACGAGATAATCGCATTTAAAGATTTCCATATGAAAATCCACCATTGGCCACCCATTTCATGGTGATACCCCCATATAATATAGGTAATTTCTTATGTATTTTATAGTGATCACAAATTAAGCTCCTTTTCACGATTAGACGCTTAGTTTACGAGATAATCGCATTTAAAGATTTCCATATGAAAATCCACCATTGGCCACCCATTTCATGGTGATACCCCCATATAATATAGGTGATTTCTTATGTATTTTATAGTGATCACAAATTAAGCTCCTTTTCTCGATTAGACGCTTAGTTTACGAGATAATCGCATTTAAAGATTTCCATATGAAAATCCACCATTGGCCACCCATTTCATGGTGATATCCCCATATATTATAGGTAATTTCATAATTATTTTATAGTGATCACAAATTAAGCTCCTTTTCTCGATTAGACGCTTAGTTTACGAGATAATCGCATTTAAAGATTTCCATATGAAAATCCACCATTGGCCACCCATTTCATGGTGATACCCCAATATAATATAGGTGATTTCTTATGTATTTTATAGTGATCACAAATTAAGCTCCTTTTCTCGATTAGACGCTTAGTTTACGAGATAATCGCATTTAAAGATTTCCATATGAAAATCCACCATTGGCCACCCATTTCATGGTGATACCCCCATATAATATAGGTGATTTCTTATGTATTTTATAGTGATCACAAATTAAGCTCCTTTTCTCGATTAGACGCTTAGTTTACGAGATAATCGCATTTAAAGATTTCCATATGAAAATCCACCATTGGCCACCCATTTCATGGTGATACCCCCATATAATATAGGTGATTTCTTATGTATTTTATAGTGATCACAAATTAAGCTCCTTTTCTCGATTAGACGCTTAGTTTACGAGATAATCGCATTTAAAGATTTCCATATGAAAATCCACCATTGGCCACCCATTTCATGGTGATACCCCCATATAATATAGGTGATTTCTTATGTATTTTATAGTGATCACAAATTAAGCTCCTTTTCTCGATTAGACGCTTAGTTTACGAGATAATCGCATTTAAAGATTTCAATATGAAAATCCACCATTGGCCACCCATTTCATGGTGATATCCCCATATATTATAGGTAATTTCATAATTATTTTATAGTGATCACAAATTAAGCTCCTTTTCTCGATTAGACGCTTAGTTTACGAGATAATCGCATTTAAAGATTTCCATATGAAAATCCACCATTGGCCACCCATTTCATGGTGATATCCCCATATATTATAGGTAATTTCATAATTATTAAGATCCTTTTCTCAATTAGACGCTTAGTTTACGAGATAATCGCATTTAAAGATTTCCATATGAAAATCCACCATTGGCCACCCATTGCATGGTGATACCCCCATATAATATAGGTGATTTCTTATGTATTTTATAGTGATCACAAATTAAGCTCCTTTTCTCGATTAGACGCTTAGTTTACGAGATAATCGCATTTAAAGATTTCCATATGAAAATCCACCATTGGCCACCCATTTCATGGTGATACCCCCATATAATATAGGTAATTTCTTATGTATTTTATAGTGATCACAAATTAAGCTCCTTTTCACGATTAGACGCTTAGTTTACGAGATAATCGCATTTAAAGATTTCCATATGAAAATCCACCATTGGCCACCCATTTCATGGTGATACCCCCATATAATATAGGTGATTTCTTATGTATTTTATAGTGATCACAAATTAAGCTCCTTTTCTCGATTAGACGCTTAGTTTACGAGATAATCGCATTTAAAGATTTCCATATGAAAATCTACCATTGGCTACCCATTTCATGGTGATACCCCCATATAATATAGGTGATTTCTTATGTATTTTATAGTGATCACAAATTAAGCTCCTTTTCTCGATTAGACGCTTAGTTTACGAGATAATCGCATTTAAAGATTTCCATATGAAAATCCACCATTGGCCACCCATTTCATGGTGATACCCCCATATAATATAGGTAATTTCTTATGTATTTTATAGTGATCACAAATTAAGCTCCTTTTCACGATTAGACGCTTAGTTTACGAGATAATCGCATTTAAAGATTTCCATATGAAAATCCACCATTGGCCACCCATTTCATGGTGATACCCCCATATAATATAGGTAATTTCTTATGTATTTTATAGTGATCACAAATTAAGCTCCTTTTCACGATTAGACGCTTAGTTTACGAGATAATCGCATTTAAAGATTTCCATATGAAAATCCACCATTGGCCACCCATTTCATGGTGATACCCCCATATAATATAGGTGATTTCTTATGTATTTTATAGTGATCACAAATTAAGCTCCTTTTCTCGATTAGACGCTTAGTTTACGAGATAATCGCATTTAAAGATTTCCATATGAAAATCCACCATTGGCCACCCATTTCATGGTGATATCCCCATATATTATAGGTAATTTCATAATTATTTTATAGTGATCACAAATTAAGCTCCTTTTCTCGATTAGACGCTTAGTTTACGAGATAATCGCATTTAAAGATTTCCATATGAAAATCCACCATTGGCCACCCATTTCATGGTGATACCCCAATATAATATAGGTGATTTCTTATGTATTTTATAGTGATCACAAATTAAGCTCCTTTTCTCGATTAGACGCTTAGTTTACGAGATAATCGCATTTAAAGATTTCCATATGAAAATCCACCATTGGCCACCCATTTCATGGTGATATCCCCATATAATATAGGTGATTTCTTATCTATTTTATAGTGATCACAAATTAAGCTCCTTTTCTCGATTAGACGCTTAGTTTACGAGATAATCGCATTTAAAGATTTCCATATGAAAATCCACCATTGGCCACCCATTTCATGGTGATACCCCCATATAATATAGGTGATTTCTTTTGTATTTTATAGTGATCACAAATTAAGCTCCTTTTCTCGATTAGACGCTTAGTTTACGAGATAATCGCATTTAAAGATTTCCATATGAAAATCCACCATTGGCCACCCATTTCATGGTGATATCCCCATATAATATAGGTGATTTCTTATGTATTTTATAGTGATCACAAATTATGCTCCTTTTCTCGATTAGACGCTTAGTTTACGATATAATCGCATTTAAAGATTTCCATATGAAAATCCACCATTGGCCACCCATTTCATGGTGATATCCCCATATAATATAGGTGATTTCTTATGTATTGTATAGTGATCACAAATTAAGCTCCTTTTCTCGATTAGACGCTTAGTTTACGAGATAATCGCATTTAAAGATTTCCATATGAAAATCCACCATTGGCCACCCATTTCATGGTGATACCCCCATATAATATAGGTGATTTCTTATGTATTTTATAGTGATCACAAATAAAGCTCCTTTTCTCGATTAGACGCTTAGTTTACGAGATAATCGCATTTAAAGATTTCCATATGAAAATCCACCATTGGCCACCCATTTCATGGTGATACCCCCATATAATATAGGTGATTTCTAAGGTATTTTATAGTGATCACAAATTAAGCTCCTTTTCTCGATTATACGCTTAGTTTACGAGATAATCGCATTTAAAGATTTCCATATGAAAATCCACCATTGGCCACCCATTTCATGGTGATATCCCCATATAATATAGGTGATTTCTTATCTATTTTATAGTGATCACAAATTAAGCTCCTTTTCTCGATTAGACGCTTAGTTTACGAGATAATCGCATTTAAAGATTTCCATATGAAAATCCACCATTGGCCACCCATTTCATGGTGATACCCCCATATAATATAGGTGATTTCTTATGTATTTTATAGTGATCACAAATTAAGCTCCTTTTCTCGATTAGACGCTTAGTTTACGAGATAATCGCATTTAAAGATTTCCATATGAAAATCCACCATTGGCCACCCATTTCATGGTGATACCCCCATATAATATAGGTGATTTCTTATGTATTTTATAGTGATCACAAATTAAGCTCCTTTTCTCGATTAGACGCTTAGTTTACGAGATAATCGCATTTAAAGATTTCCATATGAAAATCTACCATTGGCCACCCATTTCATGGTGATACCCCCATATAATATAGGTGATTTCTTATGTATTTTATAGTGATCACAAATTAAGCTCCTTTTCTCGATTAGACGCTTAGTTTACGAGATAATCGCATTTAAAGATTTCCATATGAAAATCCACCATTGGCCACCCATTTCATGGTGATACCCCCATATAATATAGGTGATTTCTTATGTATTTTATAGTGATCACAAATTAAGCTCCTTTTCTCGATTAGACGCTTAGTTTACGAGATAATCGCATTTAAAGATTTCCATATGAAAATCTACCATTGGCTACCCATTTCATGGTGATACCCCCATATAATATAGGTGATTTCTTATGTATTTTATAGTGATCACAAATTAAGCTCCTTTTCTCGATTAGACGCTTAGTTTACGAGATAATCGCATTTAAAGACTTCCATATGAAAATCCACCATTGGCCACCCATTTCATGGTGATACCCCCATATAATATAGGTGATTTCTTATGTATTTTATAGTGATCACAAATTAAGCTCCTTTTCTCGATTAGACGCTTAGTTTACGAGATAATCGCATTTAAAGATTTCCATATGAAAATCCGCCATTGGCCACCCATTTCATGGTGATATCCCCATATATTATAGGGTATTTCATAATTATTTTATAGTGATCACAAATTAAGCTCCTTTTCTCGATTAGACGCTTAGTTTACGAGATAATCGCATTTAAAGATTTCCATATGAAAATCCACCATTGGCCACCCATTTCATGGTGATACCCCCATATAATATAGGTGATTTCTTATGTATTTTATAGTGATCACAAATTAAGCTCCTTTTCTCGATTAGACGCTTAGTTTACGAGATAATCGCATTTAAAGATTTCCAAATGAAAATCCACCATTGCCCACCCATTTCATGGTGATACCCCCATATAATATAGGTGATTTCTTATGTATTTTATAGTGATCACAAATTAAACTCCTTTTCTCGATTAGACGCTTAGTTTACGAGATAATCGCATTTAAAGATTTCCATATGAAAATCTACCATTGGCTACCCATTTCATGGTGATACCCCCATATAATATAGGTGATTTCTTATGTATTTTATAGTGATCACAAATTAAGCTCCTTTTCTCGATTAGACGCTTAGTTTACGAGATAATCGCATTTAAAGATTTCCATATGAAAATCTACCATTGGCTACCCATTTCATGGTGATACCCCCATATAATATAGGTGATTTCTTATGTATTTTATAGTGATCACAAATTAAGCTCCTTTTCTCGATTAGACGCTTAGTTTACGAGATAATCGCATTTAAAGATTTCCATATGAAAATCCGCCATTGGCCACCCATTTCATGGTGATATCCCCATATATTATAGGGTATTTCATAATTATTTTATAGTGATCACAAATTAAGCTCCTTTTCTCGATTAGACGCTTAGTTTACGAGATAATCGCATTTAAAGATTTCCATATGAAAATCCACCATTGGCCACCCATTTCATGGTGATACCCCCATATAATATAGGTGATTTCTTATGTATTTTATAGTGATCACAAATTAAGCTCCTTTTCTCGATTATACGCTTAGTTTACGAGATAATCGCATTTAAAGATTTCCATATGAAAATCTACCATTGGCTACCCATTTCATGGTGATACCCCCATATAATATAGGTGATTTCTTATGTATTTTATAGTGATCACAAATTAAGCTTCTTTTCTCGATTAGACGCTTAGTTTACGAGATAATCGCATTTAAAGATTTCCATATGAAAATCCACCATTGGCCACCCATTTCATGGTGATATCCCCATATAATATAGGTGATTTCTTATGTATTTTATAGTGATCACAAATTAAGCTCCTTTTCTCGATTATACGCTTAGTTTACGAGATAATCGCATTTAAAGATTTCCATATGAAAATCCACCATTGGCCACCCATTTCATGGTGATATCCCCATATAATATAGGTGATTTCTTATCTATTTTATAGTGATCACAAATTAAGCTCCTTTTCTCGATTAGACGCTTAGTTTACGAGATAATCGCATTTAAAGATTTCCATATGAAAATCCACCATTGGCCACCCATTTCATGGTGATACCCCCATATAATATAGGTGATTTCTTATGTATTTTATAGTGATCACAAATTAAGCTCCTTTTCTCGATTAGACGCTTAGTTTACGAGATAATCGCATTTAAAGATTTCCATATGAAAATCCACCATTGGCCACCCATTTCATGGTGATACCCCCATATAATATAGGTGATTTCTTATGTATTTTATAGTGATCACAAATTAAGCTCCTTTTCTCGATTAGACGCTTAGTTTACGAGATAATCGCATTTAAAGATTTCCATATGAAAATCCACCATTGGCCACCCATTTCATGGTGATACCCCCATATAATATAGGTGATTTCTTATGTATTTTATAGTGATCACAAATTAAGCTCCTTTTCTCGATTAGACGCTTAGTTTACGAGATAATCGCATTTAAAGATTTCCATATGAAAATCCACCATTGGCCACCCATTTCATGGTGATACCCCCATATAATATAGGTGATTTCTTATGTATTTTATAGTGATCACAAATTAAACTCCTTTTCTCGATTAGACGCTTAGTTTACGAGATAATCGCATTTAAAGATTTCCATATGAAAATCTACCATTGGCTACCCATTTCATGGTGATACCCCCATATAATATAGGTGATTTCTTATGTATTTTATAGTGATCACAAATTAAGCTCCTTTTCTCGATTATACGCTTAGTTTACGAGATAATCGCATTTAAAGATTTCCATATGAAAATCTACCATTGGCTACCCATTTCATGGTGATACCCCCATATAATATAGGTGATTTCTTATGTATTTTATAGTGATCACAAATTAAGCTCCTTTTCTCGATTAGACGCTTAGTTTACGAGATAATCGCATTTAAAGATTTCCATATGAAAATCCACCATTGGCCACCCATTTCATGGTGATACCCCCATATAATATAGGTGATTTCTTATGTATTTTATAGTGATCACAAATTAAGCTCCTTTTCTCGATTAGACGCTTAGTTTACGAGATAATCGCATTTAAAGATTTCCATATGAAAATCCACCATTGGCCACCCATTTCATGGTGATACCCCCATATAATATAGGTGATTTCTTATGTATTTTATAGTGATCACAAATTAAGCTCCTTTTCTCGATTAGACGCTTAGTTTACGAGATAATCGCATTTAAAGATTTCCATATGAAAATCTACCATTGGCTACCCATTTCATGGTGATACCCCCATATAATATAGGTGATTTCTTATGTATTTTATAGTGATCACAAATTAAGCTCCTTTTCTCGATTAGACGCTTAGTTTACGAGATAATCGCATTTAAAGATTTCCATATGAAAATCCACCATTGGCCACCCATTTCATGGTGATACCCCCATATAATATAGGTGATTTCTTATGTATTTTATAGTGATCACAAATTAAGCTCATTTTCTCGATTAGACGCTTAGTTTACGAGATAATCGCATTTAAAGATTTCCATATGAAAATCTACCATTGGCTACCCATTTCATGGTGATACCCCCATATAATATAGGTGATTTCTTATGTATTTTATAGTGATCACAAATTAAGCTCCTTTTCTCGATTAGACGCTTAGTTTACGAGATAATCGCATTTAAAGATTTCCATATGAAAATCCACCATTGGCCACCCATTTCATGGTGATACCCCCATATAATATAGGTGATTTCTTATGTATTTTATAGTGATCACAAATTAAGCTCCTTTTCTCGATTAGACGCTTAGTTTACGAGATAATCGCATTTAAAGATTTCCATATGAAAATCCGCCATTGGCCACCCATTTCATGGTGATATCCCCATATATTATAGGGTATTTCTTATGTATTTTATAGTGATCACAAATTAAGCTCCTTTTCTCGATTAGACGCTTAGTTTACGAGATAATCGCATTTAAAGATTTCCATATGAAAATCTACCATTGGCTACCCATTTCATGGTGATACCCCCATATAATATAGGTGATTTCTTATGTATTTTATAGTGATCACAAATTAAGCTCCTTTTCTCGATTAGACGCTTAGTTTACGAGATAATCGCATTTAAAGATTTCCATATGAAAATCCACCATTGGCCACCCATTTCATGGTGATACCCCCATATAATATAGGTGATTTCTTATGTATTTTGTAGTGATCACAAATTAAGCTCCTTTTCTCGATTGGACGCTTAGTTTACGAGATAATCGCATTTAAAGATTTCCATATGAAAATCCACCATTGGCCACCCATTTCATGGTGATACCCCCATATAATATAGGTGATTTCTTATGTATTTTATAGTGATCACAAATTAAGCTCCTTTTCTCGATTAGACGCTTAGTTTACGAGATAATCGCATTTAAAGATTTCCATATGAAAATCCACCATTGACCACCCATTTCATGGTGATACCCCCATATATTATAGGTAATTTCATAATTATTTTATAGTGATCACAAATTAAGCTCCTTTTCTCGATTAGACGCTTAGTTTACGAGATAATCGCATTTAAAGATTTCCATATGAAAATCCACCATTGGCCACCCATTTCATGGTGATACCCCCATATAATATAGGTGATTTCTTATGTATTTTATAGTGATCACAAACTAAGCTCCTTTTCTCGATTAGACGCTTAGTTTACGAGATAATCGCATTTAAAGATTTCCATATGAAAATCCACCATTGGCCACCCATTTCATGGTGATATCCCCACATATTATAAGTAATTTCATAATTATTTTATAGTGTCACAAATTAAGCTCCTTTTCTCGATTAGACGCTTAGTTTACGAGATAATCGCATTTAAAGATTTCCATATGAAAATCCACCATTGGCCACCCATTTCATGGTGATATCCCCATATATTATAGGTAATTTCATAATTATTTTATAGTGATCACAAATTAAGCTCCTTTTCTCGATTAGACGCTTAGTTTACGAGATAATCGCATTTAAAGATTTCCATATGAAAATCCACCATTGGCCACCCATTTCATGGTGATACCCCCATATAATATAGGTGATTTCTTATGTATTTTATAGTGATCACAAATTAAGCTCCTTTTCTCGATTAGACGCTTAGTTTACGAGATAATCGCATTTAAAGATTTCCATATGAAAATCCACCATTGGCCACCCATTTCATGGCGATATCCCCATATATTATAGAGTATTTCATAATTATTTTATAGTGATCACAAATTAAGCTCCTTTTCTCGATTAGACGCTTAGTTTACGAGATAATCGCATTTAAAGATTTCCATATGAAAATCCACCATTGGCCACCCATTTCATGGTGATATCCCCATATAATATAGGTGATTTCTTATGTATTTTATAGTGATCACAAATTAAGCTCCTTTTCTCGATTAGACGCTTAGTTTACGAGATAAACGCATTTAAAGATTTCCATATGAAAATCCACCATTGGCCACTCATTTTATGGTGATATCCCCATATATTATAGGGTGTTTCATAATTATTTTATAGTGATCACAAATTAAGCTCCTTTTCTCGATTAGACGCTTAGTTTACGAGATAATCGCATTTAAAGATTTCCATATGAAAATCCACCATTGGCCACCCATTTCATGGTGATACCCCCATATATTATAGGGTGTTTCATAATTATTTTATAGTGATCACAAAATAAGCTCCTTTTCTCGATTAGACGCTTAGTTTACGAGATAATCGCATTTAAAGATTTCCATATGAAAATCCACCATTGGCCACCCATTTCATGGTGATACCCCCATATAATATAGGTGATTTCTTATGTATTTTGTAGTGATCACAAATTAAGCTCCTTTTCTCGATTGGACGCTTAGTTTACGAGATAATCGCATTTAAAGATTTCCATATGAAAATCCACCATTGGCCACCCATTTCATGGTGATACCCCCATATAATATAGGTGATTTCTTATGTATTTTATAGTGATCACAAATTAAGCTCCTTTTCTCGATTAGACGCTTAGTTTACGAGATAATCGCATTTAAAGATTTCCATATGAAAATCCACCATTGACCACCCATTTCATGGTGATACCCCCATATATTATAGGTAATTTCATAATTATTTTATAGTGATCACAAATTAAGCTCCTTTTCTCGATTAGACGCTTAGTTTACGAGATAATCGCATTTAAAGATTTCCATATGAAAATCCACCATTGGCCACCCATTTCATGGTGATACCCCCATATAATATAGGTGATTTCTTATGTATTTTATAGTGATCACAAACTAAGCTCCTTTTCTCGATTAGACGCTTAGTTTACGAGATAATCGCATTTAAAGATTTCCATATGAAAATCCACCATTGGCCACCCATTTCATGGTGATATCCCCACATATTATAAGTAATTTCATAATTATTTTATAGTGTCACAAATTAAGCTCCTTTTCTCGATTAGACGCTTAGTTTACGAGATAATCGCATTTAAAGATTTCCATATGAAAATCCACCATTGGCCACCCATTTCATGGTGATATCCCCATATGTTATAGGGTATTTCATAATTATTTTATAGTGATCACAAATTAAGCTCCTTTTCTCGATTAGACGCTTAGTTTACGAGATAATCGCATTTAAAGATTTCCATATGAAAATCCACCATTGGCCACCCATTTCATGGTGATACCCCCATATAATATAGGTGATTTCTTATGTATTTTATAGTGATCACAAATTAAGCTCCTTTTCTCGATTAGACGCTTAGTTTACGAGATAATCGCATTTAAAGATTTCCATATGAAAATCCACCATTGGCCACCCATTTCATGGTGATATCCCCATATATTATAGGTAATTTCATAATTATTTTATAGTGATCACAAATTAAGCTCCTTTTCTCGATTAGACGCTTAGTTTACGAGATAATCGCATTTAAAGATTTCCATATGAAAATCCACCATTGGCCACCCATTTCATGGTGATACCCCCATATAATATAGGTGATTTCTTATGTATTTTATAGTGATCACAAATTAAGCTCCTTTTCTCGATTAGACGCTTAGTTTACGAGATAATCGCATTTAAAGATTTCCATATGAAAATCCACCATTGGCCACCCATTTCATGGCGATATCCCCATATATTATAGAGTATTTCATAATTATTTTATAGTGATCACAAATTAAGCTCCTTTTCTCGATTAGACGCTTAGTTTACGAGATAATCGCATTTAAAGATTTCCATATGAAAATCCACCATTGGCCACCCATTTCATGGTGATATCCCCATATAATATAGGTGATTTCTTATGTATTTTATAGTGATCACAAATTAAGCTCCTTTTCTCGATTAGACGCTTAGTTTACGAGATAAACGCATTTAAAGATTTCCATATGAAAATCCACCATTGGCCACTCATTTTATGGTGATATCCCCATATATTATAGGGTGTTTCATAATTATTTTATAGTGATCACAAATTAAGCTCCTTTTCTCGATTAGACGCTTAGTTTACGAGATAATCGCATTTAAAGATTTCCATATGAAAATCCACCATTGGCCACCCATTTCATGGTGATACCCCCATATATTATAGGGTGTTTCATAATTATTTTATAGTGATCACAAATTAAGCTCCTTTTCTCGATTAGACGCTTAGTTTACGAGATAATCGCATTTAAAGATTTCCATATGAAAATCCACCATTGGCCACCCATTTCATGGTGATACCCCCATATAATATAGGTGATTTCTTATGTATTTTATAGTGATCACAAATTAAGCTCCTTTTCTCGATTAGACGCTTAGTTTACGAGATAATCGCATTTAAAGATTTCCATATGAAAATCCACCATTGGCCACCCATTTCATGGTGATATCCCCATATATTATAGAGTATTTCATAATTATTTTATAGTGATCACAAATTAAGCTCCTTTTCTCGATTAGACGCTTACTTTACGAGATAATCGCATTTAAAGATTTCCATATGAAAATCCACCATTGGCCACCCATTTCATGGTGATATCCCCACATATTATAGGGTATTTCATAATTATTTTATAGTGATCACAAATTAAGCTCCTTTTCTCGATTAGACGCTTAGTTTACGAGATAATCGCATTTAAAGATTTCCATATGAAAATCCACCATTGGCCACCCATTTCATGGTGATACCCCCATATAATATAGGTGATTTCTTATGTATTTTATAGTGATCACAAATTAAGCTTCTTTTCTCGATTAGACGCTTAGTTTACGAGATAATCGCATTTAAAGATTTCCATATGAAAATCCACCATTGGCCACCCATTTCATGGTGATATCCCCATATAATATAGGTGATTTCTTATCTATTTTATAGTGATCACAAATTAAGCTCCTTTTCTCGATTATACGCTTAGTTTACGAGATAATCGCATTTAAAGAT
Organism: Muscina levida; assembly: GCA_964034835.1. Taxonomy (NCBI): domain Eukaryota; kingdom Metazoa; phylum Arthropoda; class Insecta; order Diptera; family Muscidae; genus Muscina; species Muscina levida. Next base: position 25,822,114 of record OZ035884.1, on the reverse strand, counting down.
TTCCATATGAAAATCCACCATTGGCCACCCATTTCATGGTGATATCCCCATATAATATAGGTGATTTCTTATCTATTTTATAGTGATCACAAATTAAGCTCCTTTTCTCGATTAGACGCTTAGTTTACGAGATAATCGCATTTAAAGATTTCCATATGAAAATCCACCATTGGCCACCCATTTCATGGTGATACCCCCATATAATATAGGTGATTTCTTATGTATTTTATAGTGATCACAAATTAAGCTCCTTTTCTCGATTAGACGCTTAGTTTACGAGATAATCGCATTTAAAGATTTCCATATGAAATTCCGCCATTGGCCACCCATTTCATGGTGATATCCCCATATATTATAGGGTATTTCATAATTATTTTATAGTGATCACAAATTAAGCTCCTTTTCTCGATTAGACGCTTAGTTTACGAGATAATCGCATTTAAAGATTTCCATATGAAAATCCACCATTGGCCACCCATTTCATGGTGATACCCCCATATAATATAGGTGATTTCTTATGTATTTTATAGTGATCACAAATTAAGCTCCTTTTCTCGATTAGACGCTTAGTTTACGAGATAATCGCATTTAAAGATTTCCATATGAAAATCCACCATTGGCCACCCATTTCATGGTGATACCCCCATATATTATAGGGTGTTTCATAATTATTTTATAGTGATCACAAATTTAGCTCCTTTTCTCGATTAGACGCTTAGTTTACGAGATAATCGCATTTAAAGATTTCCATATGAAAATCCACCATTGGCCACCCATTTCATGGTGATACCCCCATATAATATAGGTGATTTCTTATGTATTTTATAGTGATCACAAATTAAGCTCCTTTTCTCGATTAGACGCTTAGTTTACGAGATAATCGCATTTAAAGATTTCCATATGAAAATCCACCATTGGCCACCCATTTCATGGTGATACCCCCATATAATATAGGTGATTTCTTATGTATTTTATAGTGATCACAAATTAAGCTCCTTTTCTCGATTAGACGCTTAGTTTACGAGATAATCGCATTTAAAGATTTCCATATGAAAATCCACCATTGGCCACCCATTTCATGGTGATACCCCCATATAATATAGGTGATTTCTTATGTATTTTATAGTGATCACAAATTAAGCTCCTTTTCTCGATTAGACGCTTAGTTTACGAGATAATCGCATTTAAAGATTTCCATATGAAAATCCACCATTGGCCACCCATTTCATGGTGATACCCCCATATAATATAGGTGATTTCTTATGTATTTTATAGTGATCACAAATTAAGCTTCTTTTCTCGATTAGACGCTTAGTTTACGAGATAATCGCATTTAAAGATTTCCATATGAAAATCCACCATTGGCCACCCATTTCATGGTGATATCCCCATATAATATAGGTGATTTCTTATCTATTTTATAGTGATCACAAATTAAGCTCCTTTTCTCGATTATACGCTTAGTTTACGAGATAATCGCATTTAAAGATTTCCATATGAAAATCCACCATTGGCCACCCATTTCATGGTGATATCCCCATATAATATAGGTGATTTCTTATCTATTTTATAGTGATCACAAATTAAGCTCCTTTTCTCGATTAGACGCTTAGTTTACGAGATAATCGCATTTAAAGATTTCCATATGAAAATCCACCATTGGCCACCCATTTCATGGTGATACCCCCATATAATATAGGTGATTTCTTATGTATTTTATAGTGATCACAAATTAAGCTCCTTTTCTCGATTAGACGCTTAGTTTACGAGATAATCGCATTTAAAGATTTCCATATGAAAATCCGCCATTGGCCACCCATTTCATGGTGATATCCCCATATATTATAGGGTGTTTCATAATTATTTTATAGTGATCACAAATTAAGCTCCTTTTCTCGATTAGACGCTTAGTTTACGAGATAATCGCATTTAAAGATTTCCATATGAAAATCCACCATTGGCCACCCATTTCATGGTGATACCCCCATATATTATAGGGTGTTTCATAATTATTTTATAGTGATCACAAATTAAGCTCCTTTTCTCGATTAGACGCTTAGTTTACGAGATAATCGCATTTAAAGATTTCCATATGAAAATCCACCATTGGCCACCCATTTCATGGTGATACCCCCATATAATATAGGTGATTTCTTATGTATTTTATAGTGATCACAAATTAAGCTCCTTTTCTCGATTAGACGCTTAGTTTACGAGATAATCGCATTTAAAGATTTCCATATGAAAATCCACCATTGGCCACCCATTTCATGGTGATACCCCCATATAATATAGGTGATTTCTTATGTATTTTATAGTGATCACAAATTAAGCTCCTTTTCTCGATTAGACGCTTAGTTTACGAGATAATCGCATTTAAAGATTTCCATATGAAAATCCACCATTGGCCACCCATTTCATGGTGATATCCCCATATATTATAGGTAATTTCATAATTATTTTATAGTGATCACAAATTAAGCTCCTTTTCTCGATTAGACGCTTAGTTTACGAGATAATCGCATTTAAAGATTTCCATATGAAAATCCACCATTGGCCACCCATTTCATGGTGATATCCCCATATAATATAGGTGATTTCTTATCTATTTTATAGTGATCACAAATTAAGCTCCTTTTCTCGATTAGACGCTTAGTTTACGAGATAATCGCATTTAAAGATTTCCATATGAAAATCCACCATTGGCCACCCATTTCATGGTGATACCCCCATATAATATAGGTGATTTCTTATGTATTTTATAGTGATCACAAATTAAGCTCCTTTTCTCGATTAGACGCTTAGTTTACGAGATAATCGCATTTAAAGATTTCCATATGAAAATCCACCATTGGCCACCCATTTCATGGTGATACCCCCATATAATATAGGTGATTTCTTATGTATTTTATAGTGATCACAAATTAAGCTCCTTTTCTCGATTAGACGCTTAGTTTACGAGATAATCGCATTTAAAGATTTCCATATGAAAATCCACCATTGGCCACCCATTTCATGGTGATATCCCCATATAATATAGGTGATTTCTTATCTATTTTATAGTGATCACAAATTAAGCTCCTTTTCTCGATTAGACGCTTAGTTTACGAGATAATCGCATTTAAAGATTTCCATATGAAAATCCACCATTGGCCACCCATTTCATGGTGATACCCCCATATAATATAGGTGATTTCTTATGTATTTTATAGTGATCACAAATTAAGCTCCTTTTCTCGATTAGACGCTTAGTTTACGAGATAATCGCATTTAAAGATTTCCATATGAAAATCCACCATTGGCCACCCATTTCATGGTGATATCCCCATATAATATAGGTGATTTCTTATGTATTTTATAGTGATCACAAATTAAGCTCCTTTTCTCGATTAGACGCTTAGTTTACGAGATAATCGCATTTAAAGATTTCCATATGAAAATCCACCATTGGCCACCCATTTCATGGTGATACCCCCATATAATATAGGTGATTTCTTATGTATTTTATAGTGATCACAAATTAAGCTTCTTTTCTCGATTAGACGCTTAGTTTACGAGATAATCGCATTTAAAGATTTCCATATGAAAATCCACCATTGGCCACCCATTTCATGGTGATATCCCCATATAATATAGGTGATTTCTTATCTATTTTATAGTGATCACAAATTAAGCTCCTTTTCTCGATTATACGCTTAGTTTACGAGATAATCGCATTTAAAGATTTCCATATGAAAATCCACCATTGGCCACCCATTTCATGGTGATATCCCCATATAATATAGGTGATTTCTTATCTTTTTATAGTGATCACAAATTAAGCTCCTTTTCTCGATTAGACGCTTAGTTTACGAGATAATCGCATTTAAAGATTTCCATATGAAAATCCACCATTGGCCACCCATTTCATGGTGATACCCCCATATAATATAGGTGATTTCTTATGTATTTTATAGTGATCACAAATTAAGCTCCTTTTCTCGATTAGACGCTTAGTTTACGAGATAATCGCATTTAAAGATTTCCATATGAAAATCCACCATTGGCCACCCATTTCATGGTGATACCCCCATATAATATAGGTGATTTCTTATGTATTTTATAGTGATCACAAATTAAGCTCCTTTTCTCGATTAGACGCTTAGTTTACGAGATAATCGCATTTAAAGATTTCCATATGAAAATCCACCATTGGCCACCCATTTCATGGTGATACCCCCATATAATATAGGTGATTTCTTATGTATTTTATAGTGATCACAAATTAAGCTCCTTTTCTCGATTAGACGCTTAGTTTACGAGATAATCGCATTTAAAGATTTCCATATGAAAATCTACCATTGGCCACCCATTTCATGGTGATACCCCCATATAATATAGGTGATTTCTTATGTATTTTATAGTGATCACAAATTAAGCTCCTTTTCTCGATTAGACGCTTAGTTTACGAGATAATCGCATTTAAAGATTTCCATATGAAAATCCACCATTGGCCACCCATTTCATGGTGATACCGCCATATAATATAGGTGATTTCTTATGTATTTTATAGTGATCACAAATTAAGCTCCTTTTCTAGATTAGACGCTTAGTTTACGAGATAATCGCATTTAAAGATTTCCATATGAAAATCTACCATTGGCTACCCATTTCATGGTGATACCCCCATATAATCTAGGTGATTTCTTATGTATTTTATAGTGATCACAAATTAAGCTCCTTTTCTCGATTAGACGCTTAGTTTACGAGATAATCGCATTTAAAGACTTCCATATGAAAATCCACCATTGGCCACCCATTTCATGGTGATACCCCCATATAATATAGGTGATTTCTTATGTATTTTATAGTGATCACAAATTAAGCTCCTTTTCTCGATTAGACGCTTAGTTTACGAGATAATCGCATTTAAAGATTTCCATATGAAAATCCGCCATTGGCCACCCATTTCATGGTGATATCCCCATATATTATAGGGTATTTCATAATTATTTTATAGTGATCACAAATTAAGCTCCTTTTCTCGATTAGACGCTTAGTTTACGAGATAATCGCATTTAAAGATTTCCATATGAAAATCCACCATTGGCCACCCATTTCATGGTGATATCCCCATATAATATAGGTGATTTCTTATCTATTTTATAGTGATCACAAATTAAGCTCCTTTTCTCGATTAGACGCTTAGTTTACGAGATAATCGCATTTAAAGATTTCCATATGAAAATCCACCATTGGCCACCCATTTCATGGTGATACCCCCATATAATATAGGTGATTTCTTATGTATTTTATAGTGATCACAAATTAAGCTCCTTTTCTCGATTAGACGCTTAGTTTACGAGATAATCGCATTTAAAGATTTCCATATGAAAATCCACCATTGGCCACCCATTTCATGGTGATATCCCCATATAATATAGGTGATTTCTTATGTATTTTATAGTGATCACAAATTAAGCTCCTTTTCTCGATTAGACGCTTAGTTTACGAGATAATCGCATTTAAAGATTTCCATATGAAAATCCACCATTGGCCACCCATTTCATGGTGATACCCCCATATAATATAGGTGATTTCTTATGTATTTTATAGTGATCACAAATTAAGCTCCTTTTCTCGATTAGACGCTTAGTTTACGAGATAATCGCATTTAAAAATTTCCATATGAAAATCCACCATTGGCCACCCATTTCATGGTGATATCCCCATATATTATAGAGTATTTCATAATTATTTTATAGTGATCACAAATTAAGCTCCTTTTCTCGATTAGACGCTTAGTTTACGAGATAATCGCATTTAAAGATTTCCATATGAAAATCCACCATTGGCCACCCATTTCATGGTGATATCCCCATATATTATAGGTAATTTCATAATTATTTTATAGTGATTGTTTCGTGTCAAAATAAATTTCCCAGGAAATATTTGGGTATAAAAATAAAAACACAAAAAGTATTAATATTTTCATAAAACGTATAGGTTTATTTATAAGAATAAATAAGGGATTTCGGGGGTTTATATGTTCGGGTAACTTACGTTCCGTTCGGGGTTTACAGGAGTAATAATCTAACAATTGTAAATTTACATGATACTAACCGGGATGTAAAGTATCATTTCGGGATAATTGAGAGCGAGAGAATTATGAGAGAGATAGAGAGAGAGGAGCGCGGATAACAATAGAAAGTACGAGAAAACTTAACTATATAAAAGTACGAGGGTAGATTGATAATTATCCGCGTAAACATCCCGCCCCCCTTGCAGGATTGCAACAAAGGAGGATAGGAGCTATCGCGAGGAATTCGGGGAATGAGTGGTAACAATTCATTTAGTTAAAAAACTACGGGATATAATTGTAATATATTTCCAACATGGTACGGCTTCAAACGGGGTGCTGATCTTGTCCAAGACTCAATTATCGATGCATAGGGGGGATTACTGCGTTTCGGATAGGTTAGGGCACACTTCGTTCCGGGGTTGGCGATGCTCATGAGCTCATCAACATCTGACGGGATAAAAACAAAACAAAAAACTGAAAATAAAAGATAAAAGAAAGAAAAAGGCGAGAAAATATATTAATTCGCGTTATGGAATACGAAAAGTTCCAAGGTATAAAAAACGAGAATATGTTTCTGAAAGTATTCTACTATCTATCCATTTGTTCGGGGAATTAATATTTCGGTGTGTTACGATCTGCTTTTCCAACGCCGGAGAAGTCCTTTTAATTCCTGCTCCAATCTGTAGACAAAAAAAGCTTAAAATTTATTTGAGGCATTTATGATTTTCCGAGTCTCGCTTTTATAAAGTTGTACATAATACTTATTTCACGGGGAAAGTTGGGAAACGTGCTATGACATATTTATCGGGTTTTTAGAGGCAAATTCAGTGCACTAATTTGTTCGTGAAATTATACATTATGCTAATAGCTTTAAAAGTCTGTCGGGTTGTCATAGGTATCAACGTGCGACCAGATCTTAGTTCCAACTTTTTGTAGTGGCTGCCGCTCTATTCGCAACAAAAGTAGGCCAATGGCATTCGGGATTTCGTACTAGTGATAATACTAGAGTGGAATAATTCCACAGTGGAATCAAAAGATTCAATATATTTGGCCATTAAAGAGTCTCCAAAGAGCTCTAAGCGGGATAATACATAATTAATGGGCGTTACTTTTGTTTGGGATGCAAGTTAATGCGATTTTATCTCGAAACGGGGAAGAGATGGTGCGAACACATAGAGGGCAGCGATCTTTAATTAAAATCATTTAAGTATAAAATTTGGGAGAATGATTCTGTTGACTAATGCGTTTATCCAAAACGTTCCATTGGGTAAGCCAATTATCGGGATTAAAACTTTTGGCGATTTCCGAGGAGCCTTTATGGTTTGTCGTGTCACTTTTCGATGTCTGCGTAACGGGGTAAATAAAGAATCTACTATTTGTAGCATTCCAACGCAGTGTCCGAGATTTCGTGGCATTCGTATATTTCGAGTTATAATCGTGCAGTAAATGATGTCGTGGTAATTTATATTTAAGATGTGGATGCTCTTTTGATCGTTTTGCAGAATCAAAATATTCGGAAGAAAGGACTTTTGGTTTCTCATTCGAGGTTAACGTGGTGTGCGGTCGATAAAAAGCGGGTTCATTGGGTTTCGGGCATTCTTTTTTCGTGCGAACAGTGTTGTTACGCCCCTTAATCACATTGTTGAGCTGCGTTTTAATTTCCGAATTTGTAGTTCGAGGCAGTGGGCGAGAGAAATTACTTTGACCTGTCGATTTTCGAGAGGAGGCATTTTGTTTATTCGCGGGATGAACAATATCTCCGTGCTTCACACATGATATTTCTGGGTGATTCCGTTCATAGTTATCAACTCTACCAGTTACAATCCAACCGAAAACTGTTTTTTGTGCAACTAAATTGCCATCGGGATGTTTTTTAATGTCGGGAAGAATTATGTGCGGGTATATATCTCATTCCAAGAAGTAAATCCATTTCTACTTTACTCTCGTCATTTACGGTACTTTCGGGACAAGCTGGTATACCTTGATTCATTAAACTGAATGGGACACAGGCATTAAGTCTATCGACGACATATGCTTCAGTTTCATATTCAAATTCGGGTTCAACGTTTGATATGAATAAAATTTTACAACGCTGCGAAGTTGTGGCCGCAACATTTCCCGTTAAACCACAAATTTCAGTCCTCGGGGCAGAATATGTCGGTATACACAGTTCTTTTTGCATTTTTCGGGAAATAAATGTTGCCTCAGATGCGGGATCAACTAATGCATGTGCAGAACGCGTTACATCGTTGGATTGTAATTGACAAGTAATAGTACCTAGAACAATCATTGATGTCGAATCTCCTTTAATGTGCGTGTTAAATGACTGCAAAGTACGGGATGAAGAGGAAGTGCCGGGTCCGTCATGGGGATTTTGTGCGGATTCGGAATTGTTATTATTCGGGTTTATATTATTGTCTGATACAACAGATACATTCGAAGTATCATCTCGGTGCAAAAGGGAATGATGTTTTTGTTTACACATGCAACAAACATTAAGGCTCTTACAATTTCCAAACTCGTGAGAAGTGGCGAGACAATTTGTGCAGCACTTAAATCTTTTCACGGTCGCAAATCTTTCTTGTACGGTATTTCCGAGAAAAGTCGGGCAGAGCCTGAGTGGATGGCGACCGGAACACAAAATGCATTTACCAATGCCTGTGTTGTCTTGAGCATTCGTCTCATATGAGCGGATTCTTCTAGCATCTGTTACGGGTTTTCTCGGGGAAAAAGCCTTTTCGGCATTCGCGGTATTATTCGTATTACATCCTCGAATATCTGACACAGACTCAAGTGTGTGGTAACGGGTTGTCAAAAATGAATCCATATCTGACCATTTAGGGAGCGCGGAGCCACGTGGTATATTTTGTTCCCATAGGCAGAGTGTTGTTTCGGGTAGCTTTGTCGAACAAAGATATACAAAAATGACGTCCCAATTATTCGTATCGATTTTCAAAAGAGATAGATTGGATATGCAATCATTTATTGTTCTCTGAAGCTCCTTCAGGTTAGGCCCTGTTTCCCTCGTGATGGGAGATATATTAAATAATGTTTTTAATTGGGCATTTATAAGAACTCGCTTATTTTCATAACGATCTACTAAATTCTGCCATGCTAGAGCAAAGCCATCGTTTGTAAGAGGACACGTTCTGATAATGCCATGTGCCTCACCTTTAGTTTTTTGTAGCAGATAGTACAGTTTCTCAACGGGGCTTAATCGAGCATTATTTTTATATAAGGCCGAGAACATATCTCGAAATGTTGGCCAGCTGACATAATCGCCATAAAAAATCTCAGTATCACACGGAGGAAGATTAATAATCGGAGGTGGTAATGATACTGGCGCTTGTGGTTGTTCTACGGGTTTAGGGGGAATATCCAATTTTCGACGATATTCGGAAATGAATGTCATACCGCGCGCATATGCTTTGTAAGAGTTTAAATATTTATTCCTGATTTCGGTAACAGGTAGTTCAGAATCACCTTCCGCTTCCAATAAGAGTTCGTCGTAAATCTCTCTTATTGGCTCCCATAACCGGTTTAATTCCTTTTCGTGTACCGCTAGTGATCCTAATTTATGTTCAATAGGGGGAATACCAGCTAATAGGGCTTCAAATTCAGCCAAACGGCCAGTAAAACGAATTAGATCGTTATATGTAGTCATTTTGCAGGGAAAATATATTCAATTTCGGGGAAAATGCGAATAAAAAAATCGAAAATAATACAAAATAATCGGGATAATATGTTCAAAACTATCAATGAAAATTTAAATTGTCGAAGAAATGTTGAATATATATGTAAATTATATTATAAATCGGGGAAAATATAATAGATCGGGTATTATATGGGTTCAAATATATTAAAATATCAATCAAATGTAGTAAAATACGAATTTCGCAAGTATTTATTACTTAATTTCGGGTTAATTGTGCGGTTGGTGATGAAAACCGTAAAAATATGAGCGGTTTAAGCGTATTACCCGTTGTAACCGGTTATGTTTAGTCGCTGACAACACTAATATAATTCGTGAGATAGTGTATAACACAATTCGAGGCAATATACGGGTAAACTATCCGGACGGGTTGGTAAAAATTTTAAAATATCGGCGGTTTTCACGTTTTACCCGTTGTAACCGGTTATTTTTATTCGTTTACAACACTAATATTAATCGGGAAATAGTGTCTGATATGTTACGTATTTAATCACGGGTAAATTAATGGGATGAGAGCGGAAAACCGTAGAAATAACGCCGGTTTTCGAGTTTTATCCGTTAAATCCGGTTATTTATAATCGTTTACAACACTAATATATTACGTGTGATACGAGTTGCGGGCTATTATATGATTAATACCAACAATTGTATTTGTATAGTTATCAATTTGCAAAAAAAACGTGAAATTTCAATTATAATTAGATGAACCGGGTTGTCTGATTGCTTAAAACAAACAGCACTAACTTTATTGTTATTTTGTTCCCTTTTATGCTATGTCCGCATCGATCGTTGTAACCACAAATGCTTATAGAGTCGAGGGGTATAAGCAGGGGGAACACATATGTTTAGAGCACAATATAAGCTGGTGTTTTGTTCTGCTTTATGCGATATACGCGTCGATCACATAAACAACTATTGATGGGTAGTTTAAAAGGGGTAATCGCGGGGAAATGAACGCAGAATAAATAGAGTATAATTCGGGAGAGTCTTTTACTGCTGTTTCGCTTGAGTAAACAAACAGTGGATGTACGATTAGAAAGGGGTTATCGCGGGGAAACAAATGCAGAGTGGTGAGAAATATGCGGGAGATCGATGATAGATAATAGAAAGGGATAATCGTAGGGGAATAATCACAGTACTGGGAATATTCGCGAGAGAGTATTGAGTATACGCGTATGTTGGTTATGCTGATGTCTGTTGATGAAGACCGTGACAAAGGCGGGGGAATGTTATTGACAGATTACAATAACAACAATCAGCGAGATTTAAGGAGAGACTTATATAGGCGCGTATGTATTTCTCACTTCACTTTAACGAATTGTTGGTATAAAACACTCACTTATCCACAGAAAATAAAGCACAGAACTTACCCTTTTTCTGCAGGAAAATAGGGGTGGGTTTAATAATTACTGGAATAATCGGGAAATTAGCTCGTTTGTTAAAAGAAGGCATTTAGTTCGGGAATTTGCCAATTATTTGCTGAAAATATATATATTTCTAGAGAAATTTATTTCAACATTCGGGTGGATCTCGGAATCCGGCTCGAAGGACCAAAATGTTTCGTGTCAAAATAAATTTCCCAGGAAATATTTGGGTATAAAAATAAAAACACAAAAAGTATTAATATTTTCATAAAACGTTATAAAACGTATAGGTTTATTTATAAGAATAAATAAGGGATTTCGGGGGTTTATATGTTCGGGTAACTTACGTTCCGTTCGGGGTTTACAGGAGTAATAACCTAACAATTGTAAATTTACATGATACTAACCGGGATGTAAAGTATCATTTCGGGATAATTGAGAGCGAGAGAATTATGAGAGAGATAGAGAGAGTGGAGCGCGGATAACAATAGAAAGTACGAGAAAACTTAACTATATAAAAGTACGAGGGTAGATTGATAATTATCCGCGTAAACAGTGATCACAAATTAAGCTCCTTTTCTCGATTAGACGCTTAGTTTACGAGATAATCGCATTTAAAGATTTCCATATGAAAATCCACCATTAACCACCCATTTCATGGTGATATCCCCATATATTATAGGGTATTTCATAATTATTTTATAGTGATCACAAATTAAGCTCCTTTTCTCGATTAGACGCTTAGTTTACGAGATAATCGCATTTAAAGATTTCCATATGAAAATCCACCATTGGCCACCCATTTCATGGTGATACCCCCATATAATATAGGTGATTTCTTATGTATTTTATAGTGATCACAAATTAAGCTCCTTTTCTCGATTAGACGCTTAGTTTACGAGATAATCGCATTTAAAGATTTCCATATGAAAATCTACCATTGGCCACCCATTTCATGGTGATACCCCCATATAATATAGGTGATTTCTTATGTATTTTATAGTGATCACAAATTAAGCTCCTTTTCTCGATTAGACGCTTAGTTTACGAGATAATCGCATTTAAAGATTTCCATATGAAAATCTACCATTGGCTACCCATTTCATGGTGATACCCCCATATAATATAGGTGATTTCTTATGTATTTTATAGTGATCACAAATTAAGCTCCTTTTCTCGATTAGACGCTTAGTTTACGAGATAATCGCATTTAAAGACTTCCATATGAAAATCCACCATTGGCCACCCATTTCATGGTGATACCCCCATATAATATAGGTGATTTCTTATGTATTTTATAGTGATCACAAATTAAGCTCCTTTTCTCGATTAGACGCTTAGTTTACGAGATAATCGCATTTAAAGATTTCCATATGAAAATCCGCCATTGGCCACCCATTTCATGGTGATATCCCCATATATTATAGGGTATTTCATAATTATTTTATAGTGATCACAAATTAAGCTCCTTTTCTCGATTAGACGCTTAGTTTACGAGATAATCGCATTTAAAGATTTCCATATGAAAATCCACCATTGGCCACCCATTTCATGGTGATACCCCCATATAATATAGGTGATTTCTTATGTATTTTATAGTGATCACAAATTAAGCTCCTTTTCTCGATTAGACGCTTAGTTTACGAGATAATCGCATTTAAAGATTTCCATATGAAAATCCACCATTGGCCACCCATTTCATGGTGATACCCCAATATAATATAGGTGATTTCTTATGTATTTTATAGTGATCACAAATTAAGCTCCTTTTCTCGATTAGACGCTTAGTTTACGAGATAATCGCATTTAAAGATTTCCATATGAAAATCCACCATTGGCCACCCATTTCATGGTGATATCCCCATATAATATAGGTGATTTCTTATCTATTTTATAGTGATCACAAATTAAGCTCCTTTTCTCGATTAGACGCTTAGTTTACGAGATAATCGCATTTAAAGATTTCCATATGAAAATCCACCATTGGCCACCCATTTCATGGTGATACCCCCATATAATATAGGTGATTTCTTTTGTATTTTATAGCGATCACAAATTAAGCTCCTTTTCTCGATTAGACGCTTAGTTTACGAGATAATCGCATTTAAAGATTTCCATATGAAAATCCACCATCGGCCACCCATTTCATGGTGATATCCCCATATAATATAGGTGATTTCTTATGTATTTTATAGTGATCACAAATTAAGCTCCTTTTCTCGATTAGACGCTTAGTTTACGAGATAATCGCATTTAAAGATTTCCATATGAAAATCCACCATTGGCCACCCATTTCATGGTGATACCCCCATATAATATAGGTGATTTCTTATGTATTTTATAGTGATCACAAATTAAGCTTCTTTTCTCGATTAGACGCTTAGTTTACGAGATAATCGCATTTAAAGATTTCCATATGAAAATCCACCATTGGCCACCCATTTCATGGTGATATCCCCATATAATATAGGTGATTTCTTATCTATTTTATAGTGATCACAAATTAAGCTCCTTTTCTCGATTATACGCTTAGTTTACGAGATAATCGCATTTAAAGATTTCCATATGAAAATCCACCATTGGCCACCCATTTCATGGTGATATCCCCATATAATATAGGTGATTTCTTATCTTTTTATAGTGATCACAAATTAAGCTCCTTTTCTCGATTAGACGCTTAGTTTACGAGATAATCGCATTTAAAGATTTCCATATGAAAATCCACCATTGGCCACCCATTTCATGGTGATACCCCCATATAATATAGGTGATTTCTTATGTATTTTATAGTGATCACAAATTAAGCTCCTTTTCTCGATTAGACGCTTAGTTTACGAGATAATCGCATTTAAAGATTTCCATATGAAAATCCACCATTGGCCACCCATTTCATGGTGATATCCCCATATATTATAGGTAATTTCATAATTATTTTATAGTGATCACAAATTAAGCTCCTTTTCTCGATTAGACGCTTAGTTTACGAGATAATCGCATTTAAAGATTTCCATATGAAAATCCACCATTGGCCACCCATTTCATTTTGATACCCCAATATAATATAGGTGATTTCTTATGTATTTTATAGTGATCACAAATTAAGCTCCTTTTCTCGATTAGACGCTTAGTTTACGAGATAATCGCATTTAAAGATTTCCATATGAAAATCCACCATTGGCCACCCATTTCATGGTGATATCCCCATATAATATAGGTGATTTCTTATCTATTTTATAGTGATCACAAATTAAGCTCCTTTTCTCGATTAGACGCTTAGTTTACGAGATAATCGCATTTAAAGATTTCCATATGAAAATCCACCATTGGCCACCCATTTCATGGTGATACCCCCATATAATATAGGTGATTTCTTATGTATTTTATAGTGATCACAAATTAAGCTCCTTTTCTCGATTAGACGCTTAGTTTACGAGATAATCGCATTTAAAGATTTCCATATGAAAATCCACCATTGGCCACCCATTTCATGGTGATATCCCCATATAATATAGGTGATTTCTTATGTATTTTATAGTGATCACAAATTAAGCTCCTTTTCTCGATTAGACGCTTAGTTTACGAGATAATCGCATTTAAAGATTTCCATATGAAAATCCACCATTGGCCACCCATTTCATGGTGATACCCCCATATAATATAGGTGATTTCTTATGTATTTTATAGTGATCACAAATTAAGCTTCTTTTCTCGATTAGACGCTTAGTTTACGAGATAATCGCATTTAAAGATTTCCATATGAAAATCCACCATTGGCCACCCATTTCATGGTGATATCCCCATATAATATAGGTGATTTCTTATCTATTTTATAGTGATCACAAATTAAGCTCCTTTTCTCGATTATACGCTTAGTTTACGAGATAATCGCATTTAAAGATTTCCATATGAAAATCCACCATTGGCCACCCATTTCATGGTGATATCCCCATATAATATAGGTGATTTCTTATCTTTTTATAGTGATCACAAATTAAGCTCCTTTTCTCGATTAGACGCTTAGTTTACGAGATAATCGCATTTAAAGATTTCCATATGAAAATCTACCATTGGCTACCCATTTCATGGTGATACCCCCATATAATATAGGTGATTTCTTATGTATTTTATAGTGATCACAAATTAAGCTCCTTTTCTCGATTAGACGCTTAGTTTACGAGATAATCGCATTTAAAGATTTCCATATGAAAATCTACCATTGGCCACCCATTTCATGGTGATACCCCCATATAATATAGGTGATTTCTTATGTATTTTATAGTGATCACAAATTAAGCTCCTTTTCTCGATTAGACGCTTAGTTTACGAGATAATCGCATTTAAAGATTTCCATATGAAAATCCACCATTGGCCACCCATTTCATGGTGATACCCCCATATAATATAGGTGATTTCTTATGTATTTTATAGTGATCACAAATTAAGCTCCTTTTCTCGATTAGACGCTTAGTTTACGAGATAATCGCATTTAAAGATTTCCATATGAAAATCTACCATTGGCCACCCATTTCATGGTGATACCCCCATATAATATAGGTGATTTCTTATGTATTTTATAGTGATCACAAATTAAGCTCCTTTTCTCGATTAGACGCTTAGTTTACGAGATAATCGCATTTAAAGACTTTCATATGAAAATCCACCATTGGCCACCCATTTCATGGTGATACCCCCATATAATATAGGTGATTTCTTATGTATTTTATAGTGATCACAAATTAAGCTCCTTTCCTCGATTAGACGCTTAGTTTACGAGATAATCGCATTTAAAGATTTCCATATGAAAATCTACCATTGGCTACCCATTTCATGGTGATACCCCCATATAATATAGGTGATTTCTTATGTATTTTATAGTGATCACAAATTAAGCTCCTTTTCTCGATTAGACGCTTAGTTTACGAGATAATCGCATTTAAAGACTTTCATATGAAAATCCACCATTGGCCACCCATTTCATGGTGATACCCCCATATAATATAGGTGATTTCTTATGTATTTTATAGTGATCACAAATTAAGCTCCTTTTCTCGATTAGACGCTTAGTTTACGAGATAATCGCATTTAAAGATTTCCATATGAAAATCCACCATTGGCCACCCATTTCATGGTGATACCCCCATATAATATAGGTGATTTCTTATGTATTTTATAGTGATCACAAATTAAGCTCCTTTTCTCGATTAGACGCTTAGTTTACGAGATAATCGCATTTAAAGATTTCCATATGAAAATCCACCATTGGCCACCCATTTCATGGTGATACCCCAATATAATATAGGTGATTTCTTATGTATTTTATAGTGATCACAAATTAAGCTCCTTTTCTCGATTAGACGCTTAGTTTACGAGATAATCGCATTTAAAGATTTCCATATGAAAATCCACCATTGGCCACCCATTTCATGGTGATACCCCCATATAATATAGGTGATTTCTTTTGTATTTTATAGCGATCACAAATTAAGCTCCTTTTCTCGATTAGACGCTTAGTTTACGAGATAATCGCATTTAAAGATTTCCATATGAAAATCCACCATTGGCCACCCATTTCATGGTGATACCCTCATATAATATAGGTGATTTCTTATGTATTTTATAGTGATCACAAATTAAGCTCCTTTTCTCGATTAGACGCTTAGTTTACGAGATAATCGCATTTAAAGATTTCCATATGAAAATCCACCATTGGCCACCCATTTCATGGTGATACCCCCATATAATATAGGTGATTTCTTATGTATTTTATAGTGATCACAAATTAAGCTCCTTTTCTCGATTAGACGCTTAGTTTACGAGATAATCGCATTTAAAGATTTCCATATGAAAATCCACCATTGGCCACCCATTTCATGGTGATACCCCAATATAATATAGGTGATTTCTTATGTATTTTATAGTGATCACAAATTAAGCTCCTTTTCTCGATTAGACGCTTAGTTTACGAGATAATCGCATTTAAAGATTTCCATATGAAAATCCACCATTGGCCACCCATTTCATGGTGATACCCCCATATAATATAGGTGATTTCTTATGTATTTTATAGTGATCACAAATTAAGCTCCTTTTCTCGATTAGACGCTTAGTTTACGAGATAATCGCATTTAAAGATTTCCATATGAAAATCCACCATTGGCCACCCATTTCATGGTGATACCCCAATATAATATAGGTGATTTCTTATGTATTTTATAGTGATCACAAATTAAGCTCCTTTTCTCGATTAGACGCTTAGTTTACGAGATAATCGCATTTAAAGATTTCCATATGAAAATCCACCATCGGCCACCCATTTCATGGTGATA
This sequence comes from Muscina levida, assembly GCA_964034835.1. Taxonomy (NCBI): domain Eukaryota; kingdom Metazoa; phylum Arthropoda; class Insecta; order Diptera; family Muscidae; genus Muscina; species Muscina levida. The sequence goes on along the minus strand of OZ035884.1, from coordinate 25,804,651 downwards.
TCCCCATATAGTATAGGTGATTTCTTATGTATTTTATAGTGATCACAAATTAAGCTCCTTTTCTCGATTAGACGCTTAGTTTACGAGATAATCGCATTTAAAGATTTCCATATGAAAATCCACCATTGGCCACCCATTTCATGGTGATACCCCAATATAATATAGGTGATTTCTTATGTATTTTATAGTGATCACAAATTAAGCTCCTTTTCTCGATTAGACGCTTAGTTTACGAGATAATCGCATTTAAAGATTTCCATATGAAAATCCACCATTGGCCACCCATTTCATGGTGATACCCCCATATAATATAGGTGATTTCTTATGTATTTTATAGTGATCACAAACGCTTAGACGCTTAGTTTACGAGATAATCGCATTTAAAGATTTCCATATGAAAATCCACCATTGGACACCCATTTCATGGTGATATCCCCATATATTATAGGGTATTTCATAATTATTTTATAGTGATCACAAATTAAGCTCCTTTTCTCGATTAGACGCTTAGTTTACGAGATAATCGCATTTAAAGATTTCCATATGAAAATCCACCATTGGCCACCCATTTCTTGGTGATATCCCCATATATTATAGGTGATTTTATAGTGATCACAAATTAAGCTCCATTTCTCGATTAGACGCTTAGTTTACGAGATAATCGCATTTAAAGATTTCCATATGAAAATCCACCATTGGCCACCCATTTCTTGGTGATATCCCCATATATTATAGGTGATTTTATAGTGATCACAAATTAAGCTCCATTTCTCGATTAGACGCTTAGTTTACGAGATAATCGCATTTAAAGATTTCCATATGAAAATCCACCATTGGCCACCCATTTCATGGTGATACCCCCATATAATATAGGTGATTTCTTATGTATTTTATAGTGATCACAAATTAAGCTCCTTTTCTCGATTAGACGCTTAGTTTACGAGATAATCGCATTTAAAGATTTCCATATGAAAATCCACCATTGGCCACCCATTTCATGGTGATATCCCCATATATTATAGGTGATTTCTTATGTATTTTATAGTGATCACAAATTAAGCTCCTTTTCTCGATTAGACGCTTAGTTTACGAGATAATCGCATTTAAAGATTTCCATATGAAAATCCACCATTGGCCACTCATTTCATGGTGATATCCCCATATATTATAGGGTAAATCATAATTATTTTATAGTGATCACAAATTAAGCTCCTTTTCTCGATTAGACGCTTAGTTTACGAGATAATCGCATTTAAAGATTTCCATATGAAAATCCACCATTGGCCACCCATTTCATGGTGATACCCCCATATAATATAGGTGATTTCTTATGTATTTTATAGTGATCACAAATTAAGCTCCTTTTCTCGATTAGACGCTTAGTTTACGAGATAATCGCATTTAAAGATTTCCATATGAAAATCCACCATTGGCCACTTATTTCATGGTGATACCCCCATATAATATAGGTGATTTCTTATGTATTTTATAGTGATCACATATTAAGCTCCTTTTCTCGATTAGACGCTTAGTTTACGAGATAATCGCATTTAAAGATTTCCATAGGAAAATCCACCATTGGCCACTCATTTCATGGTGATATCCCCATATATTATAGGGTATTTCATAATTATTTTATAGTGATCACAAATTAAGCTCCTTTTCTCGATTAGACGCTTAGTTTACGATATAATCGCATTTAAAGATTTCCATATGAAAATCCACCATTGGCCACCCATTTCATGGTTATATCCCCATATAATATAGGTGATTTCTTATGTATTTTATAGTGATCACAAATTAAGCTCCTTTTCTCGATTAGACGCTTAGTTTACGAGATAATCGCATTTAAAGATTTCCATATGAAAATCTACCATTGGCCACCCATTTCATGGTGATACCCCCATATAATATAGGTGATTTCTTATGTATTTTATAGTGATCACAAATTAAGCTCCTTTTCTCGATTAGACGCTTAGTTTACGAGATAATCGCATTTAAAGATTTCCATATGAAAATCCACCATTGGCCACCCATTTCATGGTGATATCCCCATATAATGTAGGTGATTTCTTATGTATTTTATAGTGATCACAAATTAAGCTCCTTTTCTCGATTAGACGCTTAGTTTACGAGATAATCGCATTTAAAGATTTCCATATGAAAATCCACCATTGGCCACCCATTTCATGGTGATATCCCCATATATTATAGGGTATTTCATAATTATTTTATAGTGATCACAAATTAAGCTCCTTTTCTCGATTAGACGCTTAGTTTACGAGATAATCGCATTTAAAGATTTCCATATGAAAATCCACCATTGGCCACCCATTTCATGGTGATACCCCCATATAATATAGGTGATTTCTTATGTATTTTATAGTGATCACATATTAAGCTCCTTTTCTCGATTAGACGCTTAGTTTACGAGATAATCGCATTTAAAGATTTCCATAGGAAAATCCACCATTGGCCACTCATTTCATGGTGATATCCCCATATATTATAGGGTATTTCATAATTATTTTATAGTGATCACAAATTAAGCTCCTTTTCTCGATTAGACGCTTAGTTTACGAGATAATCGCATTTAAAGATTTCCATATGAAAATCCACCATTGGCCACCCATTTCATGGTGATATCCCCATATAATATAGGTGATTTCTTATGTATTTTATAGTGATCACAAATTAAGCTCCTTTTCTCGATTAGACGCTTAGTTTACGAGATAATCGCATTTAAAGATTTCCATATGAAAATCCACCATTGGCCACCCATTTCATGGTGATATCCCCATATATTATAGGGTATTTCATAATTATTTTATAGTGATCACAAATTAAGCTCCTTTTCTCGATTAGACGCTTAGTTTACGAGATAATCGCATTTAAAGATTTCCATATGAAAATCCACCATTGGCCACCCATTTCATGGTGATACCCCCATATAATATAGGTGATTTCTTATGTATTTTATAGTGATCACAAATTAAGCTCCTTTTCTCGATTAGACGCTTAGTTTACGAGATAATCGCATTTAAAGATTTCCATATGAAAATCCACCATTGGCCACCCATTTCTTGGTGATATCCCCATATATTATAGGGTATTTCATAATTATTTTATAGTGATCACAAATTAAGCTCCTTTTCTCGATTAGACGCTTAGTTTACGAGATAATCGCATTTAAAGATTTCCATATGAAAATCCACCATTGGCCACCCATTTCATGGTGATATCCCCATATAATATAGGTGATTTCTTATGTATTTTATAGTGATCACAAATTAAGCTCCTTTTCTCGATTAGACGCTTAGTTTACGAGATAATCGCATTTAAAGATTTCCATATGAAAATCCACCATTGGCCACCCATTTCATGGTGATATCCCCATATATTATAGGGTATTTCATAATTATTTTATAGTGATCACAAATTAAGCTCCTTTTCTCGATTAGACGCTTAGTTTACGAGATAATCGCATTTAAAGATTTCCATATGAAAATCCACCATTGGCCACCCATTTCATGGTGATACCCCCATATAATATAGGTGATTTTATAGTGATCACAAATTAAGCTCCATTTCTCGATTAGACGCTTAGTTTACGAGATAATCGCATTTAAAGATTTCCATATGAAAATCCACCATTGGCCACCCATTTCATGGTGATACCCCCATATAAATAGGTGATTTCTTATGTATTTTATAGTGATCACAAATTAAGCTCCTTTTCTCGATTAGACGCTTAGTTTACGAGATAATCGCATTTAGAGATTTCCATATGAAAATCCACCATTGGCCACCCATTTCATGGTAATATCCCCATATATTATAGGGTATTTCATAATTATTTTATAGTGATCACAAATTAAGCTCCTTTTCTCGATTAGACGCTTAGTTTACGAGATAATCGCATTTAAAGATTTCCATATGAAAATCCACCATTGGCCACCCATTTCATGGTGATACCCCCATATAATATAGGTGATTTCTTATGTATTTTATAGTGATCACAAATTAAGCTCCTTTTCTCGATTAGACGCTTAGTTTACGAGATAATCGCATTTAAAGATTTCCATATGAAAATCCACCATTGGCCACCCATTTCATGGTGATACCCCCATATAATATAGGTGATTTTATAGTGATCACAAATTAAGCTCCATTTCTCGATTAGACGCTTAGTTTACGAGATAATCGCATTTAAAGATTTCCATATGAAAATCCACCATTGGCCACCCATTTCATGGTGATACCCCCATATAAATAGGTGATTTCTTATGTATTTTATAGTGATCACAAATTAAGCTCCTTTTCTCGATTAGACGCTTAGTTTACGAGATAATCGCATTTAGAGATTTCCATATGAAAATCCACCATTGGCCACCCATTTCATGGTAATATCCCCATATATTATAGGGTATTTCATAATTATTTTATAGTGATCACAAATTAAGCTCCTTTTCTCGATTAGACGCTTAGTTTACGAGATAATCGCATTTAAAGATTTCCATATGAAAATCCACCATTGGCCACCCATTTCATGGTGATACCCCCATATAATATAGGTGATTTCTTATGTATTTTATAGTGATCACAAATTAAGCTCCTTTTCTCGATTAGACGCTTAGTTTACGAGATAATCGCATTTAAAGATTTCCATATGAAAATCCACCATTGGCCACCCATTTCATGGTGATACCCCCATATAATATAGGTGATTTCTTATGTATTTTATAGTGATCACAAATTAAGCTCCTTTTCTCGATTAGACGCTTAGTTTACGAGATAATCGCATTTAAAGATTTCCATATGAAAATCCACCATTGGCCACCCATTTCATGGTGATACCCCTGTTACGCACTGGAAGAGCGCGGGAAGAAATTAAAATGCGACTGAATCCTTTGACGGTTCTTAGGGAACTCAATTTATTATAATATGGTTTCTTACAACTAAACATTCTACATTCTAATCTAACCTAAAGTAAACAAAATACATACAATATTTATTACCTGATGTTGTTGTAATGTGTACACAAGCGTTGGTCCCTTTTCGTATCTATTTAAACATACCCGAAATGATCGAGTAAAGTAGGTACACACTTTCTACGCACATTACAACAACAACATGGGAAAATACTCAATATTTGTTGATTGTGTGGAACAACAACAAGCAACAAAATCTATTAATATATAAGATCAGTACATAACTGAACATTCTGCCGGCCTTAAAAGATCCTAATCTTTTAACAAACTCTTTATTTGATGTTACTTTTGTTTCACTTATTTCTACCCTACATAATACCAGGCATTACAACGGCGGCAGGTAGGTAAATGAATGATATATTGAGAGTCGTAGAGTTGGAAATTCATGGATGGATGGCCGTAAATTAGGATCAAGAGATTTATACACCAAAATCTTTGCATTTGAGTAATAAACCCATTAAAGAATTGGAAATACACATTAACCATCAGTTTCTTAACAGTATGCGGCCATAAGTTCCTTTTTTACAGGTAGCATCTCTAATGCTTTCGCTTCATAATATCCTCCGTCTAGAATGCGCACATGACAATCGACTTTGCTCCTTTGTAGAATTTGTCGCTTCTGTATGATGTCAATAATGATGACGATTGGAAATGACTCATCAATGTAAAATATGAAAATATTCATTGTGACTCGAACGAGCTCCACAGAAGAAAACTCCAACGTTGAATTTATAGTCATCCTTCTATCCGCTGAGTTGACGATCGATTACATTAAACCAATTATTTTTCCATCACCCATAAACTGTTGAAACATCTGCATCTTTTCATCTCTGATCCTTTGAGTTTCTGCTAATATTTACCATTGTGTCCAACGCTGTTTCTGTCAATTCCACCGTTGCTTCCTGGTTGAAGAAAAATACCTATTTCTTTGTAAAAAGCTTACTTATAAAATCTTTTGCCGGACTTGTGTTGTAAGAAATGACAACAATTATTATTTCTTTATTACATTGCAATTTGTTTTTTTATTTGTTGGACCAAACATTGCCAACAAAGTTCATAATACATTTTCATTTTATTTTGCTTTTGATTTTACATTTTATTTATTTTGTTGTATGTTATTGTCCATACATGAATGATTTGATTCTTTATTTAAATCATCTATGGTAGGAAAAGGATAAACATTGCGGACTGACAAGTCCCCCATTGCTGGTCCTTACGTCTACTTTTTATTAAAGCCATCCGAATTAATGATCTTTCGGATGACCCTCCCCCGCCTGCAGCTTTTTAGCGGAAGAGTCCTCACTTTAGGAGGAGGATGTTTCCTAGTAAAACATTATTACTATGTTGAAAAACTGTTTCCTATGTTTGGTGTTCATTCAAATATAATATTTGTTCTTCTACCACAAATATCCGCAGCTATTTGGAAGCAATTTTGTAAACTACCACAACTTACTCCATCTGGGAGATTTAAATTATGGCAACACCACGTAATTTCATTAAATTAACATAATATTCTGCTACGTTGGTAACTTTTTTTTTTTTTATATATATATATATTCGATGGTGGACTGCATTGTATTGCAAGTCCGAAGGATTTACCAATTTTTCAGGCCTGCCTTTCAGGACGATAGGATTCCCGAAGGATTTACCAAACTAAGGCTATTTCTACCTATAAATAATTTGGCCTTCAAAGAACGATACCTCTGCTTAAGAAAATCAACAGCACTAACTGGTTTGGAAATGTCCGAGATTTTCGCAGAAGGTACTCAAACTTGTATCTTAATATACATCAGTTTCCTTTGCACTACTTAACACCACACCACACTTAATAAAACGTTAGTTGTATCCATATACTGGAAAATATATCCATATACTCATCCATCATAACATCCAAAAACGTTGTGTTACATATCTGAAAGGATTTACCAATTTTTCAGGCCTGCCTTTACAAACTAAGGGATTCTTGAAGTTTACCAAACTAAGGCTATTTCTACCTATAAATAATTTGGTCTTCAAAGAACGGTACATATGTAAGAAAATCAATAGCCTAACCACCTTTGGACAATTGCTAGTTTTCTTAGATGTAACTCAAACTGAATCGCTAAATATGAATCCAGTATCCCATGTAATACAAACCAAGTTGATTTTTTTTTTCACCAAGTTTTTTGAATGCTAGGAGAAGTATATCGTGATATAAATCTAACTTGTGCTTCAATTTATAACGATTTTTTCGTAATTTGTTTAATTTTTAATTTATACTTCCTAATAGCTATTTTTAGCGGAAATTGTGGGAAATTAAGAGTTCCATATATTGGAAAATTAGTTTCAACTGATTTAAATGAACACAAAACAAAAAGAATGATTTATTTGGTCTTTTGCCATACGACTTTCAGGCGCGACCGACGAATGTGTACGATAAAGGAGTTCATCTTTCCCCCTTGAAAAACACTAATGTCGTGGTGGGGGTACGAACTATTACAATTCCTCATCGTTACCTTTTCGACTAAATTTGGTATGAATATAAGTCTAAGGTGACAATGGGAGGAGTTCCCCATCATTTGCATCAAACTTCTCCTCTTTAATGAAGAAATTGACACAAGAAAACACAACGCACATCTCTTCCAGCACAACACCGCTTTGAGCAACACTGCTCATGAAATTACATCACTATTTTAAGATTATTTTATTTAAAAAATCACTTTATTAATTTATTTAAGAAGTTTGCGAACTCTCACAGGGGTCACCAAAATAGTTAACCATATATTATTAGAAGCTGCGCGAACTTTCACAGGGGTCACCAAATGTTACGCACTGGAAGAGCGCGGGAAGAAATTAAAATGCGACTGAATCCTTTGACGGTTCTTAGGGAACTCAATTTATTATAATATGGTTTCTTACAACTAAACATTCTACATTCTAATCTAACCTAAAGTAAACAAAATACATACAATATTTATTACCTGATGTTGTTGTAATGTGTACACAAGCGTTGGTCCCTTTTCGTATCTATTTAAACATACCCGAAATGATCGAGTAAAGTAGGTACACACTTTCTACGCACATTACAACAACAACATGGGAAAATACTCAATATTTGTTGATTGTGTGGAACAACAACAAGCAACAAAATCTATTAATATATAAGATCAGTACATAACTGAACAACCCCCATATAATATAGGTGATTTTATAGTGATCACAAATTAAGCTCCATTTCTCGATTAGACGCTTAGTTTACGAGATAATCGCATTTAAAGATTTCCATATGAAAATCCACCATTGGCCACCCATTTCATGGTGATACCCCCATATAATATAGGTGATTTCTTATGTATTTTATAGTGATCACAAATTAAGCTCCTTTTCTCGATTAGACGCTTAGTTTACGAGATAATCGCATTTAAAGATTTCCATATGAAAATCCACCATTGGCCACCCATTTCATGGTGATACCCCCATATAATATAGGTGATTTCTTATGTATTTTATAGTGATCACAAATTAAGCTCCTTTTCTCGATTAGACGCTTAGTTTACGAGATAATCGCATTTAGAGATTTCCATATGAAAATCGGCTCTATGAAATAAGGCCCCAAGAAATAAGGCCCCAAATCCAAAATGAAATAAAGCCCCAAAAATGGGGTTTTATTTCGTTATGAAACAAAGCCCCAATATCAAGAATGAAATAAGACCCCAACTAAATGAAAAAACACCCCAATTCATAAATGAAATAATGCCCCATTTTTGGGGCAAGCCTTTCAAATAATAAAAAGGCTAGATACGTGTGGGAGGGGTAGTAGAAGTGGGGGGGGGCGTGCCCCCCACCGCATTTGTCTTTTAATAATGCCAGTGAGTGAAAGTTGCTAGATTGACAACGTCATATGCGGCGGGGGCGTGCCCCCCACCGCATTCGTCTTTTAATAACGTCATAGAGTGATAGTTGCAAGGCTGACTACGACGTATGCGGCGGGGGGCGTGCCCCCCACCGCATTCGTCTTTTAATAATATCAGAGAGTGAAAGTTGCGAGGCTGACTGCGACGTATGCGGCGGGGGGCGTGCCCCCCACCGCATTCGTCTTTTAATAATGTCAGAGAATTAGAGTTGCGAGATTGGGGCATTATTTCATTTTCGAAATTTGGGGCTTTATTTCATGCCGAAATAAGGCCCCAAAACAAAAATGAAATAATGTCCCAAAAAAATGAAATAACACCGCAAATTTCACTGTTGTTGTTTTCTGAACAAATTTTTGGGGCTTTATTTCATTTTTGTTTTGGGGCCTTATTTCTTGGGGCCTTATTTCATAGAGCCATGAAAATCCACCATTGGCCACCCATTTCATGGTGATATCCCCATATATTATAGGGTATTTCATAATTATTTTATAGTGATCACAAATTAAGCTCCTTTTCTCGATTAGACGCTTAGTTTACGAGATAATCGCATTTAAAGATTTCCATATGAAAATCCACCATTGGCCACCCATTTCATGGTGATACCCCCATATAATATAGGTGATTTCTTATGTATTTTATAGTGATCACAAATTAAGCTCCTTTTCTCGATTAGACGCTTAGTTTACGAGATAATAGCATTTAAAGATTTCCATATGAAAATCCACCATTGGCCACCCATTTCATGGTGATACCCCCATATAATATAGGTGATTTCTTATGTATTTTATAGTGATCACAAATTAAGCTCCTTTTCTCGATTAGACGCTTAGTTTACGAGATAATCGCATTTAAAGATTTCCATATGAAAATCCACCATTGGCCACCCATTTCATGGTGATACCCCCATATAATATAGGTGATTTCTTATGTATTTTATAGTGATCACAAATTAAGCTCCTTTTCTCGATTAGACGCTTAGTTTACGAGATAATCGCATTTAAAGATTTCCATATGAAAATCCACCATTGGCCACCCATTTCATGGTGATACCCCCATATAATATAGGTGATTTCTTATGTATTTTATAGTGATCACAAATTAAGCTCCTTTTCTCGATTAGACGCTTAGTTTACGAGATAATCGCATTTAAAGATTTCCATATGAAAATCCACCATTGGCCACTCATTTCATGGTGATATCCCCATATATTATAGGGTATTTCATAATTATTTTATAGTGATCACAAATTAAGCTCCTTTTCTCGATTAGACGCTTAGTTTACGAGATAATCGCATTTAAAGATTTCCATATGAAAATCCACCATTGGCCACCCATTTCATGGTGATACCCCCATATAATATAGGTGATTTCTTATGTATTTTATAGTGATCACAAATTAAGCTCCTTTTCTCGATTAGACGCTTAGTTTACGAGATAATAGCATTTAAAGATTTCCATATGAAAATCCACCATTGGCCACCCATTTCATGGTGATACCCCCATATAATATAGGTGATTTCTTATGTATTTTATAGTGATCACAAATTAAGCTCCTTTTCTCGATTAGACGCTTAGTTTACGAGATAATCGCATTTAAAGATTTCCATATGAAAATCCACCATTGGCCACTCATTTCATGGTGATATCCCCATATATTATAGGGTATTTCATAATTATTTTATAGTGATCACAAATTAAGCTCCTTTTCTCGATTAGACGCTTAGTTTACGAGATAATCGCATTTAAAGATTTCCATATGAAAATCCACCATTGGCCACCCATTTCATGGTGATACCCCCATATAATATAGGTGATTTCTTATGTATTTTATAGTGATCACAAATTAAGCTCCTTTTCTCGATTAGACGCTTAGTTTACGTGATAATCGCATTTAAAGATTTCCATATGAAAATCCACCATTGGCCACTCATTTCATGGTGATATCCCCATATATTATAGGGTATTTCATAATTATTTTATAGTGATCACAAATTAAGCTCCTTTTCTCGATTAGACGCTTAGTTTACGAGATAATCGCATTTAACGATTTCCATATGAAAATCCACCATTGGCCACCCATTTCATGGTGATACCCCCATATAATATAGGTGATTTCTTATGTATTTTATAGTGATCACAAATTAAGCTCCTTTTCTCGATTAGACGCTTAGTTTACGAGATAATCGCATTTAAAGATTTCCATATGAAAATCCACCATTGGCCACTCATTTCATGGTGATATCCCCATATATTATAGGGTATTTCATAATTATTTTATAGTGATCACAAATTAAGCTCCTTTTCTCGATTAGACGCTTAGTTTACGAGATAATCGCATTTAAAGATTTCCATATGAAAATCCACCATTGGCCACTCATTTCATGGTGATATCCCCATATATTATAGGGTATTTCATAATTATTTTATAGTGATCACAAATTAAGCTCCTTTTCTCGATTAGACGCTTAGTTTACGAGATAATCGCATTTAAAGATTTCCATATGAAAATCCACCATTGGCCACTCATTTCATGGTGATATCCCCATATATTATAGGGTATTTCATAATTATTTTATAGTGATCACAAATTAAGCTCCTTTTCTCGATTAGACGCTTAGTTTACGAGATAATCGCATTTAAAGATTTCCATATGAAAATCCACCATTGGCCACCCATTTCATGGTGATATCCCCATATATTATAGGGTATTTCATAATTATTTTATAGTGACCACAAATTAAGCTCCTTTTCTCGAATAGACGCTTAGTTTACGAGATAATCGCATTTAAAGATTTCCATATGAAAATCCACCATTGGCCACCCATTTCATGGTGATATACCCATATATTATAGGGTATTTCATAATTATTTTATAGTGATCACAAATTAAGCTCCTTTTCTCGATTAGACGCTTAGTTTACGAGATAATCGCATTTAAAGATTTCCATATGAAAATCCACCATTGGCCACCCATTTCATGGTGATACCCCCATATAATATAGGTGATTTCTTATGTATTTTATAGTGATCACAAATTAAGCTCCTTTTCTCGATTAGACGCTTAGTTTACGAGATAATCGCATTTAAAGATTTCCATATGAAAATCCACCATTGGCCACCCATTTCATGGTGATACCCCCATATAATATAGGTGATTTCTTATGTATTTTATAGTGATCACAAATTAAGCTCCTTTTCTCGATTAGACGCTTAGTTTACGAGATAATCGCATTTAAAGATTTCCATATGAAAATCCACCATTGGCCACTCATTTCCTGGTGATATCCCCATATATTATAGGGTATTTCATAATTATTTTATAGTGATCACAAATTAAGCTCCTTTTCTCGATTAGACGCTTAGTTTACGAGATAATCGCATTTAAAGATTCCCATATGAAAATCCACCATTGGCCACTCATTTCATGGTGATATCCCCATATATTATAGGGTATTTCATAATTATTTTATAGTGATCACAAATTAAGCTCCTTTTCTCGATTAGACGCTTAGTTTACGAGATAATCGCATTTAAAGATTTCCATATGAAAATCCACCATTGGCCACCCATTTCATGGTGATACCCCCATATATTATAGGGTGTTTCATAATTATTTTATAGTGATCACAAATTAAGCTCCTTTTCTCGATTAGACGCTTAGTTTACGAGATAATCGCATTTAAAGATTTCCATATGAAAATCCACCATTGGCCACTCATTTCATGGTGATATCCCCATATATTATAGGGTATTTCATAATTATTTTATAGTGATCACAAATTAAGCTCCTTTTCTCGATTAGACGCTTAGTTTACGAGATAATCGCATTTAAAGATTTCCATATGAAAATCCACCATTGGCCACCCATTTCATGGTGATACCCCCATATAATATAGGTGATTTCTTATGTATTTTATAGTGATCACAAATTAAGCTCCTTTTCTCGATTAGACGCTTAGTTTACGAGATAATCGCATTTAAAGATTTCCATATGAAAATCCACCATTGGCCACTCATTTCATGGTGATATCCCCATATATTATAGGGTATTTCATAATTATTTTATAGTGATCACAAATTAAGCTCCTTTTCTCGATTAGACGCTTAGTTTACGAGATAATCGCATTTAAAGATTTCCATATGAAAATCCACCATTGGCCACTCATTTCATGGTGATATCCCCATATATTATAGGGTATTTCATAATTATTTTATAGTGATCACAAATTAAGCTCCTTTTCTCGATTAGACGCTTAGTTTACGAGATAATCGCATTTAAAGATTTCCATATGAAAATCCACCATTGGCCACCCATTTCATGGTGATATCCCCATATATTATAGGGTATTTCATAATTATTTTATAGTGACCACAAATTAAGCTCCTTTTCTCGAATAGACGCTTAGTTTACGAGATAATCGCATTTAAAGATTTCCATATGAAAATCCACCATTGGCCACCCATTTCATGGTGATATACCCATATATTATAGGGTATTTCATAATTATTTTATAGTGATCACAAATTAAGCTCCTTTTCTCGATTAGACGCTTAGTTTACGAGATAATCGCATTTAAAGATTTCCATATGAAAATCCACCATTGGCCACCCATTTCATGGTGATACCCCCATATAATATAGGTGATTTCTTATGTATTTTATAGTGATCACAAATTAAGCTCCTTTTCTCGATTAGACGCTTAGTTTACGAGATAATCGCATTTAAAGATTTCCATATGAAAATCCACCATTGGCCACCCATTTCATGGTGATACCCCCATATAATATAGGTGATTTCTTATGTATTTTATAGTGATCACAAATTAAGCTCCTTTTCTCGATTAGACGCTTAGTTTACGAGATAATCGCATTTAAAGATTTCCATATGAAAATCCACCATTGGCCACCCATTTCATGGTGATACCCCCATATAATATAGGTGATTTCTTATGTATTTTATAGTGATCACAAATTAAGCTCCTTTTCTCGATTAGACGCTTAGTTTACGAGATAATCGCATTTAAAGATTTCCATATGAAAATCCACCATTGGCCACTCATTTCATGGTGATATCCCCATATATTATAGGGTATTTCATAATTATTTTATAGTGATCACAAATAAAGCTCCTTTTCTCGATTAGACGCTTAGTTTACGAGATAATCGCATTTAAAGATTTCCATATGAAAATCCACCATTGGCCACCCATTTCATGGTGATATCCCCATATATTATAGGGTATTTCATAATTATTTTATAGTGATCACAAATTAAGCTCCTTTTCTCGGTTAGACGCTTAGTTTACGAGATAATCGCATTTAAAGATTTCCATATGAAAATCCACCATTGGCCACCCATTTCATGGTGATACCCCCATATAATATAGGTGATTTCTTATGTATTTTATAGTGATCACAAATTAAGCTCCTTTTCTCGATTAGACGCTTAGTTTACGAGGTAATCGCATTTAAAGATTTCCATATGAAAATCCACCATTGGCCACCCATTTCATGGTGATACCCCCATATAATATAGGTGATTTCTTATGTATTTTATAGTGATCACAAATTAAGCTCCTTTTCTCGATTAGACGCTTAGTTTACGAGATAATCGCATTTAAAGATTTCCATATGAAAATCCACCATTGGCCACCCATTTCATGGTGATACCCCCATATAATATAGGTGATTTCTTATGTATTTTATAGTGATCACAAATTAAGCTCCTTTTCTCGATTAGACGCTTAGTTTACGAGATAATCGCATTTAAAGATTTCCATATGAAAATCCATCATTGGCCACCCATTTCATGGTGATATCCCCATATATTATAGGTAATTTCATAATTATTTTATAGTGATCACAAATTAAGCTCCTTTTCTCGATTAGACGCTTAGTTTACGAGATAATCGCATTTAAAGATTTCCATATGAAAATCCACCATTGGCCACCCATTTCATGGTGATACCCCCATATAATATAGGTGATTTCTTATGTATTTTATAGTGATCACAAATTAAGCTCCTTTTCTTGATTAGACGCTTAGTTTACGAGATAATCGCATTTAAAGATTTCCATATGAAAATCCACCATTGGCCACCCATTTCATGGTGATACCCCCATATAATATAGGCGATTTCTTATGTATTTTATAGTGATCACAAATTAAGCTCCTTTTCTCCATTAGACGCTTAGTTTACGATATAATCGCATTTAAAGATTTCCATATGAAAATCCACCATTGGCCACCCATTTCATGGTGATATCCCCGTATATTATAGGTAATTTCATAATTATTTTATAGTGATCACAAATTAAGCTCCTTTTCTCGATTAGACGCTTAGTTTACGAGATAATCGCATTTAAAGATTCCCATATGAAAATCCACCATTGGCCACCCATTTCATGGAGATATCCCCATATATTATAGGTAATTTCATAATTATTTTGTAGTGATCACAATTTAAGCTCCTTTTCTCGATTAGACGCTTAGTTTACGAGATAATCGCATTTAAAGATTTCCATATGAAAATCCACCATTGGCCACCCATTTCATGGTGATACTCCCATATAATATAGGTGATTTCTTATGTATTTTATAGTGATCACAAATTAAGCTCCTTTTCTCGATTAGACGCTTAGTTTACGAGATAATCGCATTTAAAGATTTCCATATGAAAATCCACCATTGGCCACCCATTTCATGGTGATATCCCCATATATTATAGGGTATTTCATAATTATTTTATAGTGATCACAAATTAAGCTCCTTTTCTCGATTAGACGCTTAGTTTACGAGATAATCGCATTTAGAGATTTCCATATGAAAATCCACCATTGGCCACCCATTTCATGGTGATACTCCCATATAATATAGGTGATTTCTTATGTATTTTATAGTGATCACAAATTAAGCTCCTTTTCTCGATTAGACGCTTAGTTTACGAGATAATCGCATTTAAAGATTCCCATATGAAAATCTTCCATTGGCCACCCATTTCATGGAGATATCCCCATATATTATAGGTAATTTCATAATTATTTTGTAGTGATCACAAATTAAGCTCCTTTTCTTGATTAGACGCTTAGTTTACGAGATAATCGCATTTAAAGATTTCCATATGAAAATCCACCATTGGCCACCCATTTCATGGTGATACCCCCATATAATATAGGCGATTTCTTATGTATTTTATAGTGATCACAAATTAAGCTCCTTTTCTCGATTAGACGCTTAGTTTACGATATAATCGCATTTAAAGATTTCCATATGAAAATCCACCATTGGCCACCCATTTCATGGTGATATCCCCGTATATTATATATTTCATAATTATTTTATAGTGATCACAAATTAAGCTCCTTTTCTCGATTAGACGCTTAGTTTACGAGATAATCGCATTTAAAGATTTCCATATGAAAATCCACCATTGGCCACCCATTTCATGGTGATACCCCCATATAATATAGGTAATTTCATAATTATTTTATAGTGATCAAAAATTAAGCTCCTTTTCTCGATTAGACGCTTAGTTTACGAGATAATCGCATTTAAAGATTCCCATATGAAAATCCACCATTGGCCACCCATTTCATGGAGATATCCCCATATATTATAGGTAATTTCATAATTATTTTGTAGTGATCACAAATTAAGCTCCTTTTCTTGATTAGACGCTTAGTTTACGAGATAATCGCATTTAAAGATTTCCATATGAAAATCCACCATTAGCCACCCATTTCATGGTGATACTCCCATATAATATAGGTGATTTCTTATGTATTTTATAGTGATCACAAAATAAGCTCCTTTTCTCGATTAGACGCTTAGTTTACGAGATAATCGCATTTAAAGATTTCCATATGAAAATCCACCATTGGCCACCCATTTCATGGTGATATCCCCATATAATATAGGGTATTTCATAATTATTTTATAGTGATCACAAATTAAGCTCCTTTTCTCGATTAGACGCTTAGTTTACGAGATAATCGCATTTAAAGATTTCCATATGAAAATCCACCATTGGCCACCCATTTCATGGTGATGTCCCCATATATTATAGGGTATTTCATAATTATTTTATAGTGATCACAAATTAAGCTCATTTTCTCGATTAGACG
The DNA here is from genome assembly GCA_964034835.1 of Muscina levida. NCBI lineage: Eukaryota > Metazoa > Arthropoda > Insecta > Diptera > Muscidae > Muscina > Muscina levida. Next base: position 25,787,644 of record OZ035884.1, on the reverse strand, counting down.
CTTAGTTTACGAGATAATCGCATTTAAAGATTTCCATATGAAAATCCACCATTGGCCACCCATTTCATGGTGATATCCCCATATATTACAGGGTATTTCATAATTATTTTATAGTGATCACAAATTAAGCTCCTTTTCTCGATTAGACGCTTAGTTTACGAGATAATCGCATTTAAAGATTTCCATATGAAAATCCACCATTGGCCACCCATTTCATGGTGATATCCCCATATATTATAGGGTATTTCATAATTATTTTATAGTGATCACAAATTAAGCTCATTTTCTCGATTAGACGCTTAGTTTACGAGATCGCATTTAAAGATTTCCATATGAAAATCCACCATTGGCCACCCATTTCATGGTGATATCCCCATATATTATAGGGTATTTCATAATTATTTTATAGTGATCACAAATTATGCTCCTTTTCTCGATTAGACGCTTAGTTTACGAGATAATCGCATTTAAAGATTTCCATATGAAAATCCACCATTGGCCACCCATTTCATGGTGATACTCCCATATAATATAGGTGATTTCTTATGCATTTTATAGTGATCACAAGTTAAGCTCCTTTTCTCGATTAGACGCTTAGTTTACGAGATAATCGCATATAAAGATTTCCATATGAAAATCCACCATTGGCCACCCATTTCATGGTGATACTCCCATATAATATAGGTGATTTCTTATGCATTTTATAGTGATCACAAGTTAAGCTCCTTTTCTCGATTAGACGCTTAGTTTACGAGATAATCGCATTTAAAGATTTCCATATGAAAATCCACCATTGGCCACCCATTTCATGGTGATACTCCCATATAATATAGGTGATTTCTTATGCATTTTATAGTGATCACAAATTAAGCTCCTTTTCTCGATTAGACGCTTAGTTTACGAGATAATCGCATTTAAAGATTTCCATATGAAAATCCACCATTGGCCACCCATTTCATGGTGATATCCCCATATATTATAGGGTATCTTTATAGTGATCACAAATTATGCTCCTTTTCTCGATTAGACGCTTAGTTTACGAGATAATCGCATTTAAAGATTTCCATATGAAAATCCATCATTGGCTACCCATTTCATGGTGATACTCCCATATAATATAGGTGATTTCTTATGCATTTTATAGTGATCACAAATTAAGCTCCTTTTCTCGATTAGACGCTTAGTTTACGAGATAATCGCATTTAAAGATTTCCATATGAAAATCCACCATTGGCCACCCATTTCATGGTGATATCCCCATATATTATAGGGTATCTTTATAGTGATCACAAATTATGCTCCTTTTCTCGATTAGACGCTTAGTTTACGAGATAATCGCATTTAAAGATTTCCATATGAAAATCCACTATTGGCCACTCATTTCCTGGTGATATCCCCATATATTATAGGTAATTTCATAATTATTTTGTAGTGATCACAAATTAAGCTCCTTTTCTTGATTAGACGCTTAGTTTACGAGATAATCGCATTTAAAGATTTCCATATGAAAATCCACCATTGGCCACCCATTTCATGGTGATATCCCCATATATTATAGGGTATTTCATAATTATTTTATAGTGATCACAAATTAAGTTCCTTTTCTCGATTAGACGCTTAGTTTACGAGATAATCGCATTTAAAGATTTCCATATGAAAATCCACCATTGGCCACCCATTTCATGGTGATATCCCCATATATTATAGGGTATTTCATAATTATTTTATAGTGATCACAAATTAAGCTCCTTTTCTCGATTAGACGCTTAGTTTACGAGATAATCGCATTTAAAGATTTCCATATGAAAATCCACCATTGGCCACCCATTTCATGGTGATACCCCCATATAATATAGGTGATTTCTTATGTATTTTATAGTGATCACAAATTAAGCTCCTTTTCTCGATTAGACGCTTAGTTTACGAGATAATCGCATTTAAAGATTTCCATATGAAAATCCACCATTGGCCACCCATTTCATGGTGATATCCCCATATATTATAGGTAATTTCATAATTATTAAGATCCTTTTCTCAATTAGACGCTTAGTTTACGAGATAATCGCATTTAAAGATTTCCATATGAAAATCCACCATTGGCCACCCATTTCATGGTGATACCCCCATATAATATAGGTAATTTCTTATGTATTTTATAGTGATCACAAATTAAGCTCCTTTTCTCGATTAGACGCTTAGTTTACGAGATAATCGCATTTAAAGATTTCCATATGGAAATCCACCATTGGCCACCCATTTCATGGTGATATCCCCATATATTATAGGTAATTTCATAATTATTAAGATCCTTTTCTCGATTAGACGCTTAGTTTACGAGATAATCGCATTTAAAGATTTCCATAAGAAAATCCACCATTGGTCACCCATTTCATGGTGATACCCCCATATAATATAGGTGATTTCTTATGTATTTTATAGTGATCACAAATTAAGCTCCTTTTCTCGATTAGACGCTTAGTTTACGAGATAATCGCATTTAAAGATTTCCATATGAAAATCCACCATTGGCCACCCATTTCATGGTGATACCCCCATATAATATAGGTGATTTCTTATGTATTTTATAGTGATCACAAATTAAGCTCCTTTTCTCGATTAGACGCTTAGTTTACGAGATAATCGCATTTAAAGATTTCCATATGAAAATCCACCATTGGCCACCCATTTCATGGTGATACCCCCATATAATATAGGTAATTTCTTATGTATTTTATAGTGATCACAAATTAAGCTCCTTTTCTCGATTAGACGCTTAGTTTACGAGATAATCGCATTTAAAGATTTCCATATGAAAATCCACCATTGGCCACCCATTTCATGGTGATACCCCCATATAATATAGGTGATTTCTTAAGTATTTTATAGTGATCACAAATTAAGCTCCTTTTCTCGATTAGACGCTTAGTTTACGAGATAATCGAATTTAAAGATTTCCATATGAAAATCCACCATTGGCCACCCATTTCATGGTGATATCCCCATATATTATAGGGTATTTCATAATTATTTTATAGTGATCACAAATTAAGCTCCTTTTCTCGATTAGACGCTTAGTTTACGAGATAATCGCATTTAAAGATTTCCATATGAAAATCCACCATTGGCCACCCATTTCATGGTGATACCCCCATATAATATAGGTGATTTCTTATGTATTTTATAGTGATCACAAATTAAGCTCCTTTTCTCGATTAGACGCTTAGTTTACGAGATAATCGCATTTAAAGATTTCCATATGAAAATCCACCATTGGCCACCCATTTCATGGTGATATCCCCATATATTATAGGGTATTTCATAATTATTTTATAGTGATCACAAATTAAGCTCATTTTCTCGATTAGACGCTTAGTTTACGAGATAATCGCATTTAAAGATTTCCATATGAAAATCCACCATTGGCCACCCATTTCATGGTGATACCCCCATATAATATAGATGATTTCTTATGTATTTTATAGTGATCACAAATTAAGCTCCTTTTCTCGATTAGACGCTTAGTTTACGAGATAATCGCATTTAAAGATTTCCATATGAAAATCCACCATTGGCCACCCATTTCATGGTGATATCCCCATATATTATACGGTATTTCATAATTATTTTATAGTGATCACAAATTAAGCTCCTTTTCTCGATTAGACGCTTAGTTTACGAGATAATCGCATTTAAAGATTTCCATATGAAAATCCACCATTGGCCACCCATTTCATGGTGATACCCCCATATAATATAGGTGATTTCCTTATGTATTTTATAGTGATCACAAATAAAGATCCTTTTCTCGATTAGACGCTTAGTTTACGAGATAATCGCATTTAAAGATTTCCATATGAAAATCCACCATTGGCCACCCATTTCATGGTGATACCCCCATATAATATAGGTGATTTCTTATGTATTTTATAGTGATCACAAATTAAGCTCCTTTTCTCGATTAGACGCTTAGTTTACGAGATAATCGCATTTAAAGATTTCCACATGAAAATCCACCATTGGCCACCCATTTCATGGTGATATCCCCCATATATTATAGGGTATTTCATAATTATTTTATAGTGATCACAAATTAAGCTCCTTTTCTCGATTAGACGCTTAGTTTACGAGATAATCGCATTTAAAGATTTCCATATGAAAATCCACCATTGGCCACCCATTTCATGGTGATACCCCCATATAATATAGGTGATTTCTTATGTATTTTATAGTGATCACAAATTAAGCTCCTTTTCTCGCTTAGACGCTTAGTTTACGAGATAATCGCATTTAAAGATTTCCATATGAAAATCCACCATTGGCCACCCACTTCATGGTGAAACCCCCATATAATATAAGTGATTTCTTATGTATTTTATAGTGATCACAAATTAAGCTCCTTTTCTCGATTAGACGCTTAGTTTACGAGATAATCGCATTTAAAGATTTCCATATGAAAATCCACCATTGGCCACCCATTTCATGGTGATACCCCCATATAATATAGGTGATTTCTTATGTATTTTATAGTGATCACAAATTAAGCTCCTTTTCTCGATTAGACGCTTAGTTTACGAGATAATCGCATTTAAAGATTTCCATATGAAAATCCACCATTGGCCACCCATTTCATGGTGATATCCCCATATATTATAGGGTATCTTTAAAGTGATCACAAATTATGCTCCTTTTCTCGATTAGACGCTTAGTTTACGAGATAATCGCATATAAAGATTTCCATATGAAAATCCACCATTGGCCACCCATTTCATGGTGATATCCCCATATATTATAGGGTATCTTTATAGTGATCACAAATTATGCTCCTTTTCTCGATTAGACGCTTAGTTTACGAGATAATCGCATTTAAAGATTTCCATATGAAAATCCACTATTGGCCACTCATTTCCTGGTGATATCCCCATATATTATAGGTAATTTCATAATTATTTTGTAGTGATCACAAATTAAGCTCCTTTTCTTGATTAGACGCTTAGTTTACGAGATAATCGCATTTAAAGATTTCCATATGAAAATCCACCATTGGCCACCCATTTCATGGTGATATCCCCATATATTATAGGGTATTTCATAATTATTTTATAGTGATCACAAATTAAGTTCCTTTTCTCGATTAGACGCTTAGTTTACGAGATAATCGCATTTAAAGATTTCCATATGAAAATCCACCATTGGCCACCCATTTCATGGTGATATCCCCATATATTATAGGGTATTTCATAATTATTATATAGTGATCACAAATTAAGCTCCTTTTCTCGATTAGACGCTTAGTTTACGAGATAATCGCATTTAAAGATTTCCATATGAAAATCCACCATTGGCCACCCATTTCATGGTGATACCCCCATATAATATAGGTGATTTCTTATGTATTTTATAGTGATCACAAATTAAGCTCCTTTTCTCGATTAGACGCTTAGTTTACGAGATAATCGCATTTAAAGATTTCCATATGAAAATCCACCATTGGCCACCCATTTCATGGTGATATCCCCATATATTATAGGTAATTTCATAATTATTAAGATCCTTTTCTCAATTAGACGCTTAGTTTACGAGATAATCGCATTTAAAGATTTCCATATGAAAATCCACCATTGGCCACCCATTTCATGGTGATACCCCCATATAATATAGGTAATTTCTTATGTATTTTATAGTGATCACAAATTAAGCTCCTTTTCTCGATTAGACGCTTAGTTTACGAGATAATCGCATTTAAAGATTTCCATATGGAAATCCACCATTGGCCACCCATTTCATGGTGATATCCCCATATATTATAGGTAATTTCATAATTATTAAGATCCTTTTCTCGATTAGACGCTTAGTTTACGAGATAATCGCATTTAAAGATTTCCATATGAAAATCCACCATTGGCCACCCATTTCATGGTGATACCCCCATATAATATAGATAATTTCTTATGTATTTTATAGTGATCACAAATTAAGCTCCTTTTCTCGATTAGACGCTTAGTTTACGAGATAATCGCATTTAAAGATTTCCATATGAAAATCCACCATTGGCCACCCATTTCATGGTGATACCCCCATATAATATAGGTGATTTCTTAAGTATTTTATAGTGATCACAAATTAAGCTCCTTTTCTCGATTAGACGCTTAGTTTACGAGATAATCGAATTTAAAGATTTCCATATGAAAATCCACCATTGGCCACCCATTTCATGGTGATATCCCCATATATTATAGGGTATTTCATAATTATTTTATAGTGATCACAAATTAAGCTCCTTTTCTCGATTAGACGCTTAGTTTACGAGATAATCGCATTTAAAGATTTCCATATGAAAATCCACCATTGGCCACCCATTTCATGGTGATACCCCCATATAATATAGGTGATTTCTTATGTATTTTATAGTGATCACAAATTAAGCTCCTTTTCTCGATTAGACGCTTAGTTTACGAGATAATCGCATTTAAAGATTTCCATATGAAAATCCACCATTGGCCACCCATTTCATGGTGATATCCCCATATATTATAGGGTATTTCATAATTATTTTATAGTGATCACAAATTAAGCTCATTTTCTCGATTAGACGCTTAGTTTACGAGATAATCGCATTTAAAGATTTCCATATGAAAATCCACCATTGGCCACCCATTTCATGGTGATATCCCCATATATTATAGGGTATTTCATAATTATTTTATAGTGATCACAAATTAAGCTCATTTTCTCGATTAGACGCTTAGTTTACGAGATAATCGCATTTAAAGATTTCCATATGAAAATCCACCATTGGCCACCCATTTCATGGTGATACCCCCATATAATATAGGTGATTTCTTATGTATTTTATAGTGATCACAAATTAAGCTCCTTTTCTCGATTAGACGCTTAGTTTACGAGATAATCGCATTTAAAGATTTCCATATGAAAATCCACCATTGGCCACCCATTTCATGGTGATATCCCCATATATTATAGGGTATTTCATAATTATTTTATAGTGATCACAAATTAAGCTCATTTTCTCGATTAGACGCTTAGTTTACGAGATAATCGCATTTAAAGATTTCCATATGAAAATCCACCATTGGCCACCCATTTCATGGTGATACCCCCATATAATATAGATGATTTCTTATGTATTTTATAGTGATCACAAATTAAGCTCCTTTTCTCGATTAGACGCTTAGTTTACGAGATAATCGCATTTAAAGATTTCCATATGAAAATCCACCATTGGCCACCCATTTCATGGTGATATCCCCATATATTATACGGTATTTCATAATTATTTTATAGTGATCACAAATTAAGCTCCTTTTCTCGATTAGACGCTTAGTTTACGAGATAATCGCATTTAAAGATTTCCATATGAAAATCCACCATTGGCCACCCATTTCATGGTGATACCCCCATATAATATAGGTGATTTCCTTATGTATTTTATAGTGATCACAAATAAAGATCCTTTTCTCGATTAGACGCTTAGTTTACAAGATAATCGCATTTAAAGATTTCCATATGAAAATCCACCATTGGCCACCCATTTCATGGTGATACCCCCATATAATATAGGTGATTTCTTATGTATTTTATAGTGATCACAAATTAAGCTCCTTTTCTCGATTAGACGCTTAGTTTACGAGATAATCGCATTTAAAGATTTCCACATGAAAATCCACCATTGGCCACCCATTTCATGGTGATATCCCCCATATATTATAGGGTATTTCATAATTATTTTATAGTGATCACAAATTAAGCTCCTTTTCTCGATTAGACGCTTAGTTTACGAGATAATCGCATTTAAAGATTTCCATATGAAAATCCACCATTGGCCACCCATTTCATGGTGATACCCCCATATAATATAGGTGATTTCTTATGTATTTTATAGTGATCACAAATTAAGCTCCTTTTCTCGCTTAGACGCTTAGTTTACGAGATAATCGCATTTAAAGATTTCCATATGAAAATCCACCATTGGCCACCCACTTCATGGTGAAACCCCCATATAATATAAGTGATTTCTTATGTATTTTATAGTGATCACAAATTAAGCTCCTTTTCTCGATTAGACGCTTAGTTTACGAGATAATCGCATTTAAAGATTTCCATATGAAAATCCACCATTGGCCACCCATTTCATGGTGATACCCCCATATAATATAGGTGATTTCTTATGTATTTTATAGTGATCACAAATTAAGCTCCTTTTGTCGATTAGACGCTTAGTTTACGAGATAATCGCATTTAAAAATTTCCATATGAAAATCCACTATTGGCCACCCATTTCATGGTGATATCCCCATATATTATAGGGTATTTCATAATTATTTTATAGTGATCACAAATTAAGCTCCTTTTCTCAATTAGACGCTTAGTTTACGAGATAATCGCATTTAAAGATTTCCATATGAAAATCCACCATTGGCCACCCATTTCATGGTGATATCCCCATATATTATAGGGTATTTCATAATTATTTTATAGTGATCACAAATTAAGCTCCTTTTCTCAATTAGACGCTTAGTTTACGAGATAATCGCATTTAAAGATTTCCATATGAAAATCCACCATTGGCCACCCATTTCATGGTGATATCCCCATATATTATAGGTAATTTCATAATTATTTTATAGTGATCACAAATTAAGCTCCTTTTCTCAATTAGACTCTTAGTTTACGAGATAATCGCATTTAAAGATTTCCATATGAAAATCCACCATTGGCCACCCATTTCATGGTGATACCCCCATATAATATAGGTGATTTCTTATGTATTTTATAGTGATCACAAATTAAGCTCCTTTTCTCGATTAGACGCTTAGTTTACGAGATAATCGCATTTAAAGATTTCCATATGAAAATCCACCATTGGCCACCCGTTTCATGGTGATATCCCCATATATTATATATTTCATAATTATTTTATAGTGATCACAAATTAAGCTCCTTTTCTCGATTAGACGCATAGTTTACGAGATAATCGCATTTAAAGATTTCCATATGAAAATCCACCATTGGCCACCCATTTCATGGTGATACCCCCATATAATATAGGTGATTTCTTATGTATTTTATAGTGATCACAAATTAAGCTCCTTTTCTCGATTAGACGCTTAGTTTACGAGATAATCGCATTTAAAGATTTCCATATGAAAATCCACCATTGGCCACCCATTTCATGGTGATATCCCCATATATTATAGGGTATTTCATAATTATTTTATAGTGATCACAAATTAAGCTCCTTTTCTCGATTAGACGCTTAGTTTACGAGATAATCACATTTAAAGATTTCCATATGAAAATCCACCATTGGCCACCCATTTCATGGTGATACCCCCATATAATATAGGTGATTTCTTATGTATTTTATAGTGATCACAAATTAAGCTCCTTTTCTCGATTAGACGCTTAGTTTACGAGATAATCGCATTTAAAAATTTCCATATGAAAATCCACCATTGGCCACCCATTTCATTGTGATACCCCCATATAATATAGGTGATTTCGTATGTATTTTATAGTGATCACAAATTACGCTCCTTTCCTCGATTAGACGCTTAGTTTACGAGATAATCGCATTTAAAGATTTCCATATGAAAATCTACCATTGGCCACCCATTTCATGGTGATATCCCCATATATTATAGGGTATTTCATAATTATTTTATAGTGATCACAAATTAAGCTCCTTTTCTCAATTAGACGCTTAGTTTACGAGATAATCGCATTTAAAGATTTCCATATGAAAATCCACCATTGGCCACCCATTTCATGGTGATATCCCCATATATTATAGGTAATTTCATAATTATTTTATAGTGATCACAAATTAAGCTCTTTTCTCGATTAGACGCTTAGTTTACGAGATAATCGCATTTAAAGATTTCCATATGAAAATCCACCATTGGCCACCCATTTCATGGTGATATCCCCATATATTATAGGTAATTTCATAATTATTTTATAGTGATCACAAATTAAGCTCCTTTTCTCAATTAGACGCTTAGTTTACGAGATAATCGCATTTAAAGATTTCCATATGAAAATCCACCATTGGCCACCCATTTCATGGTAATACCCCATATAATATAGGTGATTTCTTATGTATTTTATAGTGATCACAAATTAAGCTCCTTTTCTCGATTAGACGCTTAGTTTACGAGATAATCGCATTTAAAAATTTCCATATGAAAATCCACCATTGGCCACCCATTTCATTGTGATACCCCCATATAATATAGGTGATTTCGTATGTATTTTATAGTGATCACAAATTACGCTCCTTTCCTCGATTAGACGCTTAGTTTACGAGATAATCGCATTTAAAGATTTCCATATGAAAATCTACCATTGGCCACCCATTTCATGGTGATATCCCCATATATTATAGGGTATTTCATAATTATTTTATAGTGATCACAAATTAAGCTCCTTTTCTCGATTAGACGCTTAGTTTAAGAGATAATCGCATTTAAAGATTTCCATATGAAAATCCACCATTGGCCACCCATTTCATGGTGATGTCCCCATATATTATAGGGTATTTCATAATTATTTTATAGTGATCACAAATTAAGCTCCTCTTCTCGATTAGACGCTTAGTTTACGAGATAATCGCCTTTAAAGATTTCCATATGAAAATCCACCATTGGCCACCCATTTCATGGTGATACCCCCATATAATATAGGTGATCTCTTATGTATTTTATAGTGATCACAAATAAAGCTCCTTTTCTCGATTAGACGCTTAGTTTACGAGATAATCGCATTTAAAGATTTCCATATGAAAATCCACCATTGGCCACCCATTTCATGGTGATATCCCCATATATTATAGGGTATTTCATAATTATTTTATAGTGATCACAAATTAAGCTCCTTTTCTCGATTAGACGCTTAGTTTACGAGATAATCGCATTTAAAGATTTCCATATGAAAATCCACCATTGGCCACCCATTTCATGGTGATATCCCCATATATTATAGGTAATTTCATAATTATGTTATAGTGATCACAAATTAAGCTCCTTTTCTCAATTAGACGCTTAGTTTACGAGATAATCGCATTTAAAGATTTCCATATGAAAATCCACCATTGGCCACCCATTTCATGGTGATATCCCCATATATTATAGGGTATTTCATAATTATTTTATAGTGATCACAAATTAAGCTCCTTTTCTCGATTAGACGCTTAGTTTACGAGATAATCGCATTTAAAGATTTCCATATGAAAATCCACCATTGGCCACCCACAAATTAAGCTCCTTCTCTCAATTAGACGCTTAGTTTACGAGATAATCGCATTTAAAGATTTCCATATGAAAATCCACCATTGGCCACCTATTTCATGGTGATATCCCCATATATTATAAGTAATTTCATAATTATTTTATAGTGATCACAAATTAAGCTCCTTTTCTCGATTAGACGCTTAGTTTACGAGATAATCGCATTTAAAGATTACCATATGAAAATCCACCATTGGCCACCCATTTCATGGTGATATCCCCATATATTATAGGTAATTTCATAATTATTTTATAGTGATCACAAATTAAGCTCCTTTTCTCAATTAGACGCTTAGTTTACGAGATAATCGCATTTAAAGATTTCCATATGAAAATCCACCATTGGCCACCCATTTCATGGTGATATCCCCATATATTATAGGGTATTTCATAATTATTTTATAGTGATCACAAATTAAGCTCCTTTTCTCGATTAGACGCTTAGTTTACGAGATAATCGCATTTAAAGATTTCCATATGAAAATCCACCATTGGCCACCCACAAATTAAGCTCCTTTTCTCAATTAGACGCTTAGTTTACGAGATAATCGCATTTAAAGATTTCCATATGAAAATCCACCATTGGCCACCCATTTCATGGTGATATCCCCATATATTATAGGTAATTTCATAATTATTTTATAGTGATCACAAATTAAGCTCCTTTTCTCGATTAGACGCTTAGTTTACGAGATAATCGCATTTAAAGATTTCCATATGAAAATCCACCATTGGCCACCCATTTCATGGTGATATCCCCATATATTATAGGGTATTTCATAATTATTTTATAGTGATCACAAATTAAGCTCCTTTTCTCGATTAGACGCTTAGTTTACGAGATAATCGCATTTAAAGATTTCCATATGAAAATCCACCATTGGCCACCCACAAATTAAGCTCCTTTTCTCAATTAGACGCTTAGTTTACGAGATAATCGCATTTAAAGATTTCAATATAAAAATCCACCATTGGCCACCCATTTCATGGTAATACCCCCATATAATATAGGTGATTTCTTATGTATTTTATAGTGATCACAAATTAAGCTCCTTTTCTCGATTAGACGCTTAGTTTACGAGATAATCGCATTTAAAGATTTCCATATGAAAATCCACCATTGGCCACCCATTTCATTGTGATACCCCCATATAATATAGGTGATTTCTTATGTATTTTATAGTGATCACAAATAAAGCTCCTTTTCTCGATTAGACGCTTAGTTTACGAGATAATCGCATTTAAAGATTTCCATATGAAAATCCACCATTGGCCACCCATTTCATGGTGATACCCCCATATAATATAGGTGATTTCTTATGTATTTTATAGTGATCACAAATAAAGCTCCTTTTCTCGATTAGACGCTTAGTTTACGAGATAATCGCATTTAAAGATTTCCATATGAAAATCCACCATTGGCCACCCATTTCATGGTGATATCCCCATATATTATAGGTAATTTCATAATTATTTTATAGTGATCACAAATTAAGCTCCTTTTCTCGATTAGACGCTTAGTTTACGAGATAATCGCATTTAAAGATTTCCATATGAAAATCCACCATTGGCCACCCATTTCATGGTGATATCCCCATATATTATAGGGTATTTCATAATTATTTTATAGTGATCACAAATTAAGCTCCTTTTCTCAATTAGACGCTTAGTTTACGAGATAATCGCATTTAAAGATTTCCATATGAAAATCCACCATTGGCCACCCATTTCATGGTGATATCCCCATATATTATAGGTAATTTCATAATTATTTTATAGTGATCACAAATTAAGCTCCTTTTCTCAATTAGACGCTTAGTTTACGAGATAATCGCATTTAAAGATTTCCATATGAAAATCCACCATTGGCCACCCATTTCATGGTGATATCCCCATATATTATAGGTAATTTCATAATTATTTTATAGTGATCACAAATTACGCTCCTTTCCTCGATTAGACGCTTAGTTTACGAGATAATCGCATTTAAAGATTTCCATATGAAAATCTACCATTGGCCACCCATTTCATGGTGATATCCCCATATATTATAGGGTATTTCATAATTATTTTATAGTGATCACAAATTAAGCTCCTTTTCTCGATTAGACGCTTAGTTTACGAGATAATCGCATTTAAAGATTTCCATATGAAAATCCACCATTGGCCACCCATTTCATGGTGATACCCCCATATAATATAGGTGATTTCTTATGTATTTTATGGTGATCACAAATTAAGCTCCTTTTCCCGATTAGACGCTTAGTTTACGAGATAATCGCATTTAAAGATTTCCATATGAAAATCCACCATTGGCCACCCATTTCATGGTGATACCCCCATATAATATAGTGTATTTCATAATTATTTTATAGTGATCACAAATTAAGCTCCTTTTCTCGATTAGACGCTTAGTTTACGAGATAATCGCATTTAAAGATTTCCATATGAAAATCCACCATTGGCCACCCATTTCATGGTGATATCCCCATATAATGTAGGTGATTTCTTATGTATTTTATAGTGATCACAAATTAAGCTCCTTTTCCCGATTAGACGCTTAGTTTACGAGATAATCGCATTTAAAGATTTCCATATGAAAATCCACCATTGGCCACCCATTTCATCATGTGATACCCCCATATAATATAGGTGATTTCTTATGTATTTTATAGTGATCACAAATTAAGCTCCTTTTCTCGATTAGACGCTTAGTTTACGAGATAATCGCATTTAAAGATTTCCATATGAAAATCCACCATTGGCCACCCATTTCATGGTGATACCCCCATATAATATAGGTGATTTCTTATGTATTTTATAGTGATCACAAATTAAGCTCCTTTTCTCGATTAGACGCTTAGTTTACGAGATAATCGCATTTAAAGATTTCCATATGAAAATCCACCATTGGCCACCCATTTCATGGTGATACCCCCATATAATATAGGTGATTTCTTATATATTTTATAGTGATCACAAATTAAGCTCCTTTTCTCGATTAGACGCTTAGTTTACGAGATAATCGCATTTAAAGATTTCCATATGAAAATCCACCATTGGCCACCCATTTCATGGTGATATCCCCATATAATGTAGGTGATTTCTTATGTATTTTATAGTGATCACAAATTAAGCTCCTTTTCCCGATTAGACGCTTAGTTTACGAGATAATCGCATTTAAAGATTTCCATATGAAAATCCACCATTGGCCACCCATTTCATCATGTGATACCCCCATATAATATAGGTGATTTCTTATGTATTTTATAGTGATCACAAATTAAGCTCCTTTTCTCGATTAGACGCTTAGTTTACGAGATAATCGCATTTAAAGATTTCCATATGAAAATCCACCATTGGCCACCCATTTCATGGTGATACCCCCATATAATATAGGTGATTTCTTATGTATTTTATAGTGATCACAAATTAAGCTCCTTTTCTCGATTAGACGCTTAGTTTACGAGATAATCGCATTTAAAGATTTCCATATGAAAATCCACCATTGGCCACCCATTTCATGGTGATACCCCCATATAATATAGGTGATTTCTTATATATTTTATAGTGATCACAAATTAAGCTCCTTTTCTCGATTAGACGCTTAGTTTACGAGATAATCGCATTTAAAGATTTCCATATGAAAATCCACCATTGGCCACCCATTTCATGGTGATACCCCCATATAATATAGGTGATTTCTTATGTATTTTATGGTGATCACAAATTAAGCTCCTTTTCCCGATTAGACGCTTAGTTTACGAGATAATCGCATTTAAAGATTTCCATATGAAAATCCACCATTGGCCACCCATTTCATGGTGATACCCCCATATAATATAGGGTATTTCATAATTATTTTATAGTGATCACAAATTAAGCTCCTTTTCTCGATTAGACGCTTAGTTTACGAGATAATCGCATTTAAAGATTTCCATATGAAAATCCACCATTGGCCACCCATTTCATGGTGATATCCCCATATAATGTAGGTGATTTCTTATGTATTTTATAGTGATCACAAATTAGGCTCCTTTTCCCGATTAGACGCTTAGTTTACGAGATAATCGCATTTAAAGATTTCCATATGAAAATCCACCATTGGCCACCCATTTCATCATGTGATACCCCCATATAATATAGGTGATTTCTTATGTATTTTATAGTGATCACAAATTAAGCTCCTTTTCTCGATTAGACGCTTAGTTTACGAGATAATCGCATTTAAAGATTTCCATATGAAAATCCACCATTGGCCACCCATTTCATGGTGATACCCCCATATAATATAGGTGATTTCTTATGTATTTTATAGTGATCACAAATTAAGCTCCTTTTCTCGATTAGACGCTTAGTTTACGAGATAATCGCATTTAAAGATTTCCATATGAAAATCCACCATTGGCCACCCATTTCATGGTGATACCCCCATATAATATAGGTGATTTCTTATATATTTTATAGTGATCACAAATTAAGCTCCTTTTCTCGATTAGACGCTTAGTTTACGAGATAATCGCATTTAAAGATTTCCATATGAAAATCCACCATTGGCCACCCATTTCATGGTGATACCCCCATATAATATAGGTGATTTCTTATGTATTTTATGGTGATCACAAATTAAGCTCCTTTTCCCGATTAGACGCTTAGTTTACGAGATAATCGCATTTAAAGATTTCCATATGAAAATCCACCATTGGCCACCCATTTCATGGTGATACCCCCATATAATATAGGGTATTTCATAATTATTTTATAGTGATTACAAATTAAGCTCCTTTTCTCGATTAGACGCTTAGTTTACGAGATAATCGCATTTAAAGATTTCCATATGAAAATCCACCATTGGCCACCCATTTCATGGTGATATCCCCATATAATGTAGGTGATTTCTTATGTATTTTATAGTGATCACAAATTAAGCTCCTTTTCCCGATTAGACGCTTAGTTTACGAGATAATCGCATTTAAAGATTTCCATATGAAAATCCACCATTGGCCACCCATTTCATCATGTGATACCCCCATATAATATAGGTGATTTCTTATGTATTTTATAGTGATCACAAATTAAGCTCCTTTTCTCGATTAGACGCTTAGTTTACGAGATAATCGCATTTAAAGATTTCCATATGAAAATCCACCATTGGCCACCCATTTCATGGTGATACCCCCATATAATATAGGTGATTTCTTATGTATTTTATAGTGATCACAAATTAAGCTCCTTTTCTCGATTAGACGCTTAGTTTACGAGATAATCGCATTTAAAGATTTCCATATGAAAATCCACCATTGGCCACCCATTTCATGGTGATACCCCCATATAATATAGGTGATTTCTTATATATTTTATAGTGATCACAAATTAAGCTCCTTTTCTCGATTAGACGCTTAGTTTACGAGATAATCGCATTTAAAGATTTCCATATGAAAATCCACCATTGGCCACCCATTTCATGGTGATACCCCCATATAATATAGGTGATTTCTTATGTATTTTATGGTGATCACAAATTAAGCTCCTTTTCCAGATTAGACGCTTAGTTTACGAGATAATCGCATTTAAAGATTTCCATATGAAAATCCACCATTGGCCACCCATTTCATGGTGATACCCCCATATAATATAGGGTATTTCATAATTATTTTATAGTGATCACAAATTAAGCTCCTTTTCTCGATTAGACGCTTAGTTTACGAGATAATCGCATTTAAAGATTTCCATATGAAAATCCACCATTGGCCACCCATTTCATGGTGATATCCCCATATAATGTAGGTGATTTCTTATGTATTTTATAGTGATCACAAATTAAGCTCCTTTTCCCGATTAGACGCTTAGTTTACGAGATAATCGCATTTAAAGATTTCCATATGAAAATCCACCATTGGCCACCCATTTCATCATGTGATACCCCCATATAATATAGGTGATTTCTTATGTATTTTATAGTGATCACAAATTAAGCTCCTTTTCTCGATTAGACGCTTAGTTTACGAGATAATCGCATTTAAAGATTTCCATATGAAAATCCACCATTGGCCACCCATTTCATGGTGATATCCCCATATATTATAGGGTATTTCATAATTATTTTATAGTGATCACAAATTAAGCTCCTTTTCTCGATTAGACGCTTAGTTTACGAGATAATCGCATTTAAAGATTTCCATATGAAAATCCACCATTGGCCACCCATTTCATGGTGATACCCCCATATAATATAGGTGATTTCTTATGTATTTTATAGTGATCACAAATTAAGCTCCTTTTCCCGATTAGACGCTTAGTTTACGAGATAATCGCATTTAAAGATTTCCATATGAAAATCCACCATTGGCCACCCATTTCATGGTGATACCCCCATATAATATAGGTGATTTCTTATGTATTTTATAGTGATCACAAATTAAGCTCCTTTTCTCGATTAGACGCTTAGTTTTTCGAGATAATTTAAAGATTTCCATATGAAAATCCACCATTGGCCACCCATTTCATGGTGATACCCCCATATATTATAGGTAATTTCATAATTATTTTATAGTGATCACAAATTAAGCTCCTTTTCTCGATTAGACGCTTAGTTTACGAGATAATCGCATTTAAAGATTTCCATATGAAAATCCACCACTGGCCACCAATTTCATGGTGATACCCACATATAATATAGGTGATTTCTTATGTATTTTATAGTGATCACAAATTAAGCTCCTTTTCTCGATTAGACGCTTAGTTTACGAGATAATCGCATTTAAAGATTTCCATATGAAAATCCACCATTGGCCACCCATTTCATGGTGATACCCCCATATAATATAGGTGATTTCTTATGTATTTTATAGTGATCACAAATTAAGCTCCTTTTCTCGATTAGACGCTTAGTTTACGAGATAATCGCATTTAAAGATTTCCATATGAAAATCCACCATCGGCCACCCATTTCATGGTGATACCCCCATATAATATAGGTGATTTCTTATGTATTTTATAGTGATCACAAATTAAGCTCCTTTTCTCGATTAGACGCTTTGTTTACGAGATAATCGAATTTAAAGATTTCCATATGAAAATCCACCATTGGCCACCCATTTCATGGTGATATCCCCAAATATTATAGGTGATTTCATAATTATTTCATAGTGATCACAAATTAAGCTCCTTTTCTCGATTAGACGCTTAGTTTACGAGATAATCGCATTTAAAGATTTCCATATGAAAATCCACCATTGGCCACCCATTTCATGGTGATATCCCCATATATTATAGGTGATTTCATAATTATTTCATAGTGATCACAAATTAAGCTCCTTTTCTCGATTAGACGCTTAGTTTACGAGATAATCGCATTTAAAGATTTCCATATGAAAATCCACCATTGGCAACCCATTTCATGGTGATATCCCCATATATTATAGGTGATTTCATAATTATTTCATAGTGATCACAAATTAAGCTCCTTTTCTCGATTAGACGCTTAGTTTACGAGATAATCGAATTTAAAGATTTCCATATGAAAATCCACCATTGGCCACCCATTTCATGGTGATATCCCCATATATTATAGGTGATTTCATAATTATTTCATAGTGATCACAAATTAAGCTCCTTTTCTCGATTAGACGCTTAGTTTACGAGATAATCGCATTTAAAGATTTCCATATGAAAATCCACCATTGGCCACCCATTTCATGGTGATATCCCCATATAATGTAGGTGATTTCTAATGTATTTTATAGTGATCACAAATTAAGCTCCTTTTCTCGATTAGACGCTTTGTTTACGAGATAATCGCATTTAAAGATTTCCATATGAAAATCCACCATTGGCCACCCATTTCATGGTGATATCCCCAAATATTATAGGTAATTTCATAATTATTTTATAGTGATAACAAATTAAGCTCCTTTTCTCGATTAGACGCTTAGTTTACGAGATAATCGCATTTAAAGATTTCCATATGAAAATCCACCATTGGCCACCCATTTCATGGTGATATCCCCATATATTATAGGTGATTTCATAATTATTTCATAGTGATCACAAATTAAGCTCCTTTTCTCGATTAGACGCTTAGTTTACGAGATAATCGCATTTAAAGATTTCCATATGAAAATCCACCATTGGCAACCCATTTCATGGTGATATCCCCATATATTATAGGTGATTTCACAATTATTTCATAGTGATCACAAATTAAGCACCTTTTCTCGATTAGACGCTTAGTTTACGAGATAATCGAATTTAAAGATTTCCATATGAAAATCCACCATTGGCCACCCATTTCATGGTGATATCCCCATATATTATAGGTGATTTCATAATTATTTCATATTGATCACAAATTAAGCTCCTTTTCTCGATTAGACGCTTAGTTTACGAGATAATCGCATTTGAAGATTTCCATATGAAAATCCACCATTGGCCACCCATTTCATGGTGATATCCCCATATAATGTAGGTGATTTCTTATGTATTTTATAGTGATCACAAATTAAGCTCCTTTTCTCGATTAGACGCTTTGTTTACGAGATAATCGCATTTAAAGATTTCCATATGAAAATCCACCATTGGCCACCCATTTCATGGTGATATCCCCAAATATTATAGGTAATTTCATAATTATTTTATAGTGATCACAAATTAAGCTCCTTTTCTCGATTAGACGCTTAGTTTACGAGATAATCGCATTTAAAGATTTCCATATGAAAATCCACCATTGGCCACCCATTTCATGGTGATACCCCCATATAATATAGGTGATTTCTTATGTATTTTATGGTGATCACAAATTAAGCTCCTTTTCCCGATTAGACGCTTAGTTTACGAGATAATCGCATTTAAAGATTTCCATATGAAAATCCACCATTGGCCACCCATTTCATGGTGATACCCCCATATAATATAGGGTATTTCATAATTATTTTATAGTGATTACAAATTAAGCTCCTTTTCTCGATTAGACGCTTAGTTTACGAGATAATCGCATTTAAAGATTTCCATATGAAAATCCACCATTGGCCACCCATTTCATGGTGATATCCCCATATAATGTAGGTGATTTCTTATGTATTTTATAGTGATCACAAATTAAGCTCCTTTTCCCGATTAGACGCTTAGTTTACGAGATAATCGCATTTAAAGATTTCCATATGAAAATCCACCATTGGCCACCCATTTCATCATGTGATACCCCCATATAATATAGGTGATTTCTTATGTATTTTATAGTGATCACAAATTAAGCTCCTTTTCTCGATTAGACGCTTAGTTTACGAGATAATCGCATTTAAAGATTTCCATATGAAAATCCACCATTGGCCACCCATTTCATGGTGATACCCCCATATAATATAGGTGATTTCTTATGTATTTTATAGTGATCACAAATTAAGCTCCTTTTCTCGATTAGACGCTTAGTTTACGAGATAATCGCATTTAAAGATTTCCATATGAAAATCCACCATTGGCCACCCATTTCATGGTGATACCCCCATATAATATAGGTGATTTCTTATATATTTTATAGTGATCACAAATTAAGCTCCTTTTCTCGATTAGACGCTTAGTTTACGAGATAATCGCATTTAAAGATTTCCATATGAAAATCCACCATTGGCCACCCATTTCATGGTGATACCCCCATATAATATAGGTGATTTCTTATGTATTTTATGGTGATCACAAATTAAGCTCCTTTTCCCGATTAGACGCTTAGTTTACGAGATAATCGCATTTAAAGATTTCCATATGAAAATCCACCATTGGCCACCCATTTCATGGTGATACCCCCATATAATATAGGGTATTTCATAATTATTTTATAGTGATTACAAATTAAGCTCCTTTTCTCGATTAGACGCTTAGTTTACGAGATAATCGCATTTAAAGATTTCCATATGAAAATCCACCATTGGCCACCCATTTCATGGTGATATCCCCATATAATGTAGGTGATTTCTTATGTATTTTATAGTGATCACAAATTAAGCTCCTTTTCCCGATTAGACGCTTAGTTTACGAGATAATCGCATTTAAAGATTTCCATATGAAAATCCACCATTGGCCACCCATTTCATCATGTGATACCCCCATATAATATAGGTGATTTCTTATGTATTTTATAGTGATCACAAATTAAGCTCCTTTTCTCGATTAGACGCTTAGTTTACGAGATAATCGCATTTAAAGATTTCCATATGAAAATCCACCATTGGCCACCCATTTCATCATGTGATACCCCCATATAATATAGGTGATTTCTTATGTATTTTATAGTGATCACAAATTAAGCTCCTTTTCTCGATTAGACGCTTAGTTTACGAGATAATCGCATTTAAAGATTTCCATATGAAAATCCACCATTGGCCACCCATTTCATGGTGATATCCCCATATATTATAGGGTATTTCATAATTATTTTATAGTGATCACAAATTAAGCTCCTTTTCTCGATTAGACGCTTAGTTTACGAGATAATCGCATTTAAAGATTTCCATATGAAAATCCACCATTGGCCACCCATTTCATGGTGATACCCCCATATAATATAGGTGATTTCTTATGTATTTTATAGTGATCACAAATTAAGCTCCTTTTCCCGATTAGACGCTTAGTTTACGAGATAATCGCATTTAAAGATTTCCATATGAAAATCCACCATTGGCCACCCATTTCATGGTGATACCCCCATATAATATAGGTGATTTCTTATGTATTTTATAGTGATCACAAATTAAGCTCCTTTTCTCGATTAGACGCTTAGTTTTTCGAGATAATTTAAAGATTTCCATATGAAAATCCACCATTGGCCACCCATTTCATGGTGATACCCCCATATATTATAGGTAATTTCATAATTATTTTATAGTGATCACAAATTAAGCTCCTTTTCTCGATTAGACGCTTAGTTTACGAGATAATCGCATTTAAAGATTTCCATATGAAAATCCACCACTGGCCACCAATTTCATGGTGATACCCACATATAATATAGGTGATTTCTTATGTATTTTATAGTGATCACAAATTAAGCTCCTTTTCTCGATTAGACGCTTAGTTTACGAGATAATCGCATTTAAAGATTTCCATATGAAAATCCACCATTGGCCACCCATTTCATGGTGATACCCCCATATAATATAGGTGATTTCTTATGTATTTTATAGTGATCACAAATTAAGCTCCTTTTCTCGATTAGACGCTTAGTTTACGAGATAATCGCATTTAAAGATTTCCATATGAAAATCCACCATCGGCCACCCATTTCATGGTGATACCCCCATATAATATAGGTGATTTCTTATGTATTTTATAGTGATCACAAATTAAGCTCCTTTTCTCGATTAGACGCTTTGTTTACGAGATAATCGAATTTAAAGATTTCCATATGAAAATCCACCATTGGCCACCCATTTCATGGTGATATCCCCAAATATTATAGGTGATTTCATAATTATTTCATAGTGATCACAAATTAAGCTCCTTTTCTCGATTAGACGCTTAGTTTACGAGATAATCGCATTTAAAGATTTCCATATGAAAATCCACCATTGGCCACCCATTTCATGGTGATATCCCCATATATTATAGGTGATTTCATAATTATTTCATAGTGATCACAAATTAAGCTCCTTTTCTCGATTAGACGCTTAGTTTACGAGATAATCGCATTTAAAGATTTCCATATGAAAATCCACCATTGGCAACCCATTTCATGGTGATATCCCCATATATTATAGGTGATTTCATAATTATTTCATAGTGATCACAAATTAAGCTCCTTTTCTCGATTAGACGCTTAGTTTACGAGATAATCGAATTTAAAGATTTCCATATGAAAATCCACCATTGGCCACCCATTTCATGGTGATATCCCCATATATTATAGGTGATTTCATAATTATTTCATAGTGATCACAAATTAAGCTCCTTTTCTCGATTAGACGCTTAGTTTACGAGATAATCGCATTTAAAGATTTCCATATGAAAATCCACCATTGGCCACCCATTTCATGGTGATATCCCCATATAATGTAGGTGATTTCTAATGTATTTTATAGTGATCACAAATTAAGCTCCTTTTCTCGATTAGACGCTTTGTTTACGAGATAATCGCATTTAAAGATTTCCATATGAAAATCCACCATTGGCCACCCATTTCATGGTGATATCCCCAAATATTATAGGTAATTTCATAATTATTTTATAGTGATAACAAATTAAGCTCCTTTTCTCGATTAGACGCTTAGTTTACGAGATAATCGCATTTAAAGATTTCCATATGAAAATCCACCATTGGCCACCCATTTCATGGTGATATCCCCATATATTATAGGTGATTTCATAATTATTTCATAGTGATCACAAATTAAGCTCCTTTTCTCGATTAGACGCTTAGTTTACGAGATAATCGCATTTAAAGATTTCCATATGAAAATCCACCATTGGCAACCCATTTCATGGTGATATCCCCATATATTATAGGTGATTTCACAATTATTTCATAGTGATCACAAATTAAGCTCCTTTTCTCGATTAGACGCTTAGTTTACGAGATAATCGAATTTAAAGATTTCCATATGAAAATCCACCATTGGCCACCCATTTCATGGTGATATCCCCATATATTATAGGTGATTTCATAATTATTTCATATTGATCACAAATTAAGCTCCTTTTCTCGATTAGACGCTTAGTTTACGAGATAATCGCATTTGAAGATTTCCATATGAAAATCCACCATTGGCCACCCATTTCATGGTGATATCCCCATATAATGTAGGTGATTTCTTATGTATTTTATAGTGATCACAAATTAAGCTCCTTTTCTCGATTAGACGCTTTGTTTACGAGATAATCGCATTTAAAGATTTCCATATGAAAATCCACCATTGGCCACCCATTTCATGGTGATATCCCCAAATATTATAGGTAATTTCATAATTATTTTATAGTGATAACAAATTAAGCTCCTTTTCTCGATTAGACGCTTAGTTTACGAGATAATCGCATTTAAAGATTTCCATATGAAAATCCACCATTGGCCACCCATTTCATGGTGATATCCCCATATATTATAGGTGATTTCATAATTATTTCATAGTGATCACAAATTAAGCTCCTTTTCTCGATTAGACGCTTAGTTTACGAGATAATCGCATTTAAAGATTTCCATATGAAAATCCACCATTGGCAACCCATTTCATGGTGATATCCCCATATATTATAGGTGATTTCATAATTATTTCATAGTGATCACAAATTAAGCTCCTTTTCTCGATTAGACGCTTAGTTTACGAGATAATCGCATTTAAAGATTTCCATATGAAAATCCACCATTGGCCACCCATTTCATGGTGATATCCCCATATAATGTAGGTGATTTCTTATGTATTTTATAGTGATCACAAATTAAGCTCCTTTTCTCGATTAGACGCTTTGTTTACGAGATAATCGCATTTAAAGATTTCCATATGAAAATCCACCATTGGCCACCCATTTCATGGTGATATCCCCATATAATATAGGTGATTTCTTATGTATTTTATAGTGATCACAAATTAAGCTCCTTTTCTCGATTAGACGCTTAGTTTACGAGATAATCGCATTTAAAGATTTCCATATGAAAATCCACCATTGGCAACCCATTTCATGGTGATATCCCCATATATTATAGGTGATTTCATAATTATTTCATAGTGATCACAAATTAAGCTCCTTTTCTCGATTAGACGCTTAGTTTACGAGATAATCGAATTTAAAGATTTCCATATGAAAATCCACCATTGGCCACCCATTTCATGGTGATATCCCCATATATTATAGGTGATTTCATAATTATTTCATAGTGATCACAAATTAAGCTCCTTTTCTCGATTAGACGCTTAGTTTACGAGATAATCGCATTTAAAGATTTCCATATGAAAATCCACCATTGGCCACCCATTTCATGGTGATATCCCCATATAATGTAGGTGATTTCTTATGTATTTTATAGTGATCACAAATTAAGCTCCTTTTCTCGATTAGACGCTTTGTTTACGAGATAATCGCATTTAAAGATTTCCATATGAAAATCCACCATTGGCCACCCATTTAATATATACCCCCATATAATATAGGTGATTTCTTATGTATTTTATAGTGATCACAAATTAAGCTCCTTTTCTCGATTAGACGCTTAGTTTACGAGATAATCGCATTTAAAGATTTCCATATGAAAATCCACCATTAACCACCCATTTCATGGTGATATCCCCATATATTATAGGGTATTTCATAATTATTTTATAGTGATCACAAATTAAGCTCCTTTTCTCGATTAGACGCTTAGTTTACGAGATAATCACATTTAAAGATTTCCATATGAAAATCCATCATTGGCCACCCATTTCATGGTGATATCCCCATATATTATAGGTGATTTCTTATGTATTTCATAGTGATCACAAATTAAGCTCCTTTTCTCGATTAGACGCTTAGTTTACGAGATAATCGCATTTAAAGATTTCCATATGAAAATCCACCATTGGCCACCCATTTCATGGTGATATCCCCATATATTATAGGTAATTTCATAATTATTTTATAGTGATCACAAATTAAGCTCCTTTTCTCGATTAGACGCTTAGTTTACGAGATAATCGCATTTAAAGATTTCCATATGAAAATCCACCATTGGCCACCCATTTCATGGTGATATCCCCATATATTATAGGTAATTTCATAATTATTTTATAGTGATCACAAATTAAGCTCCTTTTCTCGATTAGACGCTTAGTTTACGAGATAATCGCATTTAAAGATTTCCATATGAAAATCCACCATTAACCACCCATTTCATGGTGATATCCCCATATATTATAGGGTATTTCATAATTATTTTATAGTGATCACAAATTAAGCTCCTTTTCTCGATTAGACGCTTAGTTTACGAGATAATCACATTTAAAGATTTCCATATGAAAATCCATCATTGGCCACCCATTTCATGGTGATATCCCCATATATTATAGGTGATTTCTTATGTATTTTATAGTGATCACAAATTAAGCTCCTTTTCTCGATTAGACGCTTAGTTTACGAGATAATCGCATTTAAAGATTTCCATATGAAAATCCACCATTGGCCACCCATTTCATGGTGATATCCCCATATATTATAGGTGATTTCTTATGTATTTTATAGTGATCACAAATTAAGCTCCTTTTCTCGATTAGACGCTTAGTTTACGAGATAATCGCAGTTAAAGATTTCCGTATGAAATTCCACCATTGGCCACCCATTTCATGGTGATACCCCCATATAATATAGGTGATTTCTTATGTATTTTATAGTGATCACAAATTAAGCTCCTTTTCTCGATTAGACGCTTAGTTTACGAGATAATCGCATTTAAAGATTTCCATATGAAAATCCACCATTGGCCACCCATTTCATGGTGATATCCCCATATATTATAGGGTATTTCATAATTATTTTATAGTGATCACAAATTAAGCTCCTTTTCTCGATTAGACGCTTAGTTTACGAGATAATCGCATTTAAAGATTTCCATATGAAAATCCACCATTGGCCACCCATTTCATGGTGAAACCCCCATATAATATTGGTGATTTCTAATGTATTTTATAGTGATCACAAATTATGCTCCTTTTCTCGATTAGACGCTTAGTTTACGAGATAATCGCATTTAAAGATTTCCATATGAAAATCCACCATTGGCCACCCATTTCATGGTGATATCCCCATATATTATAGGTGATTTCTTATGTATTTTATAGTGATCACAAATTAAGCTCCTTTTCTCGATTAGACGCTTAGTTTACGAGATAATCGCATTTAAAGATTTCCATATGAAAATCCACCATTGGCCACCCATTTCATGGTGATACCCCCATATAATATAGGTAATTTCATAATTATTTTATAGTGATCACAAATTAAGCTCCTTTTCTCGATTAGACGCTTAGTTTATGAGATAATCGCATTTAAAGATTTCCATATGAAAATCCACCATTGGCCACCCATTTCATGGTGATATCCCCATATATTATAGGTAATTTCATAATTATTTTATAGTGATCACAAATTAAGCTCCTTTTCTCGATTAGACGCTTAGTTTACGAGATAATCGCATTTAAAGATTTCCATATGAAAATCCACCATTGGCCACCCATTTCATGGTGATATCCCCATATATTATAGGTAATTTCATAATTATTTTATAGTGATCACAAATTAAGCTCCTTTTCTCAATTAGACGCTTAGTTTACGAGATAATCGCATTTAAAGATTTCCATATGAAAATCCACCATTGGCCACCCATTTCATGGTGATACCCCCATATATTATAGGTAATTTCATAATTAGTTTATAGTGATCAAAAATTAAGCTCCTTTTCTCGATTAGACGCTTAGTTTACGAGATAATCGCATTTAAAGATTTCCATATGAAAATCCACCATTGGCCACCCATTTCATGGTGATATCCCCATATATTATAGGTAATTTCATAATTATTTTATAGTGATCACAAATTAAGCTCCTTTTCTCAATTAGACGCTTAGTTTACGAGATAATCGCATTTAAAGATTTCCATATGAAAATCCACCATTGGCCACCCATTTCATGGTGATACCCCCATATAATATAGGTGATTTCTTATGTATTTTATAGTGATCACAAATTAAGCTCCTTTTCTCGATTAGACGCTTAGTTTACGAGATAATCGCATTTAAAGATTTCCATATGAAAATCCACCATTGGCCACCCATTTCATGGTGATATCCCCATATAATGTAGGTGATTTCTTATGTATTTTATAGTGATCACAAATTAAGCTCCTTTTCTCGATTAGACGCTTTGTTTACGAGATAATCGCATTTAAAGATTTCCATATGAAAATCCACCATTGGCCACCCATTTAATATATACCCCCATATAATATAGGTGATTTCTTATGTATTTTATAGTGATCACAAATTAAGCTCCTTTTCTCGATTAGACGCTTAGTTTACGAGATAATCGCATTTAAAGATTTCCATATGAAAATCCACCATTAACCACCTATTTCATGGTGATATCCCCATATATTATAGGGTATTTCATAATTATTTTATAGTGATCACAAATTAAGCTCCTTTTCTCGATTAGACGCTTAGTTTACGAGATAATCACATTTAAAGATTTCCATATGAAAATCCATCATTGGCCACCCATTTCATGGTGATATCCCCATATATTATAGGTGATTTCTTATGTATTTCATAGTGATCACAAATTAAGCTCCTTTTCTCGATTAGACGCTTAGTTTACGAGATAATCGCATTTAAAGATTTCCATATGAAAATCCACCATTGGCCACCCATTTCATGGTGATATCCCCATATATTATAGGTAATTTCATAATTATTTTATAGTGATCACAAATTAAGCTCCTTTTCTCGATTAGACGCTTAGTTTACGAGATAATCGCATTTAAAGATTTCCATATGAAAATCCACCATTGGCCACCCATTTCATGGTGATATCCCCATATATTATAGGTAATTTCATAATTATTTTATAGTGATCACAAATTAAGCTCCTTTTCTCGATTAGACGCTTAGTTTACGAGATAATCGCATTTAAAGATTTCCATATGAAAATCCACCATTAACCACCCATTTCATGGTGATATCCCCATATATTATAGGGTATTTCATAATTATTTTATAGTGATCACAAATTAAGCTCCTTTTCTCGATTAGACGCTTAGTTTACGAGATAATCACATTTAAAGATTTCCATATGAAAATCCATCATTGGCCACCCATTTCATGGTGATATCCCCATATATTATAGGTGATTTCTTATGTATTTTATAGTGATCACAAATTAAGCTCCTTTTCTCGATTAGACGCTTAGTTTACGAGATAATCGCATTTAAAGATTTCCATATGAAAATCCACCATTGGCCACCCATTTCATGGTGATATCCCCATATATTATAGGTGATTTCTTATGTATTTTATAGTGATCACAAATTAAGCTCCTTTTCTCGATTAGACGCTTAGTTTACGAGATAATCGCAGTTAAAGATTTCCGTATGAAATTCCACCATTGGCCACCCATTTCATGGTGATACCCCCATATAATATAGGTGATTTCTTATGTATTTTATAGTGATCACAAATTAAGCTCCTTTTCTCGATTAGACGCTTAGTTTACGAGATAATCGCATTTAAAGATTTCCATATGAAAATCCACCATTGGCCACCCATTTCATGGTGATATCCCCATATATTATAGGGTATTTCATAATTATTTTATAGTGATCACAAATTAAGCTCCTTTTCTCGATTAGACGCTTAGTTTACGAGATAATCGCATTTAAAGATTTCCATATGAAAATCCACCATTGGCCACCCATTTCATGGTGAAACCCCCATATAATATTGGTGATTTCTAATGTATTTTATAGTGATCACAAATTATGCTCCTTTTCTCGATTAGACGCTTAGTTTACGAGATAATCGCATTTAAAGATTTCCATATGAAAATCCACCATTGGCCACCCATTTCATGGTGATATCCCCATATATTATAGGTGATTTCTTATGTATTTTATAGTGATCACAAATTAAGCTCCTTTTCTCGATTAGACGCTTAGTTTACGAGATAATCGCATTTAAAGATTTCCATATGAAAATCCACCATTGGCCACCCATTTCATGGTGATACCCCCATATAATATAGGTAATTTCATAATTATTTTATAGTGATCACAAATTAAGCTCCTTTTCTCGATTAGACGCTTAGTTTACGAGATAATCGCATTTAAAGATTTCCATATGAAAATCCACCATTGGCCACCCATTTCATGGTGATATCCCCATATATTATAGGTAATTTCATAATTATTTTATAGTGATCACAAATTAAGCTCCTTTTCTCGATTAGACGCTTAGTTTACGAGATAATCGCATTTAAAGATTTCCATATGAAAATCCACCATTGGCCACCCATTTCATGGTGATATCCCCATATATTATAGGTAATTTCATAATTATTTTATAGTGATCACAAATTAAGCTCCTTTTCTCAATTAGACGCTTAGTTTACGAGATAATCGCATTTAAAGATTTCCATATGAAAATCCACCATTGGCCACCCATTTCATGGTGATACCCCCATATATTATAGGTAATTTCATAATTAGTTTATAGTGATCAAAAATTAAGCTCCTTTTCTCGATTAGACGCTTAGTTTACGAGATAATCGCATTTAAAGATTTCCATATGAAAATCCACCATTGGCCACCCATTTCATGGTGATATCCCCCATATATTATAGGTAATTTCATAATTATTTTATAGTGATCACAAATTAAGCTCCTTTTCTCAATTAGACGCTTAGTTTACGAGATAATCGCATTTAAAGATTTCCATATGAAAATCCACCATTGGCCACCCATTTCATGGTGATACCCCCATATAATATAGGTGATTTCTTATGTATTTTATAGTGATCACAAATTAAGCTCCTTTTCTCGATTAGACGCTTAGTTTACGAGATAATCGCATTTAAAGATTTCCATATGAAAATCCACCATTGGCCACCCATTTCATGGTGATACCCCCATATAATATAGGTGATTTCTTATGTATTTTATAGTGATCACAAATTAAGCTCCTTTTCTCAATTAGACGCTTAGTTTACGAGATAATCGCATTTAAAGATTTCCATATGAAAATCCACCATTGGCCACCCATTTCATGGTGATACCCCCATATAATATAGGTGATTTCTTATGTATTTTATAGTGATCACAAATTAAGCTCCTTTTCTCGATTAGACGCTTAGTTTACGAGATAATCGCATTTAAAGATTTCCATATGAAAATCCACCATTGGCCACCCATTTCATGGTGATACCCCCATATAATATAGGTGATTTCTTATGTATTTTATAGTGATCACAAATTAAGCTCCTTTTCTCGATTAGACGCTTAGTTTACGAGATAATCGCATTTAAAGATTTCCATATGAAAATCCACCATTGGCCACCCATTTCATGGTAATATCCCCATATATTATAGGTGATTTCTAAGGTATTTTATAGTGATCACAAATTAAGCTCCTTTTCTCGATTAGACGCTTAGTTTACGAGATAATCGCATTTAAAGATTTCCATATGAAAATCCACCATTGGCCACCCATTTCATGGTGATACCCCCATATAACATAGGTGATTTCTTATGTATTTTATAGTGATCACAAATTAAGCTCCTTTTCTCAATTAGACGCTTAGTTTACGAGATAATCGCATTTAAAGATTTCCATATGAAAATCCACCATTGGCCACCCATTTCATGGTGATATCCCCATATAATATAGGTGATTTTTAAGGTATTTTATAGTGATCACAAATTAAGCTCCTTTTCTCAATAAGACGCTTAGTTTACGAGATAATCGCATTTAAAGATTTCCATATGAAAATCCACCATTGGCCACCCATTTCATGGTGATATTCCCATATAATATAGGTGATTTCTAATGTATTTTATAGTGATCACAAATTATGCTCCTTTTCTCGATTAGACGCTTAGTTTACGAGATAATCGCATTTAAAGATTTCCATATGAAAATCCACCATTGGCCACCCATTTCATGGTGATACCCCCATATATTATAGGGTATTTCATAATTATTTCATACTGATCGCAAATTAAGCTCCTTTTCTCGATTAGACGCTTAGTTTACGAGATAATCGCATTTAAAGATTTCCATATGAAAATCCACCATTGGCCACCCATTTACTGGTGATATCCCCATATATTATAGGTAATTTCATAATTATTTTATAGTGATCACAAATTAAGCTCCTTTTCTCGATTAGACGCTTAGTTTACGAGATAATCGCATTTAAAGATTTCCATATGAAAATCCACCATTGGCCACCCATTTCATGGTGATATCCCCATATATTATAGGGTATTTCATAATTATTTTATAGTGATCACAAATTAAGCTCCTTTTCTCGATTAGACGCTTAGTTTACGAGATAATCACATTTAAAGATTTCCATATGAAAATCCATCATTGGCCACCCATTTCATGGTGATATCCCCATATATTATAGGTGATTTCTTATGTATTTTATAGTGATCACAAATTAAGCTCCTTTTCTCGATTAGACGCTTAGTTTACGAGATAATCGCATTTAAAGATTTCCATATGAAAATCCACCATTGGCCACCCATTTCATGGTGATATCCCCATATATTATAGGTGATTTCTTATGTATTTTATAGTGATCACAAATTAAGCTCCTTTTCTCGATTAGACGCTTAGTTTACGAGATAATCGCAGTTAAAGATTTCCGTATGAAATTCCACCATTGGCCACCCATTTCATGGTGATACCCCCATATAATATAGGTGATTTCTTATGTATTTTATAGTGATCACAAATTAAGCTCCTTTTCTCGATTAGACGCTTAGTTTACGAGATAATCGCATTTAAAGATTTCCATATGAAAATCCACCATTGGCCACCCATTTCATGGTGAAACCCCCATATAATATAGGTGATTTCTAATGTATTTTATAGTGATCACAAATTATGCTCCTTTTCTCGATTAGACGCTTAGTTTACGAGATAATCGCATTTAAAGATTTCCATATGAAAATCCACCATTGGCCACCCATTTCATGGTGATATCCCCATATATTATAGGTAATTTCATAATTATTTTATAGTGATCACAAATTAAGCTCCTTTTCTCAATTAGACGCTTAGTTTACGAGATAATCGCATTTAAAGATTTCCATATGAAAATCCACCATTGGCCACCCATTTCATGGTGATACCCCCATATATTATAGGTAATTTCATAATTATTTTATAGTGATCAAAAATTAAGCTCCTTTTCTCGATTAGACGCTTAGTTTACGAGATAATCGCATTTAAAGATTTCCATATGAAAATCCACCATTGGCCACCCATTTCATGGTGATACCCCCATATATTATAGGTAATTTCATAATTATTTTATAGTGATCACAAATTAAGCTCCTTTTCTCGATTAGACGCTTAGTTTACGAGATAATCGCATTTAAAGATTTCCATATGAAAATCCACCATTGGCCACCCATTTCATGGTGATATCCCCATATATTATAGGTAATTTCATAATTATTTTATAGTGATCACAAATTAAGCTCCTTTTCTCGATTAGACGCTTAGTTTACGAGATAATCGCATTTAAAGATTTCCATATGAAAATCCACCATTGGCCACCCATTTCATGGTGATATCCCCATATATTATAGGTAATTTCATAATTATTTTATAGTGATCACAAATTAAGCTCCTTTTCTCAATTAGACGCTTAGTTTACGAGATAATCGCATTTAAAGATTTCCATATGAAAATCCACCATTGGCCACCCATTTCATGGTGATACCCCCATATATTATAGGTAATTTCATAATTAGTTTATAGTGATCAAAAATTAAGCTCCTTTTCTCGATTAGACGCTTAGTTTACGAGATAATCGCATTTAAAGATTTCCATATGAAAATCCACCATTGGCCACCCATTTCATGGTGATATCCCCATATATTATAGGTAATTTCATAATTATTTTATAGTGATCACAAATTAAGCTCCTTTTCTCAATTAGACGCTTAGTTTACGAGATAATCGCATTTAAAGATTTCCATATGAAAATCCACCATTGGCCACCCATTTCATGGTGATACCCCCATATAATATAGGTGATTTCTTATGTATTTTATAGTGATCACAAATTAAGCTCCTTTTCTCGATTAGACGCTTAGTTTACGAGATAATCGCATTTAAAGATTTCCATATGAAAATCCACCATTGGCCACCCATTTCATGGTGATACCCCCATATAATATAGGTGATTTCTTATGTATTTTATAGTGATCACAAATTAAGCTCCTTTTCTCAATTAGACGCTTAGTTTACGAGATAATCGCATTTAAAGATTTCCATATGAAAATCCACCATTGGCCACCCATTTCATGGTGATACCCCCATATAATATAGGTGATTTCTTATGTATTTTATAGTGATCACAAATTAAGCTCCTTTTCTCGATTAGACGCTTAGTTTACGAGATAATCGCATTTAAAGATTTCCATATGAAAATCCACCATTGGCCACCCATTTCATGGTGATACCCCCATATAATATAGGTGATTTCTTATGTATTTTATAGTGATCACAAATTAAGCTCCTTTTCTCGATTAGACGCTTAGTTTACGAGATAATCGCATTTAAAGATTTCCATATGAAAATCCACCATTGGCCACCCATTTCATGGTAATATCCCCATATATTATAGGTGATTTCTAAGGTATTTTATAGTGATCACAAATTAAGCTCCTTTTCTCGATTAGACGCTTAGTTTACGAGATAATCGCATTTAAAGATTTCCATATGAAAATCCACCATTGGCCACCCATTTCATGGTGATACCCCCATATAACATAGGTGATTTCTTATGTATTTTATAGTGATCACAAATTAAGCTCCTTTTCTCAATTAGACGCTTAGTTTACGAGATAATCGCATTTAAAGATTTCCATATGAAAATCCACCATTGGCCACCCATTTCATGGTGATATCCCCATATAATATAGGTGATTTTTAAGGTATTTTATAGTGATCACAAATTAAGCTCCTTTTCTCAATAAGACGCTTAGTTTACGAGATAATCGCATTTAAAGATTTCCATATGAAAATCCACCATTGGCCACCCATTTCATGGTGATATTCCCATATAATATAGGTGATTTCTAATGTATTTTATAGTGATCACAAATTATGCTCCTTTTCTCGATTAGACGCTTAGTTTACGAGATAATCGCATTTAAAGATTTCCATATGAAAATCCACCATTGGCCACCCATTTCATGGTGATACCCCCATATATTATAGGGTATTTCATAATTATTTCATACTGATCGCAAATTAAGCTCCTTTTCTCGATTAGACGCTTAGTTTACGAGATAATCGCATTTAAAGATTTCCATATGAAAATCCATCATTGGCCACCCATTTCATGGTGATATCCCCATATATTATAGGGTATTTCATAATTATTTTATAGTGATCACAAATTAAGCTCCTTTTCTCGATTAGACGCTTAGTTTACGAGATAATCACATTTAAAGATTTCCATATGAAAATCCATCATTGGCCACCCATTTCATGGTGATATCCCCATATATTATAGGTGATTTCTTATGTATTTTATAGTGATCACAAATTAAGCTCCTTTTCTCGATTAGACGCTTAGTTTACGAGATAATCGCATTTAAAGATTTCCATATGAAAATCCACCATTGGCCACCCATTTCATGGTGATATCCCCATATATTATAGGTGATTTCTTATGTATTTTATAGTGATCACAAATTAAGCTCCTTTTCTCGATTAGACGCTTAGTTTACGAGATAATCGCAGTTAAAGATTTCCGTATGAAATTCCACCATTGGCCACCCATTTCATGGTGATACCCCCATATAATATAGGTGATTTCTTATGTATTTTATAGTGATCACAAATTAAGCTCCTTTTCTCGATTAGACGCTTAGTTTACGAGATAATCGCATTTAAAGATTTCCATATGAAAATCCACCATTGGCCACCCATTTCATGGTGAAACCCCCATATAATAGAGGTGATTTCTAATGTATTTTATAGTGATCACAAATTATGCTCCTTTTCTCGATTAGACGCTTAGTTTACGAGATAATCGCATTTAAAGATTTCCATATGAAAATCCACCATTGGCCACCCATTTCATGGTGATATCCCCATATATTATAGGTAATTTCATAATTATTTTATAGTGATCACAAATTAAGCTCCTTTTCTCAATTAGACGCTTAGTTTACGAGATAATCGCATTTAAAGATTTCCATATGAAAATCCACCATTGGCCACCCATTTCATGGTGATACCCCCATATATTATAGGTAATTTCATAATTATTTTATAGTGATCAAAAATTAAGCTCCTTTTCTCGATTAGACGCTTAGTTTACGAGATAATCGCATTTAAAGATTTCCATATGAAAATCCACCATTGGCCACCCATTTCATGGTGATATCCCCATATATTATAGGTAATTTCATAATTATTTTATAGTGATCACAAATTAAGCTCCTTTTCTCGATTAGACGCTTAGTTTACGAGATAATCGCATTTAAAGATTTCCATATGAAAATCCACCATTGGCCACCCATTTCATGGTGATATCCCCATATATTATAGGGTATTTCATAATTATTTTATAGTGATCACAAATTAAGCTCCTTTTCTCGATTAGACGCTTAGTTTACGAGATAATCGCATTTAAAGATTTCCATATGAAAATCCACCATTGGCCACCCATTTCCTGGTGATATCCCCATATATTATAGGTAATTTCATAATTATTTTATAGTGATCACAAATTAAGCTCCTTTTCTCGATTAGACGCTTAGTTTACGAGATAATCGCATTTAAAGATTTCCATATGAAAATCCACCATTGGCCACCCATTTCATGGTGATATCCCCATATATTATAGGGTATTTCATAATTATTTTATAGTGATCACAAATTAAGCTCCTTTTCTCGATTAGACGCTTAGTTTACGAGATAATCGCATTTAAAGATTTCCATATGAAAATCCACCATTGGCCACCCATTTCATGGTGATATCCCCATATATTATAGGGTATTTCATAATTATTTTATAGTGATCACAAATTAAGCTCCTTTTCTCGATTAGACGCTTAGTTTACGAGATAATCGCATTTAAAGATTTCCATATGAAAATCCATCATTGGCCACCCATTTCATGGTGATATCCCCATATATTATAGGTGATTTCTTATGTATTTTATAGTGATCACAAATTAAGCTCCTTTTCTCGATTAGACGCTTAGTTTACGAGATAATCGCATTTAAAGATTTCCATATGAAAATCCACCATTGGCCACCCATTTCATGGTGATATCCCCATATATTATAGGGTATTTCATAATTATTTTATAGTGATCACAAATTAAGCTCCTTTTCTCGATTAGACGCTTAGTTTACGAGATAATCGCATTTAAAGATTTCCATATGAAAATCCACCATTGGCCACCCATTTCATGGTGAAACCCCCATATAATATAGGTGATTTCTAATGTATTTTATAGTGATCACAAATTATGCTCCTTTTCTCGATTAGACGCTTAGTTTACGAGATAATCGCATTTAAAGATTTCCATATGAAAATCCACCATTGGCCACCCATTTCATGGTGATATCCCCATATAATATAGGTGATTTCTAAGGTATTTTATAGTGATCACAAATTAAGCTCCTTTTCTCGATTAGACGCTTAGTTTACGAGATAATCGCATTTAAAGATTTCCATATGAAAATCCACCATTGGCCACCCATTTCATGGTGATACCCCCATATAACATAGGTAATTTCATAATTATTTTATAGTGATCACAAATTAAGCTCCTTTTCTCGATTAGACGCTTAGTTTACGAGATAATCGCATTTAAAGATTTCCATATGAAAATCCACCATTGGCCACCCATTTCATGGTGATATCCCCATATATTATAGGTAATTTCATAATTATTTTATAGTGATCACAAATTAAGCTCCTTTTCTCGATTAGACGCTTAGTTTACGAGATAATCGCATTTAA
Source organism: Muscina levida (assembly GCA_964034835.1). Classification (NCBI taxonomy): domain Eukaryota; kingdom Metazoa; phylum Arthropoda; class Insecta; order Diptera; family Muscidae; genus Muscina; species Muscina levida. The sequence goes on along the minus strand of OZ035884.1, from coordinate 25,749,609 downwards.
AGATTTCCATATGAAAATCCACCATTGGCCACCCATTTCATGGTGATATCCCCATATATTATAGGTAATTTCATAATTATTTTATAGTGATCACAAATTAAGCTCCTTTTCTCGATTAGACGCTTAGTTTACGAGATAATCGCATTTAAAGATTTCCATATGAAAATCCACCATTGGCCACCCATTTCATGGTGATACCCCCATATATTATAGGTAATTTCATAATTATTTTATAGTGATCAAAAATTAAGCTCCTTTTCTCGATTAGACGCTTAGTTTACGAGATAATCGCATTTAAAGATTTCCATATGAAAATCCACCATTGGCCACCCATTTCATGGTGATACCCCCATATAATATAGGTGATTTCTTATGTATTTTATAGTGATCACAAATTAAGCTCCTTTTCTCGATTAGACGCTTAGTTTACGAGATAATCGCATTTAAAGATTTCCATATGAAAATCCACCATTGGCCACCCATTTCATGGTGATACCCCCATATTATATAGGTGATTTCTTATGTATTTTATAGTGATCACAAATTAAGCTCCTTTTCTTAATTAGACGCTTAGTTTACGAGATAATCGCATTTAAAGATTTCCATATGAAAATCCACCATTGGCCACCCATTTCATGGTGATACCCCCATATAATATAGGTGATTTCTTATGTATTTTATAGTGATCACAAATTAAGCTCCTTTTCTCGATTAGACGCTTAGTTTACGAGATAATCGCATTTAAAGATTTCCATATGAAAATCCACCATTGGCCACCCATTTCATGGTGATACCCCCATATAATATAGGTGATTTCTTATAGTGATCACAAATTAAGCTCCTTTTCTCGATTAGACGCTTAGTTTACGAGATAATCGCATTTAAAGATTTCCATATGAAAATTCACCATTGGCCACCCATTTCATGGTGATATCCCCATAATTATAGGTGATTTCTAAGGTATTTTATAGTGATCACAAATTAAGCTCTTTTTCTCGATTAGACGCTTAGTTTACGAGATAATCGCATTTAAAGATTTCCATATGAAAATCCACCATTGGCCACCCATTTCATGGTGATACCCCCATATAATATAGGTGATTTCTTATGTATTTTATAGTGATCACAAATTAAGCTCCTTTTCTCGATTAGACGCTTAGTTTACGAGATAATCGCATTTAAAGATTTCCATATGAAAATCCACCATTGGCCACCCATTTCATGGTGATACCCCCATATAATATAGGTGATTTCTAAGGTATTTTATAGTGATCACAAATTAAGCTCCTTTTCTCAATTAGACGCTTAGTTTACGAGATAATCGCATTTAAAGATTTCCATATGAAAATCCACCATTGGCCACCCATTTCATGGTGATATCCCCATATATTATAGGTGATTTCTAAGGTATTTTATAGTGATCACAAATTAAGCTCCTTTTCTCGATTAGACGCTTAGTTTACGAGATAATCGCATTTAAAGATTTCCATATGAAAATCCACCATTGGCCACCCATTTCATGGTGATATCCCCATATATTAGAGGTGATTTCTAAGGTATTTTATAGTGATCACAAATTAAGCTCCTTTTCTCGATTAGACGCTTAGTTTACGAGATAATCGCATTTAAAGATTTCCATATGAAAATCCACCATTGGCCACCCATTTCATGGTGATATCCCCATATATTATAGGTGATTTCTAAGGTATTTTATAGTGATCACAAATTAAGCTCCTTTTCTCGATTAGACGCTTAGTTTACGAGATAATCGCATTTAAAGATTTCCATATGAAAATCCACCATTGGCCACCCATTTCATGGTGATATCCCCATATATTATAGGTGATTTCTAAGGTATTTTATAGTGATCACAAATTAAGCTCCTTTTCTCGATTAGACGCTTAGTTTACGAGATAATCGCATTTAAAGATTTCCATATGAAAATCCACCATTGGCCACCCATTTCATGGTGATACCCCCATATAATATAGGTGATTTCTTATGTATTTTATAGTGATCACAAATTAAGCTCCTTTTCTCGATTAGACGCTTAGTTTACGAGATAATCGCATTTAAAGATTTCCATATGAAAATCCACCATTGGCCACCCATTTCATGGTGATACCCCCATATAATATAGGTGATTTCTAAGGTATTTTATAGTGATCACAAATTAAGCTCCTTTTCTCAATTAGACGCTTAGTTTACGAGATAATCGCATTTAAAGATTTCCATATGAAAATCCACCATTGGCCACCCATTTCATGGTGATATCCCCATATATTATAGGTGATTTCTAAGGTATTTTATAGTGATCACAAATTAAGCTCCTTTTCTCGATTAGACGCTTAGTTTACGAGATAATCGCATTTAAAGATTTCCATATGAAAATCCACCATTGGCCACCCATTTCATGGTGATACCCCCATATAATATAGGTGATTTCTTATGTATTTTATAGTGATCACAAATTAAGCTCCTTTTCTTAATTAGACGCTTAGTTTACGAGATAATCGCATTTAAAGATTTCCATATGAAAATCCACCATTGGCCAACCATTTCATGGTGATACCCCCATATAATATAGGTGATTTCTTATGTATTTTATAGTGATCACAAATTAAGCTCCTTTTCTCGATTAGACGCTTAGTTTACGAGATAATCGCATTTAAAGATTTCCATATGAAAATCCACCATTGGCCACCCATTTCATGGTGATATCCCCATATATTATAGGTGATTTCTAAGGTATTTTATAGTGATCACAAATTAAGCTCCTTTTCTCGATTAGACGCTTAGTTTACGAGATAATCGCATTTAAAGATTTCCATATGAAAATCCACCATTGGCCACCCATTTCATGGTGATACCCCCATATAATATAGGTGATTTCTTATGTATTTTATAGTGATCACAAATTAAGCTCCTTTTCTCGATTAGACGCTTAGTTTACGAGATAATCGCATTTAAAGATTTCCGTATGAAATTCCACCATTGGCCACCCATTTCATGGTGATACCCCTATATAATATAGGTGATTTCTTATGTATTTTATAGTGATCACAAATTAAGCTCCTTTTCTCGATTAGACGCTTAGTTTACGAGATAATCGCATTTAAAGATTTCCATATGAAAATCCACCATTGGCCACCCATTTCATGGTGAAACCCCCATATAATATAGGTGATTTCTAATGTATTTTATAGTGATCACAAATTAAGCTCCTTTTCTCGATTAGACGCTTAGTTTACGAGATAATCGCATTTAAAGATTTCCATATGAAAATCCACCATTGGCCACCCATTTCATGGTGAAACCCCCATATAATATAGGTGATTTCTTATGTATTTTATAGTGATCACAAATTAAGCTCCTTTTCTCGATTATACGCTTAGTTTACGAGATAATCGCATTTAAAGATTTCCATATGAAAATCCACCATTGGCCACCCATTTCATGGTGATACCCCCATATAATATAGGTGATTTCTTATGTATTTTATAGTGATCACAAATTAAGCTCCTTTTCTCGATTATACGCTTAGTTTACGAGATAATCGCATTTAAAGATTTCCATATGAAAATCCACCATTGGCCACCCATTTCATGGCGATACCCCCATATATTATAGGTGATTTCTTATGTATTTTATAGTGATCACAAATTAAGCTCCTTTTCTCGATTAGACGCTTAGTTTACGAGATAATCGCATTTAAAGATTTCCATATGAAAATCCACCATTGGCCACCCATTTCATGGTGATACCCCCATATAATATAGGTGATTTCTTATGTATTTTATAGTGATCACAAATTAAGCTCCTTTTCTCGATTAGACGCTTAGTTTACGAGATAATCGCATTTAAAGATTTCCGTATGAAATTCCACCATTGGCCACCCATTTCATGGTGATACCCCCATATAATATAGGTGATTTCTTATGTATTTTATAGTGATCACAAATTAAGCTCCTTTTCTCGATTAGACGCTTAGTTTACGAGATAATCGCATTTAAAGATTTCCATATGAAAATCCACCATTGGCCACCCATTTCATGGTGATACCCCCATATAATATAGGTGATTTCTTATGTATTTTATAGTGATCACAAATTAAGCTCCTTTTCTCGATTAGACGCTTAGTTTACGAGATAATCGCATTTAAAGATTTCCATATGAAAATCCACCATTGGCCACCCATTTCATGGTGATACCCCCATATAATATAGGTGATTTCTTATGTATTTTATAGTGATCACAAATTAAGCTCCTTTTCTCGATTAGACGCTTAGTTTACGAGATAATCGCATTTAAAGATTTCCATATGAAAATCCACCATTGGCCACCCATTTCATGGTGATATCCCCATATATTATAGGTGATTTCTAAGGTATTTTATAGTGATCACAAATTAAGCTCCTTTTCTCGATTAGACGCTTAGTTTACGAGATAATCGCATTTAAAGATTTCCATATGAAAATCCACCATTGGCCACCCATTTCATGGTGATACCCCCATATAATATAGGTGATTTCTTATGTATTTTATAGTGATCACAAATTAAGCTCCTTTTCTCGATTAGACGCTTAGTTTACGAGATAATCGCATTTAAAGATTTCCGTATGAAATTCCACCATTGGCCACCCATTTCATGGTGATACCCCCATATAATATAGGTGATTTCTTATGTATTTTATAGTGATCACAAATTAAGCTCCTTTTCTCGATTAGACGCTTAGTTTACGAGATAATCGCATTTAAAGATTTCCATATGAAAATCCACCATTGGCCACCCATTTCATGGTGATACCCCCATATAATATAGGTGATTTCTTATGTATTTTATAGTGATCACAAATTAAGCTCCTTTTCTCGATTATACGCTTAGTTTACGAGATAATCGCATTTAAAGATTTCCATATGAAAATCCACCATTGGCCACCCATTTCATGGCGATACCCCCATATATTATAGGTGATTTCTTATGTATTTTATAGTGATCACAAATTAAGCTCCTTTTCTCGATTAGACGCTTAGTTTACGAGATAATCGCATTTAAAGATTTCCATATGAAAATCCACCATTGGCCACCCATTTCATGGTGATATCCCCATATAATATAGGTGATTTCTAATGTATTTTATAGCGATCACAAATTATGCTCCTTTTCTCGATTAGACGCTTAGTTTACGAGATAATCGCATTTAAAGATTTCCATATGAAAATCCACCATTGGCCACCCATTTCATGGTGATATCCCCATATAATATAGGTGATTTCTAAGGTATTTTATAGTGATCACAAATTAAGCTCCTTTTCTCGATTAGACGCTTAGTTTACGAGATAATCGCATTTAAAGATTTCCATATGAAAATCCACCATTGGCCACCCATTTCATGGTGATACCCCCATATAATATAGGTGATTTCTTATGTATTTTATAGTGATCACAAATTAAGCTCCTTTTCTCGATTAGACGCTTAGTTTACGAGATAATCGCATTTAAAGATTTCCATATGAAAATCCACCATTGGCCACCCATTTCATGGTGATACCCCCATATAATAAAGGTAATTTCATAATTATTTTATATTGATCACAAATTAAGCTCCTTTTCTCGATTAGACGCTTAGTTTACGAGATAATCGCATTTAAAGATTTCCATATGAAAATCCACCATTGGCCACCCATTTCATGGTGATACCCCCATATAATATAGGTGATTTCTTATGTATTTTATAGTGATCACAAATTAAGCTCCTTTTCTCGATTATACGCTTAGTTTACGAGATAATCGCATTTAAAGATTTCCATATGAAAATCCACCATTGGCCACCCATTTCATGGCGATACCCCCATATATTATAGGTGATTTCTTATGTATTTTATAGTGATCACAAATTAAGCTCCTTTTCTCGATTAGACGCTTAGTTTACGAGATAATCGCATTTAAAGATTTCCATATGAAAATCCACCATTGGCCACCCATTTCATGGTGATATCCCCCTATAATATAGGTGATTTCTAATGTATTTTATAGCGATCACAAATTATGCTCCTTTTCTCGATTAGACGCTTAGTTTACGAGATAATCGCATTTAAAGATTTCCATATGAAAATCCACAATTGGCCACCCATTTCATGGTGATATTCCCATATAATATAGGTGATTTCTAATGTATTTTATAGTGATCACAAATTATGCTCCTTTTCTCGATTAGGCGCTTAGTTTACGAGATAATCGCATTTAAAGATTTCCATATGAAAATCCACCATTGGCCACCCATTTCATGGTGATATCCCCATATAATATAGGTGATTTTTAAGGTATTTTATAGTGATCACAAATTAAGCTCCTTTTCTCAATAAGACGCTTAGTTTACGAGATAATCGCATTTAAAGATTTCCATATGAAAATCCACAATTGGCCACCCATTTCATGGTGATATTCCCATATAATATAGGTGATTTCTAATGTATTTTATAGTGATCACAAATTATGCTCCTTTTCTCGATTAGACGCTTAGTTTACGAGATAATCGCATTTAAAGATTTCCATATGAAAATCCACCATTGGCCACCCATTTCATGGTGATACCCCCATATATTATAGGGTATTTCATAATTATTTCATAGTGATCGCAAATTAAGCTCCTTTTCTCGATTAGACGCTTAGTTTACGAGATAATCGCATTTAAAGATTTCCATATGAAAATCCACCATTGGCCACCCATTTCATGGTGATATCCCCATATATTATAGGTAATTTCATAATTATTTTATAGTGATCACAAATTAAGCTCCTTTTCTCGATTAGACGCTTAGTTTACGAGATAATCGCATTTAAAGATTTCCATATGAAAATCCACCATTGGCCACCCATTTCATGGTGATATCCCCATATATTATAGGGTATTTCATAATTATTTTATAGTGATCACAAATTAAGCTCCTTTTCTCGATTAGACGCTTAGTTTACGAGATAATCGCATTTAAAGATTTCCATATGAAAATCCACCATTGGCCACCCATTTCATGGTGATATCCCCATATATTATAGGGTATTTCATAATTATTTTATAGTGATCACAAATTAAGCTCCTTTTCTCGATTAGACGCTTAGTTTACGAGATAATCACATTTAAAGATTTCCATATGAAAATCCATCATTGGCCACCCATTTCATGGTGATATCCCCATATATTATAGGTGATTTCTTATGTATTTTATAGTGATCACAAATTAAGCTCCTTTTCTCGATTAGACGCTTAGTTTACGAGATAATCGCATTTAAAGATTTCCATATGAAAATCCACCATTGGCCACCCATTTCATGGTGATATCCCCATATATTATAGGTGATTTCTTATGTATTTTATAGTGATCACAAATTAAGCTCCTTTTCTCGATTAGACGCTTAGTTTACGAGATAATCGCAGTTAAAGATTTCCGTATGAAATTCCACCATTGGCCACCCATTTCATGGTGATACCCCCATATAATATAGGTGATTTCTTATGTATTTTATAGTGATCACAAATTAAGCTCCTTTTCTCGATTAGACGCTTAGTTTACGAGATAATCGCATTTAAAGATTTCCATATGAAAATCCACCATTGGCCACCCATTTCATGGTGATATCCCCATATATTATAGGGTATTTCATAATTATTTTATAGTGATCACAAATTAAGCTCCTTTTCTCGATTAGACGCTTAGTTTACGAGATAATCGCATTTAAAGATTTCCATATGAAAATCCACCATTGGCCACCCATTTCATGGTGATACCCCCATATAATATAGGTAATTTCATAATTATTTTATAGTGATCACAAATTAAGCTCCTTTTCTCGATTAGACGCTTAGTTTACGAGATAATCGCATTTAAAGATTTCCATATGAAAATCCACCATTGGCCACCCATTTCCTGGTGATATCCCCATATATTATAGGTAATTTCATAATTATTTTATAGTGATCACAAATTAAGCTCCTTTTCTCGATTAGACGCTTAGTTTACGAGATAATCGCATTTAAAGATTTCCATATGAAAATCCACCATTGGCCACCCATTTCATGGTGATATCCCCATATATTATAGGTGATTTCTTATGTATTTTATAGTGATCACAAATTAAGCTCCTTTTCTCGATTAGACGCTTAGTTTACGAGATAATCGCATTTAAAGATTTCCATATGAAAATCCACCATTGGCCACCAATTTCATGGTGATACCCCCATATAATATAGGTAATTTCATAATTATTTTATAGTGATCACAAATTAAGCTCCTTTTCTCGATTAGACGCTTAGTTTACGAGATAATCGCATTTAAAGATTTCCATATGAAAATCCACCATTGGCCACCCATTTCATGGTGAAACCCCCATATAATATTGGTGATTTCTAATGTATTTTATAGTGATCACAAATTATGCTCCTTTTCTCGATTAGACGCTTAGTTTACGAGATAATCGCATTTAAAGATTTCCATATGAAAATCCACCATTGGCCACCCATTTCATGGTGATATCCCCATATATTATAGGTGATTTCTTATGTATTTTATAGTGATCACAAATTAAGCTCCTTTTCTCGATTAGACGCTTAGTTTACGAGATAATCGCATTTAAAGATTTCCATATGAAAATCCACCATTGGCCACCAATTTCATGGTGATACCCCCATATAATATAGGTAATTTCATAATTATTTTATAGTGATCACAAAGTAAGCTCCTTTTCTCGATTAGACGCTTAGTTTACGAGATAATCGCATTTAAAGATTTCCATATGAAAATCCACCATTGGCCACCCATTTCATGGTGATATCCCCATATATTATAGGTAATTTCATAATTATTTTATAGTGATCACAAATTAAGCTCCTTTTCTCGATTAGACGCTTAGTTTACGAGATAATCGCATTTAAAGATTTCCATATGAAAATCCACCATTGGTCACCCATTTCATGGTGATACCCCCATATAACATAGGTGATTTCTTATGTATTTTATAGTGATCACAAATTAAGCTCCTTTTCTCAATTAGACGCTTAGTTTACGAGATAATCGCATTTAAAGATTTCCATATGAAAATCCACCATTGGCCACCCATTTCATGGTGATATCCCCATATAATATAGGTGATTTTTAAGGTATTTTATAGTGATCACAAATTAAGCTCCTTTTCTCAATAAGACGCTTAGTTTACGAGATAATCGCATTTAAAGATTTCCATATGAAAATCCACCATTGGCCACCCATTTCATGGTGATATTCCCATATAATATAGGTGATTTCTAATGTATTTTATAGTGATCACAAATTATGCTCCTTTTCTCGATTAGACGCTTAGTTTACGAGATAATCGCATTTAAAGATTTCCATATGAAAATCCACCATTGGCCACCCATTTCATGGTGATACCCCCATATATTATAGGGTATTTCATAATTATTTCATACTGATCGCAAATTAAGCTCCTTTTCTCGATTAGACGCTTAGTTTACGAGATAATCGCATTTAAAGATTTCCATATGAAAATCCACCATTGGCCACCCATTTCATGGTGATATCCCCATATATTATAGGTGATTTCTTATGTATTTTATAGTGATCACAAATTAAGCTCCTTTTCTCGATTAGACGCTTAGTTTACGAGATAATCGCATTTAAAGATTTCCATATGAAAATCCACCATTGGCCACCCATTTCATGGTGATACCCCCATATAACATAGGTGATTTCTTATGTATTTTATAGTGATCACAAATTAAGCTCCTTTTCTCAATTAGACGCTTAGTTTACGAGATAATCGCATTTAAAGATTTCCATATGAAAATCCACCATTGGCCACCCATTTCATGGTGATATCCCCATATAATATAGGTGATTTTTAAGGTATTTTATAGTGATCACAAATTAAGCTCCTTTTCTCGATTAGACGCTTAGTTTACGAGATAATCACATTTAAAGATTTCCATATGAAAATCCATCATTGGCCACCCATTTCATGGTGATACCCCCATATATTATAGGGTATTTCATAATTATTTCATACTGATCGCAAATTAAGCTCCTTTTCTCGATTAGACGCTTAGTTTACGAGATAATCGCATTTAAAGATTTCCATATGAAAATCCACCATTGGCCACCCATTTCATGGTGATATCCCCATATATTATAGGTGATTTCTTATGTATTTTATAGTGATCACAAATTAAGCTCCTTTTCTCGATTAGACGCTTAGTTTACGAGATAATCGCATTTAAAGATTTCCATATGAAAATCCACCATTGGCCACCCATTTCATGGTGATACCCCCATATAACATAGGTGATTTCTTATGTATTTTATAGTGATCACAAATTAAGCTCCTTTTCTCAATTAGACGCTTAGTTTACGAGATAATCGCATTTAAAGATTTCCATATGAAAATCCACCATTGGCCACCCATTTCATGGTGATACCCCCATATAACATAGGTGATTTCTTATGTATTTTATAGTGATCACAAATTAAGCTCCTTTTCTCAATTAGACGCTTAGTTTACGAGATAATCGCATTTAAAGATTTCCATATGAAAATCCACCATTGGCCACCCATTTCATGGTGATATCCCCATATAATATAGGTGATTTTTAAGGTATTTTATAGTGATCACAAATTAAGCTCCTTTTCTCGATTAGACGCTTAGTTTACGAGATAATCGCATTTAAAGATTTCCATATGAAAATCCACCATTGGCCACCCATTTCATGGTGATACCCCCATATATTATAGGGTATTTCATAATTATTTCATACTGATCGCAAATTAAGCTCCTTTTCTCGATTAGACGCTTAGTTTACGAGATAATCGCATTTAAAGATTTCCATATGAAAATCCACCATTGGCCACCCATTTCATGGTGATATCCCCATATATTATAGGTGATTTCTTATGTATTTTATAGTGATCACAAATTAAGCTCCTTTTCTCGATTAGACGCTTAGTTTACGAGATAATCGCATTTAAAGATTTCCATATGAAAATCCACCATTGGCCACCCATTTCATGGTGATACCCCCATATAACATAGGTGATTTCTTATGTATTTTATAGTGATCACAAATTAAGCTCCTTTTCTCGATTAGACGCTTAGTTTACGAGATAATCGCATTTAAAGATTTCCATATGAAAATCCACCATTGGCCACCCATTTCATGGTGATACCCCCATATAACATAGGTGATTTCTTATGTATTTTATAGTGATCACAAATTAAGCTCCTTTTCTCAATTAGACGCTTAGTTTACGAGATAATCGCATTTAAAGATTTCCATATGAAAATCCACCATTGGCCACCCATTTCATGGTGATATCCCCATATAATATAGGTGATTTTTAAGGTATTTTATAGTGATCACAAATTAAGCTCCTTTTCTCGATTAGACGCTTAGTTTACGAGATAATCGCATTTAAAGATTTCCATATGAAAATCCACCATTGGCCACCCATTTCATGGTGATACCCCCATATAATATAGGTGATTTCTTATGTATTTTATAGTGATCACAAATTAAGCTCCTTTTCTCGATTAGACGCTTAGTTTACGAGATAATCGCATTTAAAGATTTCCATATGAAAATCCACCATTGGCCACCCATTTCATGGTAATATCCCCATATATTATAGGTGATTTCTAAGGTATTTTATAGTGATCACAAATTAAGCTCCTTTTCTCGATTAGACGCTTAGTTTACGAGATAATCGCATTTAAAGATTTCCATATGAAAATCCACCATTGGCCACCCATTTCATGGTGATACCCCCATATAACATAGGTGATTTCTTATGTATTTTATAGTGATCACAAATTAAGCTCCTTTTCTCAATTAGACGCTTAGTTTACGAGATAATCGCATTTAAAGATTTCCATATGAAAATCCACCATTGGCCACCCATTTCATGGTGATATCCCCATATAATATAGGTGATTTTTAAGGTATTTTATAGTGATCACAAATTAAGCTCCTTTTCTCAATAAGACGCTTAGTTTACGAGATAATCGCATTTAAAGATTTCCATATGAAAATCCACCATTGGCCACCCATTTCATGGTGATATTCCCATATAATATAGGTGATTTCTAATGTATTTTATAGTGATCACAAATTATGCTCCTTTTCTCGATTAGACGCTTAGTTTACGAGATAATCGCATTTAAAGATTTCCATATGAAAATCCACCATTGGCCACCCATTTCATGGTGATACCCCCATATATTATAGGGTATTTCATAATTATTTCATACTGATCGCAAATTAAGCTCCTTTTCTCGATTAGACGCTTAGTTTACGAGATAATCGCATTTAAAGATTTCCATATGAAAATCCACCATTGGCCACCCATTTACTGGTGATATCCCCATATATTATAGGTAATTTCATAATTATTTTATAGTGATCACAAATTAAGCTCCTTTTCTCGATTAGACGCTTAGTTTTTCGAGATAATTTAAAGATTTCCATATGAAAATCCACCATTGGCCACCCATTTCATGGTGATATCCCCATATATTATAGGGTATTTCATAATTATTTTATAGTGATCACAAATTAAGCTCCTTTTCTCGATTAGACGCTTAGTTTACGAGATAATCGCATTTAAAGATTTCCATATGAAAATCCACCATTGGCCACCCATTTCATGGTGATATCCCCATATATTATAGGGTATTTCATAATTATTTTATAGTGATCACAAATTAAGCTCCTTTTCTCGATTAGACGCTTAGTTTACGAGATAATCACATTTAAAGATTTCCATATGAAAATCCATCATTGGCCACCCATTTCATGGTGATATCCCCATATATTATAGGTGATTTCTTATGTATTTTATAGTGATCACAAATTAAGCTCCTTTTCTCGATTAGACGCTTAGTTTACGAGATAATCGCATTTAAAGATTTCCATATGAAAATCTACCATTGGCCACCCATTTCATGGTGATATCCCCATATATTATAGGTGATTTCTTATGTATTTTATAGTGATCACAAATTAAGCTCCTTTTCTCGATTAGACGCTTAGTTTACGAGATAATCGCAGTTAAAGATTTCCGTATGAAATTCCGCCATTGGCCACCCATTTCATGGTGATACCCCCATATAATATAGGTGATTTCTTATGTATTTTATAGTGATCACAAATTAAGCTCCTTTTCTCGATTAGACGCTTAGTTTACGAGATAATCGCATTTAAAGATTTCCATATGAAAATCCACCATTGGCCACCCATTTCATGGTGATATCCCCATATATTATAGGGTATTTCATAATTATTTTATAGTGATCACAAATTTAGCTCCTTTTCTCGATTAGACGCTTAGTTTACGAGATAATCGCATTTAAAGATTTCCATATGAAAATCCACCATTGGCCACCCATTTCATGGTGAAACCCCCATATAATATAGGTGATTTCTAATGTATTTTATAGTGATCACAAATTATGCTCCTTTTCTCGATTAGACGCTTAGTTTACGAGATAATCGCATTTAAAGATTTCCATATGAAAATCCACCATTGGCCACCCATTTCATGGTGATATCCCCATATATTATAGGTGATTTCTTATGTATTTTATAGTGATCACAAATTAAGCTCCTTTTCTCGATTAGACGCTTAGTTTACGAGATAATCGCATTTAAAGATTTCCATATGAAAATCCACCATTGGCCACCCATTTCATGGTGATACCCCCATATAATATAGGTAATTTCATAATTATTTTATAGTGATCACAAATTAAGCTCCTTTTCTCGATTAGACGCTTAGTTTACGAGATAATCGCATTTAAAGATTTCCATATGAAAATCCACCATTGGCCACCCATTTCATGGTGATATCCCCATATATTATAGGTAATTTCATAATTATTTTATAGTGATCACAAATTAAGCTCCTTTTCTCAATTATACGCTTAGTTTACGAGATAATCGCATTTAAAGATTTCCATATGAAAATCCACCATTGGCCACCCATTTCATGGTGATACCCCCATATATTATAGGTAATTTCATAATTATTTTATAGTGATCAAAAATTAAGCTCCTTTTCTCGATTAGACGCTTAGTTTACGAGATAATCGCATTTAAAGATTTCCATATGAAAATCCACCATTGGCCACCCATTTCATGGTGATATCCCCATATATTATAGGTAATTTCATAATTATTTTATAGTGATCACAAATTAAGCTCCTTTTCTCAATTAGACGCTTAGTTTACGAGATAATCGCATTTAAAGATTTCCATATGAAAATCCACCATTGGCCACCCATTTCATGGTGATACCCCCATATATTATAGGTAATTTCATAATTATTTTATAGTGATCAAAAATTAAGCTCCTTTTCTCGATTAGACGCTTAGTTTACGAGATAATCGCATTTAAAGATTTCCATATGAAAATCCACCATTGGCCACCCATTTCATGGTGATATCCCCATATATTATAGGTAATTTCATAATTATTTTATAGTGATCACAAATTAAGCTCCTTTTCTCGATTAGACGCTTAGTTTACGAGATAATCGCATTTAAAGATTTCCATATGAAAATCCATCATTGGCCACCCATTTCATGGTGATATCCCCATATATTATAGGTAATTTCATAATTATTTTATAGTGATCACAAATTAAGCTCCTTTTCTCGATTAGACGCTTAGTTTACGAGATAATCGCATTTAAAGATTTCCATATGAAAATCCACCATTGGCCACCCATTTCATGGTGATATCCCCATATATTATAGGGTATTTCATAATTATTTTATAGTGATCACAAATTAAGCTCCTTTTCTCGATTAGACGCTTAGTTTACGAGATAATCGCATTTAAAGATTTCCATATGAAAATCCACTATTGGCCACCCATTTCATGGTGATATCCCCATATATTATAGGTGATTTCTTATGTATTTTATAGTGATCACAAATTAAGCTCCTTTTCTCGATTAGACGCTTAGTTTACGAGATAATCGCAGTTAAAGATTTCCGTATGAAATTCCACCATTGGCCACCCATTTCATGGTGATACCCCCATATAATATAGGTGATTTCTTATGTATTTTATAGTGATCACAAATTAAGCTCCTTTTCTCGATTAGACGCTTAGTTTACGAGATAATCGCATTTAAAGATTTCCATATGAAAATCCACCATTGGCCACCCATTTCATGGTGATATCCCCATATATTATAGGGTATTTCATAATTATTTTATAGTGATCACAAATTAAGCTCCTTTTCTCGATTAGACGCTTAGTTTACGAGATAATCGCATTTAAAGATTTCCATATGAAAATCCACCATTGGCCACCCATTTCATGGTGAAACCCCCATATAATATAGGTGATTTCTAATGTATTTTATAGTGATCACAAATTATGCTCCTTTTCTCGATTAGACGCTTAGTTTACGAGATAATCGCATTTAAAGATTTCCATATGAAAATCCACCATTGGCCACCCATTTCATGGTGATATCCCCATATAATATAGGTGATTTCTAAGGTATTTTATAGTGATCACAAATTAAGCTCCTTTTCTCGATTAGACGCTTAGTTTACGAGATAATCGCATTTCCATATGAAAATCCACCATTGGCCACCCATTTCATGGTGATATACCCATATATTATAGGTGATTTCTTATGTATTTTATAGTGATCACAAATTAAGCTCCTTTTCTCGATTAGACGCTTAGTTTACGAGATAATCGCATTTAAAGATTTCCATATGAAAATCCACCATTGGCCACCCATTTCATGGTGATAACCCCATATAATATAGGTAATTTCATAATTATTTTATAGTGATCACAAATTAAGCTCCTTTTCTCGATTAGACGCTTAGTTTACGAGATAATCGCATTTAAAGATTTCCATATGAAAATCCACCATTGGCCACCCATTTCATGGTGATATCCCCATATATTATAGGTAATTTCATAATTATTTTATAGTGATCACAAATTAAGCTCCTTTTCTCGATTAGACGCTTAGTTTACGAGATAATCGCATTTAAAGATTTCCATATGAAAATCCACCATTGGCCACCCATTTCATGGTGATACCCCCATATATTATAGGTAATTTCATAATTATTTTATAGTGATCAAAAATTAAGCTCCTTTTCTCGATTAGACGCTTAGTTTACGAGATAATCGCATTTAAAGATTTCCATATGAAAATCCACCATTTCATGGTGATACCCCCACATAATATAGGTGATTTCTTATGTATTTTATAGTGATCACAAATTAAGCTTCTTTTCTCGATTAGACGCTTAGTTTACGAGATAATCGCATTTAAAGATTTCCATATGAAAATCCACCATTGGCCACCCATTTCATAGTGATACCCCCATATATTATAGGGTATTTCATAATTATTTTATAGTGATCACAAATTAAGCTCCTTTTCTCGATTAGACGCTTAGTTTACGAGATAATCGCATTTAAAGATTTCCATATGAAAATCCACCATTGGCCACCCATTTCATGGTGATACCCCCATATAATATAGGTAATTTCATAATTATTTTATAGTGATCACAAATTAAGCTCCTTTTCTCGATTAGACGCTTAGTTTACGAGATAATCGCATTTAAAGATTTCCATATGAAAATCCACCATTGGCCACCCATTTCATGGTGATATCCCCATATATTATAGGTAATTTCATAATTATTTTATAGTGATCACAAATTAAGCTCCTTTTCTCGATTAGACGCTTAGTTTACGAGATAATCGCATTTAAAGATTTCCATATGAAAATCCACCATTGGCCACCCATTTCATGGTGATACCCCCATATATTATAGGTAATTTCATAATTATTTTATAGTGATCAAAAATTAAGCTCCTTTTCTCGATTAGACGCTTAGTTTACGAGATAATCGCATTTAAAGATTTCCATATGAAAATCCACCATTGGCCACCCATTTCATGGTGATACCCCCATATAATATAGGTGATTTCTAAGGTATTTTATAGTGATCACAAATTAAGCTCCTTTTCTCAATTAGACGCTTAGTTTACGAGATAATCGCATTTAAAGATTTCCATATGAAAATCCACCATTGGCCACCCATTTCATGGTGATATCCCCATATATTATAGGTGATTTCTAAGGTATTTTATAGTGATCACAAATTAAGCTCCTTTTCTCGATTAGACGCTTAGTTTACGAGATAATCGCATTTAAAGATTTCCATATGAAAATCCACCATTGGCCACCCATTTCATGGTGATACCCCCATATAATATAGGTGATTTCTTATGTATTTTATAGTGATCACAAATTAAGCTCCTTTTCTCGATTAGACGCTTAGTTTACGAGATAATCGCATTAAAAGATTTCCATATGAAAATCCACCATTGGCCACCCATTTCATGGTGATACCCCCATATAATATAGGTGATTTCTAAGGTATTTTATAGTGATCACAAATTAAGCTCCTTTTCTCAATTAGACGCTTAGTTTACGAGATAATCGCATTTAAAGATTTCCATATGAAAATCCACCATTGGCCACCCATTTCATGGTGATACCCCCATATATTATAGGTGATTTCTAAGGTATTTTATAGTGATCACAAATTAAGCTCCTTTTCTCGATTAGACGCTTAGTTTACGAGATAATCGCATTTAAAGATTTCCATATAAAAATCCACCATTGGCCACCCATTTCATGGTGATATCCCCATATAATATAGGTGATTTCTTATGTATTTTATAGTGATCACAAATTAAGCTCCTTTTCTCGATTAGACGCTTAGTTTACGAGATAATCGCATTTAAAGATTTCCATATGAAAATCCACCATTGGCCACCCATTTCATGGTGAAACCCCCATATAATATAGGTGATTTCTAATGTATTTTATAGTGATCACAAATTAAGCTCCTTTTCTCGATTAGACGCTTAGTTTACGAGATAATCGCATTTAAAGATTTCCATATGAAAATCCACCATTGGCCACCCATTTCATGGTGATATCCCCATATATTATAGGGTATTTCATAATTATTTTATAGTGATCATAAGTTAAGCTCCTTTTCTCGATTAGACGCTTAGTTTACGAGATAATCGCATTTAAAGATTTCCATATGAAAATCCACCATTGGCCACCCATTTCATGGTGATACCCCCATATAATATAGGTGATTTCTTATGTATTTTATAGTGATCACAAATTAAGCTCCTTTTCTCGATTAGACGCTTAGTTTACGAGATAATCGCATTAAAAGATTTCCATATGAAAATCCACCATTGGCCACCCATTTCATGGTGATACCCCCATATAATATAGGTGATTTCTTATGTATTTTATAGTGATCACAAATTAAGCTCCTTTTCTCGATTAGACGCTTAGTTTACGAGATAATCGCATTTAAAGATTTCCGTATGAAATAGTGATCACAATTTAAGCTCCTTTTCTCGATTAGACGCTTAGTTTACGAGATAATCGCATTTAAAGATTTCCATATGAAAATCCACCATTGGCCACCCATTTCATGGTGATATCCCCATATATTATAGGTAATTTCATAATTATTTTATAGTGATCACAAATTAAGCTCCTTTTCTCGATTAGACGCTTAGTTTACGAGATAATCGCATTTAAAGATTTCCATATGAAAATCCACCATTGGCCACCCATTTCATGGTGATACCCCCATATATTATAGGTAATTTCATAATTATTTTATAGTGATCAAAAATTAAGCTCCTTTTCTCGATTAGACGCTTAGTTTACGAGATAATCGCATTTAAAGATTTCCATATGAAAATCCACCATTGGCCACCCATTTCATGGTGATACCCCCACATAATATAGGTGATTTCTTATGTATTTTATAGTGATCACAAATTAAGCTTCTTTTCTCGATTAGACGCTTAGTTTACGAGATAATCGCATTTAAAGATTTCCATATGAAAATCCACCATTGGCCACCCATTTCATAGTGATACCCCCATATATTATAGGGTATTTCATAATTATTTTATAGTGATCACAAATTAAGCTCCTTTTCTCGATTAGACGCTTAGTTTACGAGATAATCGCATTTAAAGATTTCCATATGAAAATCCACCATTGGCCACCCATTTCATGGTGATACCCCCATATAATATAGGTAATTTCATAATTATTTTATAGTGATCACAAATTAAGCTCCTTTTCTCGATTAGACGCTTAGTTTACGAGATAATCGCATTTAAAGATTTCCATATGAAAATCCACCATTGGCCACCCATTTCATGGTGATATCCCCATATATTATAGGTAATTTCATAATTATTTTATAGTGATCACAAATTAAGCTCCTTTTCTCGATTAGACGCTTAGTTTACGAGATAATCGCATTTAAAGATTTCCATATGAAAATCCACCATTGGCCACCCATTTCATGGTGATACCCCCATATATTATAGGTAATTTCATAATTATTTTATAGTGATCAAAAATTAAGCTCCTTTTCTCGATTAGACGCTTAGTTTACGAGATAATCGCATTTAAAGATTTCCATATGAAAATCCACCATTGGCCACCCATTTCATGGTGATACCCCCATATAATATAGGTGATTTCTAAGGTATTTTATAGTGATCACAAATTAAGCTCCTTTTCTCAATTAGACGCTTAGTTTACGAGATAATCGCATTTAAAGATTTCCATATGAAAATCCACCATTGGCCACCCATTTCATGGTGATATCCCCATATATTATAGGTGATTTCTAAGGTATTTTATAGTGATCACAAATTAAGCTCCTTTTCTCGATTAGACGCTTAGTTTACGAGATAATCGCATTTAAAGATTTCCATATGAAAATCCACCATTGGCCACCCATTTCATGGTGATACCCCCATATAATATAGGTGATTTCTTATGTATTTTATAGTGATCACAAATTAAGCTCCTTTTCTCGATTAGACGCTTAGTTTACGAGATAATCGCATTAAAAGATTTCCATATGAAAATCCACCATTGGCCACCCATTTCATGGTGATACCCCCATATAATATAGGTGATTTCTAAGGTATTTTATAGTGATCACAAATTAAGCTCCTTTTCTCAATTAGACGCTTAGTTTACGAGATAATCGCATTTAAAGATTTCCATATGAAAATCCACCATTGGCCACCCATTTCATGGTGATACCCCCATATATTATAGGTGATTTCTAAGGTATTTTATAGTGATCACAAATTAAGCTCCTTTTCTCGATTAGACGCTTAGTTTACGAGATAATCGCATTTAAAGATTTCCATATAAAAATCCACCATTGGCCACCCATTTCATGGTGATATCCCCATATAATATAGGTGATTTCTTATGTATTTTATAGTGATCACAAATTAAGCTCCTTTTCTCGATTAGACGCTTAGTTTACGAGATAATCGCATTTAAAGATTTCCGTATGAAATTCCACCATTGGCCACCCATTTCATGGTGATACCCCCATATAATATAGGTGATTTCTTATGTATTTTATAGTGATCACAAATTAAGCTCCTTTTCTCGATTAGACGCTTAGTTTACGAGATAATCGCATTTAAAGATTTCCATATGAAAATCCACCATTGGCCACCCATTTCATGGTGATATCCCCATATATTATAGGTGATTTCTAAGGTATTTTATAGTGATCACAAATTAAGCTCCTTTTCTCGATTAGACGCTTAGTTTACGAGATAATCGCATTTAAAGATTTCCATATGAAAATCCACCATTGGCCACCCATTTCATGGTGATACCCCCATATAATATAGGTGATTTCTTATGTATTTTATAGTGATCACAAATTAAGCTCCTTTTCTCGATTAGACGCTTAGTTTACGAGATAATCGCATTAAAAGATTTCCATATGAAAATCCACCATTGGCCACCCATTTCATGGTGATACCCCCATATAATATAGGTGATTTCTAAGGTATTTTATAGTGATCACAAATTAAGCTCCTTTTCTCAATTAGACGCTTAGTTTACGAGATAATCGCATTTAAAGATTTCCATATGAAAATCCACCATTGGCCACCCATTTCATGGTGATACCCCCATATATTATAGGTGATTTCTAAGGTATTTTATAGTGATCACAAATTAAGCTCCTTTTCTCGATTAGACGCTTAGTTTACGAGATAATCGCATTTAAAGATTTCCATATAAAAATCCACCATTGGCCACCCATTTCATGGTGATATCCCCATATAATATAGGTGATTTCTTATGTATTTTATAGTGATCACAAATTAAGCTCCTTTTCTCGATTAGACGCTTAGTTTACGAGATAATCGCATTTAAAGATTTCCGTATGAAATTCCACCATTGGCCACCCATTTCATGGTGATACCCCCATATAATATAGGTGATTTCTTATGTATTTTATAGTGATCACAAATTAAGCTCCTTTTCTCGATTAGACGCTTAGTTTACGAGATAATCGCATTTAAAGATTTCCATATGAAAATCCACCATTGGCCACCCATTTCATGGTGAAACCCCCATATAATATAGGTGATTTCTAATGTATTTTATAGTGATCACAAATTAAGCTCCTTTTCTCGATTAGACGCTTAGTTTACGAGATAATCGCATTTAAAGATTTCCATATGAAAATCCACCATTGGCCACCCATTTCATGGTGATATCCCCATATATTATAGGGTATTTCATAATTATTTTATAGTGATCATAAGTTAAGCTCCTTTTCTCGATTAGACGCTTAGTTTACGAGATAATCGCATTTAAAGATTTCCATATGAAAATCCACCATTGGCCACCCATTTCATGGTGATACCCCCATATAATATAGGTGATTTCTTATGTATTTTATAGTGATCACAAATTCAGCTCCTTTTCTCGATTAGACGCTTAGTTTACGAGATAATCGCATTAAAAGATTTCCATATGAAAATCCACCATTGGCCACCCATTTCATGGTGATACCCCCATATAATATAGGTGATTTCTAAGGTATTTTATAGTGATCACAAATTAAGCTCCTTTTCTCAATTAGACGCTTAGTTTACGAGATAATCGCATTTAAAGATTTCCATATGAAAATCCACCATTGGCCACCCATTTCATGGTGATACCCCCATATATTATAGGTGATTTCTAAGGTATTTTATAGTGATCACAAATTAAGCTCCTTTTCTCGATTAGACGCTTAGTTTACGAGATAATCGCATTTAAAGATTTCCATATAAAAATCCACCATTGGCCACCCATTTCATGGTGATATCCCCATATAATATAGGTGATTTCTTATGTATTTTATAGTGATCACAAATTAAGCTCCTTTTCTCGATTAGACGCTTAGTTTACGAGATAATCGCATTTAAAGATTTCCGTATGAAATTCCACCATTGGCCACCCATTTCATGGTGATACCCCCATATAATATAGGTGATTTCTTATGTATTTTATAGTGATCACAAATTAAGCTCCTTTTCTCGATTAGACGCTTAGTTTACGAGATAATCGCATTTAAAGATTTCCATATGAAAATCCACCATTGGCCACCCATTTCATGGTGAAACCCCCATATAATATAGGTGATTTCTAATGTATTTTATAGTGATCACAAATTAAGCTCCTTTTCTCGATTAGACGCTTAGTTTACGAGATAATCGCATTTAAAGATTTCCATATGAAAATCCACCATTGGCCACCCATTTCATGGTGATATCCCCATATATTATAGGGTATTTCATAATTATTTTATAGTGATCACAAGTTAAGCTCCTTTTCTCGATTAGACGCTTAGTTTACGAGATAATCGCATTTAAAGATTTCCATATGAAAATCCACCATTGGCCACCCATTTCATGGTGATACCCCCATATAATATAGGTGATTTCTTATGTATTTTATAGTGATCACAAATTAAGCTCCTTTTCTCGATTATACGCTTAGTTTACGAGATAATCGCATTTAAAGATTTCCATATGAAAATCCACCATTGGCCACCCATTTCATGGCGATACCCCCATATATTATAGGTGATTTCTTATGTATTTTATAGTGATCACAAATTAAGCTCCTTTTCTCGATTAGACGCTTAGTTTACGAGATAATCGCATTTAAAGATTTCCATATGAAAATCCACCATTGGCCACCCATTTCATGGTGAAACCCCCATATAATATAGGTGATTTCTAATGTATTTTATAGTGATCACAAATTAAGCTCCTTTTCTCGATTAGACGCTTAGTTTACGAGATAATCGCATTTAAAGATTTCCATATGAAAATCCACCATTGGCCACCCATTTCATGGTGATATCCCCATATATTATAGGGTATTTCATAATTATTTTATAGTGATCACAAGTTAAGCTCCTTTTCTCGATTAGACGCTTAGTTTACGAGATAATCGCATTTAAAGATTTCCATATGAAAATCCACCATTGGCCACCCATTTCATGGTGATACCCCCATATAATATAGGTGATTTCTTATGTATTTTATAGTGATCACAAATTAAGCTCCTTTTCTCGATTATACGCTTAGTTTACGAGATAATCGCATTTAAAGATTTCCATATGAAAATCCACCATTGGCCACCCATTTCATGGTGAAACCCCCATATAATATAGGTGATTTCTAATGTATTTTATAGTGATCACAAATTAAGCTCCTTTTCTCGATTAGACGCTTAGTTTACGAGATAATCGCATTTAAAGATTTCCATATGAAAATCCACCATTGGCCACCCATTTCATGGTGATATCCCCATATATTATAGGGTATTTCATAATTATTTTATAGTGATCACAAGTTAAGCTCCTTTTCTCGATTAGACGCTTAGTTTACGAGATAATCGCATTTAAAGATTTCCATATGAAAATCCACCATTGGCCACCCATTTCATGGTGATACCCCCATATAATATAGGTGATTTCTTATGTATTTTATAGTGATCACAAATTAAGCTCCTTTTCTCGATTATACGCTTAGTTTACGAGATAATCGCATTTAAAGATTTCCATATGAAAATCCACCATTGGCCACCCATTTCATGGCGATACCCCCATATATTATAGGTGATTTCTTATGTATTTTATAGTGATCACAAATTAAGCTCCTTTTCTCGATTAGACGCTTAGTTTACGAGATAATCGCATTTAAAGATTTCCATATGAAAATCCACCATTGGCCACCCATTTCATGGTGATATCCCCATATAATATAGGTGATTTCTAATGTATTTTATAGCGATCACAAATTATGCTCCTTTTCTCGATTAGACGCTTAGTTTACGAGATAATCGCATTTAAAGATTTCCATATGAAAATCCACCATTGGCCACCCATTTCATGGTGATATCCCCATATAATATAGGTGATTTCTAAGGTATTTTATAGTGATCACAAATTAAGCTCCTTTTCTCGATTAGACGCTTAGTTTACGAGATAATCGCATTTAAAGATTTCCATATGAAAATCCACCATTGGCCACCCATTTCATGGTGATACCCCCATATAATATAGGTGATTTCTTATGTATTTTATAGTGATCACAAATTAAGCTCCTTTTCTCGATTAGACGCTTAGTTTACGAGATAATCGCATTTAAAGATTTCCATATGAAAATCCACCATTGGCCACCCATTTCATGGTGATACCCCCATATAATAAAGGTAATTTCATAATTATTTTATATTGATCACAAATTAAGCTCCTTTTCTCGATTAGACGCTTAGTTTACGAGATAATCGCATTTAAAGATTTCCATATGAAAATCCACCATTGGCCACCCATTTCATGGTGATACCCCCATATAATATAGGTGATTTCTTATGTATTTTATAGTGATCACAAATTAAGCTCCTTTTCTCGATTATACGCTTAGTTTACGAGATAATCGCATTTAAAGATTTCCATATGAAAATCCACCATTGGCCAAATTAAGCTCCTTTTCTCGATTAGACGCTTAGTTTACGAGATAATCGCATTTAAAGATTTCCATATGAAAATCCACCATTGGCCACCCATTTCATGGTGATATCCCCATATATTATAGGGTATTTCATAATTATTTTATAGTGATCACAAATTAAGCTCCTTTTCTCAATTAGACGCTTAGTTTACGAGATAATCGCATTTAAAGATTTCCATATGAAAATCCACCATTGGCCACCCATTTCATGGTGATATCCCCATATATTATAGGTAATTTCATAATTATTTTATAGTGATCACAAATTAAGCTCCTTTTCTCAATTAGACGCTTAGTTTACGAGATAATCGCATTTAAAGATTTCCATATGAAAATCCACCATTGGCCACCCATTTCATGGTGATATCCCCATATATTATAGGTAATTTCATAATTATTTTATAGTGATCACAAATTACGCTCCTTTCCTCGATTAGACGCTTAGTTTACGAGATAATCGCATTTAAAGATTTCCATATGAAAATCTACCATTGGCCACCCATTTCATGGTGATATCCCCATATATTATAGGGTATTTCATAATTATTTTATAGTGATCACAAATTAAGCTCCTTTTCTCGATTAGACGCTTAGTTTACGAGATAATCGCATTTAAAGATTTCCATATGAAAATCCACCATTGGCCACCCATTTCATGGTGATACCCCCATATAATATAGGTGATTTCTTATGTATTTTATGGTGATCACAAATTAAGCTCCTTTTCCCGATTAGACGCTTAGTTTACGAGATAATCGCATTTAAAGATTTCCATATGAAAATCCACCATTGGCCACCCATTTCATGGTGATACCCCCATATAATATAGGGTATTTCATAATTATTTTATAGTGATCACAAATTAAGCTCCTTTTCTCGATTAGACGCTTAGTTTACGAGATAATCGCATTTAAAGATTTCCATATGAAAATCCACCATTGGCCACCCATTTCATGGTGATATCCCCATATAATGTAGGTGATTTCTTATGTATTTTATAGTGATCACAAATTAAGCTCCTTTTCCCGATTAGACGCTTAGTTTACGAGATAATCGCATTTAAAGATTTCCATATGAAAATCCACCATTGGCCACCCATTTCATCATGTGATACCCCCATATAATATAGGTGATTTCTTATGTATTTTATAGTGATCACAAATTAAGCTCCTTTCTCGATTAGACGCTTAGTTTACGAGATAATCGCATTTAAAGATTTCCATATGAAAATCCACCATTGGCCACCCATTTCATGGTGATACCCCATATAATATAGGTGATTTCTTATGTATTTTATAGTGATCACAAATTAAGCTCCTTTTCTCGATTAGACGCTTAGTTTACGAGATAATCGCATTTAAAGATTTCCATATGAAAATCCACCATTGGCCACCCATTTCATGGTGATACCCCCATATAATATAGGGTATTTCATAATTATTTTATAGTGATTACAAATTAAGCTCCTTTTCTCGATTAGACGCTTAGTTTACGAGATAATCGCATTTAAAGATTTCCATATGAAAATCCACCATTGGCCACCCATTTCATGGTGATATCCCCATATAATGTAGGTGATTTCTTATGTATTTTATAGTGATCACAAATTAAGCTCCTTTTCCCGATTAGACGCTTAGTTTACGAGATAATCGCATTTAAAGATTTCCATATGAAAATCCACCATTGGCCACCCATTTCATCATGTGATACCCCCATATAATATAGGTGATTTCTTATGTATTTTATAGTGATCACAAATTAAGCTCCTTTTCTCGATTAGACGCTTAGTTTACGAGATAATCGCATTTAAAGATTTCCATATGAAAATCCACCATTGGCCACCCATTTCATGGTGATACCCCCATATAATATAGGGTATTTCATAATTATTTTATAGTGATTACAAATTAAGCTCCTTTTCTCGATTAGACGCTTAGTTTACGAGATAATCGCATTTAAAGATTTCCATATGAAAATCCACCATTGGCCACCCATTTCATGGTGATACCCCCATATAATATAGGGTATTTCATAATTATTTTATAGTGATCACAAATTAAGCTCCTTTTCTCGATTAGACGCTTAGTTTACGAGATAATCGCATTTAAAGATTTCCATATGAAAATCCACCATTGGCCACCCATTTCATCATGTGATACCCCCATATAATATAGGTGATTTCTTATGTATTTTATAGTGATCACAAATTAAGCTCCTTTTCTCGATTAGACGCTTAGTTTACGAGATAATCGCATTTAAAGATTTCCATATGAAAATCCACCATTGGCCACCCATTTCATGGTGATACCCCCATATAATATAGGTGATTTCTTATGTATTTTATAGTGATCACAAATTAAGCTCCTTTTCTCGATTAGACGCTTAGTTTACGAGATAATCGCATTTAAAGATTTCCATATGAAAATCCACCATTGGCCACCCATTTCATGGTGATACCCCCATATAATATAGGGTATTTCATAATTATTTTATAGTGATTACAAATTAAGCTCCTTTTCTCGATTAGACGCTTAGTTTACGAGATAATCGCATTTAAAGATTTCCATATGAAAATCCACCATTGGCCACCCATTTCATGGTGATATCCCCATATAATGTAGGTGATTTCTTATGTATTTTATAGTGATCACAAATTAAGCTCCTTTTCCCGATTAGACGCTTAGTTTACGAGATAATCGCATTTAAAGATTTCCATATGAAAATCCACCATTGGCCACCCATTTCATCATGTGATACCCCCATATAATATAGGTGATTTCTTATGTATTTTATAGTGATCACAAATTAAGCTCCTTTTCTCGATTAGACGCTTAGTTTACGAGATAATCGCATTTAAAGATTTCCATATGAAAATCCACCATTGGCCACCCATTTCATGGTGATACCCCCATATAATATAGGTGATTTCTTATGTATTTTATAGTGATCACAAATTAAGCTCCTTTTCTCGATTAGACGCTTAGTTTACGAGATAATCGCATTTAAAGATTTCCATATGAAAATCCACCATTGGCCACCCATTTCATGGTGATACCCCCATATAATATAGGTGATTTCTTATATATTTTATAGTGATCACAAATTAAGCTCCTTTTCTCGATTAGACGCTTAGTTTACGAGATAATCGCATTTAAAGATTTCCATATGAAAATCCACCATTGGCCACCCATTTCATGGTGATACCCCCATATAATATAGGGTATTTCATAATTATTTTATAGTGATCACAAATTAAGCTCCTTTTCTCGATTAGACGCTTAGTTTACGAGATAATCGCATTTAAAGATTTCCATATGAAAATCCACCATTGGCCACCCATTTCATGGTGATATCCCCATATAATGTAGGTGATTTCTTATGTATTTTATAGTGATCACAAATTAAGCTCCTTTTCCCGATTAGACGCTTAGTTTACGAGATAATCGCATTTAAAGATTTCCATATGAAAATCCACCATTGGCCACCCATTTCATCATGTGATACCCCCATATAATATAGGTGATTTCTTATGTATTTTATAGTGATCACAAATTAAGCTCCTTTTCTCGATTAGACGCTTAGTTTACGAGATAATCGCATTTAAAGATTTCCATATGAAAATCCACCATTGGCCACCCATTTCATGGTGATATCCCCATATATTATAGGGTATTTCATAATTATTTTATAGTGATCACAAATTAAGCTCCTTTTCTCGATTAGACGCTTAGTTTACGAGATAATCGCATTTAAAGATTTCCATATGAAAATCCACCATTGGCCACCCATTTCATGGTGATACCCCCATATAATATAGGTGATTTCTTATGTATTTTATAGTGATCACAAATTAAGCTCCTTTTCCCGATTAGACGCTTAGTTTACGAGATAATCGCATTTAAAGATTTCCATATGAAAATCCACCATTGGCCACCCATTTCATGGTGATACCCCCATATAATATAGGTGATTTCTTATGTATTTTATAGTGATCACAAATTAAGCTCCTTTTCTCGATTAGACGCTTAGTTTTTCGAGATAATTTAAAGATTTCCATATGAAAATCCACCATTGGCCACCCATTTCATGGTGATACCCCCATATATTATAGGTAATTTCATAATTATTTTATAGTGATCACAAATTAAGCTCCTTTTCTCGATTAGACGCTTAGTTTACGAGATAATCGCATTTAAAGATTTCCATATGAAAATCCACCACTGGCCACCAATTTCATGGTGATACCCACATATAATATAGGTGATTTCTTATGTATTTTATAGTGATCACAAATTAAGCTCCTTTTCTCGATTAGACGCTTAGTTTACGAGATAATCGCATTTAAAGATTTCCATATGAAAATCCACCATTGGCCACCCATTTCATGGTGATACCCCCATATAATATAGGTGATTTCTTATGTATTTTATAGTGATCACAAATTAAGCTCCTTTTCTCGATTAGACGCTTAGTTTACGAGATAATCGCATTTAAAGATTTCCATATGAAAATCCACCATCGGCCACCCATTTCATGGTGATATCCCCAAATATTATAGGTGATTTCATAATTATTTCATAGTGATCACAAATTAAGCTCCTTTTCTCGATTAGACGCTTAGTTTACGAGATAATCGCATTTAAAGATTTCCATATGAAAATCCACCATTGGCCACCCATTTCATGGTGATATCCCCATATATTATAGGTGATTTCATAATTATTTCATAGTGATCACAAATTAAGCTCCTTTTCTCGATTAGACGCTTAGTTTACGAGATAATCGCATTTAAAGATTTCCATATGAAAATCCACCATTGGCAACCCATTTCATGGTGATATCCCCATATATTATAGGTGATTTCATAATTATTTCATAGTGATCACAAATTAAGCTCCTTTTCTCGATTAGACGCTTAGTTTACGAGATAATCGAATTTAAAGATTTCCATATGAAAATCCACCATTGGCCACCCATTTCATGGTGATATCCCCATATATTATAGGTGATTTCATAATTATTTCATAGTGATCACAAATTAAGCTCCTTTTCTCGATTAGACGCTTAGTTTACGAGATAATCGCATTTAAAGATTTCCATATGAAAATCCACCATTGGCCACCCATTTCATGGTGATATCCCCATATAATGTAGGTGATTTCTAATGTATTTTATAGTGATCACAAATTAAGCTCCTTTTCTCGATTAGACGCTTTGTTTACGAGATAATCGCATTTAAAGATTTCCATATGAAAATCCACCATTGGCCACCCATTTCATGGTGATATCCCCAAATATTATAGGTAATTTCATAATTATTTTATAGTGATAACAAATTAAGCTCCTTTTCTCGATTAGACGCTTAGTTTACGAGATAATCGCATTTAA
Organism: Muscina levida; assembly: GCA_964034835.1. NCBI lineage: Eukaryota > Metazoa > Arthropoda > Insecta > Diptera > Muscidae > Muscina > Muscina levida. The sequence goes on along the minus strand of OZ035884.1, from coordinate 25,719,225 downwards.
AGATTTCCATATGAAAATCCACCATTGGCCACCCATTTCATGGTGATATCCCCATATATTATAGGTGATTTCATAATTATTTCATAGTGATCACAAATTAAGCTCCTTTTCTCGATTAGACGCTTAGTTTACGAGATAATCGCATTTAAAGATTTCCATATGAAAATCCACCATTGGCAACCCATTTCATGGTGATATCCCCATATATTATAGGTGATTTCACAATTATTTCATAGTGATCACAAATTAAGCTCCTTTTCTCGATTAGACGCTTAGTTTACGAGATAATCGAATTTAAAGATTTCCATATGAAAATCCACCATTGGCCACCCATTTCATGGTGATATCCCCATATATTATAGGTGATTTCATAATTATTTCATATTGATCACAAATTAAGCTCCTTTTCTCGATTAGACGCTTAGTTTACGAGATAATCGCATTTGAAGATTTCCATATGAAAATCCACCATTGGCCACCCATTTCATGGTGATATCCCCATATAATGTAGGTGATTTCTTATGTATTTTATAGTGATCACAAATTAAGCTCCTTTTCTCGATTAGACGCTTTGTTTACGAGATAATCGCATTTAAAGATTTCCATATGAAAATCCACCATTGGCCACCCATTTCATGGTGATATCCCCAAATATTATAGGTAATTTCATAGTTATTTTATAGTGATCACAAATTAAGCTCCTTTTCTCGATTAGACGCTTAGTTTACGAGATAATCGCATTTAAAGATTTCCATATGAAAATCCACCATTGGCCACCCATTTCATGGTGATATCCCCATATAATGTAGGTGATTTCTTATGTATTTTATAGTGATCACAAATTAAGCTCCTTTTCCCGATTAGACGCTTAGTTTACGAGATAATCGCATTTAAAGATTTCCATATGAAAATCCACCATTGGCCACCCATTTCATCATGTGATACCCCCATATAATATAGGTGATTTCTTATGTATTTTATAGTGATCACAAATTAAGCTCCTTTTCTCGATTAGACGCTTAGTTTACGAGATAATCGCATTTAAAGATTTCCATATGAAAATCCACCATTGGCCACCCATTTCATGGTGATACCCCATATAATATAGGTGATTTCTTATGTATTTTATAGTGATCACAAATTAAGCTCCTTTTCTCGATTAGACGCTTAGTTTACGAGATAATCGCATTTAAAGATTTCCATATGAAAATCCACCATTGGCCACCCATTTCATGGTGATACCCCCATATAATATAGGTGATTTCTTATATATTTTATAGTGATCACAAATTAAGCTCCTTTTCTCGATTAGACGCTTAGTTTACGAGATAATCGCATTTAAAGATTTCCATATGAAAATCCACCATTGGCCACCCATTTCATGGTGATACCCCCATATAATATAGGTGATTTCTTATGTATTTTATGGTGATCACAAATTAAGCTCCTTTTCCCGATTAGACGCTTAGTTTACGAGATAATCGCATTTAAAGATTTCCATATGAAAATCCACCATTGGCCACCCATTTCATGGTGATACCCCCATATAATATAGGGTATTTCATAATTATTTTATAGTGATCACAAATTAAGCTCCTTTTCTCGATTAGACGCTTAGTTTACGAGATAATCGCATTTAAAGATTTCCATATGAAAATCCACCATTGGCCACCCATTTCATGGTGATATCCCCATATAATGTAGGTGATTTCTTATGTATTTTATAGTGATCACAAATTAAGCTCCTTTTCCCGATTAGACGCTTAGTTTACGAGATAATCGCATTTAAAGATTTCCATATGAAAATCCACCATTGGCCACCCATTTCATCATGTGATACCCCCATATAATATAGGTGATTTCTTATGTATTTTATAGTGATCACAAATTAAGCTCCTTTTCTCGATTAGACGCTTAGTTTACGAGATAATCGCATTTGAAGATTTCCATATGAAAATCCACCATTGGCCACCCATTTCATGGTGATATCCCCATATAATGTAGGTGATTTCTTATGTATTTTATAGTGATCACAAATTAAGCTCCTTTTCTCGATTAGACGCTTTGTTTACGAGATAATCGCATTTAAAGATTTCCATATGAAAATCCACCATTGGCCACCCATTTCATGGTGATATCCCCAAATATTATAGGTAATTTCATAGTTATTTTATAGTGATCACAAATTAAGCTCCTTTTCTCGATTAGACGCTTAGTTTACGAGATAATCGCATTTAAAGATTTCCATATGAAAATCCACCATTGGCCACCCATTTCATGGTGATACCCCCATATAATATAGGTGATTTCTTATGTATTTTATGGTGATCACAAATTAAGCTCCTTTTCCCGATTAGACGCTTAGTTTACGAGATAATCGCATTTAAAGATTTCCATATGAAAATCCACCATTGGCCACCCATTTCATGGTGATACCCCCATATAATATAGGGTATTTCATAATTATTTTATAGTGATTACAAATTAAGCTCCTTTTCTCGATTAGACGCTTAGTTTACGAGATAATCGCATTTAAAGATTTCCATATGAAAATCCACCATTGGCCACCCATTTCATGGTGATATCCCCATATAATGTAGGTGATTTCTTATGTATTTTATAGTGATCACAAATTAAGCTCCTTTTCCCGATTAGACGCTTAGTTTACGAGATAATCGCATTTAAAGATTTCCATATGAAAATCCACCATTGGCCACCCATTTCATCATGTGATACCCCCATATAATATAGGTGATTTCTTATGTATTTTATAGTGATCACAAATTAAGCTCCTTTTCTCGATTAGACGCTTAGTTTACGAGATAATCGCATTTAAAGATTTCCATATGAAAATCCACCATTGGCCACCCATTTCATGGTGATACCCCCATATAATATAGGTGATTTCTTATGTATTTTATAGTGATCACAAATTAAGCTCCTTTTCTCGATTAGACGCTTAGTTTACGAGATAATCGCATTTAAAGATTTCCATATGAAAATCCACCATTGGCCACCCATTTCATGGTGATACCCCCATATAATATAGGTGATTTCTTATATATTTTATAGTGATCACAAATTAAGCTCCTTTTCTCGATTAGACGCTTAGTTTACGAGATAATCGCATTTAAAGATTTCCATATGAAAATCCACCATTGGCCACCCATTTCATGGTGATACCCCCATATAATATAGGTGATTTCTTATGTATTTTATGTGATCACAAATTAAGCTCCTTTCCCGATTAGACGCTTAGTTTACGAGATAATCGCATTTAAAGATTTCCATATGAAAATCCACCATTGGCCACCCATTTCATGGTGATACCCCCATATAATATAGGGTATTTCATAATTATTTTATAGTGATCACAAATTAAGCTCCTTTTCTCGATTAGACGCTTAGTTTACGAGATAATCGCATTTAAAGATTTCCATATGAAAATCCACCATTGGCCACCCATTTCATGGTGATATCCCCATATAATGTAGGTGATTTCTTATGTATTTTATAGTGATCACAAATTAAGCTCCTTTTCCCGATTAGACGCTTAGTTTACGAGATAATCGCATTTAAAGATTTCCATATGAAAATCCACCATTGGCCACCCATTTCATCATGTGATACCCCCATATAATATAGGTGATTTCTTATGTATTTTATAGTGATCACAAATTAAGCTCCTTTTCTCGATTAGACGCTTAGTTTACGAGATAATCGCATTTAAAGATTTCCATATGAAAATCCACCATTGGCCACCCATTTCATGGTGATATCCCCATATATTATAGGGTATTTCATAATTATTTTATAGTGATCACAAATTAAGCTCCTTTTCTCGATTAGACGCTTAGTTTACGAGATAATCGCATTTAAAGATTTCCATATGAAAATCCACCATTGGCCACCCATTTCATGGTGATACCCCCATATAATATAGGTGATTTCTTATGTATTTTATAGTGATCACAAATTAAGCTCCTTTTCCCGATTAGACGCTTAGTTTACGAGATAATCGCATTTAAAGATTTCCATATGAAAATCCACCATTGGCCACCCATTTCATGGTGATACCCCCATATAATATAGGTGATTTCTTATGTATTTTATAGTGATCACAAATTAAGCTCCTTTTCTCGATTAGACGCTTAGTTTACGAGATAATCGCATTTAAAGATTTCCATATGAAAATCCACCATTGGCCACCCATTTCATGGTGATATCCCCATATATTATAGGGTATTTCATAATTATTTTATAGTGATCACAAATTAAGCTCCTTTTCTCGATTAGACGCTTAGTTTACGAGATAATCGCATTTAAAGATTTCCATATGAAAATCCACCATTGGCCACCCATTTCATGGTGATACCCCCATATAATATAGGTGATTTCTTATGTATTTTATAGTGATCACAAATTAAGCTCCTTTTCTCGATTAGACGCTTAGTTTTTCGAGATAATTTAAAGATTTCCATATGAAAATCCACCATTGGCCACCCATTTCATGGTGATACCCCCATATATTATAGGTAATTTCATAATTATTTTATAGTGATCACAAATTAAGCTCCTTTTCTCGATTAGACGCTTAGTTTACGAGATAATCGCATTTAAAGATTTCCATATGAAAATCCACCACTGGCCACCAATTTCATGGTGATACCCACATATAATATAGGTGATTTCTTATGTATTTTATAGTGATCACAAATTAAGCTCCTTTTCTCGATTAGACGCTTAGTTTACGAGATAATCGCATTTAAAGATTTCCATATGAAAATCCACCATTGGCCACCCATTTCATGGTGATACCCCCATATAATATAGGTGATTTCTTATGTATTTTATAGTGATCACAAATTAAGCTCCTTTTCTCGATTAGACGCTTAGTTTACGAGATAATCGCATTTAAAGATTTCCATATGAAAATCCACCATCGGCCACCCATTTCATGGTGATACCCCCATATAATATAGGTGATTTCTTATGTATTTTATAGTGATCACAAATTAAGCTCCTTTTCTCGATTAGACGCTTTGTTTACGAGATAATCGAATTTAAAGATTTCCATATGAAAATCCACCATTGGCCACCCATTTCATGGTGATATCCCCAAATATTATAGGTGATTTCATAATTATTTCATAGTGATCACAAATTAAGCTCCTTTTCTCGATTAGACGCTTAGTTTACGAGATAATCGCATTTAAAGATTTCCATATGAAAATCCACCATTGGCCACCCATTTCATGGTGATATCCCCATATATTATAGGTGATTTCATAATTATTTCATAGTGATCACAAATTAAGCTCCTTTTCTCGATTAGACGCTTAGTTTACGAGATAATCGCATTTAAAGATTTCCATATGAAAATCCACCATTGGCAACCCATTTCATGGTGATATCCCCATATATTATAGGTGATTTCATAATTATTTCATAGTGATCACAAATTAAGCTCCTTTTCTCGATTAGACGCTTAGTTTACGAGATAATCGAATTTAAAGATTTCCATATGAAAATCCACCATTGGCCACCCATTTCATGGTGATATCCCCATATATTATAGGTGATTTCATAATTATTTCATAGTGATCACAAATTAAGCTCCTTTTCTCGATTAGACGCTTAGTTTACGAGATAATCGCATTTAAAGATTTCCATATGAAAATCCACCCATTTCATGGTGATATCCCCATATAATGTAGGTGATTTCTAATGTATTTTATAGTGATCACAAATTAAGCTCCTTTTCTCGATTAGACGCTTTGTTTACGAGATAATCGCATTTAAAGATTTCCATATGAAAATCCACCATTGGCCACCCATTTCATGGTGATATCCCCAAATATTATAGGTAATTTCATAATTATTTTATAGTGATAACAAATTAAGCTCCTTTTCTCGATTAGACGCTTAGTTTACGAGATAATCGCATTTAAAGATTTCCATATGAAAATCCACCATTGGCCACCCATTTCATGGTGATATCCCCATATATTATAGGTGATTTCATAATTATTTCATAGTGATCACAAATTAAGCTCCTTTTCTCGATTAGACGCTTAGTTTACGAGATAATCGCATTTAAAGATTTCCATATGAAAATCCACCATTGGCAACCCATTTCATGGTGATATCCCCATATATTATAGGTGATTTCACAATTATTTCATAGTGATCACAAATTAAGCTCCTTTTCTCGATTAGACGCTTAGTTTACGAGATAATCGAATTTAAAGATTTCCATATGAAAATCCACCATTGGCCACCCATTTCATGGTGATATCCCCATATATTATAGGTGATTTCATAATTATTTCATATTGATCACAAATTAAGCTCCTTTTCTCGATTAGACGCTTAGTTTACGAGATAATCGCATTTGAAGATTTCCATATGAAAATCCACCATTGGCCACCCATTTCATGGTGATATCCCCATATAATGTAGGTGATTTCTTATGTATTTTATAGTGATCACAAATTAAGCTCCTTTTCTCGATTAGACGCTTTGTTTACGAGATAATCGCATTTAAAGATTTCCATATGAAAATCCACCATTGGCCACCCATTTCATGGTGATATCCCCAAATATTATAGGTAATTTCATAATTATTTTATAGTGATAACAAATTAAGCTCCTTTTCTCGATTAGACGCTTAGTTTACGAGATAATCGCATTTAAAGATTTCCATATGAAAATCCACCATTGGCCACCCATTTCATGGTGATATCCCCATATATTATAGGTGATTTCATAATTATTTCATAGTGATCACAAATTAAGCTCCTTTTCTCGATTAGACGCTTAGTTTACGAGATAATCGCATTTAAAGATTTCCATATGAAAATCCACCATTGGCAACCCATTTCATGGTGATATCCCCATATATTATAGGTGATTTCATAATTATTTCATAGTGATCACAAATTAAGCTCCTTTTCTCGATTAGACGCTTAGTTTACGAGATAATCGCATTTAAAGATTTCCATATGAAAATCCACCATTGGCCACCCATTTCATGGTGATATCCCCATATAATGTAGGTGATTTCTTATGTATTTTATAGTGATCACAAATTAAGCTCCTTTTCTCGATTAGACGCTTTGTTTACGAGATAATCGCATTTAAAGATTTCCATATGAAAATCCACCATTGGCCACCCATTTCATGGTGATATCCCCATATAATATAGGTGATTTCTTATGTATTTTATAGTGATCACAAATTAAGCTCCTTTTCTCGATTAGACGCTTAGTTTACGAGATAATCGCATTTAAAGATTTCCATATGAAAATCCACCATTGGCAACCCATTTCATGGTGATATCCCCATATATTATAGGTGATTTCATAATTATTTCATAGTGATCACAAATTAAGCTCCTTTTCTCGATTAGACGCTTAGTTTACGAGATAATCGAATTTAAAGATTTCCATATGAAAATCCACCATTGGCCACCCATTTCATGGTGATATCCCCATATATTATAGGTGATTTCATAATTATTTCATAGTGATCACAAATTAAGCTCCTTTTCTCGATTAGACGCTTAGTTTACGAGATAATCGCATTTAAAGATTTCCATATGAAAATCCACCATTGGCCACCCATTTCATGGTGATATCCCCATATAATGTAGGTGATTTCTTATGTATTTTATAGTGATCACAAATTAAGCTCCTTTTCTCGATTAGACGCTTTGTTTACGAGATAATCGCATTTAAAGATTTCCATATGAAAATCCACCATTGGCCACCCATTTAATATATACCCCCATATAATATAGGTGATTTCTTATGTATTTTATAGTGATCACAAATTAAGCTCCTTTTCTCGATTAGACGCTTAGTTTACGAGATAATCGCATTTAAAGATTTCCATATGAAAATCCACCATTAACCACCCATTTCATGGTGATATCCCCATATATTATAGGGTATTTCATAATTATTTTATAGTGATCACAAATTAAGCTCCTTTTCTCGATTAGACGCTTAGTTTACGAGATAATCACATTTAAAGATTTCCATATGAAAATCCATCATTGGCCACCCATTTCATGGTGATATCCCCATATATTATAGGTGATTTCTTATGTATTTCATAGTGATCACAAATTAAGCTCCTTTTCTCGATTAGACGCTTAGTTTACGAGATAATCGCATTTAAAGATTTCCATATGAAAATCCACCATTGGCCACCCATTTCATGGTGATATCCCCATATATTATAGGTAATTTCATAATTATTTTATAGTGATCACAAATTAAGCTCCTTTTCTCGATTAGACGCTTAGTTTACGAGATAATCGCATTTAAAGATTTCCATATGAAAATCCACCATTGGCCACCCATTTCATGGTGATATCCCCATATATTATAGGTAATTTCATAATTATTTTATAGTGATCACAAATTAAGCTCCTTTTCTCGATTAGACGCTTAGTTTACGAGATAATCGCATTTAAAGATTTCCATATGAAAATCCACCATTAACCACCCATTTCATGGTGATATCCCCATATATTATAGGGTATTTCATAATTATTTTATAGTGATCACAAATTAAGCTCCTTTTCTCGATTAGACGCTTAGTTTACGAGATAATCACATTTAAAGATTTCCATATGAAAATCCATCATTGGCCACCCATTTCATGGTGATATCCCCATATATTATAGGTGATTTCTTATGTATTTTATAGTGATCACAAATTAAGCTCCTTTTCTCGATTAGACGCTTAGTTTACGAGATAATCGCATTTAAAGATTTCCATATGAAAATCCACCATTGGCCACCCATTTCATGGTGATATCCCCATATATTATAGGTGATTTCTTATGTATTTTATAGTGATCACAAATTAAGCTCCTTTTCTCGATTAGACGCTTAGTTTACGAGATAATCGCAGTTAAAGATTTCCGTATGAAATTCCACCATTGGCCACCCATTTCATGGTGATACCCCCATATAATATAGGTGATTTCTTATGTATTTTATAGTGATCACAAATTAAGCTCCTTTTCTCGATTAGACGCTTAGTTTACGAGATAATCGCATTTAAAGATTTCCATATGAAAATCCACCATTGGCCACCCATTTCATGGTGATATCCCCATATATTATAGGGTATTTCATAATTATTTTATAGTGATCACAAATTAAGCTCCTTTTCTCGATTAGACGCTTAGTTTACGAGATAATCGCATTTAAAGATTTCCATATGAAAATCCACCATTGGCCACCCATTTCATGGTGAAACCCCCATATAATATTGGTGATTTCTAATGTATTTTATAGTGATCACAAATTATGCTCCTTTTCTCGATTAGACGCTTAGTTTACGAGATAATCGCATTTAAAGATTTCCATATGAAAATCCACCATTGGCCACCCATTTCATGGTGATATCCCCATATATTATAGGTGATTTCTTATGTATTTTATAGTGATCACAAATTAAGCTCCTTTTCTCGATTAGACGCTTAGTTTACGAGATAATCGCATTTAAAGATTTCCATATGAAAATCCACCATTGGCCACCCATTTCATGGTGATACCCCCATATAATATAGGTAATTTCATAATTATTTTATAGTGATCACAAATTAAGCTCCTTTTCTCGATTAGACGCTTAGTTTACGAGATAATCGCATTTAAAGATTTCCATATGAAAATCCACCATTGGCCACCCATTTCATGGTGATATCCCCATATATTATAGGTAATTTCATAATTATTTTATAGTGATCACAAATTAAGCTCCTTTTCTCGATTAGACGCTTAGTTTACGAGATAATCGCATTTAAAGATTTCCATATGAAAATCCACCATTGGCCACCCATTTCATGGTGATATCCCCATATATTATAGGTAATTTCATAATTATTTTATAGTGATCACAAATTAAGCTCCTTTTCTCAATTAGACGCTTAGTTTACGAGATAATCGCATTTAAAGATTTCCATATGAAAATCCACCATTGGCCACCCATTTCATGGTGATACCCCCATATATTATAGGTAATTTCATAATTAGTTTATAGTGATCAAAAATTAAGCTCCTTTTCTCGATTAGACGCTTAGTTTACGAGATAATCGCATTTAAAGATTTCCATATGAAAATCCACCATTGGCCACCCATTTCATGGTGATATCCCCATATATTATAGGTAATTTCATAATTATTTTATAGTGATCACAAATTAAGCTCCTTTTCTCAATTAGACGCTTAGTTTACGAGATAATCGCATTTAAAGATTTCCATATGAAAATCCACCATTGGCCACCCATTTCATGGTGATACCCCCATATAATATAGGTGATTTCTTATGTATTTTATAGTGATCACAAATTAAGCTCCTTTTCTCGATTAGACGCTTAGTTTACGAGATAATCGCATTTAAAGATTTCCATATGAAAATCCACCATTGGCCACCCATTTCATGGTGATACCCCCATATAATATAGGTGATTTCTTATGTATTTTATAGTGATCACAAATTAAGCTCCTTTTCTCAATTAGACGCTTAGTTTACGAGATAATCGCATTTAAAGATTTCCATATGAAAATCCACCATTGGCCACCCATTTCATGGTGATACCCCCATATAATATAGGTGATTTCTTATGTATTTTATAGTGATCACAAATTAAGCTCCTTTTCTCGATTAGACGCTTAGTTTACGAGATAATCGCATTTAAAGATTTCCATATGAAAATCCACCATTGGCCACCCATTTCATGGTGATACCCCCATATAATATAGGTGATTTCTTATGGATTTTATAGTGATCACAAATTAAGCTCCTTTTCTCAATTAGACGCTTAGTTTACGAGATAATCGCATTTAAAGATTTCCATATGAAAATCCACCATTGGCCACCCATTTCATGGTGATATCCCCATATAATATAGGTGATTTTTAAGGTATTTTATAGTGATCACAAATTAAGCTCCTTTTCTCAATAAGACGCTTAGTTTACGAGATAATCGCATTTAAAGATTTCCATATGAAAATCCACCATTGGCCACCCATTTCATGGTGATATTCCCATATAATATAGGTGATTTCTAATGTATTTTATAGTGATCACAAATTATGCTCCTTTTCTCGATTAGACGCTTAGTTTACGAGATAATCGCATTTAAAGATTTCCATATGAAAATCCACCATTGGCCACCCATTTCATGGTGATACCCCCATATATTATAGGGTATTTCATAATTATTTCATACTGATCGCAAATTAAGCTCCTTTTCTCGATTAGACGCTTAGTTTACGAGATAATCGCATTTAAAGATTTCCATATGAAAATCCACCATTGGCCACCCATTTACTGGTGATATCCCCATATATTATAGGTAATTTCATAATTATTTTATAGTGATCACAAATTAAGCTCCTTTTCTCGATTAGACGCTTAGTTTACGAGATAATCGCATTTAAAGATTTCCATATGAAAATCCACCATTGGCCACCCATTTCATGGTGATATCCCCATATATTATAGGGTATTTCATAATTATTTTATAGTGATCACAAATTAAGCTCCTTTTCTCGATTAGACGCTTAGTTTACGAGATAATCACATTTAAAGATTTCCATATGAAAATCCATCATTGGCCACCCATTTCATGGTGATATCCCCATATATTATAGGTGATTTTTTATGTATTTTATAGTGATCACAAATTAAGCTCCTTTTCTCGATTAGACGCTTAGTTTACGAGATAATCGCATTTAAAGATTTCCATATGAAAATCCACCATTGGCCACCCATTTCATGGTGATATCCCCATATATTATAGGTGATTTCTTATGTATTTTATAGTGATCACAAATTAAGCTCCTTTTCTCGATTAGACGCTTAGTTTACGAGATAATCGCAGTTAAAGATTTCCGTATGAAATTCCACCATTGGCCACCCATTTCATGGTGATACCCCCATATAATATAGGTGATTTCTTATGTATTTTATAGTGATCACAAATTAAGCTCCTTTTCTCGATTAGACGCTTAGTTTACGAGATAATCGCATTTAAAGATTTCCATATGAAAATCCACCATTGGCCACCCATTTCATGGTGAAACCCCCATATAATATAGGTGATTTCTAATGTATTTTATAGTGATCACAAATAATGCTCCTTTTCTCGATTAGACGCTTAGTTTACGAGATAATCGCATTTAAAGATTTCCATATGAAAATCCACCATTGGCCACCCATTTCATGGTGATATCCCCATATATTATAGGTAATTTCATAATTATTTTATAGTGATCACAAATTAAGCTCCTTTTCTCAATTAGACGCTTAGTTTACGAGATAATCGCATTTAAAGATTTCCATATGAAAATCCACCATTGGCCACCCATTTCATGGTGATACCCCCATATATTATAGGTAATTTCATAATTATTTTATAGTGATCAAAAATTAAGCTCCTTTTCTCGATTAGACGCTTAGTTTACGAGATAATCGCATTTAAAGATTTCCATATGAAAATCCACCATTGGCCACCCATTTCATGGTGATATCCCCATATATTATAGGTAATTTCATAATTATTTTATAGTGATCACAAATTAAGCTCCTTTTCTCGATTAGACGCTTAGTTTACGAGATAATCGCATTTAAAGATTTCCATATGAAAATCCACCATTGGCCACCCATTTCATGGTGATATCCCCATATATTATAGGGTATTTCATAATTATTTTATAGTGATCACAAATTAAGCTCCTTTTCTCGATTAGACGCTTAGTTTACGAGATAATCGCATTTAAAGATTTCCATATGAAAATCCACCATTGGCCACCCATTTCCTGGTGATATCCCCATATATTATAGGTAATTTCATAATTATTTTATAGTGATCACAAATTAAGCTCCTTTTCTCGATTAGACGCTTAGTTTACGAGATAATCGCATTTAAAGATTTCCATATGAAAATCCACCATTGGCCACCCATTTCATGGTGATATCCCCATATATTATAGGGTATTTCATAATTATTTTATAGTGATCACAAATTAAGCTCCTTTTCTCGATTAGACGCTTAGTTTACGAGATAATCGCATTTAAAGATTTCCATATGAAAATCCATCATTGGCCACCCATTTCATGGTGATATCCCCATATATTATAGGTGATTTCTTATGTATTTTATAGTGATCACAAATTAAGCTCCTTTTCTCGATTAGACGCTTAGTTTACGAGATAATCGCATTTAAAGATTTCCATATGAAAATCCACCATTGGCCACCCATTTCATGGTGATATCCCCATATATTATAGGGTATTTCATAATTATTTTATAGTGATCACAAATTAAGCTCCTTTTCTCGATTAGACGCTTAGTTTACGAGATAATCGCATTTAAAGATTTCCATATGAAAATCCACCATTGGCCACCCATTTCATGGTGAAACCCCCATATAATATAGGTGATTTCTAATGTATTTTATAGTGATCACAAATTATGCTCCTTTTCTCGATTAGACGCTTAGTTTACGAGATAATCGCATTTAAAGATTTCCATATGAAAATCCACCATTGGCCACCCATTTCATGGTGATATCCCCATATAATATAGGTGATTTCTAAGGTATTTTATAGTGATCACAAATTAAGCTCCTTTTCTCGATTAGACGCTTAGTTTACGAGATAATCGCATTTAAAGATTTCCATATGAAAATCCACCATTGGCCACCCATTTCATGGTGATACCCCCATATAACATAGGTAATTTCATAATTATTTTATAGTGATCACAAATTAAGCTCCTTTTCTCGATTAGACGCTTAGTTTACGAGATAATCGCATTTAAAGATTTCCATATGAAAATCCACCATTGGCCACCCATTTCATGGTGATATCCCCATATATTATAGGTAATTTCATAATTATTTTATAGTGATCACAAATTAAGCTCCTTTTCTCGATTAGACGCTTAGTTTACGAGATAATCGCATTTAAAGATTTCCATATGAAAATCCACCATTGGCCACCCATTTCATGGTGATATCCCCATATATTATAGGTAATTTCATAATTATTTTATAGTGATCACAAATTAAGCTCCTTTTCTCGATTAGACGCTTAGTTTACGAGATAATCGCATTTAAAGATTTCCATATGAAAATCCACCATTGGCCACCCATTTCATGGTGATACCCCCATATATTATAGGTAATTTCATAATTATTTTATAGTGATCAAAAATTAAGCTCCTTTTCTCGATTAGACGCTTAGTTTACGAGATAATCGCATTTAAAGATTTCCATATGAAAATCCACCATTGGCCACCCATTTCATGGTGATACCCCCATATAATATAGGTGATTTCTTATGTATTTTATAGTGATCACAAATTAAGCTCCTTTTCTCGATTAGACGCTTAGTTTACGAGATAATCGCATTTAAAGATTTCCATATGAAAATCCACCATTGGCCACCCATTTCATGGTGATACCCCCATATTATATAGGTGATTTCTTATGTATTTTATAGTGATCACAAATTAAGCTCCTTTTCTTAATTAGACGCTTAGTTTACGAGATAATCGCATTTAAAGATTTCCATATGAAAATCCACCATTGGCCACCCATTTCATGGTGATACCCCCATATAATATAGGTGATTTCTTATGTATTTTATAGTGATCACAAATTAAGCTCCTTTTCTCGATTAGACGCTTAGTTTACGAGATAATCGCATTTAAAGATTTCCATATGAAAATCCACCATTGGCCACCCATTTCATGGTGATATCCCCATATATTATAGGTGATTTCTAAGGTATTTTATAGTGATCACAAATTAAGCTCTTTTTCTCGATTAGACGCTTAGTTTACGAGATAATCGCATTTAAAGATTTCCATATGAAAATCCACCATTGGCCACCCATTTCATGGTGATACCCCCATATAATATAGGTGATTTCTTATGTATTTTATAGTGATCACAAATTAAGCTCCTTTTCTCGATTAGACGCTTAGTTTACGAGATAATCGCATTTAAAGATTTCCATATGAAAATCCACCATTGGCCACCCATTTCATGGTGATACCCCCATATAATATAGGTGATTTCTAAGGTATTTTATAGTGATCACAAATTAAGCTCCTTTTCTCAATTAGACGCTTAGTTTACGAGATAATCGCATTTAAAGATTTCCATATGAAAATCCACCATTGGCCACCCATTTCATGGTGATATCCCCATATATTATAGGTGATTTCTAAGGTATTTTATAGTGATCACAAATTAAGCTCCTTTTCTCGATTAGACGCTTAGTTTACGAGATAATCGCATTTAAAGATTTCCATATGAAAATCCACCATTGGCCACCCATTTCATGGTGATACCCCCATATAATATAGGTGATTTCTTATGTATTTTATAGTGATCACAAATTAAGCTCCTTTTCTCGATTAGACGCTTAGTTTACAAGATAATCGCATTTAAAGATTTCCATATGAAAATCCACCATTGGCCACCCATTTCATGGTGATATCCCCATATATTAGAGGTGATTTCTAAGGTATTTTATAGTGATCACAAATTAAGCTCCTTTTCTCGATTAGACGCTTAGTTTACGAGATAATCGCATTTAAAGATTTCCATATGAAAATCCACCATTGGCCACCCATTTCATGGTGATACCCCCATATAATATAGGTGATTTCTTATGTATTTTATAGTGATCACAAATTAAGCTCCTTTTCTTAATTAGACGCTTAGTTTACGAGATAATCGCATTTAAAGATTTCCATATGAAAATCCACCATTGGCCAACCATTTCATGGTGATACCCCCATATAATATAGGTGATTTCTTATGTATTTTATAGTGATCACAAATTAAGCTCCTTTTCTCGATTAGACGCTTAGTTTACGAGATAATCGCATTTAAAGATTTCCATATGAAAATCCACCATTGGCCACCCATTTCATGGTGATATCCCCATATATTATAGGTGATTTCTAAGGTATTTTATAGTGATCACAAATTAAGCTCCTTTTCTCGATTAGACGCTTAGTTTACGAGATAATCGCATTTAAAGATTTCCATATGAAAATCCACCATTGGCCACCCATTTCATGGTGATACCCCCATATAATATAGGTGATTTCTTATGTATTTTATAGTGATCACAAATTAAGCTCCTTTTCTCGATTAGACGCTTAGTTTACGAGATAATCGCATTTAAAGATTTCCGTATGAAATTCCACCATTGGCCACCCATTTCATGGTGATACCCCCATATAATATAGGTGATTTCTTATGTATTTTATAGTGATCACAAATTAAGCTCCTTTTCTCGATTAGACGCTTAGTTTACGAGATAATCGCATTTAAAGATTTCCATATGAAAATCCACCATTGGCCACCCATTTCATGGTGAAACCCCCATATAATATAGGTGATTTCTAATGTATTTTATAGTGATCACAAATTAAGCTCCTTTTCTCGATTAGACGCTTAGTTTACGAGATAATCGCATTTAAAGATTTCCATATGAAAATCCACCATTGGCCACCCATTTCATGGTGAAACCCCCATATAATATAGGTGATTTCTTATGTATTTTATAGTGATCACAAATTAAGCTCCTTTTCTCGATTATACGCTTAGTTTACGAGATAATCGCATTTAAAGATTTCCATATGAAAATCCACCATTGGCCACCCATTTCATGGTGATACCCCCATATAATATAGGTGATTTCTTATGTATTTTATAGTGATCACAAATTAAGCTCCTTTTCTCGATTATACGCTTAGTTTACGAGATAATCGCATTTAAAGATTTCCATATGAAAATCCACCATTGGCCACCCATTTCATGGCGATACCCCCATATATTATAGGTGATTTCTTATGTATTTTATAGTGATCACAAATTAAGCTCCTTTTCTCGATTAGACGCTTAGTTTACGAGATAATCGCATTTAAAGATTTCCATATGAAAATCCACCATTGGCCACCCATTTCATGGTGATATCCCCATATAATATAGGTGATTTCTAATGTATTTTATAGCGATCACAAATTATGCTCCTTTTCTCGATTAGACGCTTAGTTTACGAGATAATCGCATTTAAAGATTTCCATATGAAAATCCACCATTGGCCACCCATTTCATGGTGATATCCCCATATAATATAGGTGATTTCTAAGGTATTTTATAGTGATCACAAATTAAGCTCCTTTTCTCGATTAGACGCTTAGTTTACGAGATAATCGCATTTAAAGATTTCCATATGAAAATCCACCATTGGCCACCCATTTCATGGTGATACCCCCATATAATATAGGTGATTTCTTATGTATTTTATAGTGATCACAAATTAAGCTCCTTTTCTCGATTAGACGCTTAGTTTACGAGATAATCGCATTTAAAGATTTCCATATGAAAATCCACCATTGGCCACCCATTTCATGGTGATACCCCCATATAATAAAGGTAATTTCATAATTATTTTATATTGATCACAAATTAAGCTCCTTTTCTCGATTAGACGCTTAGTTTACGAGATAATCGCATTTAAAGATTTCCATATGAAAATCCACCATTGGCCACCCATTTCATGGTGATACCCCCATATAATATAGGTGATTTCTTATGTATTTTATAGTGATCACAAATTAAGCTCCTTTTCTCGATTAGACGCTTAGTTTACGAGATAATCGCATTTAAAGATTTCCATATGAAAATCCACCATTGGCCACCCATTTCATGGTGATATCCCCATATATTATAGGTGATTTCTAAGGTATTTTATAATGATCACAAATTAAGCTCCTTTTCTCGATTAGACGCTTAGTTTACGAGATAATCGCATTTAAAGATTTCCATATGAAAATCCACCATTGGCCACCCATTTCATGGTGATACCCCCATATAATATAGGTGATTTCTTATGTATTTTATAGTGATCACAAATTAAGCTCCTTTTCTCGATTAGACGCTTAGTTTACGAGATAATCGCATTTAAAGATTTCCGTATGAAATTCCACCATTGGCCACCCATTTCATGGTGATACCCCCATATAATATAGGTGATTTCTTATGTATTTTATAGTGATCACAAATTAAGCTCCTTTTCTCGATTAGACGCTTAGTTTACGAGATAATCGCATTTAAAGATTTCCATATGAAAATCCACCATTGGCCACCCATTTCATGGTGAAACCCCCATATAATATAGGTGATTTCTAATGTATTTTATAGTGATCACAAATTAAGCTCCTTTTCTCGATTAGACGCTTAGTTTACGAGATAATCGCATTTAAAGATTTCCATATGAAAATCCACCATTGGCCACCCATTTCATGGTGAAACCCCCATATAATATAGGTGATTTCTAATGTATTTTATAGTGATCACAAATTAAGCTCCTTTTCTCGATTAGACGCTTAGTTTACGAGATAATCGCATTTAAAGATTTCCATATGAAAATCCACCATTGGCCACCCATTTCATGGTGATATCCCCATATATTATAGGGTATTTCATAATTATTTTATAGTGATCACAAGTTAAGCTCCTTTTCTCGATTAGACGCTTAGTTTACGAGATAATCGCATTTAAAGATTTCCATATGAAAATCCACCATTGGCCACCCATTTCATGGTGATACCCCCATATAATATAGGTGATTTCTTATGTATTTTATAGTGATCACAAATTAAGCTCCTTTTCTCGATTATACGCTTAGTTTACGAGATAATCGCATTTAAAGATTTCCATATGAAAATCCACCATTGGCCACCCATTTCATGGCGATACCCCCATATATTATAGGTGATTTCTTATGTATTTTATAGTGATCACAAATTAAGCTCCTTTTCTCGATTAGACGCTTAGTTTACGAGATAATCGCATTTAAAGATTTCCATATGAAAATCCACCATTGGCCACCCATTTCATGGTGATATCCCCATATAATATAGGTGATTTCTAATGTATTTTATAGCGATCACAAATTATGCTCCTTTTCTCGATTAGACGCTTAGTTTACGAGATAATCGCATTTAAAGATTTCCATATGAAAATCCACCATTGGCCACCCATTTCATGGTGATATCCCCATATAATATAGGTGATTTCTAAGGTATTTTATAGTGATCACAAATTAAGCTCCTTTTCTCGATTAGACGCTTAGTTTACGAGATAATCGCATTTAAAGATTTCCATATGAAAATCCACCATTGGCCACCCATTTCATGGTGATACCCCCATATAATATAGGTGATTTCTTATGTATTTTATAGTGATCACAAATTAAGCTCCTTTTCTCGATTAGACGCTTAGTTTACGAGATAATCGCATTTAAAGATTTCCATATGAAAATCCACCATTGGCCACCCATTTCATGGTGATACCCCCATATAATAAAGGTAATTTCATAATTATTTTATATTGATCACAAATTAAGCTCCTTTTCTCGATTAGACGCTTAGTTTACGAGATAATCGCATTTAAAGATTTCCATATGAAAATCCACCATTGGCCACCCATTTCATGGTGATACCCCCATATAATATAGGTGATTTCTTATGTATTTTATAGTGATCACAAATTAAGCTCCTTTTCTCGATTAGACGCTTAGTTTACGAGATAATCGCATTTAAAGATTTCCATATGAAAATCCACCATTGGCCACCCATTTCATGGTGATATCCCCATATATTATAGGTGATTTCTAAGGTATTTTATAGTGATCACAAATTAAGCTCCTTTTCTCGATTAGACGCTTAGTTTACGAGATAATCGCATTTAAAGATTTCCATATGAAAATCCACCATTGGCCACCCATTTCATGGTGATACCCCCATATAATATAGGTGATTTCTTATGTATTTTATAGTGATCACAAATTAAGCTCCTTTTCTCGATTAGACGCTTAGTTTACGAGATAATCGCATTTAAAGATTTCCGTATGAAATTCCACCATTGGCCACCCATTTCATGGTGATACCCCCATATAATATAGGTGATTTCTTATGTATTTTATAGTGATCACAAATTAAGCTCCTTTTCTCGATTAGACGCTTAGTTTACGAGATAATCGCATTTAAAGATTTCCATATGAAAATCGACCATTGGCCACCCATTTCATGGTGAAACCCCCATATAATATAGGTGATTTCTAATGTATTTTATAGTGATCACAAATTAAGCTCCTTTTCTCGATTAGACGCTTAGTTTACGAGATAATCGCATTTAAAGATTTCCATATGAAAATCCACCATTGGCCACCCATTTCATGGTGATACCCCCATATAATAAAGGTAATTTCATAATTATTTTATATTGATCACAAATTAAGCTCCTTTTCTCGATTAGACGCTTAGTTTACGAGATAATCGCATTTAAAGATTTCCATATGAAAATCCACCATTGGCCACCCATTTCATGGTGATACCCCCATATAATATAGGTGATTTCTTATGTATTTTATAGTGATCACAAATTAAGCTCCTTTTCTCGATTAGACGCTTAGTTTACGAGATAATCGCATTTAAAGATTTCCATATGAAAATCCACCATTGGCCACCCATTTCATGGTGATATCCCCATATATTATAGGTGATTTCTAAGGTATTTTATAGTGATCACAAATTAAGCTCCTTTTCTCGATTAGACGCTTAGTTTACGAGATAATCGCATTTAAAGATTTCCATATGAAAATCCACCATTGGCCACCCATTTCATGGTGATACCCCCATATAATATAGGTGATTTCTTATGTATTTTATAGTGATCACAAATTAAGCTCCTTTTCTCGATTAGACGCTTAGTTTACGAGATAATCGCATTTAAAGATTTCCATATGAAAATCCACCATTGGCCACCCATTTCATGGTGATATCCCCATATATTATAGGTGATTTCTAAGGTATTTTATAGTGATCACAAATTAAGCTCCTTTTCTCGATTAGACGCTTAGTTTACGAGATAATCGCATTTAAAGATTTCCATATGAAAATCCACCATTGGCCACCCATTTCATGGTGATACCCCCATATAATATAGGTGATTTCTTATGTATTTTATAGTGATCACAAATTAAGCTCCTTTTCTCGATTAGACGCTTAGTTTACGAGATAATCGCATTTAAAGATTTCCGTATGAAATTCCACCATTGGCCACCCATTTCATGGTGATACCCCCATATAATATAGGTGATTTCTTATGTATTTTATAGTGATCACAAATTAAGCTCCTTTTCTCGATTAGACGCTTAGTTTACGAGATAATCGCATTTAAAGATTTCCATATGAAAATCCACCATTGGCCACCCATTTCATGGTGAAACCCCCATATAATATAGGTGATTTCTAATGTATTTTATAGTGATCACAAATTAAGCTCCTTTTCTCGATTAGACGCTTAGTTTACGAGATAATCGCATTTAAAGATTTCCATATGAAAATCCACCATTGGCCACCCATTTCATGGTGAAACCCCCATATAATATAGGTGATTTCTAATGTATTTTATAGTGATCACAAATTAAGCTCCTTTTCTCGATTAGACGCTTAGTTTACGAGATAATCGCATTTAAAGATTTCCATATGAAAATCCACCATTGGCCACCCATTTCATGGTGATATCCCCATATATTATAGGGTATTTCATAATTATTTTATAGTGATCACAAGTTAAGCTCCTTTTCTCGATTAGACGCTTAGTTTACGAGATAATCGCATTTAAAGATTTCCATATGAAAATCCACCATTGGCCACCCATTTCATGGTGATACCCCCATATAATATAGGTGATTTCTTATGTATTTTATAGTGATCACAAATTAAGCTCCTTTTCTCGATTATACGCTTAGTTTACGAGATAATCGCATTTAAAGATTTCCATATGAAAATCCACCATTGGCCACCCATTTCATGGCGATACCCCCATATATTATAGGTGATTTCTTATGTATTTTATAGTGATCACAAATTAAGCTCCTTTTCTCGATTAGACGCTTAGTTTACGAGATAATCGCATTTAAAGATTTCCATATGAAAATCCACCATTGGCCACCCATTTCATGGTGATATCCCCATATAATATAGGTGATTTCTAATGTATTTTATAGCGATCACAAATTATGCTCCTTTTCTCGATTAGACGCTTAGTTTACGAGATAATCGCATTTAAAGATTTCCATATGAAAATCCACCATTGGCCACCCATTTCATGGTGATATCCCCATATAATATAGGTGATTTCTAAGGTATTTTATAGTGATCACAAATTAAGCTCCTTTTCTCGATTAGACGCTTAGTTTACGAGATAATCGCATTTAAAGATTTCCATATGAAAATCCACCATTGGCCACCCATTTCATGGTGATACCCCCATATAATATAGGTGATTTCTTATGTATTTTATAGTGATCACAAATTAAGCTCCTTTTCTCGATTAGACGCTTAGTTTACGAGATAATCGCATTTAAAGATTTCCATATGAAAATCCACCATTGGCCACCCATTTCATGGTGATACCCCCATATAATAAAGGTAATTTCATAATTATTTTATATTGATCACAAATTAAGCTCCTTTTCTCGATTAGACGCTTAGTTTACGAGATAATCGCATTTAAAGATTTCCATATGAAAATCCACCATTGGCCACCCATTTCATGGTGATACCCCCATATAATATAGGTGATTTCTTATGTATTTTATAGTGATCACAAATTAAGCTCCTTTTCTCGATTAGACGCTTAGTTTACGAGATAATCGCATTTAAAGATTTCCATATGAAAATCCACCATTGGCCACCCATTTCATGGTGATATCCCCATATATTATAGGTGATTTCTAAGGTATTTTATAGTGATCACAAATTAAGCTCCTTTTCTCGATTAGACGCTTAGTTTACGAGATAATCGCATTTAAAGATTTCCATATGAAAATCCACCATTGGCCACCCATTTCATGGTGATACCCCCATATAATATAGGTGATTTCTTATGTATTTTATAGTGATCACAAATTAAGCTCCTTTTCTCGATTAGACGCTTAGTTTACGAGATAATCGCATTTAAAGATTTCCGTATGAAATTCCACCATTGGCCACCCATTTCATGGTGATACCCCCATATAATATAGGTGATTTCTTATGTATTTTATAGTGATCACAAATTAAGCTCCTTTTCTCGATTAGACGCTTAGTTTACGAGATAATCGCATTTAAAGATTTCCATATGAAAATCCACCATTGGCCACCCATTTCATGGTGATATCCCCATATAATATAGGTGATTTCTTATGTATTTTATAGTGATCACAAATTAAGCTCCTTTTCTCGATTAGACGCTTAGTTTACGAGATAATCGCATTTAAAGATTTCCATATGAAAATCCACCATTGGCCACCCATTTCATGGTGATATACCCATATATTATAGGTGATTTCTTATGTATTTTATAGTGATCACAAATTAAGCTCCTTTTCTCGATTAGACGCTTAGTTTACGAGATAATCGCATTTAAAGATTTCCATATGAAAATCCACCATTGGCCACCCATTTCATGGTGATACCCCCATATAATATAGGTAATTTCATAATTATTTTATAGTGATCACAAATTAAGCTCCTTTTCTCGATTAGACGCTTAGTTTACGAGATAATCGCATTTAAAGATTTCCATATGAAAATCCACCATTGGCCACCCATTTCATGGTGATATCCCCATATATTATAGGGTATTTCATAATTATTTTATAGTGATCACAAGTTAAGCTCCTTTTCTCGATTAGACGCTTAGTTTACGAGATAATCGCATTTAAAGATTTCCATATGAAAATCCACCATTGGCCACCCATTTCATGGTGATACCCCCATATAATATAGGTGATTTCTTATGTATTTTATAGTGATCACAAATTAAGCTCCTTTTCTCGATTATACGCTTAGTTTACGAGATAATCGCATTTAAAGATTTCCATATGAAAATCCACCATTGGCCACCCATTTCATGGCGATACCCCCATATATTATAGGTGATTTCTTATGTATTTTATAGTGATCACAAATTAAGCTCCTTTTCTCGATTAGACGCTTAGTTTACGAGATAATCGCATTTAAAGATTTCCATATGAAAATCCACCATTGGCCACCCATTTCATGGTGATATCCCCATATAATATAGGTGATTTCTAATGTATTTTATAGCGATCACAAATTATGCTCCTTTTCTCGATTAGACGCTTAGTTTACGAGATAATCGCATTTAAAGATTTCCATATGAAAATCCACCATTGGCCACCCATTTCATGGTGATATCCCCATATAATATAGGTGATTTCTAAGGTATTTTATAGTGATCACAAATTAAGCTCCTTTTCTCGATTAGACGCTTAGTTTACGAGATAATCGCATTTAAAGATTTCCATATGAAAATCCACCATTGGCCACCCATTTCATGGTGATACCCCCATATAATATAGGTGATTTCTTATGTATTTTATAGTGATCACAAATTAAGCTCCTTTTCTCGATTAGACGCTTAGTTTACGAGATAATCGCATTTAAAGATTTCCATATGAAAATCCACCATTGGCCACCCATTTCATGGTGATACCCCCATATAATAAAGGTAATTTCATAATTATTTTATATTGATCACAAATTAAGCTCCTTTTCTCTATTAGACGCTTAGTTTACGAGATAATCGCATTTAAAGATTTCCATATGAAAATCCACCATTGGCCACCCATTTCATGGTGATACCCCCATATAATATAGGTGATTTCTTATGTATTTTATAGTGATCACAAATTAAGCTCCTTTTCTCGATTATACGCTTAGTTTACGAGATAATCGCATTTAAAGATTTCCATATGAAAATCCACCATTGGCCACCCATTTCATGGCGATACCCCCATATATTATAGGTGATTTCTTATGTATTTTATAGTGATCACAAATTAAGCTCCTTTTCTCGATTAGACGCTTAGTTTACGAGATAATCGCATTTAAAGATTTCCATATGAAAATCCACCATTGGCCACCCATTTCATGGTGATACCCCCATATAATAAAGGTAATTTCATAATTATTTTATATTGATCACAAATTAAGCTCCTTTTCTCTATTAGACGCTTAGTTTACGAGATAATCGCATTTAAAGATTTCCATATGAAAATCCACCATTGGCCACCCATTTCATGGTGATACCCCCATATAATAAAGGTAATTTCATAATTATTTTATAGTGATCACAAATTAAGCTCCTTTTCTCGATTAGACGCTTAGTTTACGAGATAATCGCATTTAAAGATTTCCATATGAAAATCCACCATTGGCCACCCATTTCATGGCGATACCCCCATATATTATAGGTGATTTCTTATGTATTTTATAGTGATCACAAATTAAGCTCCTTTTCTCGATTAGACGCTTAGTTTACGAGATAATCGCATTTAAAGATTTCCATATGAAAATCCACCATTGGCCACCCATTTCATGGTGATATCCCCATATAATATAGGTGATTTCTAATGTATTTTATAGCGATCACAAATTATGCTCCTTTTCTCGATTAGACGCTTAGTTTACGAGATAATCGCATTTAAAGATTTCCATATGAAAATCCACCATTGGCCACCCATTTCATGGTGATATCCCCATATAATATAGGTGATTTCTAAGGTATTTTATAGTGATCACAAATTAAGCTCCTTTTCTCGATTAGACGCTTAGTTTACGAGATAATCGCATTTAAAGATTTCCATATGAAAATCCACCATTGGCCACCCATTTCATGGTGATACCCCCATATAATATAGGTGATTTCTTATGTATTTTATAGTGATCACAAATTAAGCTCCTTTTCTCGATTAGACGCTTAGTTTACGAGATAATCGCATTTAAAGATTTCCATATGAAAATCCACCATTGGCCACCCATTTCATGGTGATACCCCCATATAATAAAGGTAATTTCATAATTATTTTATATTGATCACAAATTAAGCTCCTTTTCTCTATTAGACGCTTAGTTTACGAGATAATCGCATTTAAAGATTTCCATATGAAAATCCACCATTGGCCACCCATTTCATGGTGATACCCCCATATAATATAGGTGATTTCTTATGTATTTTATAGTGATCACAAATTAAGCTCCTTTTCTCGATTATACGCTTAGTTTACGAGATAATCGCATTTAAAGATTTCCATATGAAAATCCACCATTGGCCACCCATTTCATGGCGATACCCCCATATATTATAGGTGATTTCTTATGTATTTTATAGTGATCACAAATTAAGCTCCTTTTCTCGATTAGACGCTTAGTTTACGAGATAATCGCATTTAAAGATTTCCATATGAAAATCCACCATTGGCCACCCATTTCATGGTGATATCCCCCTATAATATAGGTGATTTCTAATGTATTTTATAGCGATCACAAATTATGCTCCTTTTCTCGATTAGACGCTTAGTTTACGAGATAATCGCATTTAAAGATTTCCATATGAAAATCCACAATTGGCCACCCATTTCATGGTGATATTCCCATATAATATAGGTGATTTCTAATGTATTTTATAGTGATCACAAATTATGCTCCTTTTCTCGATTAGACGCTTAGTTTACGAGATAATCGCATTTAAAGATTTCCATATGAAAATCCACCATTGGCCACCCATTTCATGGTGATACCCCCATATATTATAGGGTATTTCATAATTATTTCATAGTGATCGCAAATTAAGCTCCTTTTCTCGATTAGACGCTTAGTTTACGAGATAATCGCATTTAAAGATTTCCATATGAAAATCCACCATTGGCCACCCATTTCATGGTGATATCCCCATATATTATAGGTAATTTCATAATTATTTTATAGTGATCACAAATTAAGCTCCTTTTCTCGATTAGACGCTTAGTTTACGAGATAATCGCATTTAAAGATTTCCATATGAAAATCCACCATTGGCCACCCATTTCATGGTGATATCCCCATATATTATAGGGTATTTCATAATTATTTTATAGTGATCACAAATTAAGCTCCTTTTCTCGATTAGACGCTTAGTTTACGAGATAATCGCATTTAAAGATTTCCATATGAAAATCCACCATTGGCCACCCATTTCATGGTGATATCCCCATATATTATAGGGTATTTCATAATTATTTTATAGTGATCACAAATTAAGCTCCTTTTCTCGATTAGACGCTTAGTTTACGAGATAATCACATTTAAAGATTTCCATATGAAAATCCATCATTGGCCACCCATTTCATGGTGATATCCCCATATATTATAGGTGATTTCTTATGTATTTTATAGTGATCACAAATTAAGCTCCTTTTCTCGATTAGACGCTTAGTTTACGAGATAATCGCATTTAAAGATTTCCATATGAAAATCCACCATTGGCCACCCATTTCATGGTGATATCCCCATATATTATAGGGTATTTCATAATTATTTTATAGTGATCACAAATTAAGCTCCTTTTCTCGATTAGACGCTTAGTTTACGAGATAATCGCATTTAAAGATTTCCATATGAAAATCCACCATTGGCCACCAATTTCATGGTGATACCCCCATATAATATAGGTAATTTCATAATTATTTTATAGTGATCACAAATTAAGCTCCTTTTCTCGATTAGACGCTTAGTTTACGAGATAATCGCATTTAAAGATTTCCATATGAAAATCCACCATTGGCCACCCATTTCATGGTGATATCCCCATATATTATAGGTAATTTCATAATTATTTTATAGTGATCACAAATTAAGCTCCTTTTCTCGATTAGACGCTTAGTTTACGAGATAATCGCATTTAAAGATTTCCATATGAAAATCCACCATTGGTCACCCATTTCATGGTGATACCCCCATATAACATAGGTGATTTCTTATGTATTTTATAGTGATCACAAATTAAGCTCCTTTTCTCAATTAGACGCTTAGTTTACGAGATAATCGCATTTAAAGATTTCCATATGAAAATCCACCATTGGCCACCCATTTCATGGTGATATCCCCATATAATATAGGTGATTTTTAAGGTATTTTATAGTGATCACAAATTAAGCTCCTTTTCTCAATAAGACGCTTAGTTTACGAGATAATCGCATTTAAAGATTTCCATATGAAAATCCACCATTGGCCACCCATTTCATGGTGATATTCCCATATAATATAGGTGATTTCTAATGTATTTTATAGTGATCACAAATTATGCTCCTTTTCTCGATTAGACGCTTAGTTTACGAGATAATCGCATTTAAAGATTTCCATATGAAAATCCACCATTGGCCACCCATTTCATGGTGATACCCCCATATATTATAGGGTATTTCATAATTATTTCATACTGATCGCAAATTAAGCTCCTTTTCTCGATTAGACGCTTAGTTTACGAGATAATCGCATTTAAAGATTTCCATATGAAAATCCACCATTGGCCACCCATTTCATGGTGATATCCCCATATATTATAGGTGATTTCTTATGTATTTTATAGTGATCACAAATTAAGCTCCTTTTCTCGATTAGACGCTTAGTTTACGAGATAATCGCATTTAAAGATTTCCATATGAAAATCCACCATTGGCCACCCATTTCATGGTGATACCCCCATATAATATAGGTAATTTCATAATTATTTTATAGTGATCACAAATTAAGCTCCTTTTCTCGATTAGACGCTTAGTTTACGAGATAATCGCATTTAAAGATTTCCATATGAAAATCCACCATTGGCCACCCATTTCATGGTGATATCCCCATATATTATAGGTAATTTCATAATTATTTTATAGTGATCACAAATTAAGCTCCTTTTCTCGATTAGACGCTTAGTTTACGAGATAATCGCATTTAAAGATTTCCATATGAAAATCCACCATTGGCCACCCATTTCATGGTGATACCCCCATATAATATAGGTGATTTCTTATGTATTTTATAGTGATCACAAATTAAGCTCCTTTTCTCGATTAGACGCTTAGTTTACGAGATAATCGCATTTAAAGATTTCCATATGAAAATCCACCATTGGCCACCCATTTCATGGTAATATCCCCATATATTATAGGTGATTTCTAAGGTATTTTATAGTGATCACAAATTAAGCTCCTTTTCTCGATTAGACGCTTAGTTTACGAGATAATCGCATTTAAAGATTTCCATATGAAAATCCACCATTGGCCACCCATTTCATGGTGATACCCCCATATAACATAGGTGATTTCTTATGTATTTTATAGTGATCACAAATTAAGCTCCTTTTCTCAATTAGACGCTTAGTTTACGAGATAATCGCATTTAAAGATTTCCATATGAAAATCCACCATTGGCCACCCATTTCATGGTGATATCCCCATATAATATAGGTGATTTTTAAGGTATTTTATAGTGATCACAAATTAAGCTCCTTTTCTCAATAAGACGCTTAGTTTACGAGATAATCGCATTTAAAGATTTCCATATGAAAATCCACCATTGGCCACCCATTTCATGGTGATATTCCCATATAATATAGGTGATTTCTAATGTATTTTATAGTGATCACAAATTATGCTCCTTTTCTCGATTAGACGCTTAGTTTACGAGATAATCGCATTTAAAGATTTCCATATGAAAATCCACCATTGGCCACCCATTTCATGGTGATACCCCCATATATTATAGGGTATTTCATAATTATTTCATACTGATCGCAAATTAAGCTCCTTTTCTCGATTAGACGCTTAGTTTACGAGATAATCGCATTTAAAGATTTCCATATGAAAATCCACCATTGGCCACCCATTTACTGGTGATATTCCCATATATTATAGGGTATTTCATAATTATTTTATAGTGATCACAAATTAAGCTCCTTTTCTCGATTAGACGCTTAGTTTACGAGATAATCGCATTTAAAGATTTCCATATGAAAATCCACCATTGGCCACCCATTTACTGGTGATATTCCCATATATTATAGGGTATTTCATAATTATTTTATAGTGATCACAAATTAAGCTCCTTTTCTCGATTAGACGCTTAGTTTACGAGATAATCGCATTTAAAGATTTCCATATGAAAATCCACCATTGGCCACCCATTTCATGGTGATATCCCCATATATTATAGGTGATTTCTTATGTATTTTATAGTGATCACAAATTAAGCTCCTTTTCTCGATTAGACGCTTAGTTTACGAGATAATCGCATTTAAAGATTTCCATATGAAAATCCACCATTGGCCACCCATTTCATGGTGATACCCCCATATAATATAGGTAATTTCATAATTATTTTATAGTGATCACAAATTAAGCTCCTTTTCTCGATTAGACGCTTAGTTTACGAGATAATCGCATTTAAAGATTTCCATATGAAAATCCACCATTGGCCACCCATTTCATGGTGATATCCCCATATATTATAGGTAATTTCATAATTATTTTATAGTGATCACAAATTAAGCTCCTTTTCTCAATTATACGCTTAGTTTACGAGATAATCGCATTTAAAGATTTCCATATGAAAATCCACCATTGGCCACCCATTTCATGGTGATACCCCCATATATTATAGGTAATTTCATAATTATTTTATAGTGATCAAAAATTAAGCTCCTTTTCTCGATTAGACGCTTAGTTTACGAGATAATCGCATTTAAAGATTTCCATATGAAAATCCACCATTGGCCACCCATTTCATGGTGATATCCCCATATATTATAGGTAATTTCATAATTATTTTATAGTGATCACAAATTAAGCTCCTTTTCTCAATTAGACGCTTAGTTTACGAGATAATCGCATTTAAAGATTTCCATATGAAAATCCACCATTGGCCACCCATTTCATGGTGATACCCCCATATATTATAGGTAATTTCATAATTATTTTATAGTGATCAAAAATTAAGCTCCTTTTCTCGATTAGACGCTTAGTTTACGAGATAATCGCATTTAAAGATTTCCATATGAAAATCCACCATTGGCCACCCATTTCATGGTGATATCCCCATATATTATAGGTAATTTCATAATTATTTTATAGTGATCACAAATTAAGCTCCTTTTCTCGATTAGACGCTTAGTTTACGAGATAATCGCATTTAAAGATTTCCATATGAAAATCCACCATTGGCCACCCATTTCATGGTGATATCCCCATATATTATAGGGTATTTCATAATTATTTTATAGTGATCACAAATTAAGCTCCTTTTCTCGATTAGACGCTTAGTTTACGAGATAATCGCATTTAAAGATTTCCATATGAAAATCCACCATTGGCCACCCATTTCCTGGTGATATCCCCATATATTATAGGTAATTTCATAATTATTTTATAGTGATCACAAATTAAGCTCCTTTTCTCGATTAGACGCTTAGTTTACGAGATAATCGCATTTAAAGATTTCCATATGAAAATCCACCATTGGCCACCCATTTCATGGTGATATCCCCATATATTATAGGGTATTTCATAATTATTTTATAGTGATCACAAATTAAGCTCCTTTTCTCGATTAGACGCTTAGTTTACGAGATAATCGCATTTAAAGATTTCCATATGAAAATCCACTATTGGCCACCCATTTCATGGTGATATCCCCATATATTATAGGTGATTTCTTATGTATTTTATAGTGATCACAAATTAAGCTCCTTTTCTCGATTAGACGCTTAGTTTACGAGATAATCGCAGTTAAAGATTTCCGTATGAAATTCCACCATTGGCCACCCATTTCATGGTGATACCCCCATATAATATAGGTGATTTCTTATGTATTTTATAGTGATCACAAATTAAGCTCCTTTTCTCGATTAGACGCTTAGTTTACGAGATAATCGCATTTAAAGATTTCCATATGAAAATCCACCATTGGCCACCCATTTCATGGTGATATCCCCATATATTATAGGGTATTTCATAATTATTTTATAGTGATCACAAATTAAGCTCCTTTTCTCGATTAGACGCTTAGTTTACGAGATAATCGCATTTAAAGATTTCCATATGAAAATCCACCATTGGCCACCCATTTCATGGTGAAACCCCCATATAATATAGGTGATTTCTAATGTATTTTATAGTGATCACAAATTATGCTCCTTTTCTCGATTAGACGCTTAGTTTACGAGATAATCGCATTTAAAGATTTCCATATGAAAATCCACCATTGGCCACCCATTTCATGGTGATATCCCCATATAATATAGGTGATTTCTAAGGTATTTTATAGTGATCACAAATTAAGCTCCTTTTCTCGATTAGACGCTTAGTTTACGAGATAATCGCATTTCCATATGAAAATCCACCATTGGCCACCCATTTCATGGTGATATACCCATATATTATAGGTGATTTCTTATGTATTTTATAGTGATCACAAATTAAGCTCCTTTTCTCGATTAGACGCTTAGTTTACGAGATAATCGCATTTAAAGATTTCCATATGAAAATCCACCATTGGCCACCCATTTCATGGTGATACCCCCATATAATATAGGTAATTTCATAATTATTTTATAGTGATCACAAATTAAGCTCCTTTTCTCGATTAGACGCTTAGTTTACGAGATAATCGCATTTAAAGATTTCCATATGAAAATCCACCATTGGCCACCCATTTCATGGTGATATCCCCATATATTATAGGTAATTTCATAATTATTTTATAGTGATCACAAATTAAGCTCCTTTTCTCGATTAGACGCTTAGTTTACGAGATAATCGCATTTAAAGATTTCCATATGAAAATCCACCATTGGCCACCCATTTCATGGTGATACCCCCATATATTATAGGTAATTTCATAATTATTTTATAGTGATCAAAAATTAAGCTCCTTTTCTCGATTAGACGCTTAGTTTACGAGATAATCGCATTTAAAGATTTCCATATGAAAATCCACCATTTCATGGTGATACCCCCACATAATATAGGTGATTTCTTATGTATTTTATAGTGATCACAAATTAAGCTTCTTTTCTCGATTAGACGCTTAGTTTACGAGATAATCGCATTTAAAGATTTCCATATGAAAATCCACCATTGGCCACCCATTTCATAGTGATACCCCCATATATTATAGGGTATTTCATAATTATTTTATAGTGATCACAAATTAAGCTCCTTTTCTCGATTAGACGCTTAGTTTACGAGATAATCGCATTTAAAGATTTCCATATGAAAATCCACCATTGGCCACCCATTTCATGGTGATACCCCCATATAATATAGGTAATTTCATAATTATTTTATAGTGATCACAAATTAAGCTCCTTTTCTCGATTAGACGCTTAGTTTACGAGATAATCGCATTTAAAGATTTCCATATGAAAATCCACCATTGGCCACCCATTTCATGGTGATATCCCCATATATTATAGGTAATTTCATAATTATTTTATAGTGATCACAAATTAAGCTCCTTTTCTCGATTAGACGCTTAGTTTACGAGATAATCGCATTTAAAGATTTCCATATGAAAATCCACCATTGGCCACCCATTTCATGGTGATACCCCCATATATTATAGGTAATTTCATAATTATTTTATAGTGATCAAAAATTAAGCTCCTTTTCTCGATTAGACGCTTAGTTTACGAGATAATCGCATTTAAAGATTTCCATATGAAAATCCACCATTGGCCACCCATTTCATGGTGATATCCCCATATATTATAGGTAATTTCATAATTATTTTATAGTGATCACAAATTAAGCTCCTTTTCTCGATTAGACGCTTAGTTTACGAGATAATCGCATTTAAAGATTTCCATATGAAAATCCACCATTGGTCACCCATTTCATGGTGATACCCCCATATAACATAGGTGATTTCTTATGTATTTTATAGTGATCACAAATTAAGCTCCTTTTCTCAATTAGACGCTTAGTTTACGAGATAATCGCATTTAAAGATTTCCATATGAAAATCCACCATTGGCCACCCATTTCATGGTGATATCCCCATATAATATAGGTGATTTTTAAGGTATTTTATAGTGATCACAAATTAAGCTCCTTTTCTCAATAAGACGCTTAGTTTACGAGATAATCGCATTTAAAGATTTCCATATGAAAATCCACCATTGGCCACCCATTTCATGGTGATATTCCCATATAATATAGGTGATTTCTAATGTATTTTATAGTGATCACAAATTATGCTCCTTTTCTCGATTAGACGCTTAGTTTACGAGATAATCGCATTTAAAGATTTCCATATGAAAATCCACCATTGGCCACCCATTTCATGGTGATACCCCCATATATTATAGGGTATTTCATAATTATTTCATACTGATCGCAAATTAAGCTCCTTTTCTCGATTAGACGCTTAGTTTACGAGATAATCGCATTTAAAGATTTCCATATGAAAATCCACCATTGGCCACCCATTTCATGGTGATATCCCCATATATTATAGGTGATTTCTTATGTATTTTATAGTGATCACAAATTAAGCTCCTTTTCTCGATTAGACGCTTAGTTTACGAGATAATCGCATTTAAAGATTTCCATATGAAAATCCACCATTGGCCACCCATTTCATGGTGATACCCCCATATAATATAGGTAATTTCATAATTATTTTATAGTGATCACAAATTAAGCTCCTTTTCTCGATTAGACGCTTAGTTTACGAGATAATCGCATTTAAAGATTTCCATATGAAAATCCACCATTGGCCACCCATTTCATGGTGATATCCCCATATATTATAGGTAATTTCATAATTATTTTATAGTGATCACAAATTAAGCTCCTTTTCTCGATTAGACGCTTAGTTTACGAGATAATCGCATTTAAAGATTTCCATATGAAAATCCACCATTGGCCACCCATTTCATGGTGATACCCCCATATAATATAGGTGATTTCTTATGTATTTTATAGTGATCACAAATTAAGCTCCTTTTCTCGATTAGACGCTTAGTTTACGAGATAATCGCATTTAAAGATTTCCATATGAAAATCCACCATTGGCCACCCATTTCATGGTAATATCCCCATATATTATAGGTGATTTCTAAGGTATTTTATAGTGATCACAAATTAAGCTCCTTTTCTCGATTAGACGCTTAGTTTACGAGATAATCGCATTTAAAGATTTCCATATGAAAATCCACCATTGGCCACCCATTTCATGGTGATACCCCCATATAACATAGGTGATTTCTTATGTATTTTATAGTGATCACAAATTAAGCTCCTTTTCTCAATTAGACGCTTAGTTTACGAGATAATCGCATTTAAAGATTTCCATATGAAAATCCACCATTGGCCACCCATTTCATGGTGATATCCCCATATAATATAGGTGATTTTTAAGGTATTTTATAGTGATCACAAATTAAGCTCCTTTTCTCAATAAGACGCTTAGTTTACGAGATAATCGCATTTAAAGATTTCCATATGAAAATCCACCATTGGCCACCCATTTCATGGTGATATTCCCATATAATATAGGTGATTTCTAATGTATTTTATAGTGATCACAAATTATGCTCCTTTTCTCGATTAGACGCTTAGTTTACGAGATAATCGCATTTAAAGATTTCCATATGAAAATCCACCATTGGCCACCCATTTCATGGTGATACCCCCATATATTATAGGGTATTTCATAATTATTTCATACTGATCGCAAATTAAGCTCCTTTTC
This sequence comes from Muscina levida, assembly GCA_964034835.1. NCBI lineage: Eukaryota > Metazoa > Arthropoda > Insecta > Diptera > Muscidae > Muscina > Muscina levida. The sequence continues at coordinate 25,683,533 of OZ035884.1, read as the reverse complement.
TCGATTAGACGCTTAGTTTACGAGATAATCGCATTTAAAGATTTCCATATGAAAATCCACCATTGGCCACCCATTTACTGGTGATATCCCCATATATTATAGGTAATTTCATAATTATTTTATAGTGATCACAAATTAAGCTCCTTTTCTCGATTAGACGCTTAGTTTACGAGATAATCGCATTTAAAGATTTCCATATGAAAATCCACCATTGGCCACCCATTTCATGGTGATATTCCCATATATTATAGGGTATTTCATAATTATTTTATAGTGATCACAAATTAAGCTCCTTTTCTCGATTAGACGCTTAGTTTACGAGATAATCGCATTTAAAGATTTCCATATGAAAATCCACCATTGGCCACCCATTTCATGGTGATATCCCCATATATTATAGGGTATTTCATAATTATTTTATAGTGATCACAAATTAAGCTCCTTTTCTCGATTAGACGCTTAGTTTACGAGATAATCACATTTAAAGATTTCCATATGAAAATCCATCATTGGCCACCCATTTCATGGTGATATCCCCATATATTATAGGTGATTTCTTATGTATTTTATAGTGATCACAAATTAAGCTCCTTTTCTCGATTAGACGCTTAGTTTACGAGATAATCGCATTTAAAGATTTCCATATGAAAATCCACCATTGGCCACCCATTTCATGGTGATATCCCCATATATTATAGGTGATTTCTTATGTATTTTATAGTGATCACAAATTAAGCTCCTTTTCTCGATTAGACGCTTAGTTTACGAGATAATCGCAGTTAAAGATTTCCGTATGAAATTCCGCCATTGGCCACCCATTTCATGGTGATACCCCCATATAATATAGGTGATTTCTTATGTATTTTATAGTGATCACAAATTAAGCTCCTTTTCTCGATTAGACGCTTAGTTTACGAGATAATCGCATTTAAAGATTTCCATATGAAAATCCACCATTGGCCACCCATTTCATGGTGATATCCCCATATATTATAGGGTATTTCATAATTATTTTATAGTGATCACAAATTTAGCTCCTTTTCTCGATTAGACGCTTAGTTTACGAGATAATCGCATTTAAAGATTTCCATATGAAAATCCACCATTGGCCACCCATTTCATGGTGAAACCCCCATATAATATAGGTGATTTCTAATGTATTTTATAGTGATCACAAATTATGCTCCTTTTCTCGATTAGACGCTTAGTTTACGAGATAATCGCATTTAAAGATTTCCATATGAAAATCCACCATTGGCCACCCATTTCATGGTGATATCCCCATATATTATAGGTGATTTCTTATGTATTTTATAGTGATCACAAATTAAGCTCCTTTTCTCGATTAGACGCTTAGTTTACGAGATAATCGCATTTAAAGATTTCCATATGAAAATCCACCATTGGCCACCCATTTCATGGTGATACCCCCATATAATATAGGTAATTTCATAATTATTTTATAGTGATCACAAATTAAGCTCCTTTTCTCGATTAGACGCTTAGTTTACGAGATAATCGCATTTAAAGATTTCCATATGAAAATCCACCATTGGCCACCCATTTCATGGTGATATCCCCATATATTATAGGTAATTTCATAATTATTTTATAGTGATCACAAATTAAGCTCCTTTTCTCAATTATACGCTTAGTTTACGAGATAATCGCATTTAAAGATTTCCATATGAAAATCCACCATTGGCCACCCATTTCATGGTGATACCCCCATATATTATAGGTAATTTCATAATTATTTTATAGTGATCAAAAATTAAGCTCCTTTTCTCGATTAGACGCTTAGTTTACGAGATAATCGCATTTAAAGATTTCCATATGAAAATCCACCATTGGCCACCCATTTCATGGTGATATCCCCATATATTATAGGTAATTTCATAATTATTTTATAGTGATCACAAATTAAGCTCCTTTTCTCAATTAGACGCTTAGTTTACGAGATAATCGCATTTAAAGATTTCCATATGAAAATCCACCATTGGCCACCCATTTCATGGTGATACCCCCATATATTATAGGTAATTTCATAATTATTTTATAGTGATCAAAAATTAAGCTCCTTTTCTCGATTAGACGCTTAGTTTACGAGATAATCGCATTTAAAGATTTCCATATGAAAATCCACCATTGGCCACCCATTTCATGGTGATATCCCCATATATTATAGGTAATTTCATAATTATTTTATAGTGATCACAAATTAAGCTCCTTTTCTCGATTAGACGCTTAGTTTACGAGATAATCGCATTTAAAGATTTCCATATGAAAATCCACCATTGGCCACCCATTTCATGGTGATATCCCCATATATTATAGGGTATTTCATAATTATTTTATAGTGATCACAAATTAAGCTCCTTTTCTCGATTAGACGCTTAGTTTACGAGATAATCGCATTTAAAGATTTCCATATGAAAATCCACCATTGGCCACCCATTTCCTGGTGATATCCCCATATATTATAGGTAATTTCATAATTATTTTATAGTGATCACAAATTAAGCTCCTTTTCTCGATTAGACGCTTAGTTTACGAGATAATCGCATTTAAAGATTTCCATATGAAAATCCACCATTGGCCACCCATTTCATGGTGATATCCCCATATATTATAGGGTATTTCATAATTATTTTATAGTGATCACAAATTAAGCTCCTTTTCTCGATTAGACGCTTAGTTTACGAGATAATCGCATTTAAAGATTTCCATATGAAAATCCACTATTGGCCACCCATTTCATGGTGATATCCCCATATATTATAGGTGATTTCTTATGTATTTTATAGTGATCACAAATTAAGCTCCTTTTCTCGATTAGACGCTTAGTTTACGAGATAATCGCAGTTAAAGATTTCCGTATGAAATTCCACCATTGGCCACCCATTTCATGGTGATACCCCCATATAATATAGGTGATTTCTTATGTATTTTATAGTGATCACAAATTAAGCTCCTTTTCTCGATTAGACGCTTAGTTTACGAGATAATCGCATTTAAAGATTTCCATATGAAAATCCACCATTGGCCACCCATTTCATGGTGATATCCCCATATATTATAGGGTATTTCATAATTATTTTATAGTGATCACAAATTAAGCTCCTTTTCTCGATTAGACGCTTAGTTTACGAGATAATCGCATTTAAAGATTTCCATATGAAAATCCACCATTGGCCACCCATTTCATGGTGAAACCCCCATATAATATAGGTGATTTCTAATGTATTTTATAGTGATCACAAATTATGCTCCTTTTCTCGATTAGACGCTTAGTTTACGAGATAATCGCATTTAAAGATTTCCATATGAAAATCCACCATTGGCCACCCATTTCATGGTGATATCCCCATATAATATAGGTGATTTCTAAGGTATTTTATAGTGATCACAAATTAAGCTCCTTTTCTCGATTAGACGCTTAGTTTACGAGATAATCGCATTTCCATATGAAAATCCACCATTGGCCACCCATTTCATGGTGATATACCCATATATTATAGGTGATTTCTTATGTATTTTATAGTGATCACAAATTAAGCTCCTTTTCTCGATTAGACGCTTAGTTTACGAGATAATCGCATTTAAAGATTTCCATATGAAAATCCACCATTGGCCACCCATTTCATGGTGATACCCCCATATAATATAGGTAATTTCATAATTATTTTATAGTGATCACAAATTAAGCTCCTTTTCTCGATTAGACGCTTAGTTTACGAGATAATCGCATTTAAAGATTTCCATATGAAAATCCACCATTGGCCACCCATTTCATGGTGATATCCCCATATATTATAGGTAATTTCATAATTATTTTATAGTGATCACAAATTAAGCTCCTTTTCTCGATTAGACGCTTAGTTTACGAGATAATCGCATTTAAAGATTTCCATATGAAAATCCACCATTGGCCACCCATTTCATGGTGATACCCCCATATATTATAGGTAATTTCATAATTATTTTATAGTGATCAAAAATTAAGCTCCTTTTCTCGATTAGACGCTTAGTTTACGAGATAATCGCATTTAAAGATTTCCATATGAAAATCCACCATTTCATGGTGATACCCCCACATAATATAGGTGATTTCTTATGTATTTTATAGTGATCACAAATTAAGCTTCTTTTCTCGATTAGACGCTTAGTTTACGAGATAATCGCATTTAAAGATTTCCATATGAAAATCCACCATTGGCCACCCATTTCATAGTGATACCCCCATATATTATAGGGTATTTCATAATTATTTTATAGTGATCACAAATTAAGCTCCTTTTCTCGATTAGACGCTTAGTTTACGAGATAATCGCATTTAAAGATTTCCATATGAAAATCCACCATTGGCCACCCATTTCATGGTGATACCCCCATATAATATAGGTAATTTCATAATTATTTTATAGTGATCACAAATTAAGCTCCTTTTCTCGATTAGACGCTTAGTTTACGAGATAATCGCATTTAAAGATTTCCATATGAAAATCCACCATTGGCCACCCATTTCATGGTGATATCCCCATATATTATAGGTAATTTCATAATTATTTTATAGTGATCACAAATTAAGCTCCTTTTCTCGATTAGACGCTTAGTTTACGAGATAATCGCATTTAAAGATTTCCATATGAAAATCCACCATTGGCCACCCATTTCATGGTGATACCCCCATATATTATAGGTAATTTCATAATTATTTTATAGTGATCAAAAATTAAGCTCCTTTTCTCGATTAGACGCTTAGTTTACGAGATAATCGCATTTAAAGATTTCCATATGAAAATCCACCATTGGCCACCCATTTCATGGTGATACCCCCATATAATATAGGTGATTTCTAAGGTATTTTATAGTGATCACAAATTAAGCTCCTTTTCTCAATTAGACGCTTAGTTTACGAGATAATCGCATTTAAAGATTTCCATATGAAAATCCACCATTGGCCACCCATTTCATGGTGATATCCCCATATATTATAGGTGATTTCTAAGGTATTTTATAGTGATCACAAATTAAGCTCCTTTTCTCGATTAGACGCTTAGTTTACGAGATAATCGCATTTAAAGATTTCCATATGAAAATCCACCATTGGCCACCCATTTCATGGTGATATCCCCATATATTATAGGGTATTTCATAATTATTTTATAGTGATCATAAGTTAAGCTCCTTTTCTCGATTAGACGCTTAGTTTACGAGATAATCGCATTTAAAGATTTCCATATGAAAATCCACCATTGGCCACCCATTTCATGGTGATACCCCCATATAATATAGGTGATTTCTTATGTATTTTATAGTGATCACAAATTAAGCTCCTTTTCTCGATTAGACGCTTAGTTTACGAGATAATCGCATTAAAAGATTTCCATATGAAAATCCACCATTGGCCACCCATTTCATGGTGATACCCCCATATAATATAGGTGATTTCTTATGTATTTTATAGTGATCACAAATTAAGCTCCTTTTCTCGATTAGACGCTTAGTTTACGAGATAATCGCATTTAAAGATTTCCGTATGAAATAGTGATCACAATTTAAGCTCCTTTTCTCGATTAGACGCTTAGTTTACGAGATAATCGCATTTAAAGATTTCCATATGAAAATCCACCATTGGCCACCCATTTCATGGTGATATCCCCATATATTATAGGTAATTTCATAATTATTTTATAGTGATCACAAATTAAGCTCCTTTTCTCGATTAGACGCTTAGTTTACGAGATAATCGCATTTAAAGATTTCCATATGAAAATCCACCATTGGCCACCCATTTCATGGTGATACCCCCATATATTATAGGTAATTTCATAATTATTTTATAGTGATCAAAAATTAAGCTCCTTTTCTCGATTAGACGCTTAGTTTACGAGATAATCGCATTTAAAGATTTCCATATGAAAATCCACCATTGGCCACCCATTTCATGGTGATACCCCCACATAATATAGGTGATTTCTTATGTATTTTATAGTGATCACAAATTAAGCTTCTTTTCTCGATTAGACGCTTAGTTTACGAGATAATCGCATTTAAAGATTTCCATATGAAAATCCACCATTGGCCACCCATTTCATAGTGATACCCCCATATATTATAGGGTATTTCATAATTATTTTATAGTGATCACAAATTAAGCTCCTTTTCTCGATTAGACGCTTAGTTTACGAGATAATCGCATTTAAAGATTTCCATATGAAAATCCACCATTGGCCACCCATTTCATGGTGATACCCCCATATAATATAGGTGATTTCTAAGGTATTTTATAGTGATCACAAATTAAGCTCCTTTTCTCAATTAGACGCTTAGTTTACGAGATAATCGCATTTAAAGATTTCCATATGAAAATCCACCATTGGCCACCCATTTCATGGTGATATCCCCATATATTATAGGTGATTTCTAAGGTATTTTATAGTGATCACAAATTAAGCTCCTTTTCTCGATTAGACGCTTAGTTTACGAGATAATCGCATTTAAAGATTTCCATATGAAAATCCACCATTGGCCACCCATTTCATGGTGATACCCCCATATAATATAGGTGATTTCTTATGTATTTTATAGTGATCACAAATTAAGCTCCTTTTCTCGATTAGACGCTTAGTTTACGAGATAATCGCATTAAAAGATTTCCATATGAAAATCCACCATTGGCCACCCATTTCATGGTGATACCCCCATATAATATAGGTGATTTCTAAGGTATTTTATAGTGATCACAAATTAAGCTCCTTTTCTCAATTAGACGCTTAGTTTACGAGATAATCGCATTTAAAGATTTCCATATGAAAATCCACCATTGGCCACCCATTTCATGGTGATACCCCCATATATTATAGGTGATTTCTAAGGTATTTTATAGTGATCACAAATTAAGCTCCTTTTCTCGATTAGACGCTTAGTTTACGAGATAATCGCATTTAAAGATTTCCATATAAAAATCCACCATTGGCCACCCATTTCATGGTGATATCCCCATATAATATAGGTGATTTCTTATGTATTTTATAGTGATCACATATTAAGCTCCTTTTCTCGATTAGACGCTTAGTTTACGAGATAATCGCATTTAAAGATTTCCATATAAAAATCCACCATTGGCCACCCATTTCATGGTGATATCCCCATATAATATAGGTGATTTCTTATGTATTTTATAGTGATCACATATTAAGCTCCTTTTCTCGATTAGACGCTTAGTTTACGAGATAATCGCATTTAAAGATTTCCGTATGAAATTCCACCATTGGCCACCCATTTCATGGTGATACCCCCATATAATATAGGTGATTTCTTATGTATTTTATAGTGATCACAAATTAAGCTCCTTTTCTCGATTAGACGCTTAGTTTACGAGATAATCGCATTTAAAGATTTCCATATGAAAATCCACCATTGGCCACCCATTTCATGGTGAAACCCCCATATAATATAGGTGATTTCTAATGTATTTTATAGTGATCACAAATTAAGCTCCTTTTCTCGATTAGACGCTTAGTTTACGAGATAATCGCATTTAAAGATTTCCATATGAAAATCCACCATTGGCCACCCATTTCATGGTGATATCCCCATATATTATAGGTAATTTCATAATTATTTTATAGTGATCACAAATTAAGCTCCTTTTCTCGATTAGACGCTTAGTTTACGAGATAATCGCATTTAAAGATTTCCATATGAAAATCCACCATTGGCCACCCATTTCATGGTGATATCCCCATATATTATAGGGTATTTCATAATTATTTTATAGTGATCACAAATTAAGCTCCTTTTCTCGATTAGACGCTTAGTTTACGAGATAATCGCATTTAAAGATTTCCATATGAAAATCCACCATTGGCCACCCATTTCATGGTGATATCCCCATATATTATAGGGTATTTCATAATTATTTTATAGTGATCACAAATTAAGCTCCTTTTCTCGATTAGACGCTTTGTTTACGAGATAATCACATTTAAAGATTTCCATATGAAAATCCATCATTGGCCACCCATTTCATGGTGATATCCCCATATATTATAGGTGATTTCTTATGTATTTTATAGTGATCACAAATTAAGCTCCTTTTCTCGATTAGACGCTTAGTTTACGAGATAATCGCATTTAAAGATTTCCATATGAAAATCAACCATTGGCCACCCATTTCATGGTGATATCCCCATATATTATAGGTGATTTCTTATGTATTTTATAGTGATCACAAATTAAGCTCCTTTTCTCGATTAGACGCTTAGTTTACGAGATAATCGCAGTTAAAGATTTCCGTATGAAATTCCACCATTGGCCACCCATTTCATGGTGATACCCCCATATAATATAGGTGATTTCTTATGTATTTTATAGTGATCACAAATTAAGCTCCTTTTCTCGATTAGACGCTTAGTTTACGAGATAATCGCATTTAAAGATTTCCATATGAAAATCCACCATTGGCCACCCATTTCATGGTGAAACCCCCATATAATATTGGTGATTTCTAATGTATTTGAGATAAGATTTCTAATGAGATAATCGCATTTAAAGATTTCCATATGAAAATCCACCATTGGCCACCCATTTCATGGTGATACCCCCATATAATATAGGGTATTTCATAATTATTTTATAGTGATCACAAATTAAGCTCCTTTTCTCGATTAGACGCTTAGTTTACGAGATAATCGCATTTAAAGATTTCCATATGAAAATCCACCATTGGCCACCCATTTCATGGTGATACCCCCATATAATATAGGTAATTTCATAATTATTTTATAGTGATCACAAATTAAGCTCCTTTTCTCGATTAGACGCTTAGTTTACGAGATAATCGCATTTAAAGATTTCCATATGAAAATCCACCATTGGCCACCCATTTCATGGTGATACCCCCATATAATATAGGTGATTTCTTATGTATTTTATAGTGATCACAAATTAAGCTCCTTTTCTCGATTAGACGCTTAGTTTACGAGATAATCGCATTTAAAGATTTCCATATGAAAATCCACCATTGGCCACCCATTTCATGGTGATACCCCCATATATTATAGGTAATTTCATAATTATTTTATAGTGATCACAAATTAAGCTCCTTTTCTCGATTAGACGCTTAGTTTACGAGATAATCGCATTTAAAGATTTCCATATGAAAATCCACCATTGGCCACCCATTTCATGGTGATACCCCCATATAATATAGGTGATTTCTAAGGTATTTTATAGTGATCACAAATTAAGCTCCTTTTCTCAATTAGACGCTTAGTTTACGAGATAATCGCATTTAAAGATTTCCATATGAAAATCCACCATTGGCCACCCATTTCATGGTGATATCCCCATATATTATAGGTGATTTCTAAGGTATTTTATAGTGATCACAAATTAAGCTCCTTTTCTCGATTAGACGCTTAGTTTACGAGATAATCGCATTTAAAGATTTCCATATGAAAATCCACCATTGGCCACCCATTTCATGGTGATACCCCCATATAATATAGGTGATTTCTTATGTATTTTATAGTGATCACAAATTAAGCTCCTTTTCTCGATTAGACGCTTAGTTTACGAGATAATCGCATTAAAAGATTTCCATATGAAAATCCACCATTGGCCACCCATTTCATGGTGATACCCCCATATAATATAGGTGATTTCTAAGGTATTTTATAGTGATCACAAATTAAGCTCCTTTTCTCAATTAGACGCTTAGTTTACGAGATAATCGCATTTAAAGATTTCCATATGAAAATCCACCATTGGCCACCCATTTCATGGTGATACCCCCATATATTATAGGTGATTTCTAAGGTATTTTATAGTGATCACAAATTAAGCTCCTTTTCTCGATTAGACGCTTAGTTTACGAGATAATCGCATTTAAAGATTTCCATATAAAAATCCACCATTGGCCACCCATTTCATGGTGATATCCCCATATAATATAGGTGATTTCTTATGTATTTTATAGTGATCACATATTAAGCTCCTTTTCTCGATTAGACGCTTAGTTTACGAGATAATCGCATTTAAAGATTTCCATATAAAAATCCACCATTGGCCACCCATTTCATGGTGATATCCCCATATAATATAGGTGATTTCTTATGTATTTTATAGTGATCACATATTAAGCTCCTTTTCTCGATTAGACGCTTAGTTTACGAGATAATCGCATTTAAAGATTTCCGTATGAAATTCCACCATTGGCCACCCATTTCATGGTGATACCCCCATATAATATAGGTGATTTCTTATGTATTTTATAGTGATCACAAATTAAGCTCCTTTTCTCGATTAGACGCTTAGTTTACGAGATAATCGCATTTAAAGATTTCCATATGAAAATCCACCATTGGCCACCCATTTCATGGTGAAACCCCCATATAATATAGGTGATTTCTAATGTATTTTATAGTGATCACAAATTAAGCTCCTTTTCTCGATTAGACGCTTAGTTTACGAGATAATCGCATTTAAAGATTTCCATATGAAAATCCACCATTGGCCACCCATTTCATGGTGATATCCCCATATATTATAGGTAATTTCATAATTATTTTATAGTGATCACAAATTAAGCTCCTTTTCTCGATTAGACGCTTAGTTTACGAGATAATCGCATTTAAAGATTTCCATATGAAAATCCACCATTGGCCACCCATTTCATGGTGATATCCCCATATATTATAGGGTATTTCATAATTATTTTATAGTGATCACAAATTAAGCTCCTTTTCTCGATTAGACGCTTAGTTTACGAGATAATCGCATTTAAAGATTTCCATATGAAAATCCACCATTGGCCACCCATTTCATGGTGATATCCCCATATATTATAGGGTATTTCATAATTATTTTATAGTGATCACAAATTAAGCTCCTTTTCTCGATTAGACGCTTTGTTTACGAGATAATCACATTTAAAGATTTCCATATGAAAATCCATCATTGGCCACCCATTTCATGGTGATATCCCCATATATTATAGGTGATTTCTTATGTATTTTATAGTGATCACAAATTAAGCTCCTTTTCTCGATTAGACGCTTAGTTTACGAGATAATCGCATTTAAAGATTTCCATATGAAAATCAACCATTGGCCACCCATTTCATGGTGATATCCCCATATATTATAGGTGATTTCTTATGTATTTTATAGTGATCACAAATTAAGCTCCTTTTCTCGATTAGACGCTTAGTTTACGAGATAATCGCAGTTAAAGATTTCCGTATGAAATTCCACCATTGGCCACCCATTTCATGGTGATACCCCCATATAATATAGGTGATTTCTTATGTATTTTATAGTGATCACAAATTAAGCTCCTTTTCTCGATTAGACGCTTAGTTTACGAGATAATCGCATTTAAAGATTTCCATATGAAAATCCACCATTGGCCACCCATTTCATGGTGAAACCCCCATATAATATTGGTGATTTCTATGTATTTGAGATAAGATTTCTAATGAGATAATCGCATTTAAAGATTTCCATATGAAAATCCACCATTGGCCACCCATTTCATGGTGATACCCCCATATAATATAGGTAATTTCATAATTATTTTATAGTGATCACAAATTAAGCTCCTTTTCTCGATTAGACGCTTAGTTTACGAGATAATCGCATTTAAAGATTTCCATATGAAAATCCACCATTGGCCACCCATTTCATGGTGATATCCCCATATATTATAGGTAATTTCATAATTATTTTATAGTGATCACAAATTAAGCTCCTTTTCTCGATTAGACGCTTAGTTTACGAGATAATCGCATTTAAAGATTTCCATATGAAAATCCACCATTGGCCACCCATTTCATGGTGATATCCCCATATATTATAGGTAATTTCATAATTATTTTATAGTGATCAAAAATTAAGCTCCTTTTCTCGATTAGACGCTTAGTTTACGAGATAATCGCATTTAAAGATTTCCATATGAAAATCCACCATTGGCCACCCATTTCATGGTGATATCCCCATATATTATAGGTAATTTCATAATTATTTTATAGTGATCACAAATTAAGCTCCTTTTCTCAATTAGACGCTTAGTTTACGAGATAATCGCATTTAAAGATTTCCATATGAAAATCCACCATTGGCCACCCATTTCATGGTGATACCCCCATATAATATAGGTGATTTCTTATGTATTTTATAGTGATCACAAATTAAGCTCCTTTTCTCGATTAGACGCTTAGTTTACGAGATAATCGCATTTAAAGATTTCCATATGAAAATCCACCATTGGCCACCCATTTCATGGTGATACCCCCATATAATATAGGTGATTTCTAAGGTATTTTATAGTGATCACAAATTAAGCTCCTTTTCTCGATTAGACGCTTAGTTTACGAGATAATCGCATTTAAAGATTTCCATATGAAAATCCACCATTGGCCACCCATTTCATGGTAATATCCCCATATATTATAGGTGATTTCTAAGGTATTTTATAGTGATCACAAATTAAGCTCCTTTTCTCGATTAGACGCTTAGTTTACGAGATAATCGCATTTAAAGATTTCCATATGAAAATCCACCATTGGCCACCCATTTCATGGTGATACCCCCATATAACATAGGTGATTTCTTATGTATTTTATAGTGATCACAAATTAAGCTCCTTTTCTCAATTAGACGCTTAGTTTACGAGATAATCGCATTTAAAGATTTCCATATGAAAATCCACCATTGGCCACCCATTTCATGGTGATATCCCCATATAATATAGGTGATTTTTAAGGTATTTTATAGTGATCACAAATTAAGCTCCTTTTCTCAATAAGACGCTTAGTTTACGAGATAATCGCATTTAAAGATTTCCATATGAAAATCCACCATTGGCCACCCATTTCATGGTGATACCCCCATATATTATAGGTGATTTCTAAGGTATTTTATAGTGATCACAAATTAAGCTCCTTTTCTCGATTAGACGCTTAGTTTACGAGATAATCGCATTTAAAGATTTCCATATGAAAATCCACCATTGGCCACCCATTTCATGGTGATACCCCCATATAATATAGGTGATTTCTTATGTATTTTATAGTGATCACAAATTAAGCTCCTTTTCTCGATTAGACGCTTAGTTTACGAGATAATCGCATTAAAAGATTTCCATATGAAAATCCACCATTGGCCACCCATTTCATGGTGATACCCCCATATAATATAGGTGATTTCTAAGGTATTTTATAGTGATCACAAATTAAGCTCCTTTTCTCAATTAGACGCTTAGTTTACGAGATAATCGCATTTAAAGATTTCCATATGAAAATCCACCATTGGCCACCCATTTCATGGTGATACCCCCATATATTATAGGTGATTTCTAAGGTATTTTATAGTGATCACAAATTAAGCTCCTTTTCTCGATTAGACGCTTAGTTTACGAGATAATCGCATTTAAAGATTTCCATATAAAAATCCACCATTGGCCACCCATTTCATGGTGATATCCCCATATAATATAGGTGATTTCTTATGTATTTTATAGTGATCACATATTAAGCTCCTTTTCTCGATTAGACGCTTAGTTTACGAGATAATCGCATTTAAAGATTTCCATATAAAAATCCACCATTGGCCACCCATTTCATGGTGATATCCCCATATAATATAGGTGATTTCTTATGTATTTTATAGTGATCACATATTAAGCTCCTTTTCTCGATTAGACGCTTAGTTTACGAGATAATCGCATTTAAAGATTTCCGTATGAAATTCCACCATTGGCCACCCATTTCATGGTGATACCCCCATATAATATAGGTGATTTCTTATGTATTTTATAGTGATCACAAATTAAGCTCCTTTTCTCGATTAGACGCTTAGTTTACGAGATAATCGCATTTAAAGATTTCCATATGAAAATCCACCATTGGCCACCCATTTCATGGTGAAACCCCCATATAATATAGGTGATTTCTAATGTATTTTATAGTGATCACAAATTAAGCTCCTTTTCTCGATTAGACGCTTAGTTTACGAGATAATCGCATTTAAAGATTTCCATATGAAAATCCACCATTGGCCACCCATTTCATGGTGATATCCCCATATATTATAGGTAATTTCATAATTATTTTATAGTGATCACAAATTAAGCTCCTTTTCTCGATTAGACGCTTAGTTTACGAGATAATCGCATTTAAAGATTTCCATATGAAAATCCACCATTGGCCACCCATTTCATGGTGATATCCCCATATATTATAGGGTATTTCATAATTATTTTATAGTGATCACAAATTAAGCTCCTTTTCTCGATTAGACGCTTAGTTTACGAGATAATCGCATTTAAAGATTTCCATATGAAAATCCACCATTGGCCACCCATTTCATGGTGATATCCCCATATATTATAGGGTATTTCATAATTATTTTATAGTGATCACAAATTAAGCTCCTTTTCTCGATTAGACGCTTTGTTTACGAGATAATCACATTTAAAGATTTCCATATGAAAATCCATCATTGGCCACCCATTTCATGGTGATATCCCCATATATTATAGGTGATTTCTTATGTATTTTATAGTGATCACAAATTAAGCTCCTTTTCTCGATTAGACGCTTAGTTTACGAGATAATCGCATTTAAAGATTTCCATATGAAAATCAACCATTGGCCACCCATTTCATGGTGATATCCCCATATATTATAGGTGATTTCTTATGTATTTTATAGTGATCACAAATTAAGCTCCTTTTCTCGATTAGACGCTTAGTTTACGAGATAATCGCAGTTAAAGATTTCCGTATGAAATTCCACCATTGGCCACCCATTTCATGGTGATACCCCCATATAATATAGGTGATTTCTTATGTATTTTATAGTGATCACAAATTAAGCTCCTTTTCTCGATTAGACGCTTAGTTTACGAGATAATCGCATTTAAAGATTTCCATATGAAAATCCACCATTGGCCACCCATTTCATGGTGAAACCCCCATATAATATTGGTGATTTCTAATGTATTTGAGATAAGATTTCTAATGAGATAATCGCATTTAAAGATTTCCATATGAAAATCCACCATTGGCCACCCATTTCATGGTGATACCCCCATATAATATAGGGTATTTCATAATTATTTTATAGTGATCACAAATTAAGCTCCTTTTCTCGATTAGACGCTTAGTTTACGAGATAATC
Source organism: Muscina levida (assembly GCA_964034835.1). Classification (NCBI taxonomy): domain Eukaryota; kingdom Metazoa; phylum Arthropoda; class Insecta; order Diptera; family Muscidae; genus Muscina; species Muscina levida. The sequence continues at coordinate 25,668,343 of OZ035884.1, read as the reverse complement.
GCATTTAAAGATTTCCATATGAAAATCCACCATTGGCCACCCATTTCATGGTGATACCCCCATATAATATAGGTAATTTCATAATTATTTTATAGTGATCACAAATTAAGCTCCTTTTCTCGATTAGACGCTTAGTTTACGAGATAATCGCATTTAAAGATTTCCATATGAAAATCCACCATTGGCCACCCATTTCATGGTGATATCCCCATATATTATAGGTAATTTCATAATTATTTTATAGTGATCACAAATTAAGCTCCTTTTCTCGATTAGACGCTTAGTTTACGAGATAATCGCATTTAAAGATTTCCATATGAAAATCCACCATTGGCCACCCATTTCATGGTGATACCCCCATATATTATAGGTAATTTCATAATTATTTTATAGTGATCAAAAATTAAGCTCCTTTTCTCGATTAGACGCTTAGTTTACGAGATAATCGCATTTAAAGATTTCCATATGAAAATCCACCATTGGCCACCCATTTCATGGTGATACCCCCATATAATATAGGTGATTTCTAAGGTATTTTATAGTGATCACAAATTAAGCTCCTTTTCTCAATTAGACGCTTAGTTTACGAGATAATCGCATTTAAAGATTTCCATATGAAAATCCACCATTGGCCACCCATTTCATGGTGATATCCCCATATATTATAGGTGATTTCTAAGGTATTTTATAGTGATCACAAATTAAGCTCCTTTTCTCGATTAGACGCTTAGTTTACGAGATAATCGCATTTAAAGATTTCCATATGAAAATCCACCATTGGCCACCCATTTCATGGTGATACCCCCATATAATATAGGTGATTTCTTATGTATTTTATAGTGATCACAAATTAAGCTCCTTTTCTCGATTAGACGCTTAGTTTACGAGATAATCGCATTAAAAGATTTCCATATGAAAATCCACCATTGGCCACCCATTTCATGGTGATACCCCCATATAATATAGGTGATTTCTAAGGTATTTTATAGTGATCACAAATTAAGCTCCTTTTCTCAATTAGACGCTTAGTTTACGAGATAATCGCATTTAAAGATTTCCATATGAAAATCCACCATTGGCCACCCATTTCATGGTGATACCCCCATATATTATAGGTGATTTCTAAGGTATTTTATAGTGATCACAAATTAAGCTCCTTTTCTCGATTAGACGCTTAGTTTACGAGATAATCGCATTTAAAGATTTCCATATAAAAATCCACCATTGGCCACCCATTTCATGGTGATATCCCCATATAATATAGGTGATTTCTTATGTATTTTATAGTGATCACATATTAAGCTCCTTTTCTCGATTAGACGCTTAGTTTACGAGATAATCGCATTTAAAGATTTCCATATAAAAATCCACCATTGGCCACCCATTTCATGGTGATATCCCCATATAATATAGGTGATTTCTTATGTATTTTATAGTGATCACATATTAAGCTCCTTTTCTCGATTAGACGCTTAGTTTACGAGATAATCGCATTTAAAGATTTCCGTATGAAATTCCACCATTGGCCACCCATTTCATGGTGATACCCCCATATAATATAGGTGATTTCTTATGTATTTTATAGTGATCACAAATTAAGCTCCTTTTCTCGATTAGACGCTTAGTTTACGAGATAATCGCATTTAAAGATTTCCATATGAAAATCCACCATTGGCCACCCATTTCATGGTGAAACCCCCATATAATATAGGTGATTTCTAATGTATTTTATAGTGATCACAAATTAAGCTCCTTTTCTCGATTAGACGCTTAGTTTACGAGATAATCGCATTTAAAGATTTCCATATGAAAATCCACCATTGGCCACCCATTTCATGGTGATATCCCCATATATTATAGGTAATTTCATAATTATTTTATAGTGATCACAAATTAAGCTCCTTTTCTCGATTAGACGCTTAGTTTACGAGATAATCGCATTTAAAGATTTCCATATGAAAATCCACCATTGGCCACCCATTTCATGGTGATATCCCCATATATTATAGGGTATTTCATAATTATTTTATAGTGATCACAAATTAAGCTCCTTTTCTCGATTAGACGCTTAGTTTACGAGATAATCGCATTTAAAGATTTCCATATGAAAATCCACCATTGGCCACCCATTTCATGGTGATATCCCCATATATTATAGGGTATTTCATAATTATTTTATAGTGATCACAAATTAAGCTCCTTTTCTCGATTAGACGCTTTGTTTACGAGATAATCACATTTAAAGATTTCCATATGAAAATCCATCATTGGCCACCCATTTCATGGTGATATCCCCATATATTATAGGTGATTTCTTATGTATTTTATAGTGATCACAAATTAAGCTCCTTTTCTCGATTAGACGCTTAGTTTACGAGATAATCGCATTTAAAGATTTCCATATGAAAATCAACCATTGGCCACCCATTTCATGGTGATATCCCCATATATTATAGGTGATTTCTTATGTATTTTATAGTGATCACAAATTAAGCTCCTTTTCTCGATTAGACGCTTAGTTTACGAGATAATCGCAGTTAAAGATTTCCGTATGAAATTCCACCATTGGCCACCCATTTCATGGTGATACCCCCATATAATATAGGTGATTTCTTATGTATTTTATAGTGATCACAAATTAAGCTCCTTTTCTCGATTAGACGCTTAGTTTACGAGATAATCGCATTTAAAGATTTCCATATGAAAATCCACCATTGGCCACCCATTTCATGGTGAAACCCCCATATAATATTGGTGATTTCTAATGTATTTGAGATAAGATTTCTAATGAGATAATCGCATTTAAAGATTTCCATATGAAAATCCACCATTGGCCACCCATTTCATGGTGATACCCCCATATAATATAGGTAATTTCATAATTATTTTATAGTGATCACAAATTAAGCTCCTTTTCTCGATTAGACGCTTAGTTTACGAGATAATCGCATTTAAAGATTTCCATATGAAAATCCACCATTGGCCACCCATTTCATGGTGATATCCCCATATATTATAGGTAATTTCATAATTATTTTATAGTGATCACAAATTAAGCTCCTTTTCTCGATTAGACGCTTAGTTTACGAGATAATCGCATTTAAAGATTTCCATATGAAAATCCACCATTGGCCACCCATTTCATGGTGATATCCCCATATATTATAGGTAATTTCATAATTATTTTATAGTGATCAAAAATTAAGCTCCTTTTCTCGATTAGACGCTTAGTTTACGAGATAATCGCATTTAAAGATTTCCATATGAAAATCCACCATTGGCCACCCATTTCATGGTGATATCCCCATATATTATAGGTAATTTCATAATTATTTTATAGTGATCACAAATTAAGCTCCTTTTCTCAATTAGACGCTTAGTTTACGAGATAATCGCATTTAAAGATTTCCATATGAAAATCCACCATTGGCCACCCATTTCATGGTGATACCCCCATATAATATAGGTGATTTCTTATGTATTTTATAGTGATCACAAATTAAGCTCCTTTTCTCGATTAGACGCTTAGTTTACGAGATAATCGCATTTAAAGATTTCCATATGAAAATCCACCATTGGCCACCCATTTCATGGTGATACCCCCATATAATATAGGTGATTTCTAAGGTATTTTATAGTGATCACAAATTAAGCTCCTTTTCTCGATTAGACGCTTAGTTTACGAGATAATCGCATTTAAAGATTTCCATATGAAAATCCACCATTGGCCACCCATTTCATGGTAATATCCCCATATATTATAGGTGATTTCTAAGGTATTTTATAGTGATCACAAATTAAGCTCCTTTTCTCGATTAGACGCTTAGTTTACGAGATAATCGCATTTAAAGATTTCCATATGAAAATCCACCATTGGCCACCCATTTCATGGTGATACCCCCATATAACATAGGTGATTTCTTATGTATTTTATAGTGATCACAAATTAAGCTCCTTTTCTCAATTAGACGCTTAGTTTACGAGATAATCGCATTTAAAGATTTCCATATGAAAATCCACCATTGGCCACCCATTTCATGGTGATATCCCCATATAATATAGGTGATTTTTAAGGTATTTTATAGTGATCACAAATTAAGCTCCTTTTCTCAATAAGACGCTTAGTTTACGAGATAATCGCATTTAAAGATTTCCATATGAAAATCCACCATTGGCCACCCATTTCATGGTGATATTCCCATATAATATAGGTGATTTCTAATGTATTTTATAGTGATCACAAATTATGCTCCTTTTCTCGATTAGACGCTTAGTTTACGAGATAATCGCATTTAAAGATTTCCATATGAAAATCCACCATTGGCCACCCATTTCATGGTGATACCCCCATATATTATAGGGTATTTCATAATTATTTCATACTGATCGCAAATTAAGCTCCTTTTCTCGATTAGACGCTTAGTTTACGAGATAATCGCATTTAAAGATTTCCATATGAAAATCCACCATTGGCCACCCATTTACTGGTGATATCCCCATATATTATAGGTAATTTCATAATTATTTTATAGTGATCACAAATTAAGCTCCTTTTCTCGATTAGACGCTTAGTTTACGAGATAATCGCATTTAAAGATTTCCATATGAAAATCCACCATTGGCCACCCATTTCATGGTGATATCCCCATATATTATAGGGTACTTCATAATTATTTTATAGTGATCACAAATTAAGCTCCTTTTCTCGATTAGACGCTTAGTTTACGAGATAATCGCATTTAAAGATTTCCATATGAAAATCCACCATTGGCCACCCATTTCATGGTGATATCCCCATATATTATAGGGTATTTCATAATTATTTTATAGTGATCACAAATTAAGCTCCTTTTCTCGATTAGACGCTTAGTTTACGAGATAATCGCATTTAAAGATTTCCATATGAAAATCCACCATTGGCCACCCATTTCATGGTGATATCCCCATATATTATAGGTGATTTCTTATGTATTTTATAGTGATCACAAATTAAGCTCCTTTTCTCGATTAGACGCTTAGTTTACGAGATAATCGCAGTTAAAGATTTCCGTATGAAATTCCACCATTGGCCACCCATTTCATGGTGATACCCCCATATAATATAGGTGATTTCTTATGTATTTTATAGTGATCACAAATTAAGCTCCTTTTCTCGATTAGACGCTTAGTTTACGAGATAATCGCATTTAAAGATTTCCATATGAAAATCCACCATTGGCCACCCATTTCATGGTGATATCCCCATATATTATAGGGTATTTCATAATTATTTTATAGTGATCACAAATTAAGCTCCTTTTCTCGATTAGACGCTTAGTTTACGAGATAATCGCATTTAAAGATTTCCATATGAAAATCCACCATTGGCCACCCATTTCATGGTGAAACCCCCATATAATATAGGTGATTTCTAATGTATTTTATAGTGATCACAAATTATGCTCCTTTTCTCGATTAGACGCTTAGTTTACGAGATAATCGCATTTAAAGATTTCCATATGAAAATCCACCATTGGCCACCCATTTCATGGTGATATCCCCATATATTATAGGTGATTTCTTATGTATTTTATAGTGATCACAAATTAAGCTCCTTTTCTCGATTAGACGCTTAGTTTACGAGATAATCGCATTTAAAGATTTCCATATGAAAATCCACCATTGGCCACCCATTTCATGGTGATATCCCCATATATTATAGGTGATTTCTTATGTATTTTATAGTGATCACAAATTAAGCTCCTTTTCTCGATTAGACGCTTAGTTTACGAGATAATCGCAGTTAAAGATTTCCGTATGAAATTCCACCATTGGCCACCCATTTCATGGTGATACCCCCATATAATATAGGTGATTTCTTATGTATTTTATAGTGATCACAAATTAAGCTCCTTTTCTCGATTAGACGCTTAGTTTACGAGATAATCGCATTTAAAGATTTCCATATGAAAATCCACCATTGGCCACCCATTTCATGGTGATATCCCCATATATTATAGGGTATTTCATAATTATTTTATAGTGATCACAAATTAAGCTCCTTTTCTCGATTAGACGCTTAGTTTACGAGATAATCGCATTTAAAGATTTCCATATGAAAATCCACCATTGGCCACCCATTTCATGGTGAAACCCCCATATAATATAGGTGATTTCTAATGTATTTTATAGTGATCACAAATTATGCTCCTTTTCTCGATTAGACGCTTAGTTTACGAGATAATCGCATTTAAAGATTTCCATATGAAAATCCACCATTGGCCACCCATTTCATGGTGATATCCCCATATATTATAGGTGATTTCTTATGTATTTTATAGTGATCACAAATTAAGCTCCTTTTCTCGATTAGACGCTTAGTTTACGAGATAATCGCATTTAAAGATTTCCATATGAAAATCCACCATTGGCCACCCATTTCATGGTGATACCCCCATATAATATAGGTAATTTCATAATTATTTTATAGTGATCACAAATTAAGCTCCTTTTCTCGATTAGACGCTTAGTTTACGAGATAATCGCATTTAAAGATTTCCATATGAAAATCCACCATTGGCCACCCATTTCATGGTGATATCCCCACATATTATAGGTAATTTCATAATTATTTTATAGTGATCACAAATTAAGCTCCTTTTCTCAATTAGACGCTTAGTTTACGAGATAATCGCATTTAAAGATTTCCATATGAAAATCCACCATTGGCCACCCATTTCATGGTGATACCCCCATATATTATAGGTAATTTCATAATTATTTTATAGTGATCAAAAATTAAGCTCCTTTTCTCGATTAGACGCTTAGTTTACGAGATAATCGCATTTAAAGATTTCCATATGAAAATCCACCATTGGCCACCCATTTCATGGTGATATCCCCATATAATATAGGTGATTTCTAATGTATTTTATAGTGATCACAAATTATGCTCCTTTTCTCGATTAGACGCTTAGTTTACGAGATAATCGCATTTAAAGATTTCCATATGAAAATCCACCATTGGCCACCCATTTCATGGTGATACCCCCATATAATATAGGTAATTTCATAATTATTTTATAGTGATCACAAATTAAGCTCCTTTTCTCGATTAGACGCTTAGTTTACGAGATAATCGCATTTAAAGATTTCCATATGAAAATCCACCATTGGCCATTTCACCATTTCATGATGATACCATCATTTTTATAGTAATCACAAATTAAGCTCCTTTTCTCGATTAGACGCTTAGTTTACGAGATAATCGCATTTAAAGATTTCCATATGAAAATCCACCATTGGCCACCCATTTCATGGTGATATCCCCATATAATATAGGTGATTTCTAATGTATTTTATAGTGATCACAAATTATGCTCCTTTTCTCGATTAGACGCTTAGTTTACGAGATAATCGCATTTAAAGATTTCCATATGAAAATCCACCATTGGCCACCCATTTCATGGTGATACCCCCATATAATATAGGTAATTTCATAATTATTTTATAGTGATCACAAATTAAGCTCCTTTTCTCGATTAGACGCTTAGTTTACGAGATAATCGCATTTAAAGATTTCCATATGAAAATCCACCATTGGCCATTTCACCATTTCATGATGATACCATCATTTTTATAGTAATCACAAATTAAGCTCCTTTTCTCGATTAGACGCTTAGTTTACGAGATAATCGCATTTAAAGATTTCCATATGAAAATCCACCATTGGCCACCCATTTCATGGTGATACCCCCATATAATATAGGTGATTTCTTATGTATTTTATAGTGATCACAAATTAAGCTTCTTTTCTCGATTAGACGCTTAGTTTACAATATAATCGCATTTAAAGATTTCCATATGAAAATCCACCATTGGCCACCCATTTCATGGTGATACCTCCATATAATATAGGTGATTTCTTATGTATTTTATAGTGATCACAAATTAAGCTCCTTTTCTCGATTAGACGCTTAGTTTACGAGATAATCGCATTTAAAGATTTCCATATGAAAATCCACCATTGGCCACCCATTTCATGGTGATACCCCCATATAATATAGGTGATTTCTTATGTATTTTATAGTGATCACAAATTAAGCTCCTTTTCTCGATTAGACGCTTAGTTTACGAGATAATCGCATTTAAAGATTTCCATATGAAAATCCACCATTGGCCACCTATTTCATGGTGATACCCCCATATAATATAGGTGATTTCTTATGTATTTTATAGTGATCACAAATTAAGCTCCTTTTCTCGATTAGACGCTTAGTTTACGAGATAATCACATTTAAAGATTTCCATATGAAAATCCACCATTGGCCACCCATTTCATGGTGATACCCCCATATAATATAGGTGACTTCTTATGTATTTTATAGTGATCACAAATTAAGCTCCTTTTCTCGATTAGACGCTTAGTTTACGAGATAATCACATTTAAAGATTTCCATATGAAAATCCACCATTGGCCACCCATTTCATGGTGATACCCCCATATAATATAGGTGATTTTTTATGTATTTTATAGTGATCACAAATTAAGCTCCTCTTCTCGATTAGACGCTTAGTTTACGAGAAAATCGCATTTAAAGATTTCCATATGAAAATCCACCATTGGCCACCCATTTCATGGTGATATCCCCATATATTATAAGTGATTTCCTAAGTGTTTTATAGTGATCACAAATTAAGCTCCTTTTCTCGATTAGACGCTTAGTTTACGAGATAATCGCATTTAAAGATTTCCATATGAAAATCCACCATTGGCCACCCATTTCATGGTGATACCCCCATATAATATAGGTGATTTCTTATGTATTTTATAGTGATCACAAATTAAGCTCCTTTTCTCGATTAGACGCTTAGTTTACGAGATAATCGCATTTAAAGATTTCCATATGAAAATCCACCATTGGCCACCCATTTCATGGTGATACCGCCATATAATATAGGTGATTTCTTATGTATTTTATAGTGATCACAAATTAAGCTCCTTTTCTCGATTAGACGCTTAGTTTACGAGATAATCACATTTAAAGATTTCCATATGAAAATCCACCATTGGCCACCCATTTCATGGTGATACCCCCATATAATATAGGTGACTTCTTATGTATTTTATAGTGATCACAAATTAAGCTCCTTTTCTCGATTAGACGCTTAGTTTACGAGATAATCGCATTTAAAGATTTCCATATGAAAATCCACCATTGGCCACCCATTTCATGGTGATATCCCCATATATTATAGGGTATTTCATAATTATTTTATAGTGATCACAAATTAAGCTCCTTTTCTCGATTAGACGCTTAGTTTACGAGATAATCGCATTTAAAGATTTCCATATGAAAATCCACCATTGGCCACCCATTTCATGGTGATACCCCCATATATTATAGGTGATTTCTTATGTATTTTATAGTGATCACAAATTAAGCTCCTTTTCTCGATTAGACGCTTAGTTTACGAGATAATCACATTTAAAGATTTCCATATGAAAATCCACCATTGGCCACAAATTGAGCTCCTTTTCTCGATTAGGCGCTTAGTTTACGAGATAATGGCATTTAAAGCTTGCCATATGAAAATTCAGCATTGGTCGCCCATTTGATGGTGATATCTCCCTATAATATAGGTCATTTCTTATGTATTTTATAGTGATCACAAGTTAAGCTCCTTTTCTCGATTAGACGCTTAGTTTACGAGATAATCGCATTTAAAGATTTCCATATGAAAATCCACCATTGGCCAACCATTTCGTGGTGGTATCCCCATCTATTGTGAGTGATGTCATAATTATTTTATAGTGATCACAAATTAAGCTCCTTTTCTCGATTAGACGCTTAGTTTACGAGATAATCGCATTTAAAGATTTCCATATGAAAATCCACCATTGGCCACCCATTTCGTGGTTATATCTCCACCTATAGAAGTGATTTCTTAAGTATTTTATAGTGATCACAAATTGAGCTCCTTTTCTCGATTAGACGCTTAGTTTACGAAATAGTCGCATTTAATGATTTCCATATGAAAATCCACCATTGGCCACCCATTTCATGGTGATACCCCCATATAATATAGGTGATTTCTTATGTATTTTATAGTGATCACAAATTAAGCTCCTTTTCTCGATTAGACGCTTAGTTTGCGAGATAATCGCATTTAAAGATTTCCATACGAAAATCCACCATTGGCCACCCATTTCCTGGTGGTATCCCCATCTATTGTGAGTGATGTCATAATTATTTTATAGTGATCACAAATTAAGCTCCTTTTCTCGATTAGACGCTTAGTTTACGAGATAATCGCATTTAAAGATTTCCATATGAAAATCCACTATTGGCTACCCAGTTCATGGTTATATCTTCACCTATAGAAGTGGTTTCTTAAGTATTTCATAGTGATCACAAATTAAGCTCCTTTTCTCGATTAGACGGTTAGTTTAGGAGATAATTACATTTAAAGATTTCCATATGAAAATCCACCATTGGCCTCCCATTTCATGGTGATATCCCCATCCATTACAAGTGATTTCTTAAGTATTTTATAGTGATCATAAATTAAGCTCCTTTAATCGATTAGACGCTTATTTTACGCATTTAAAGATTTCCGTATGAAAATCCTGCATTATTCACCCATTGTACCGGATTTGTGGTACATTATACTAAATTTACAAAGTATTACGTATCTGTATTACGTATTATGTTTGATGGAAATCTGTTTGTAGCAAACATTCATGTAAGTTATACTGAGATTTTATAACACTTGCCGAAACTGCTTAAATATTTGCAAACAATAAAATCTAAGTGCAGTTAGTTAGCAATCTCAAGAGTAAATACTTGAATTTACTTAAATTACGCGCTAGAGCAGTGTTAGCTTCCAATAGAAGCGTGCGTGAAATCATCTTTACTTAAGTGTTTACAACAGTGCAACAATGCAGTGCTAAAATGCATTGAATCCCTGCAAAAGCTTGACAGCGCTGCACGTCATAATCGATGGCAAATATTTGTCTTAATAATACTAGTGAAGTGAATACTAGAAATTGAATTTTAATCTGAAAATACAGTAATATAATATATAATGTGTTAAAGTCGGACGATGAAAGGCCATTGTAACATTCCAGAGAGGCATATGTGATTTTATCTTGTAAGTGCTTAGTTTACTACGTTTGTTGATGTGAATGGTTTGGGCTAAGATCTCTTTGGATGTTTATAAAACTAAAATGTTAGCCATTGATGTAGGTCTGGTCGAGTACAACATGAATCTGTATTCCAAAATTTTCTAACACACTCAAAATCTTGGCCTTTCTTTTTCTCACTATTTTTTAAGGTTTGAAGATATGTTTGGCTACTATTTTATTAATATACTCTATTTTTTATTTTCTTCAGAAATAATTTTGGACTTAGAAATCGAGGTAGTGAGCGTGAAAGGTAATTAAGCGTGGGGTAATTATATTGTATCAAAAACAATTAGATAAAAATGCAAGCACTCACATTTATAATATTAATAGCAGTATACAAACATTACATTACATCATAATTCCGATTTTTCCAATCTTCTTTCATTTCATTATTTGATGAATCTATTGATTTGTAAACATATTCTACTATAACACTTCGTTCAATAATGTGTGTGACTAATTAATTAAAACACATTTTTTTGCCAAAATTCGTTTTTATTCATCAACATAGTCCCCTTTTAGGGAGATACAATCATTCCAACGCTTTTCCAATCTTTCGATACCGCATTTGTAAAACGATTGTTACGACGAAGTGTTAATTCGATTATTCCATATTTTCATCAATTCGTTATTCCATTATTTCTTTATTCATTTACACATCATTCCGTTATTGCATTACATTTTTTCCATTTTTCAACTCATAACTGTTCTTTAATAGTTTATTTTACGATACTAAACTTCTATCACTCCCACAACACTCACCCTTTCTATCCTGATGTTTGCGATGCTCTTGAAAATCGCATAAGAATACACTCTGGCATCCCAATACGCGCTAATTGGCCCCGACTTAGATCAGTCAGAGTCAACTACCCGATCTCTGATGGATGATTATTGCTGATGTTTGTCTTGATGTCTCTGCTACTTAGACCGCTCCCACTACATTCATACTTCATCTCCCCCTGTAACTCATACATATGTATGTACAATGTGCGGCGGCGGATTGAACTTGTTAACGTATTTGGGGTTTACGCAGGGCTCTGTTGACTGTGTGAAAAAACGTTTATAAATACTGCTGATGGGCTTAGAAGGTAAGCATTTCGGAACGAATGATTAACGGGCGTAAGTCTCACGTAATAGGCGCATCACAAGTCATAACTAAGCGGTTTTAACGACGGGGCAAGAAGGAATTTGTGAAGGAAATACGTATAGTAGCAAAAATAAAAACAAATTATAATTTGTAATAATAAAAAAAAAAATGTTTATACAAAAAGTGGTGAGTGTTTTAAGACAATCAAAAGAAGATGAAATAAAAAACATAATAACAACAAGTGTCTCATAGAGTTCGGTGCCATATACAAAATATGTAATTCATTGACATGTAGTGTAATACGTTTAAAAAAACAAACTATTGATTTAAATAAAATGAAAAAGTTTCCATGTATCTATTAAATAAATTATTGTAAAACTCTTTTAAAGGAAACATTAAGCAATTTTGGTGAAACATTAATAAGAAAAAAAAATCTTACACAAGTGCTTATAAAATACAACACATTTATGAATAGTGCTAGCGAACCTGGATAAACTCTATCCTTTTACTAATAAGTGCAAATTTTAAATGTGCATCACGTCTCGAATATGCCAAAAACTAAACACAAACTTAAATAGTGTACAATAACAGTGTGCCAGTTCATTTTAAGCCGCAACCTTGTAAAAAAATATATATTTTTTTCATATTTTTTGTACATTCGGCGAGATCTTATTCTCTCGATTCAATTCCTTTAATAGGGTACTTCTATTCTGTTTCTAAGAGCAAAACAAGGACATAATATATAATTGTATAAAAACTATTTTATAAAAAATTTAGTATTTGAAATAAATTTAAAATATTCACAAAAACAAAACACATATCAATTTGCAAAAAAAAAACTATTCAAAATGTTTAATACAAATGCTCCAAACACTTAATATCGTGAATAACTTAATTTTCTTTAATTACTTGCTTATGAATTTGATAACTCCCAAAAAAGCAAAGTTTATGTTGGGAGTAGTTTTGGTCCGATTTTGCTGATCATAAAATTTAACCTCCGATTAAAGCATAGAAGCTTGCATACTAATGTTCAGCTAGATAGCTTTAAAATATGTATTCATTTCAAAACGAAAACGGAGAGTTTGTATGGAAGTTGAACTTAGTTAGAACTTACCACCGCTTAGAGGATAGAAGCTTGCATTCAAATTTGCAGCTCTTAACCGTCGACCATAATCGCGGGAGCAAATAGACGAACCCGACCAAAAAGGGAAAGTTTGTATGGGAGGTGGAAGTATTTATTGTCCGAACTTGCTCAACTTTGAACTCAACCTTCGCTTAAAGGATAATAGCTGGCATACCAAATCGAGAGCTCTTTAACAACTGCTGTAATCGCGGACAGACGGACGGCTGGACATTTTTTAATCGACTCAGAATTCGACGGTGATCATTTATATATACCTACAACGCCTCCTTTTGGACGTTACAAATAGACAATGCGTATTTACATATATTGTCATACCTACAACGCCTCCTTATGAACGTTACAAATAGACAATGTGTGCGTGTTGTAAAGGGTACACAAATTCTTAAATTATATTAACAATTACTTTTATTGTACCAAATAGTACTTTTATTGTACAACAAAGTACTTTAATTGTACCAGACAAAAATAGTATTGTTCCAAAAAGTACTTTTGATGTACCATAAAGTACTTAAATTGTACCAACAAGTCCTTTTTCGGTACACGAAAGTTATGTTATTGTACCAAAAAGTACTTTTTGTACCAAAAATAATAACTTTTATAGTATCAAAAGTATTTTAACTGTAGAAAAAGTTATCGTATTGTATAAAAATTACTTTTATTGTATAAAAGTTACTTTTATTGTATCAATACATAATATTTTTAATCAAAAATAGTTGCAAATTACAAACAAGTTATTTTATTATACCCAAAAGTACTTTAAATTATAGACAATTTTTTTTTGTACCAAAAAGTCCTTTTAATTATAGACAATTTTTTTTTTGTTTGGTACCAAAAAGTACTTTTTATTATCAATAAGTAATTCAAGTGTATCAACAAGTACTTTTATTGTACAAAAAAGTACTTTTATTGAACCAAAAAATGTTTCGTTATGTTCAAAGAAATATTTTTTTGTACAGAAAATTTTCTTTTTTATACCATCACCCTTAGGGATGAGGGTATATATATTATTTGATACGACCCAAAAGTGTAACACATAGAAGAAGTACCTCCCATACAAATGTACTTTACCGCCCACTTTAGAGATGGAGTAGTAATATCAATAAATCCAAGGCGATCGTACCCAAATTCTTTATTTTAGTAAAGCTATAGCAGGATAGAGTTTTGGAGAAAAAACTGGAAGTATAGCCACACCCCATCTGATACCTCCCATATACATCTGGTACCGTCCACTTTAGAAATCGATTAATATTATTAATAGACCTAACGCGATCGTGCCCAAATTCTGCATCAAGCAGGATAAAGTTTTGGAGAAAAAAATCTGGAAGTCTAGACATGCCCCTTCTGGTACCTCCCATACAAATGAACCACTCCGCCCACTTTAGAGATGGAGTAATAATATTAATATACTCGACACGATCATGCCTAAATTGTGTATTTTGTTATGTTATAACAGGATAAAGTTTTGGAAAAAATATTGGAATGCTAGACACGCCCCTTATGGTACCTCCCATACAAATGTACCTTTCCGTCCACTTTAGAGATGGAGTAATAATATCAATAAAAACCTCGCGATCGTGCCCCAATTCTATATTTAGTAAAGCTATAACAGGATAAAGTTTTGGAAAAAAAAAATATTTAAGTGTAGACACGCCCCATCTGGTACCTTCCATACAAATGTACCACTCCGCCACTTTAGAAATCAAGTGATAATATCAATATAATATAAAATTTCTTGATTCACTGAGGGTGAGGGTATATGTAAGTCGGGTGCCCGACTGAAACTTTCTTACTGGTTTTGTACTCACATTGTACCACAAAGACCTTTTTCTTTACCACAAAGTAATTTCAATGTATCAAACACTACTTTAAGTGTACCAAACAGTATCTTTGGTGTATCAGTGCTTTTTTGTATACAAAAATCTTTTTTTCATTTAGATCAATTTATTTTCTCAATATTTTTCATATCAATTTTTTTTGTAATTGTTTTTGCAATAAATCACTCTCAGAATAAATTAAAATATTTTTAATATAAATATCCAAACAAATAAAATAATATCTTCTGTCTCCAGAACACCAAAAATGCAAGTAATTGTCATCAAAAATTTTAGTCTCACTTTTTCTTGAATCGCCGCTTAATATTTTTATATTTGATTCCTTATCTCAGCATATATGTAAAACTTCATTTAACTTTTTCTATCAACATTTTATCACACCAAAAAAAAAAACAAAAAGAACTGGCGATCATAGCGTTTGATGATATGGTACATAATAATCTTTGAATTGCAAATGGCTAATTCCCATCATAATTTCCTAAACTGTATTCCAACATTATTATAAATCTTTAAGACACCACAAATGTATACGTGCACGGACAACGTTTACGCTTCACAGTTAAGTGTTAATTTCTCGGGTCAATATTATAAACCAAAATCATTTTTTAAATCTTCACGGGTGCGATACGAGAACTTGGCCCGCAAGTGACCACAATTGTATACTAACACGGCTCGTTTTTATAATATATATGTTTATGATAGTGATGATGATCATGATCATGATGACCCTTTCGTGTATTCTATACAATGACGTCTTATTATACACGTGTATTTGTGTATGAACTCTCAGGAAAAACCTTGAAGTTTTCTATTATTTTGAAATTGAGATACATCGCATTAAAGCCTTCGTATGAGTACGAAACACTCATATACCTTATAGTATGTAAGACAAAACAAGGTACCACTATAAGACAAAATGAAATATTAGTCGAATGTAAATAGCATGACCTTTTCTTGTATAGGTTCTATGTAAGGATTAAATAAGATTTACATTCCGTAGGGTTAATGTCCGATTTATATAGAACAAATCGTTGTATTTTTATTGCATTTATAGGAAATACTCATATATTTTCCCTTATTTACTGCATTTCATTTATAAATAAGGAAAATTGTATTCTAAAAGTCTTGTCAGAATATTTCCATATAAAATTCTAGGAAAGTAGCCAACTATTTTAGCTGCTAAAAATAACACATAGTAACATTTTGCTGATTGTTTATGGAAGCGTTAGTTTTGTTTTTATAAAATACTTATCCAGAATATACTCGAGGTATCATTTCAATGCGATAAAGATTAAGTAAATTTTTTATAACAACAAAAAACACAAAATTACTTATTTTTAAACCGGAATCGGCATATAATGATAAAAGGTTAAATTGTTAGCAAACGGTGACGAAAGTATAATAATTTCGATATGTTTAATTACATTTTTTTTCGAGATTGCCTTGTATGAAACTTTTTACTGTTTTTCTTTTTTTTAATAACTTACACTACTTCTTTCATTTGTGCATTAATATTTTACTTATACCTTATCATTCATTATTTTTTTAATTCTTTTCATATGTTTTGCTTTCAAATCACGGCTTTTGGCTTCTAGGCTGGATTTACTTATGAAATTATCGACTCATTAACTGTCGGCATAAAGTTGTTTGTATTTAACATTTTGCGGTCTATTATGATGTGGTAGTGTTAGTCGGAGATTCTTGGGAGCAATTTATTTTTAAGCTTAAAAATTGCATCATGCGCAAAAGTTGCAGTATCTTTAATAATAAATAAAACCAGTACAGAAATTTCAGCCAGTTGAACTGACTCATAAATACCATCACCCAACATAAGATATTGTTTAAGTCTTGAGTTATTGAAATTAACCGATTTGTAATTAAAACCAGTTAGAAAGTTTCAGTCGGGCAACCCATCTTACATTAACCCTTACTCTCAGTAAAACAAATAATTTTCTATTATATTGATATTATTACTCGATTTCTAAAGTGGGCGGTGTGGTACATTTGTATGGGAGGTACGAGAAGGGGTGTAGTTAGGCTTCCAGATTTATTCTCCATTACTTTATCCTGTTATAGCTTTACTAATTACAGAATTTGGGCACGATTGCCTTGAGTGTACTGATATTATTAGTACATCCCTAAAGTGGGCGGAAAGGTACATTTGTATGGGAGGTACCATAGGGGGCGTCGCTAGACTACCAATTTTTTCTCCAAAACTTTGTCCTGTTATAACATAACATAATATAGAATTTGGGCACGATCGTGTCGAGTGTATTGATATTATTACCCTATTTCTAAAGTGGGCGGAGTGGTACATTTGTATGGGAGGTACCAGACGGGGCGTGTCTAGACTTCCAGATTTTTTCTCCAAAACTTTATCCTGCTTAAACTTTACCAAATACAGAATTTGGGCACGATCGCGTTAGGTCTTTTAATAATATTAATCGATTTCTAAAGTGGGCGGTACCAGATGTGTATGGGAGGTACCAGATGGGGCGTGAATAGACTTCCAATTTTTTTCTCCAAAACTTTATCCTGTTATAGCTTTACTTAAAATATAATTTGGGTACGATCACGTTTAATTTATTGATATTATTTTTCCATCTCTATAGTGGGCGGAAAGGTAGATTTGTATGGGAGGTACCAGAAGGGGCGTGGCTAGGCTTTCAAAATGTTTTACAAACCTTTATCCTGTTATAGCTTTACTAAATACAGAATTTGGGGACGATCCCGTAGGGTGTATTGATATTATTAGTCTATTTCTAAAGTGGGCGGAATGATGTATTTGTATGGGAGGTACCAAAAGGGGCGGGGCAATGTAGCCCATTTGCAATACCGTAAGTAGTTTTGAGAAAATAATAAATCGTGCAAAATTTCAAAACATTTGGTTGCGTCTTTCGAAAGTTATCGTGCGAACCAGCCGGACAGCCACCAGACAGACAGACGGACATGGCTCAAACGACTTAAAAAGTCATGTATCGAATTTGGTTCAAAGAAACCTAGGGTCACTCCTTCTATGTGTTACACTTTTGGGTCGTATCAAATGATATTATATACCCTCATCCCTAAGGGTGATGGTATAAAAAATGTTGCAAACATGTTAAATCATAATGAGGGACGAGTGTACTATGACACACAAAAAATCGTTCAAACCCCTTGATCGCGTATTATAGGATTTAAGAAGCAATACATGATTGAGTTATCCTTCTTAAATTAATTTACCCAGAAAATATAAGGGAACCGAAGTGTTGCTACTATGTATAACAATGATACCCACGGATTTGCGTTAGATTTAAATGACTACAGTTTCCAGTTCGGTTAAAATTTGCAATGACATTCAATAAATCTGAGGGACAGTCTATTCAAATTTGAAAAATCCAAATTTTTCGCATGAACACCTTTATGTTGCATGTTCACGTGTAGAATGACCCACTGATTAAAATATGTACACTTCTTTGGTTCTTCCATACATACTCTATTATCAAAAGCATTACAATAAATTTCTGTCATTAAAACTATATTATGTTTTAATATACCTCAAAATTGTTGTTAAATTTCGATGCGAATATCAAAAGAAACTAACACAACCCGAAGATTTATTCCAACCAAAAAAAAGTTAAATTTCAGTCAATACTTCTTTAGGCAGGACGAAGTCTGCCCGGTCAGCTAGTACTATATAAGATCTTGATTTTTGGAAGTTTTTGATAAAACAAAGGTAATTTTTAATACAATAAGAATTATTTTTGACATAATTACAGCACTTTTTGCTACAACAAATTGTACTTTTTTGGTATTATAAGTACTTTGGTACATTTAAGTACTTTGGTACATTAAAATACTTTTTGTAACAATACATTGTAATACGAGGGCTGCTATATATATTTCTGGCCTAATAATGAAAATGCGAATATTTATCATCAAAAATTGTTTTATTGTTTTTCAAAGTATTCTCCAGCCTGATTTATACACTTTTGCATGCGCTCAAACCAATTGTCGAAGCACTTTTTCCACTCCGATTGAGACACCTCCAAAACATGGTTTTTGAACGCTTCAACAGCATCTTCTGGGCACGAAAATCGTTGACCACGCATTTTTTTCTTGATGCGGGAATAAAAAGAAGTCATTGGGTGCCAAGTCAGGGCTGTACGGCGGATGACCCATCAATTCGACGTTTTGGCCGGTCAAAAAGGCGCTGGTTTGAGCCGATGTGTGAGAGCTCGCGTTGTCATGGTGAAAAATGATTCGTCTTCTCTTGTTTGTTTTTCGAATTTCTCCGAAGACTTCAGGCAAACAAATTGTGGTGTACCACTCAGAATTGACCGTCCTTCGTTGCTCAAGCGGAACAGTCGCCACATGACCAGTTTTGCCGAAGAAACAGGCGACCATTTGCTTCGAAGTGCTTCTTCCACGAACAACTTTCGTTGGATTTGGCTCGTCTTCGAAGACCCACACGGTCGATTGTTGTTTTGTTTCGGGCTCATACGCATAGATCCAAGATTCGTCACCTGTGACGATCTTATGAACATCTTTTGAAGCACCGCGATCGTATTTTTTCAACATTTCTTTGCACCAATCGACACGAGCCTTTTTTTAAGCGATTGTCAAATTGTGCGGGATCCAACGACAACAAACCTTTTTTACGGTCAGGTGTTAATGTAATATCGAATGTATGCTGGTGGGAGAAATGCCCAAGGATGCCTCTATCTCCCGGTATGTCACATGACGATCTTGCATTATTAGTTCACGCACGGCATCAATGTTCTCTGGCACAACGGACGTTTTTGGACGACCTTCACGGAATTCGTCGTTGAGCGAACTGCGACCACGATTAAATTCGTTATTCCAGTTTTTCACGGTGCTATATGATGGTGCTTGATCACCATACAAAGACTTAAGTTCATCGATGCACTCTTGTCTGG
Source organism: Muscina levida (assembly GCA_964034835.1). Taxonomy (NCBI): domain Eukaryota; kingdom Metazoa; phylum Arthropoda; class Insecta; order Diptera; family Muscidae; genus Muscina; species Muscina levida. The sequence continues at coordinate 25,648,194 of OZ035884.1, read as the reverse complement.
ATAATCCACGTCGAAAGTTGTGAAATATGATCGCACGAAAATGCTCACGTGTCAATTCCATTTTTTTAACGGAATTGAATTGTTCAAAGCTCTGTAAGTTTAACAATTCACGATTAAATGACAACACGTTCTGAGTGATGTTATGCTAAAAAATGTCAACCTTTCCAATGGAAATATCAGATTGCACCTGGCAACACTTATTGTTGCCTAGGCCAGAAATATATATAGCAGCCCTCGTATTTGGTACAATAAATGAGCCTTTTTGTATAATAAATGTCTTTTGCTACAATAAAAGTACTTTTTATTACAATAAATGAACTTTATGGTATAATAAAAGTCATTTCTGGTACATTAAAGTACTTTTTGGTACAATAAGTTGTACTTTATGGTATAATAAAAGTAATTTCTGGTACATAAAATTAATTTGTGGTACAAAAAATTTACTTTTTGCTACATCAAAAGTACTTTTTAGTACAATAAACGAACGTTTTAGTACAATAAAGGTCATTTATTTTTGGTACAATGAAAATACTTTTTGGTACAATAAAATTCATTTTTGGCACAACAATTGTACTTTTTTCTACCTTTTTGGTGCAACAATTAAAAGTATTTTTAGTACAATAAATTTACTTTTTGGTACAATAAAAGTACTTTTTGATAAAAATAAATGTACTTTTTGGTACAATTAATTTTACTTTTTTGTGCTGTATTGTATTTTTTTGTATAACAAAAGTCTTTTCTGATACATTATAATACTTATATAGGTACAATAAATATGCTACTTGGTGCAATAAAAGTAGAAGTACTTTTTTGTATAATAAAAATCATTTACTATTTCAAGTGATTTTTGATAGAATAAAGTACTTTTCGTTACAATATACTGTAATTTTTGATAATTAAATGTCCTTTTTGTTAAAAGTAATTTTGTAACAAAATGAGTCGCTTTACGCTTGAACATTCGATCTTTCACGCATTTCATGGTGATATTCCTATTTATTACTAGTGACTTATTAAACTATTTCATAGTGATCACAAATTAAGCTCCCTTTTTCGATTAAAGATTGCTATATAAAAATCGGCCATTTCATGGTGATATCCCCGTTTATTACAAGTGATTTCCTCAAATAACCCGAAAATCAGCCCTCGTTTTTGTCCCAGTATTTCAAATTGCTAAAATCTTTACATCCTGACAAAGCAACAATTAATTATTGTTATTTTTTTTTTCACTGGCCTCGATATACACCTCACCATTGAAACAAAGTATCAAAATCACGTTTCATCTAAAACGTTCTCCCTCTCAATTGTATAAGATTTAATAATTTTCACAAATTACCTAATTAACAAGATTGTGGGAATTTTGAAAACAACACCGCAGATCTCTCAGGCACATGTCTCGTTTGTCCTCTTCATATCACATTACCTGTTCCTATTTGTTAACAACGCCCATTAAATGTTGTAATTTGTCCAATATAGAACAACAGAGAACAACAATACGAGTATGTTATTATCACATGTGACACGGCTGTACAATTATTTAACTGAGATGTTAACAACAACGACACATAACAGAATGTTGTGGTACGTGACGTCTTGACGTAGATGAACCAAAAACCTTTAATGAATAAGATTTGACTTGAATAAGATATATTTACTACAAGATAAATCAATATGCATTTATGAATAAACCACAAAGTGGCGACATAAAAATAAAAGTACACGGAATCGTTGGAGAGTCATTCAAAATTACTATGGAGGACAATATAAATAATAGACGGGCGACAAAGTCGATATGCACAGCAATTTGTTTAAGAATTTATTTTTTGACCTAAAAACTTAAAATTGTATCCTTGAATTGAAATTGTATTCTACAGTTCAAGAAAACTTCAGTAATGTATTGCACTTTTTGTCAGTGATTCTTGAATCAACATTATCTATTTGAATGCCATACTAATTATATTTTTTTTTTTATTATTTTCCTCTTTCCAGTTTGCTAATGCCTCTGGCCCAGAACTTTGGAGTTTTATTTCGCTGCCATTGTTGGCTTTTATAATTTATACATTTCGTTCGTATTGGAAGACTGTCTTACTGTCATTGAAACTATCTGGACCGGAAGCAAGTCCATTTTTAGGAAATTGTGGTTTGTTTACTAGAAAAGATTGTAAGTATGTACGAGTGTAATAATTTCTCTCAGCATAAAAAAATCGCCTCACAGTGGTTTGTAGCACAAAGTAATATGGCAATAATTATTCCCGTAACAACTAAAGTGCATTTTATAAAATGTTAAGTCATTTTCTAGAAGGGAACCTATGCTCAAAGACACTTATTTTTAATTGATATATTCATAACAAATTATATATAGTTGGAAATATAAACTGTCATTTTATATAAAACTGTGTTCCGAAATTACGTGGCCTCGGCCTAACACTTCCTGTCAGTCAAACGAGTTTAAAAGTTATTTATTAGAAAACACAGGGCCATCTTCTTATTCTCATTTATAAAAGTTTTCTCCTCTGTTTCGTTGCTACAAACCACTGTGCGTAGGCACTGCATTATTGTTTCTTATATTTATTAACTTACTCTTTCCATAAACTATTCCGTTACACCCCCCTTTTTAGTAATGAACAATATAGTCGGTCAGGCATTCAATCTTTATGGTTCTCTGGTGCGCATTTGGATTGTATTATTTCCGTTTTTTGCCGTTCTCAATCCTGATGACCTCCAGTTGATTTTGTCCTCCAAGAAACATACCAATAAAGTGTGGTTCTACAATTTGCTGCACAATTTCCTAGGTAATGGCTTAATTACAAGCAGTGGTGCAAACTGGAACACCCACAGGCGCCTCTTGCAGCCCGCCTTTCATTTGAGTATACTGGATCGTTTCATAGGCACATTTACGGATGCTTCACAGGCGCTGTATGAAACATTAGATCCGTTGATAGGTCAAGATATAAATATTTCAAAATATGTCAACAATTGTGTGTTGGATATTTTAAATGGTAAGAGAGAATTGGCCGATGTGTGATGTGAAAGATTTAAATAATTTAGTAATACAATTTTTTTCTTTACAGAGGCGATTTTAGGTGTTCCTATTAAGAAAAATGGTAACATCGATATGGAACAGTCACCGTTTAGACAGTAAGTAGCCAAATGCGTTTGCATCAAACCCGAAGAGATTTAGGATATAGGAGAGAAGGCAAATTTAGCATATTTATACCATCACGCTTAGGGATGAGGGTATATATCATTTGATACGAAAAAAGTGTAACACATTAAAGGAGACTAGTTAGACGCCAAGTATCTTAAGACCAAATTCGTTTCAGGAATTTTAAAGACGATTGAGCTATGTCTTGCTGGCTGGCTAGCTGGATGGCTGGTGGGCAGGATAACTCGAGTAAACCTTAACGGATCGGTATAAAAATCTACCAGTATTAATATTTTTCAAAACCAACTTATGGGATTGTAAATGGGCTAAATAGCTCCACCCCTTCTGGTACCTTCCATACAAAATTACCTATTTTTGGATAATTAATATTTCTTTCATAACTGCCAAAGAGACTTTTTTGTAAGTAAACTGAATTCACTCAAATGTTGCGTATGATGTTCACTTATTAAAATTGGATTCAGGAATGAATATGGACTATTTCTGTTCACGCCTTCTGGTACCTTCCATACAAAATGACCTATTTTTGGAACATTAATATTTCCCCATAATTTCCAAACCGGCACCTGGGGGACAAACAGATTTGGTCAGTTAATTTATCTTGTAATAGGAGGCATAACTTTAAAAAACCTAACTATTTTTCACACCCCTTCTGGTACCTCCCATACAAATGACCGAATTTACCCTCATAGTGTTACATACATATCTTTTTTACAAGTACACTGAATTCAGTCAGAATTTGCGTAAGTTGTATGCTCATGAAAATTTGACTCTTTGATGAATATGGACTTTAACAGTTGACCCCTTCTGGTACCTCCCATACAAATTGACTTATTTTCGGAAATTGAACGAAATCGGACGCTTTGAGCTGCCCCTAACAGTACCTCGTAAACATATAAGTCAAACTTTTACAGTTTTGCTACATGTCTTTAGATCATTGGTATTATGACCGAAAGTCTTAGCTACAACCGTTTACGCCCCAAAGCAAGCATATACCTAATAATACATAAGTTATTTTAATTACAAATCGGTTAATTTCAATAACTCAAGACTTAAACAATATCTTATAGTGGGTGATGGTATTTATCAGTCAGTTTATCTTTTTACACCAATTCCAAAACGATTTTACTTATAGTTATATAACCAAATTGTTGAGATCTGTAGTAAAAATATCGATCACAATCTGCAAAATTATGAAAACATTGTGCAAAGAGATTAGTGAAGAGAGCGCGAGAGAGTCAGTTCACAATTTTAAGCAGACCTGACAAAAAAATAAGCAACGGATTGAAAAAGAAAATACTTTTATTGAACCAAAAAGTACAATTATTTGTACGTACAATTACTTTTATTGTAAAACAAAGTACATTTATTGTACCAAAAACTATTAACTATTAAAAAACTTAATTTTCCTTTACATCCCATACCCATGAGGTATAGGATAGTTTCTCACAACACACGGCACCTACTTGTTTATGCGAACGTCACTGAGAAGCTTTTACTAGACATGTCGATTGACTCGACACTACTATTATTATACCAAAAAGTACCATATATTGTACACAAATCTACTTGTATTGTATCAACAATCACTTTAATTGTACCAAAAAGTACCTTTATTGTACTAAAAAGTACATTAATTGTACCAAAAAGTATTTTTATTATACTAATAAATGTAATTTATTGTACCAAAAAATACATTTTATTGTACCCAAAAAAGTATATTAATTGTATTAAAAAGGTCTTTAGTTGTACCAAAAACACACAATTTATTGTACTAAAAAGCACATTTATACCAAACAGTGGTTTAATTGAACCAAAAAGTACTGTTATTGTACCAAAAATGAACTTTTATTGTACCAAAAAGTATTTTTATCATACTAAAAAGTACCTTATTGTAGCAAAAAGAACAATTTATTGTACCAATTCCTATTCTGTGCTTACTAAAATTTTCAAATTTCGTTAGAAAGAATTACCAACTTACAACATCTCTTAATATTTTGTATCCCTTTGGATTAAACGACAACAATAACCCCTTACACTCTTTAATTCTATCTATATTTCTCTTTCACGTCGTCTTTCTAGAGGAAAACTTGTCATGGGGCAGCGGATTATTCGACCGTGGCTTCTACTGGACAGCATTTACCGTATGACCAAATTAGCTTCAGATGAACTGGACCAAAAGAGTCGACTCAACGAATTCACCCGAAAAATGATCAAAATTCGCAGAGAGCTCAAGCGCAACAACAATGAGCCGACTACCAAGTGCTTACTGGACTATATGATCGATATATCGGATAATCATGCCGATTTCACAGAGGATGACATCGTCAACGAAGCCTGTACATTTATGCTGGCTGGTCAGGATTCTGTGGGTGCTACAGTGGCCATTACCACATTTTTACTGGCACAAAATCCAGAGTGTCAGGAGATGTGCCACGATGAACTAGAACGGATATTCGGTGATGACAAGCGGGCACCTAATATGCAGGATTTACGAGAAATGCGCTATCTAGAGATGTGTATTAAGGAATCGCTGCGTCTGTATCCCAGTGTACCGTTGATAGCGAGAAAATTGGGAGAGGAAGTGCAGCTGGCGAAACATACGCTACCCGTGGGCAGCAATATATTCATTTGTCCCTTTGCCACACATCGTTTGCCCCATATCTATCCGGATCCGGAGAAATTTGATCCGGAACGTTTTACACCAGAAAATTCTGAAAAACGCCATCCCTATGCTTACTTGCCCTTCAGCGCTGGACCGCGCTATTGCATAGGCAACCGTTTTGCCATTATGGAAATAAAGACAGTCATATCGAGGCTATTGCGCAGCTATAACATCGAGTCAGTGCAGGAAAAATCCACGTTTCTGCCAACGTTTCGCATAACGCTGCGAGCATCGGGTGGACTGTGGGTGCGTCTGAGGGCGAAAGAGCAAAAAATGACAGAATTTAGTAGTTAGATTAGAGTATAAGAATACTAAGGTTCAAGAAGGTCGGTAAATTACGACCAGATGATGGACCAACCACCTGTAGCAAGTAGTAGTTCATAGTTGAGGCATTAGTGGGATGTGAAATGGAAAAGATTGCCGGAAGCAAGAATAAACAACAGCATCTTAAAATGTTCGCTTTAAAAGTTTCTATAAAGTTTCTTTTAAATGATCATTTACAGAATTCCTTTCGAATTCTAGTAATCATACATAGTTTGCACTTCATGCATCTGGTATAAGAAAACTTGGAAAATAAACTAAATTCGTTATTTTTGAAAACATTTATTATTTAAATTTTTATATTAAAAAATATATATATTCTTTTATTATTATCTTAATTGTATCAAAAATAAATTTGGAACATTATTTCGCATGACACACAGTCACCTGATGCGACTGAGGCTACAGTAACATGTTGGACATTTGTATGTATATTTAAGATTAATTAATAAGTAACACTTAAGTTTATATTGTTTATATTGTTAATAAATTAATTTGTAATAAAACCTTAAAAATTAGAGAAAAAACACAAAACAAAATAGAGACAATCAATTTCTGATTTATCTTTTATGAGAATTTAGCGATCTTAGGTTGTATCGCTCATTTGGTGCAAGACCGGCTGCAAAATATTTGGGTAATAACAATATTTCATGTCAATTAATAAACTAAAAACCTAATAACTACTTTGAATTTTTTTATTTTGAAATAATTATTTTTTATATGAATATTTTCAATTTGGGTCTGAATGAAATGTTAACAAATTTTATTTTTTTTTTAAAAAAATTAATTTTTAAAGAATAATGGAAAAATTATTTTATTATTGTATTTTTTGTTAACAATTAATTTTTTATTTAATTATTGTATTGTTTTTTATTATTTTCCTAATTTTGGTATGGTTTTCTAATTTTTTTATCTTTTATGTTTTTTACCTTTATGTAATTTTGAGGCGATTTTTTTAATTATTTAATTGTAATTTTTACGCTTTATTGCTTTTTTTCATAAAATACAAACCTATTACCTACTTTAAAATTTTTCTTTTTTTTTAAATAATATTTATTTTTTATATAAATATTTTGAATTAAATTTGGTTTTTAATGGTGTTAAAAAAATTTTTTTTTATAAGAAATTTATTTTCAAAGATAATCGAAAAATTGTTTTATTATAATGTATTTTTTTTGTTAAAATTTGTTTTTTATTTAATTATTGTAGTTTTTTGATATTTTCGTAATTTTTGCATTATTTTTTTAATTTTTTTATTTTTTATGTTTTTTTTACCTATCTGTAACATTTAGACGATTTTTTGATAATTAATTTTTAATTTTCTCGCATTTTTATATTTTTCAGTATTTATCATTAACATATTTTTTTAAAACAATCTAATACATAAATATTATATATTTCCATTATTTATTTAAATTAAAATACCCGCACATGAGCATTAATTGTTTTAGATCATAGAAAACTATTTACTTTTCTAATAAGATCTTTGCTTGAACACCAACATAGAAATGGAGATAACATTTCCCTGCAATATTGCTTATTGAATATTTTCTGTAATTGATTCTTATTTAATGCTTTCTATAACCACATATATCTAGCTTTCATCTTTCCAATCAGTTTCCCTACACACATACACTTACTTGCCCGTTAATAACCGATTCTCACACTAACCGATTCTCACTCACAGTAAATTTTGTTTTTGTTTTGCATTCCCTCAGGTAACCGGTTTTTCTTTTCAATCACTTCGATTTCTGGTAATCGTACCCAACACCAACAGATACTCGTTATTCATCGAACACTACACACAGTTTATCGTCATCAGTTTTTTGCATTACTTTTCTACGTCGTTAAATGTTTTTAAATGGTGGGAAAAGTGACAAAAGAATGTAGATTAAAGTTGTAGTTGCAATTAATGTAATTAAATTGAGCACCAAAGGCATAATTGTATTTTCCGGCACGAAACATCAAGTGCTGCATTTTGGTGTAAAGTTATAAATAACAAAAAATTGTTTATCTATTGGAAAAATGTAAAAGTCAATAAAATAAAAACAATTGACACGCAACGTATAGTGGCACTCTTCACTCCTGAGGCACACGGCTGGGAGGGAGTGAATGAATGAACCATAAGTGCGGGAGTACAGAAAAACTCGAAAGAAGAAGAAGACAAAATTTCTTTGGTGGCGTCCACCAACAAAATTTCTTCGCTAGAGGAGCAAGAAAACTCTAAAAGAGCATAAAGATAACCCTTGGAAATATTGAAATTGTTTAAATAGCCAACTTGGTTAAAATTCAAATTGGAATTTGTGGCCGAGGCATAAAATCCGTGTTATTCTTGTGTGATATTTGCATTTTGCGAAAAACTGTACCAGTTTCGAAGAAATACTAAAAGAAATAAATAAAAATAGATCAAAAAACCGCTAATCCGAAAAAGAGGCAAAGAAGAAACACAACAATCATCATCAGCAGCAGCTCACCAGTCGAACTCATCATCCATTTTTAGTGGTATATGGACCAAAGGATCTCTTTCTGTACAACTTTCTCCAGTTTTTTAAAGCGCCGCTGTTTTCGTTAGGGACATGGACGTTGTGGATATTTCAACAGATAAGGAAGAAGACTCCAATATGGGGCGAAACTCCAACCGATCAAGGGAAGCTAAAAATGTCCAGAAAGGTGACGGGGGTGGTGGTAGTGTTGGTGTTGTTGGTTTTGCAACAAATAGTTCAATTTCTTTAAAATCTCAAGAGAAACAAGTGCCTGCTGCTGGTTCGGATCAAAATGACGTTGACATGGAGTCGCAATATAAAGAAGGTTCGAATGCAGGCATTCACAAGTTTGACACCTTCCAAAACCCAGTGGACACGGACAACAAAATGACGACCATACGCGATTGTAATGATAAGTTAGCGGCAGCATCTTCTGCCTTAACACCATCCACTACAGAGGAACAATCACAATCGCCATCATCGCTGCAGGGCGATGGAGGTGAATCGGATGACAAGGCCCAATCTCCATCGTGCCATACATCACCGGCAGCTTCCACGCCCGTTTCAACTCCAGGTTCATCCCCGCCCGGTAAAAATCTCAACAGTTCGGGAGATAATTCACCACCCACAGCAGAAAACACTCCAAAAGTGGTGTCGTCGCAACACCCAAGTCCAACACAAGAGCCAACGTTATCTGGTCAATCTGTAGCTGCAATTCAAGGGCTCGCAACGGCGGACGGTGCCAATTGTATACAGCAGCCAATAAATGTTGTACGCAATGGTACCATACCAAATGCTGGAAAGCCTTTACTCTCCACCATGAGTAAGAAGTTGGAAAAGTCGGCGAAAGCAAGCCGTTCGCGAAAACCAAGATCATCGGTGGCCATGTACGAAAGTGAGGTGAGTAATAGATGATGGAGATTAGTTTGACAAATAAATAATGTATTGAAAAATTGGTAAATTTAATAAAATTAAATTGATACATTCCATAAATCTTAAAAGAAAAAAATTATAAAAAAAACCGCTAAAATTCAAACTGTCATAAGAAAAAAAAACAGTTAATACTGGAGATTTAAAAAAATTGTAATTCTACATACAAGACCTTAACAACAGCAAATTATGTTGAAAGAAATAACAGATCAAATAGTCTCAAATATTAGTAATTAATAGAAAGAGTTAAGATTCGGCTAAGCAAAAAGTTCCCTATCCTCTCCAAATAATATAATAGGCAGTATTAGCAATAATTTGTCACAGAATGAGTACATTTTCCATAACGATTTTAGAACGTATATAATTCTATAAGAAATCATTGTGCAATATTTGCGAAATCAAAGCACAAATTCTAATTGAAATTAAGGAAAAAAAATAATTGAAATTTAAATATTAAGTTTAAATAAATAAAAATTCACATTTTCCATTTGAAATTTGAAATTGGTGTTTATGAATTTCAAATTGTTTTTTTTTAATTTCAATTGGAAATGATGTATTCTTTATAGCCATGAAAAGGTAAATTCCCTTTATTTTACTTATTAAATGCTCCATGGCTCAGGCTTAATCTGATCAAATTAGATGTAACCGTACGATGAGGACTAATTCAATCCAATTGGATTTCAAACATTCTTACGCAGAAATGCGAATACCCTTGTAATTTACAGAAATCAGACAATTGGCTCAAATAAAATTATTACTTTTTAATTAAACAGAAAATGACATATGTTTCAATATGCATCATGCCAAGACTTTTAGATACAAGGCCGAAAGAAAAACTAAAATTTTTTTTTGGCTAATTTTCGAATTTTTGGCTTTATTATTTTCGATTTTCGGGGAAAAGGAATGAGGCAGAAAAAAGTTTGTATAGGGCAGTAGTAGTAGTAGCTGGGAAGGTGATCTGATATTAAAGACCAAAGGATAAATTGAAAAAAAAATATTTTTTATTTTGTTTTCATAAATTATTTTTTTCAATTTTGATTTTTTTTACTCAATCTGCAATTCTTATAAATATTTTCATTTCATATTTTTATAGATCAGCGAAAATAAAATTGGTATTAAGTTGTGTATTAAAAAATCGGAAAGTTCGTTGGCTGCTGCCACTGCAGTGGCTATGGCTGCTGTAGCAAAAGGCATTAACAAATCGGCGACTTCCACTTCGGCCAGAAGTCGCAAAAGCTCAAGGAGTCAGAAGCCACGCATCAAACTACAACAAGATAGCAATGATGAAGACGACGAAATCAGCTATGAGCCGCGACGCAAAAAAGATAGAAATACAAAAAGACAAACATCGTCCACGGCAGCATCTGGCGCTGCAGCAAATGATGGCGACGAACAACGAAGGCCGGTGGTGGATCAAAGTATATGGGGAAGTCAATTGCCAGAGCCCGTGTTGTCAAAGGTAATCTTGATCCACAATCACTAATGGTTATCTTATTGCTAACAATAATACTTTGTAGATTTTCCAATATGTGGTGGATAAGGAAGGTTGCCTTCCTACATTATTTCGTTTGGGTCGCGTATGTTCTTTGTGGCGTAGTGTCTCTCTTTCGCCCATCCTATGGAAAACTATGGACTTGACCACTTGGATAAAAGAAAAATATCGTACAGAACTGAAATTGAAATGGTTCGTGGATAATCGTTGTACATGTTGTAATGAATTGAATGTTTGTAAGTGTGAAAATGAAATGAAATTGTACCTTGCTGCTTGTTCTAAAAATTTTTACGCTTTACAGCGAATTGGAAGGTATCGGATATCAATTGTTTTCTAGCAAAATTAGCGGCAGGCGCTCCAAATCTGACAAGCATTACCCTGTCGGGCTGGAAAGGTTTCACATGTGATCATTTGGCATATTTAGTAGAAAATTTAAAGAAACTCGAACGTTTAGATTTAAGTTCGGTAAATGTAAGTTTTAACCCCCTCACAAGCTTTAAAGTTTAGATTGCTACATTATTTGTTGATCGTTTGTAGGTGGAAATGAATGCTAGTAAAAGTGCTGTGGGAGCACAATCATTGTGCAATGCTATGCAAGTTATGGGTGATAGATTGACCCACCTCTATTTGGCGCACAATCGTTTAGCCGGTATACCGCAATTAGTTAATGTTCTGTCGGTAAGTAAATTGAAGCTTATATGATTGACACAGCATTACACATGATTTCTTAATTTTTATTTTTGTTATCATTCCTTAGACTAATTGCCCGAATTTAGTCTTACTGGATTTATCAAACGTCACCACACAAGCCACTTCACATGGCATCTTACACATAGAGAAGTTACAGCAAGGCTGTCCTAAACTAAAAGTTTTACGTATTACAAATTCTCATATAACTCTAAGCACTGCTTCCTTACAAGAAATGGTAAGTGTTTGCTTTAGAGGGGATTATATTACTGGCAGGCATTACATGTGGTTTTTTTAATGTTCTCTCTCGTTGTACTTTTCAGATGGACTCGCCGGGTTTCCCCGAGTTGGAGGAACTTTCGGTGGCTGTTACCGATGAGTCTCGTGTCATTGGTGACGAACATATTCAACGCATTCTTAAATCATCCTCGAAACTGAAACTTTTAGATGTGCGAGGCTGTGCCCGTTTGACACACGAAAGTCTTATACGTTTGCCGGCATGGGATATAAAACATTTATTTTTATCCGGTTGTTCGGTGACGCGAGATATGGGGTATGTATTAACTATGAATTTATTATAGCCAACAACTTGGCTAAGAGTTATCCACTTTTTTTTTACTTTCTACGGTTCACAGATTAGTTTTCTTTTCTTTGGTTAATTTTCGAAATTCTTAAGATTTTTATATTTAACTTTATTAAGGCAAAGAAATACTTTAAAAGTAATGAAGTCACATATAATTATATTCTAATTCAACTAGATCGGGCCTTGAATTGATCGCTTCAAAATGGGCTCACAGTCTGATCGAGCTGGATCTCGCCTGGGCGAATGTGCAACATCCTTTAGATAATGCCTTACGTGCCTTGGCTGATAAAGGAGCCGAGTCACGTTTAGCGTAAGTTAAAACACGCATGCACACACAAACTCACACTCCATTTACATAGCATTTTATTTATTTTATTACAGTCATCTTAACTTGTGCGGTTCATCAGTTTCTGAAGAAGCAGTTAAAGAAATTTTGGCTCATTGCCCTCTAATGAGTACCATCAATTTGGCCTCGTGTCGCGGTTTGCCACGTGGTGTCAAACGACAAATGCAAGGTCCACAAGAGCTCAATGAATTGCGTGATGTCTTAAAAGTTCAATTAAAAGTCAAATTACCGGAAACAGAGGTGACAACAAAGAACTCCGATGCTTCGGCGACGTCAACGAGTGCAAATACCAGTGACGGTGGTGGTGGTGGAGGAGGAAGTTCGGCCGCTCGTAGCCCATAGTCCGAAATTTACATGTAAATTGTAAATTTTAAATGTAGTTTGTATTTTTTATATTTGATTTTATATATTTTCGGATGTCTATTATTTCCTCAAAAAGCTAAATTTGTATTAGCAAAAACCGTAAAGAGAAGCCGTTCCTTATTTCTCCTTTTAACGATTTATTTTTCCAAATCGTTGTAAATTTTTTTTGTTGTTATTCACCCTCTAAACGAAAACGAAATGTTCAAATTATGTGGTATATATATATCATAATTTCTCTACGGTGTTACGTTGCTTACGTATGATGGATGCACTTTCCAACACATTTTAGTTTCTCTATTTTGTTTTTCTCTTTATTTGTTGAAAATATTTTTTAAAAAGATTTCAAACAAAAACATACTTTATTTTCCTTATGCGTGTGTAGTAATGTGTAAATTAATAAAGTTTTAACAATTACATTAGCAATATATATAATACAACACCTACTCTGCCCAATTACGAACGAACCCCCTATCCCAACTTCCTTTCCCCTCAGAAATTCGAATGGATTACAAAGGCGCAAGCAAACAAACAACTAACCAGCAACACAACAAACAAACAAATTCAATCAATACAACTGTTTATGGCAATGTTTTAAATTTGTAAAATTTAAGAAATTAACAGAAGAGATCGACGTTTTTTTTAAATATTAACTTTTTATTATAATTATGATTATTGCATAAGAGAAATGTTGAAAAAAAAATAAAACATTCAAAAACATACGTATATTTCCTTATAATTTTGTTTTAATTTTAATATTGTTTCCATAACATGTAGACTTCCCTCCTTCCCTTTCTAACTTAGAAAACACAACAATGTAATTTTTAAGAAAATTATATTTTTTTGTTGCATTCAAGAAAGAAAAATAAAACGAAAATCATCAATATTTTTAAAAAGTAACGGTGAAATTTATTTTTGGTTGTTTTGAGAAAGGCGGAGAAGGGATTGCTAGATTTTGGTAGGTAAGAAGCAATGGTTTTCGAAATCACTTGGTCAAATTTTGTGTGTTAAACGTGGGTGTTAGTAACATTGCAATTATACACGTTTTACTGCAATAAAATTGTAATCAGGGTAGAGCCGTTTTACCGGAAATCTACAAATAAAAAATCGAAAATTGACCATAACCTTCAAAAACCAACCAGTCAGAATGCAAAAAAATTTAATGAATATTTATCATTTGGTCTTTCAGTTTCCCATCTCCTGGCGTTTGCCCGGAAATCGAAAATCAATGAATCAAAAATAAGTCAAAAATTTTTTCTGCGACGCTTTACGTCTACTATCTTCTTATCTATTATTATTTTATTAAAATACAAAAATTATCAGAAAATTGGAATTTAAAAAAAAGCAATTACCATAAGAATTATATTTGAAAAAAAATCTGCAAATATTACAAAAAAAAATATAAATTACAAAGGTAACAACAAAAGTAAAACGATAATACAAAACAAAAGTTTCAGAAAAAAAATAAAAAACAAAACAAAAGAAAATATTGAATTACAATCAAAACAAAACCTTTTATTTAAGTACCCACACATATGGGGTTATTATTGGATCCAAAGCGGCCCAATTTCGGACTCTCAAATTAAATTTTAATGCAAATTAGGTAGAAAATATTATGGAGCAAACAATATTTATTTTAGGATTAGTTGTTAAATTTTTAAATATTAAAACAACATTCCTCCCAAAAATGTTTTGAATTAATATGTTAATTTTTATTTTTTTTTGTCGGATTACTATCACCGAAGAGGCTATTAGTATTTTTTTTAATTAATTATCTCAATGTTATGGTCAACTTTGCTGGGCAAAGTATATTTTTTTAACACATCAATTAATAAATAAATATTTTGTAAAATGTAGGTATTTTTAATATGTTTATATTTTTTCATTTAAAATTAAGAAAAATTAATACCAATTT